>CM056734.1:81427283-82090408 GCA_029844215.1 Przewalskia tangutica
ACGGGTTAGTCGCAAAACGAAAACCTAGTTGTCTTTCTAGGTTTTGTTTGGAGATTTGAAGGATATTTGTTGGTGTTGTTCTAAGGGTCTCAACAAGCGGATTGAAGTGTCTTGGAGAGGCTCTAAACTACTAAGGAGCGACTTCGGATTGGAGTTGGATTAAGTTTCATTGAGGTATAATCTTGTCTTTTAAAAGTGTTACAAGATTATATATTTATATTGTTGTTGTTAGCTTTACATGTTGCTAGCATGAAGTTGATATGTTGAAGTTTATAAGTATTATGGATTGCTTGTAGCTTAAATCCGAAATGTTATACAAGCCACTTGAAGATTGGATTACTAATTGGTCGTTTATTAGAAATCGTCGCATGTCACTTACTTGAAGATTATGGTAGTTATAATCAAATGCGACTTGATATCATGTTATGCTACCAATTTGGATTGAAATGGAAATTGGATAAGAATTGGTATTGTTGTATTCTTTATGGCCGAAAATTGGACTAGTAGTTGTATTAGTTGTTATCGGTTGTGGGGCGGAATTTTACACGTCTAGTAGGCGTGTAATCCCCTATTGATTAATTGCTTTGATTGTGCCTTAAATGTGGCGTGTTTGGTTATTGTATTCGGCCTTGAAAAAGGTGGCAAAGTTAGTAAAAACAAAGGAGGTGCTGTCCGATTTTCCGTAGAATTTAGCGACTTGACACTTATAATATTCTACGTTTGAAGAAAGGCTTTAATAGACGTATTGTGAATATTATAGGTTGACATACTACGGGAGTGACTTTGTACTCGGCAAGTGGTTTGCCCCGGCGAGGTATGTAGAACTTTTCCTATCCTTTGAGCATGACTAGTTGCACGTATATAGTACGGTAGACGTACAAGATCTTGTTATCCTTTATTAGTTTATTGAATGGCCAAGTCGGGTGAGTTAGGAGATTAACTCACTTCTTTGAAAGTATTGAGGATGTCTAATGATTTATTAAAGTTAAGAGACTTGAAGAGTTTTAAAGTATGTGATACTCGTATCGCTTTAAACGTATAAGTCCCTTGGATAGGAAATTGTACTTGACTAAGGTATAAAGTGAATATAACGACTTTATGGGGAGTTGGTTATATTGGCTTTATGGAAAAATAAATGGCTTGATTTAATGGAAGACAATTCGATTTTAAGGCATCAATTGACTAAGGTTTTATAAGAAAAGGAGTCACTTGATTTAGAAACCTAACTTTATTTCTAACGGTGTCGTGACTTGCCTTGAAATGAAAATTGGACTTGATACTAGGATTAATAGTATCTTGGAAGTTTTCTACTAAAAAGAGTCATTTGTTTTAAAGAGTTGAAGTACGTAGTACTTTGGGTTAAATTCCCGGATTTTTATAAAAGACATGTTAGTGCCTTAGGTAAAACTAAAATGAGAGTGTAGATGAATAAGACTAATAAGAAGTTAGGGGAATTTCTAACTTGCTTATTTATTGTATGACGGCCGGTTGAGATAGGGTAAGAGTATAAGTGAGGGGTAAACCCCCAAGACGCTATACCACCTTCTCCAGGATAAGAGTATAAATGAGGGGTAAACCCCCAAGACGTTATACCACCTGCTTTATTACCTTCTCCAGGGTAAGAGTATAAATGAGGGGCAAACCCCCAAGACGTTATACCACCTGCTTCAGGGTAAGAGTATAAATGAGGGGAAAAAACCCTAAGACGTTATACCACCTATTTCTATGGGTTCGCTACCCATGACTTGATCGGGAGTCTCTTATTGTGATGTTGTACGTATTCCCTTGATTTACTCTCATTATTAGTAAGGCCTTTGTCTCGTAATTTTGTTATCATACATGTCTCCGGCTTTGTTTTAAACTTATGTTGTAATTACAGTACTTTCCAGTTTCACATACTTAGTACATATTGTGTGACCCCTTCCTCGGGTGCGTTAAATCTTTGCGAGAAAGGGTAAGCAGGTGGTGGATCCTCATTCTTAGGATCACTTATCAGACGTCAGAAACTCCATTTATCCGGAGGCTTGTCTCATTTTGGTACAGTCTTTTCCCTGGTGTTGTAGATTTATGTATATTCAGGGGTATGGCGGGGCCCGCCATACGATTATTATCCTAAGTGCAGTATTCACATTTGTGGTTGGGTTGTAAGAACGATTATGCGATTGTGCTTTTGAGTATGTTTATATTATGGAAGCGGCCTTATCGGCTAGCACAGGATGTTGTGTTTACGTGTGTTTATGTTGTGTAAGTTCATTGCTATTCTCACGATGTATACTGCAGGTGCCCGGGTAGGGCACCGATCGCGATCGGGGTCGGGTCGTGACAAAAGTGGTATCGAGCGATTAGTCCTCGGAAAGTGTCTGAGACCGTGTCTAGTAGAGTCTTGATTATCGGTGTGTTGTGCACCACATCTATAATCGTGAGGCTGCGGGACATTTAGGATTGGTTTCCATTCTTCTCTCTCGAGATCGTGCGATGAGAGCTGTCTTATTAGGTTGAATCCTCTCGACCTAGTCTTATGAAACAGATATGCCTCGCGGAGGCGGCAGGGCCCGAAGGGCAAAGCGGCGGCGAGGCGCTAAGCGGTACTCGAGGGTTACGGGCTCGAGCCGCAGACTATACGAGGTAGTAAGCGGGTCGGCGAGTTCACCACGCCGGCGGTATTAGAGGCCGAAGGCGGCGGTAGCTCGAGGTTCGTGCACAGAGCCTCGATTCCGCAATCGGAGCCGAGTATAGAGACTACGAGGAAGCGGTCCGATTATTGACAATATAGTAGTCGAGCGGCAGGAAAGCGAGCAGCCACCCTAAGCGGTTTGCGGATTAGGGATTTTCGGGTTGTCATCCACCGAGTTTTATGGTTCGAGGTCGGAGAAGGATCCGCAGGAGTTCATTCGCGCCTACGGACCATGCGAGTTCTTAGGGCTTCGAGACAGTGCATTCGCTAGCCTCTTAGGTTGCGCCATATTGCGTTGAACTGGTTTGAGTCGTGGTTGCTTTCGAGAGGTGATGATGCTCTTCCAGGTGTTTGGGAGGAGTTTGAGAGGCCTTCATGGATCACTTTGCCTCACGAGATGAGAGTGCGGGTAGACAGTTCTTGACCTTGAGGCGAGCAGGAGGACTATCGGGAGTATAGCAGGTTTGACTCCTTGGCGGTTACGCGCATACTATTGTAGCTGACATAGCGGATAGGGTTCATCGTTATATGATGGGGCTTGACCGTCATATGATTACCGCATGCTTAGGTGTGGCTCTTCACCGGTATGGACATCGCCGGATGCAGCCTATCTGCGAGGATAGAGGATAGAGAGAGGAGGACCAGATTGACTCGAGCCCGGCCAAGAGGCGGAGACATCGAGGATCGAGCGATTTCGGCGGACAACCTCGGCGAGACCAGTCCACTTTCCGGCCAGCCAGAGTGCTCCTTCACGGTTTTACGGCAAGAGGTCGATCACCAGTCATTCGGGAGCAGTCGGGCTCTCGGGACTTGAGATTCGAGGAGGCGAACCGTCACGTCGGGACCACCACACCTCGGTGTGCTCGATGCGGTAGGTTTCACCGGGCGAGTGTCGGAGAGCCGGGAGCTTGTTACTCGTGTGGCGGCAGGCCATTTGAGGAAGATTGTCCGTCTAGAGCGGCGTGGGTGGTGCGGTGCGGTGACATGATCATTCTTTGGGTCTTTTCTCCTTCGTGGTTATGCGCCCGGAGGCGAGTACTCCGCGGGCCGGCGAGCGCGGTAGAGTCGTGGTGGTGGTTCCAGTTCTAGCGGTCCACAGAACCGCATATATTCATTAGCCAGCCGCCAGGATCAGGAGGCTTCCCCTGACGTCGTCACAGGTACATTATTGATTTCATCTTTGTAGCGTTTATGCTTTGATAGATCCGTGTTCTACCTTGTCCTATGTGTCCCCTCTTATGCGGGTAGAATCGGGATAGGCCGGAGTCGATAGAGCCTTTTGAGGTAGCTACGCCAATGGGAGATTCGGTGTTAGGCGGCGGGTGTCTGAAGGTTGTCGATTTATATTTACTGATCGTCGGACCACTTGCGAACTTGATAAATTTGGAGATGATAGATTTTGATGTCATTATAGGTATGGGTGGTTGGCTTCTTGGTATGCCAACGTTGACTGTAGGGCCAGGTTGGTTCGGTTCCACTTTCCTGGCGAGCCAGTTATCGAGTGGAAGGGCAACACAACATCGCCGGGGTAGGTTTATTTCTTACCTCAAGGCTAGGAAGATGGTGCGAGAAAGTACATCTATCATCCGGTTGGGTATTTGATACAGGTGATGTGCGATTCTTGATCGATGCAGTGGTTAGGAGTTTCGGATGTGTTTCGGATGATCTTGGGTATCCCTCTGAGAGGAGATTGAGTTTTGTATTGACACGTTGCGGACACTCGACCTATTTCCATTCCGCCATCTGAATGACACTGCTGAGTTGAGGAACGAAGGACGGTGAAAGATTTCTTTGGAAAAAGGCTTTATCGGGCCTAGTGTATCTCCCAGGGAGCGCGGTGTTGTTCGTGAAGAAGAAGAAGGATTGGGCCAGCTGCGTATGTGTGTTGATTCTGACGGTGAATAAGGTAACCATTAAGAATAGTACCCTCCCGTGATTGATGATTTGTTTGACCGATTGCGAGTGCGAGGTGTTTCTCCAAGATAGACCTGCGGTCTGGTTATCATCAGGTTCGAGTTCGAGAGGCAGACATCCCAAAGACAACATTCAGGACCCGGTATGGGCACTATGAGTTTAGGGTTATGTCTTTCGGTTTGACCAACGCTCCATCGGTATTTATGGATTTGATGAACCGGGTGTTCAAGCCATTTTTGGATACATTTGTGATAGTATTCATTGATGACATCTGGTTTATTCGCGAGACGAGCGAGAGCATGCGATCACTTGCAGGGTCCTCGGGCAGCTATTCGCCAAGTTCTCCAGTGTGAGTTTTGGTTGGCCTCGATGGCATTCCCGGGCATATTATTGGGGTGATGGTGTTGGTGGATACGGAAAAGATTGAGGCGATCAAGTCTTGGCGAGACCTACTACTCCGACCGAGTGCGCAGCTTTCTTAGATGGCGGGTTATTATCTTAGGTTTGTGGAGCGATTTGCTTGATTTGAGCCGTTGACTAGGTGACTCGTAAGCGGCCAAGTTCCGATGGACATAGGCTTGCGAGAAGGGTTTCGATTCTTTGAAGGAAGGTTGACTACAACTCGATTCGACTCTTCTGGGGTTAGGCAGATGCGTGATCTATTGTGATGCCTCGGGTATCGGGCTAGGGTGTGTTTGATGCGTACGGTAAGGTTATAGCCTATGCTTCCGGCGATTCTGGAAGCATGAGAGGAATTACCCTACCCATGACTTAGAGTTGGCGCGATTATTCATGCCTTGAAGATTTGGAGACATTATTTGTATGGGGTTCATGTGGATATTTATACAGACCACAAGAGCCTCGGTATATCTTCGAGCAGAGAGGTGAACTTGAGGCAGAGGCGGTGGTTAGAGTTCTTTGAAAGACTATGATGTTGATATTCTATACCATCCGGGAAAGCCAACGTAGTTCTTGATGCCTTGAGTCGTAGATCGATGGGAGCACATCGGAGAATGCGGCCGGAGAGGCAGACATGGTCGTCGAATCCACGATTAGCGAGCCTTGGGGTTCGATTGATCGATACCGACGATAGTGGGTGCAGGTTCGTGAGGTTCTTTGAGTCTTATCGTTGATGAGGTGAAGAGGCAACAATTTGAGGACCCAGTGTTGATGCGGTATCGAGATGCAACTCTTCGGGAGGAGAAGAGTCTATTCGAGGTAGCGCTGATGGGGTCTTTGAGATTTGAGTCGGTTGTGTGTTCCCGATGTGTCGAGGACTTCGTCGGCAGATCTGGGAGGCACACGGTGCTCGTTATTCTATTCATCCTGGTCGACCAAGATGTACCACGACCTCGGATGTTTATATTGGTGGGATGGCACGAAGAGGGCGTGGCGAGTTTTGTTGCACTGATGTCCTAATTGCCCGGTAGTCAAGGTCGAGCACGAGAGGCCCGGCGGATTATTGCGATCTATCGAGATTCCGACTTGGAAGTGGAGGTGATCAACATGGACTTTGTTACAGGTTACCTCGTACTCGGAGGAAATCGACTCCATTTGGGTTATTGTTGTGGTGACAAAATCAGCCCATTTCCTTCGATCGGGGCGGCGTTTTGGTGAGGACTATGCGGTGTACATCGAGAGATTGTGAGGCTGCGGTGTCGGTGTCGATTATATCGAATAGGGAGCCCGGCCACGCTAACTTCAAGGCCTTTCGAAGGGATTAGGGACACAGTGAGTCTCGTGACATCATTTCATCCTCGATCGACGGCAGCAGCGTACTATCCGACACTTCGAGGATATGCTGCGAGCCTGCGTGATTGATTTCAGTGGTAGCTGAGAGGATCATTTGCCTCTTGTGGAGTTTGCTTACAACAACAGCTACCATTCCAGCATACAGATGGCGCCATACGAGGCTTTATATGGGCGGAAATGCAGTCGCCGATTGGTTGGTTCGACGTGGCGAGGTACGATTAGTTGGCCTGCACTTGGTTCAAAGGTGTGGATAAAGTAAAGCTTATCCGTGAGAGACGTTAGCGGCTCGTAGCCGGAAGTCATACGCGGATAATCGGCGTCGGCATTTGGAGTTTCGTGCACGATCGGGTCTTCTTGAAGGTGTCACCCACGGGTGTGATGAGATTCTAGGAAGGAAACTCAGCCCAAGGTACATTGGGCCCTACCAGATCGTCCGTAGAGTGGGCAAGGTTGCCTACGAGTTAGATCTGCCATCAGAGTTAGAGGTGGTACATCCGGTCTTCCATGTTTCTATGTTGCGGAAGTGTATCGGTGATCCAGCGAGAGTTTTCCCTACTAGTGAGGTCCAGGTGACAGAGGGGTTATCGTATGAGGAGAGTCCCATAGCGATACTCGATTGCGGTCAAAGTATCGCGGACCAAGGATGTAGCTTCCGTCAAAGTCCTGTGGAGAAATGATAACCGGGAGGAGATGACTTGGGAAGAGGAGGAGGACATGTTGAGGAAGTATCCTCACTTATTTCCTATACCTTCAGGTAATTCATCTTCCCTTACTTGTCAGGTTTTAATTGAAGTATTTCTTTTGCTTAAATGCTATATTGTGGCCATGTGTGGCAGTATTGGTATGTCGGGGTTGTGAAAGGAAACTATGTCGCTAATTATAAGTTTGACTCCGAAAGAACATTCGGGGACGAATGTTTCTAAGGGGGGAAGAATGTTACACCCCGTATTTACAAGACATGTTTTAAGAACGTACGTAAGAACTCACAAGTGTTAAGATTTGAGACTTGTAAAAACAATTATCGAAATTATGAAATTTTCGGAAAACGTATTGTTATGACGAATGGGAGGGCGACACATGTCACCCCCCCTTATTAATGCCTTGGTCGAATTAGGCATGGCCATAATGGTCATTGACCATAGTCTTGGATGACTAAGTCTTGCAACTTGTAGCATGAGAGAATTGACTAAGTCAAAGGACCCACAAGGTCTTGATATTTAATAAGAGCTTATCCTAGCCACCCAAATGGTTGCATCTTGACCCTCCAAGGTGCTATTTAATACTACTAGTAGCAAGAGTGAGCTTAACACTTAGAAAATTTCTTGAAAACTTGAAGAGCATAGGCTCTTGCTCTCGGGTTCTCTATAGAAAAAAAAGAAAAATCTTTGTTTGTAATCCATTTGGCTCCACACTTTAAACCAAGGTTCTTGAGGGTAGTGTAAACATATCTCAATAGAAAAATCTTGGAAAAAGATAGTTTACGGGTTAATCGCAAAACGAAAACCTAGTTGTCTTTCTAGGTTTTGTTTGGAGATTTGAAGGATATTTGTTGGTGTTGTTCTAAGGGTCTCAACAAGCGGATTGAAGTGTCTTGGAGAGGCTCTAAACTACTAAGGAGCGACTTCGGATTGGAGTTGGATTAAGTTTCATTGAGGTATAATCTTGTCTTTTAAAAGTGTTACAAGATTATATATTTATATTGTTGTTGTTAGCTTTACATGTTGCTAGCATGAAGTTGATATGTTGAAGTTTATAAGTATTATGGATTGCTTGTAGCTTAAATCCGAAATGTTATACAAGCCACTTGAAGATTGGATTACTAATTGGTCGTTTATTAGAAATCGTCGCATGTCACTTACTTGAAGATTATGGTAGTTATAATCAAATGCGACTTGATATCATGTTATGCTACCAATTTGGATTGAAATGGAAATTGGATAAGAATTGGTATTGTTGTATTCTTTATGGCCAAAAATTGGACTAGTAGTTGTATTAGTTGTTATCGGTTGTGGGGCGGAATTTTACACGTCTAGTAGGCGTGTAATCCCCTATTGATTAATTGCTTTGATTGTGCCTTAAATGTGGAGTGTTTGGTTATTGTATTCGGCCTTGAAAAAGGTGGCAAAGTTAGTAAAAACAAAGGAGTCTTTGTCAGATTTTCCGTAGAATTTAGCGACTTGACACTTATAATATTCTACGTTTGAAGAAAGGCTTTAATAGACGTATTGTGAATATTATAGGTTGACATACTACGGGCGGGACTTTGTACTCGGCAAGTGGTTTGCCCCGGCGAGGTATGTAGAACTTTTCCTATCCTTTGAGCATGACTAGTTGCACGTATATAGTACGGTAGACGTACAAGATCTTGTTATCCTTTATTAGTTTATTGAATGGACAAGTCGGGTGAGTTAGGAGATTAACTCACTTCTTTGAAAGTATTGAGGATGTCTAATGATTTATTAAAGTTAAGAGACTTGAAGAGTTTTAAAGTATGTGATACTCGTATCGTTTTAAACGTATAAGTCCCTTGGATAGGAAATTGTACTTGACTAAGGTATAAAGTGAATATAACGACTTTATGGGGAGTTGATTATATTGGCTTTATGGAAAGATAAATGGATTGATTTAATGGAAAGCAATTCGATTTTAAGGCATCAATTGCCTAAGGTTTTATAAGAAAAGGAGTCACTTGATTTAGAAACCTAACTTTATTTCTAACGGTGTCGTGACTTGCCTTGAAATGAAAATTGGACTTGATACTAGGATTAATAGTATCTTGGAAGTTTTCTACTAAAAAGAGTCATTTGTTTTAAAGAGTTGAAGTACGTAGTACTTTGGGTTAAATTCCCGGATTTTTATAAAAGACATGTTAGTGCCTTAGGTAAAACTAAAATGAGAGTGTAGATGAATAAGACTAATAAAAAGTTAGGGGGATTTCTAACTTGCTTATTTATTGTATGACGACCGGTTGGGATAGGGTAAGAGTATAAGTGAGGGGTAAACCCCCAAGACGCTATACCACCTTCTCCAGGATAAGAGTATAAATGAGGGGTAAACCCCCAAGACGTTATACCACCTGCTTTATTACCTTCTCCAGGGTAAGAGTATAAATGAGGGGCAAACCCCCAAGACGTTATACCACCTGCTTCAGGGTAAGAGTATAAATGAGGGGAAAGAACCCTAAGACGTTATACCACCTGTTTCTATGGGTTCGCTACCCATGACTTGATCGGGAGTCTCTTATTGTGATGTTGTACGTATTCCCTTGATTTACTCTCATTATTAGTAAGGCACTGTGTACTGTAATTTTTGTTATCATACATGTCTCCGGCTTTGTTTTAAACTTATGTTGTAATTACAGTACTTTCCATTTTCACATACTTAGTACATATCAGATCGACCCCTTCCTCGGTGTTATACCCCGTATTTCAGTATGTACGTGGGACGTCGAGAAAATTTGAACTTGAAAGTGGCTTGGCAAAATTTATTTGTGCACAACACCGGTTAGAGTCGTTTTTCGACTAAACGTTTTCGACTTTCGTAGGGAATTTCGGCTATGTCATTTTTAATTTTTGCGGATTTTTCCGAGAGGAAACATTATGGACCAAGAGGGTGACACTTGTCACCCTCTCATGGAACACCTTGGGCGGAAATTGTGTTGGCGAAAGTGTGGCTTTTGTGGTCAAGGGTTGGTAGGATATTTTTGTGTTAGTTGGCTAGTGCACTTGGCAAGATCTCGCCCTACACTTGCTATGCACTTGGCAAGATCTTGGCCATTGGTTGGCCTTGGCTTACACTATAAATACTCCCTTAGGATGACTTCTTCATCCATTCCAAATATTTCCTAAGTGTTAAATCCCTCCTCTCCTCTTGTTTGACTCTCGTCCAAGAGCCCCCTCCCTAGATAGGCCTTTATGGCCGGTAGCCTCCCTCTCCCCTGGGGTGTGGCGTGGGTACCCCTAGCCTAGTGTTTTCGTATAAATACCCCCTCTCTCGTAGAAATACTCTCAAAAGTATTGTTATAATGCCCAAATTACCTTAGCCATATACCTTGTTGTATTCTAAGGTTATACCTATACGAAAAGCCCGTAAAATACTATTATACTTCCCACACCACAAAACCAAAACCCTAGGAAAATCCATAGTCAGTTGGAGTATTGTGTCGACGTTGGATAGAACTTCTAAGGGTGGTTTAGAGCGGGTGGGAGCGCGCGTCGCGGGAGCTAAACGATTGCCCACGATCGACTTTAAGCTAGGAGAATGATGGGCTTATCGAGGTAATTAACTTGTCCCTCTATTGTAATTGGAAATTACATGTTGTTTGATTATATAGTTGAAGTATAATCGTATATAAAACGAACGTAGTTATCGGCAATTTCTTTTGACTAAAGCCTTAATAAAACTAACTGCAATGTCTTGCGACTTAAGCCTGAAATTAAAGAAGAATACCGAATCGTAATTACATAGACTGTATTCATGAGACTTGTGTAGTAATCTTGTGGAGTAGAATTGTACCGTTAGGGTTAGATGTATAACCCCCTGGTTGGCTTGGTAGCCGGCCTCGATAGAGGAGGAGATTTACGCTGTTGCGGGGGGGGGGGGGGCGGGGCTGCCGAATTTTCTGTAGAATTTTCTACGAATAGACCGAATGTTAATAAGCGCCTTGTGGCCGTATAGGTTGAAGTACTACGTGTGGTGCGATCTACGTGGCTTAAGGAGTAGCCGGTGGAAGTACTTGAGCGTTTTGCTATTAGTCGATACTGCCGCGAGGTATGTGAACCTCTTCCTATCTCTTCTAGCATGATATGTGAACTATGTAGTACGGTGACGATATGTGCTAAATGTATTTGATTGGTGTAAACATAAAGTGTTATAACGGCTTTATGGGAAGTTGGTTATAACAGCTTTATGTTGGTTAGAAAATACATGTGGTTTTTAAAAGGTAACTGATTTGAACTATAACTGGCTTGTTATGTGTTAATAAAGAACTTGAAGTATTTCAAAAGATTTTTGAATCATTTTGAAAGAAGAAGTAATACTTGGTTTTGAAAAACTTAAGAGTTATACTAGCTTTATGGGAAGTTAGGTATAACGGCTTAAGAATGTTTTCTTGATTTCTAAATCGAATGTGTATCGACAAACCACTGCAGCGTTAATAAAAGGGAATGTTTTGACTAATTAAGTATTATTAAAACCAAGAGAAACTTCCATCCGCAGAAGCTAAGATGAGACAAAATGATATTTCCTAGATCATGGTCATTGTAATAAGATTGTTATAAACAAGAATATCCTACTCACATATAAGACTTATGTTTCTCGAGATAGTTTTAAGGAGAATTATATTCTCAAATGAATAAGACTATGAACTACTAAAACTTTCTAAAATGAGAAACTTGAACATTGGAAATTAGGCAAACTTGATCATTGGAAAAGAATGTTGCTACTTGATTTTACAAAGGAAGTAATTGATTTACTTTAAAAGGATAGTCACTCTATTTTATACTACGTATTGTGTGACATTGTGAAAGTAACGATCTTTTAAAGAATTGATGTATGAAGTACTTTGGGGATAAAACCCGATTTTGTTAATCATATAGTAGAAGGTACCTTGTGTGAACAACTTGATTGTATTGGTTTGTGATAGCCTTGTAATACTTTCTTGATTGCGTTGATAAGTAAACGTGTTGGGATGCTACGTGTGTTAGTATCTTGTGATGTTTGTGTGAAGGGTTCCTTGATTGTGCTTATTAACTATCGGTCGTTATAATAGTATTGTGGCATTCATCTCGAGATGATTCCGGGTTAAGCCGCCTCCGACGCGGGTAGACTCAGCGTCGATGGACCTATGATTCGAGAATACCTCACGCAGTCCCGGCCTATGCGAACTACGAGTTCCGTGTTAGTGTCGCCCTTATGGGCATGCGTCCGCGTGGCTACGCGATCGCGGTCGTGACGATGCCGGAGTAGCTACCGATGCGGGAATGCCTCATGCGGGCCGATGAGATTGGCCTACGCGAGTCGCGGAGTTCCGTGGTTAGACGCAGACATCGATCTGCGCGCAAGTGGCCGGCTTTGATCATGTGACGGCCAGACAGATCTTATGATACGATTCATGACCTTGTTGGTATCGTGGGTTTTAGTAGCCGGCTATGCCTTCGCATTACCCCCGCATGCTTTATTATGACACAGCGGACCCGTGTTCGTGTGTTCCTTGGTGCTTTTATATCGTAGATCGGCAGCGGAAGGTATCCCACGCATGATTGATGTGGGCCCGAGACCCATTGTTATACTTGAGTGATGACTTGAGGCGTGAGTCCACGACTGACATGATCGCTTTGTCAGAATCGTAGTTTGGTTATCATACATGTCTCCCGCTTTATATGATCGCTATGATTTCATTTACGTGATGTATTTTCGTTTCACATACTCTGCACTGTAGATCGACCTCCTTCGGGCCGCGTTCATGCCGCAGTCGAGGTACACCGCCGTTGATCCTAGCTCGTGGTCACAGCCAGCTTGGGAAGCTCCGTTTCTCGAGGCTTATCGTGGTATAGTCCCCGTCGTCGTAGTGTTTACATTCGTGGGTTTGGCGGCCCCGTCCCGCCATTATTGTCGTATCATTCTTAGAAGTGCAGAGTAATCACAAGTGTGGTTTGTAAAAAGGATTAAACTGCTCATTTGTAAAAGTTGTTATTTATATATGCCGAAAGGCAAGTTTTCTCGACATCGCTTTGTACTTCACTTGTTTCATGTACGTGTTTTATGTTCCGCCGACACTGATGTTGTGTCACTAGGGTGCCCGGTAAGGCACCATCCACGCCCGGTTCGGTCGTGACAAAAGTGGTATCGAGCGATTAATCCTCGGAAAGTGTCTGCATCAGTATCAGAAGTCTTGATTATCGGTGTGTTGCGCACCACATCAATAATCGTGAGGCTATAGGATATTTTAGGATTGGTTTCTATTCTTCTCACTCCGAGATCGTGCCTTAGAGCTGTGTTGTAAGTTGGACCCTCTAACGTATTTCTTTCCCTTACCGATATGTCTCCGCGTAGGGCAACCCGAGCCCAGAGGCGCGCAAATGGCGAGTCGCGAGTAAAGTAGAGGGTGGCGAGGCACAGCCCAATCATTACCTAGGGTAGTGCTTCATTCGGGAGTTCTGCGACATCACTAGCCCCAAAGAGTTTAGCACGGCAATGCAGCTCCCACCGCGCCATGATATTTGAACCTTCGCCCACGCGGAACAGAGAATTTAGATTGCAAAGAGGCGACCACTCACTAGCTATAGATTTGGCTACCGAGAGTATACCGATGTACCGCGAATCTTGAGGACTATCTAAAAGGGTTGTGCAGTAATTCTTCATTGGGCTTGAGCATGGCCTCGTATGCGGGCTTATGCGCAAAGCCGAGAAAACATAGAGATTGACGTTAACGGGCGACGAAGAGGCCGAGCAGCAAGGTCCTTTAGTAACTTTCGAGGCGAGTCGCCTCACCCGCAGATTTGATATGCACCTCCGCCAGTGCAGAGTGGTCTTCCACGGGGTTCAGGACGTTCGGAGTACGCAGAGTTGGTCGAACTCCGTGGCTTCCGGTTCACGATGATGCACGCCATCCCGGGAATGTCGTCTTTTAGTTGGTACTTGTTGTACTCCACGACCGCCGTGGTCCGATGTCGATAGAGTGTCCTTGTAGGAGGACTTAGCCTTCAGGATCGGTGGGTAGTTCGTCATCTTCCCTAGCTATGCGCCCTACGGGGCAGGTTTGATTAGAACGACTAAGGGGAGTGAAGCAGTGGGTATAGATATATCTTTAACCCTCTAGAGATCAGTATGTGTGATAAGGTGAGTATACCTTAGGTGCTATGTTCCAATAGCGGTGTGTTAGTTGTGTTTAGAGATCATGGTTGTTTAACCGAGTAAGATTTTGGGGGATAGATAAGGTGTGAGCCTTAGAGCTTTATACGTAGAGACCTTAGAGGTGAGGCCATCTCGAGAAAAGGTGTAGTGTTATGTTTGACTTTATCGGAGTGCATAGTGCACGTGAGTTATGTTGGGACAGTCCCTAGTAGTGTGGAATGAAAGAGGGTAGTTGAGCTAAGAAGACCGCCAGGTTTTCGTGAACGTGATTAGTGAGATTGTTCCGTGAGCTAGTATGATGCGGCGTTCGGGTCGGGTTGAGTCCACGCGCGGGTCAACCCGCGGCATGTTTGGTGGTGGGTCGGGCCAGGTGGTCCCGCCTTGTGGTAGGTCACGAGGTGTTAGGCCCAAGTTTAGTTAACCAACAGACGAACTCGTGGACGTTCGACCGAGAGTCGGACCGGCGAGGTCACCGCCTTGTCTTCTAGCAAAGATCGTTTACTCGGCGGTATTATTTTATCGTAAAGGTTGTAAGGCTGCACGGTGCCTACCTTCACCTTATGTCGCAGTGAAGCCCGTGTGGCTATTTTCGCCTTCTAAAAGTTTACGTGCAGGTTAAGAACTCAAAGTGAGTCTCGACCGCATTCGCCGCCGCCGTGTTTGGATTTCAGGGATAGTTGTGGGGATTGTTGTCTCCTGTGGAGGTAGTGTTTGAGCTACCATTTCAGTGTTCGGATATCGCTTTGTGAAGCCTTGTAGGGGCGGAAGTGTAAATTGCCGGTCGATTGGTTCGATGTTGGCAAGGTTCAGTTAGTTGGTTCAGGCTTGTTCCAGCAGACTGTGGATAGTGCGAAGCTTGTCTAGAAGAAGTTCTGGCAGCTCAGAGGAATTGTGCGGATAATCGGCGACGACGCCAGAGTTCGTGCCGACGGTCGGTCTTCTAAGGTACCACCCCGGTTGGGTGACGAGTTTGGAATACAGAGGAACTTAGCCCGAGTTACTTGGGCCCTTTGAGTTCATGTGAAGAATAGGCCAGTGCCTATGTGTTAGCTTTTGCCGTCCGACTTAGGAGGTCAGACGTCCGGCCTTCGTATTGTTATGATCGGAAAAGTATCGAGATCCATCCAGAGTGTTCCCACTTAATGATGACCACGTTAGAGATAGTAGCCCGAGTTTTGGAACCGCCCGATCGTAACGTGGTGAGAGTTCGAGTGTACGACATCCTCCGATCGCAGCGGCGGCACCATTTGTTGGGTCGTCGAGCAAGGCTCGCGACAAAGTGACAAAGTGGTATCTACGACGAGAGTAAGAGAAAAGCGAGCATGTATGGCGAGCATAGATGTGATCATTTCTTTTGTAGAGAGAAGGCGAAGGAAGTATATTTTAGCACTCGGAGAGGTGGTTGTGGTGATGTTAGAGGTGTTTCCTCGTGGACTTGGATGGGTATTTGTGCGGTTGTTTCTATGGCCATGTGTGGCAAGGATTGTTCTCGTAAGTATAGTAGTGAAGAATATACTGGCGCACGTTTGTTTTGAGACTTAGAAGGAACATTCGGGACGAATGTTTCTAAGCGAGGAGAATGTTATACCCCGTATTTCCAGAGTGTACGTAAGGACGTACGTAGAAAATTTGAACTTGAGAAAGTGGCTTGGCCGAAATTTATTTGTGCACAACACCCGGTTAGAGTCGTTTTTCGACGAAACGTTTTCACAGCTTTCGTAGGGGAATTTCCGGCTATGTCATTTTTAATTTTTGCGGATTTTTCCGAGAGACGAAACATTATGGACCAACAAGAGGGTGACACTTGTCACCCTCTCATTGGAACACCTTGGGCGGAAATTGTGTTGGCCGAAAGTGTGGCTTTTGTGGTCAAGGGTTGGTAGGATATTTTTGTGTTAGTTGGCTAGTGTGCACTTGGCAAGATCTTGGCCCTACACTTGCTATGCACTTGGCAAGATCTTGGCCATCGTTGGCCTTGGCTTACACTATAAATACCCCTTAGGATGACTTCTTCATCCATTCCAAATATTTCCTAAGTGTTAAATCCTCCCTCTCCTCTTGTTTGACTCTCGCCCAAGAGCCCTCCCTAGATAGGCCTTTATGGCCGAGAGCCTCCCCCTCTCCCCTTTGGGGTGTGGCGTGGGTACCCCCTAGCCTAGTGTTTTCGTATAAATACCCCCCCTCTCTTGGTAGAAATACTCTCAAAAGTATTGTTATAATGCCCAAATTACCTTAGCTATATACCTTGTTGTATTCTAAGGTTATACCTATCTGAAAAGCCCGTAAAATACTATTATACTTCCGTCACCACAAAACCAAAACCCTAGGAAAATCTCCATAGTCAGTTGAGTATTGTGTGTGAAGTTGGTTAGAACTTCTAAGGGTGGTTTAGAGCGGGTTGAGCGCCAGAGGGAGCTAAACGATTGCCCAGATCGACTTTAAGCTAGGATAATTATGGGCTTATCGAGGTAATTATCTTGTCCTCTATTGTAATTGGAAATTACATGTTGTTTGATTATATAGTTGAAGTATATCGTATATAAAATCGAACGTAGTTATCGGCAATGTCTTTTGACTTAAGCTGAATAAAACTTACTGCAATGTCTTGCGACTTAAGCCCGAATTTAAAGAAGAATCTTGAATCAGAATTACATAGACCGTATTACAGAGACTTGTGTAGTAAGAGTCTTGTGAGTAGAATTGTACCCGTTAGGGTTAGATGTATAACCCCCTGGTTGGCTTGGTAGCCACTGCGTTAGAGGAGGAGATTTACGCTGTCATGGGGAGGTCTTTCGAATTTTCTCGTAGAATGTTCTACGAAGAGACCTAATGTTAATAAGCGCGTGGCCTTATAGGTTGAAGTACTACGTGTGTGCGATCACGTGGCTTAAGGAGTAGCCGGCTGGAAGTACTTGAGCGCTTTGCTATTAGTCGATACTGCCGCGAGGTATGTGAACCTCTTCCTATCTCTTCTAGCATGATATGTGTGAACTATGTAGCGGTGACGCGTACATGTGCTAAATGTATTTGATTGGTGTAAACATAAAGTGTTATAACGGCTTTATGGGAAGTTGGTTATAACAGCTTTATGTGGGTTAGAAAATACATGTGGTTTTTAAAAGGTAACTGATTTGAACTATAACTGGCTTGTTATGTGTTAATAAAGAACTTGAAGTATTTCAAAAGATTTTTGAATCATTTTGAAAGAAGAAGTAATACTTGGTTCTTGAAAAACTTAAGAGTTATACTAGCTTTATGGGAAGTTAGGTATAACGGCTTAAGAATGTTTTACTGATTTCGGAAATCAGAATGTGTATCGACAAACCACTGCAGCGTTAATAAAAGGGAATGTTTTGACTAATTAAGTATTATTAAAACCAGTAGAAACTTCCATCTGCATAGAAGCTAAGATGAGACAAAATGATATTTCCTAGATCATGGCTGCTGTAATAAGATTGTTATAAACAAGAATATCCTACTCACATATAAGACTTATGTTTCTCAGATAGTTTTAAGGAGAATTATATTCTCAAATGAATAAGACTATGAACTACGAAAACTTTCTAAAATGAGAAACTTGAACATTGGAAATTAGGCAAACTTGATCATTGGAAAAGAATGTTGCTACTTGATTTTACAAAGGGAAGTAATTGATTTACTTTAAAAGGATAGTCACTCTATTTTATACTACGTATTGTGTGACATTGTGAAAGTAACGATCTTTTAAAGAATTGATGTATGAAGTACTTTGGGTATAAAAAACCGATTTTGTTAATCATATAGTAGAAGGTACCTGGTGTGAACAAGTTGATTGTATTGGTTTGTGATAGCCTTGTAATACTTTCTTGATTGCGTTGATAAGTAAACGTGTTGGGACGCTACGTGTGTTAGTATCTTGTGATGTTTGTGTGAAGGGTTCCTTGATTGTGCTTATTAACTATCGGTCGTTATAATAGTATTGTGGCATTCATCTCTTGAGATGATTCCGGTTAAGTCGCCTCCGACGCGGGTAGACTCAGCGGTCGATGGACCTATGATTCGAGAATACCTCACGCAGTCCCGGGCCTATCGCGAACTACGAGTTCCGTGTTAGTGTCGCCCTTACGGGCATGCGGTCCTTGTGGCCATGCGGATCGCGAAGTCCGTGATCGATGCCGGAGTAGCTACCCTCGATGCGGGAATGCCTCACGCGGCCGATGAGATTGGCCTACGCGAGTCGCGGAGTTCCGTGGTTAGACGCAGCATCGATATCTGCGCAAGTGGCCAGCTTTGATCATGTGACGGTCTAGACAGATCTTATGATACAGTTCATGACCTTGTTGGTATCGTGGGTTTTAGTAGTCGGCTATGCCTTCGTACTTACCCCGTACAGTTTTATTATGACACAGGTGGGACCTGGTGTTCAGGTGTGTTCCTTGGTGCTTTTATATCGTAGACTGCCGGCAGTGGCGGAAGGTATCCCACGCATGATTGATGTTGGCCCGAGACCCATTGTTATACTTAGTGATGACTGAGGCGTGAGTCCCCGACTTGACATGACCGCTTTGTTGTAAATCGTAGTTTGGTTATCATACATGTCTCCGCTTATATGATCGCTATGATTTCATTTCTGATACGCATGTATTTTCATTTCACATACTCTGCACTGTTATCGACCTCCTGGGCCGCGTCATGCCGCAGACGAGGTACACCGCCGTTGATCCTAGCTCGTGGTCACGCCATTTGGTTGGGAAGCCCGCTTTCTCCGAGGCTTATCACGTATAGTCCCCTGTCGTCGTAAGTGTTTACATTCAGGGGTTTGGCGGGGCCCTGTCCCGCCATTATTGTCGTATCATTCTTAGAGGTCTGTAGTACTGTTGTGGGCAGGGTTTGTAAAAAGGATTAAACTGTTCATTTGTAAAAGTTGTTATTTATATATGCCGAAAGGCAAGTTTTCCTCAGACATCGCTTTGTACTTCACTTGTTTCATGTACGTGTTTTATGTTCCGCTGATTACTCTGATGTTGTGTCACTAGGGTGCCCGGGGTAAGGCACCAGTCACGGGCCCGGGTTCGGGTCGTGACACTCGGGGGCTGCGTTCATGCCGCAGGAAAGGGTAAGCAGGTGGTGGATCCTCATTCTTAGGATCACTTATCAGACGTCAGAAGCTCTATTTATCCGGAGGCTTGTCTCATTTCGTACGCTCTTTTCCCCAGTGTTGTAGATTTATGTACATTCGTGGTATGGCGGGCCTGCCCCACTACGCTTATTATCCTCAGAGGTCCGTATTCACATTTGTGGTCACAAGAACCGATTGTACTGATTGTGCTTTTGAGTATGTTTATATTATGGAAGCGCGCCTTTCGGCTAGCACAGGATGTTATTGTTTACATGTGTTTATGTTGTGTATGTTCCGCTATTCTCTCGATGTATACCTAACCGGGTGCCTGTGTTGGGCACCGCCGCGTCCCGGTCGGTCGTGACATTTAGGTAACCGCTGACGAGTTCGTGGACGCGTTCGACGAATCGGATCGTGAAGGCCGGGAAGGGCCTTAAAGGAATTTGAGGCTAGTAAAATGACCAAGTTTGGAGGTAGTGACTCCAAGGTTTTGGAAACTGAAGCGATGACTGGAGTATGGTACGTGTACTAGAGAGAGTTCAGGTGTACGAGAAGGTATGACGAGTAAGGAAAGGAGTGAACGTGTGTTAACAGAATAAAAGGGATCATTTTGTTGTGAAGTGAAGATGCGAAGGGAGTATCCTTTAGACCATAGGTGGAAGCTTTTGTGATGTTAGAGGTGATTCCTCGTTGGCTTGGATTGGAGTTTTGCGCATGTGTTATATTATGGCCAGGTGTGGCATACGTGGTTTTGTAAGTATAGTAGTGAAGACTATACCGGCACATGTATGTTTTGGAGTGTTAGAAGGAACATTCGGGATGAATGTTTCTAAGGGGGGAAGAATGTTACACCCCGTAGTTCCAGAGTATGTATATAAGGACGTACGTACGAGAATACGACATTAAAATTGGAAAGGAAGAAAGATGTGATTTTTCGACGGAAAAGTTTTCGGATTTTGTGAAGGAAAAAGGTTCGTTAATGGGAATTGGATTCCTAGATTTGGTATTCGGACTTTTTAGAATATTTGAGAATTATGGAATTTTATTTCCGGAATTGGTCACGTGGGGCCCACGGGGAAAATTTACGATTTTATGGGGCCCACGTTATTTTTGGATTTTTGGCATTACGGATATTTTCGGAAGATGAAATATTTTGGACGAGTAGGGGGGCGACACGTGTCACCCCCATGTGGCCGATTTGATGATGGACACATGGCCTTGGACGGTTTGGTGAGGGGACAAGTGGCAAGCCACTTGTCCCATTTTTGTGGTGGACACTTGGTTGGTAAAATCCACACACACTTGGACCCAATCCTCACCATACACTTGCTTTAATCCTAGCCCTTGTTTTATCTATAAATACCCCTTTGTTGCAAGACTTCTTCATCACTTACTTAAATATTTCTAAGTCACAAAATTCCCCCCCTCTTGTGAAGCTCTCGTCCGAAATCCCCCCCCCCCCTTGTAGAAAATTTCTTCAAGTATTGTTTTTATCCCAAATACCTTAGCCTAAATTCCTTGTAGTATTCCAAAGTTATTTCAATACTAAGAGCCCGGAAATACTACTTTATTCCAATAGTCGCAAAATGAAGCCTTAGAAAAATCTTCATAGCTTTGATGAAGTGTTAAGAGAAGTTGTTTAGAAACTTCTAAGGGTTGCTTGGAGCGGGTTGGAGCGTAAGGAATTGGAGCTAAACGTTGCTCAGGATCGACTTATAATCTTGGATAATTTTGGGCTTATCGAGGTAATAATTTATGTCCCTCTATTGTAATTGGATATTACATATTGTTGTAGTTTAGAATTGAGTATAAGATATATTGGAAGGATGTTTATAAATAATTGAACTGTATTTACAGTAGACTTGTAGTATTATTGTGGGGCAGTGTTGTACACGTCCGGTTAGACGTGTAACCCCCCTTGAAGTTGTTGGCTTGGTAGCGGGCCTTGCTAGAGGAGGAGATTTATGTGGTTGCGGGGGGGGGGGGGGAGGTGCTGCCGAATTTTCCATAGAATAATGACCTTGTGCTTTGAATTGCGCTACGAAGAGATCGAGAAGTTGATAGACGTTTTGTGGCCTTTTTAGGTGGAAGTACTACGAGTAGCGTATTCTACTTGAAGGGTGGAAAAGGCTAGCAATGTTATAGTACTTTGGAGCGTTTTGCTAATTGTCGATAATCGTCGCGAGGTATGTGAACCTCTTCGTATCTTTTCTAGCATTATTGTTGTGAACTATGTAGTACGGTAGACGTACGTGTGCTAAACGATTTTGGTTGGTTTAAAACATAAAGTGTTATAACGGCTTTATGGGAAGTTTTTTATAACAAATTTATATAGGTAAAGAAATGGTCTGTGGTTTTTAAAAGATAAGAGACTTGACTTATAAATGACTTGATGTGAAATATTAAGGACTTGGTTTGTGTTAAAAAGTTGTGAAACCGCATTTATGAGAAATGGGTAATTGGATTTTAAAAAGGAATAAGTTATATTGATTTCGGAAATGAGAATAAGTATCGAACAAACCACTGCAGCGTTAATAAAGGAAAATGTATTGGCAAATAATTAATTATATTAAAACCAGTAGAAACCTCCATCTGCATAGAAGCTAAGATAAGACAAAATTGTATTACATTTCCTAGATCATGGTTGCTTTAATAAGATCATTAATAACAAGTATTGATTTTTCTTAAAATCCAAAGTAAGGAACTTGTTTTCTAAAAGAAAAGAGACTTGAGGAAATTAAAGTGTTTTGGTTTTAAAGAAAGGCATGGTTTTGTCTTAAATTGGTTTAAAAAGGAAGTCATGGTTTTGTCTTAAATTGGTTTATTCGAAAAGAAGATATGAAAATTGTTTTGGTTTACTTAAAAAGATAGTTACTCTATTTTGATACTACGGGTATCGTGTGACTTTTTGTGAAAGAAGTGGATCTTTTAAAGAGTTAAAATACGTAGTACCTTGGGGTTAAAATCCGGATTTGTTGTAATAAAATGAAAGTCTATGAGTATGTTGAACTTGCCTATGCTTGTGGTGATAGCCTTTGTTGTGCAAGTGTTGTATTTACGTACTCTGGCGTCTCGTTGGAGGGGCGGCTATCCGTTGATTGATGGACATCTTGACACGATGGGTGGCCCACGGGTATGCTTCCACTATATCGATCCTTTTGGACATACTGACACGATGGGTGGCCCACGGGTATGCTTCCATTAGGAGTGTTATCTTGTTATTTGCTTTGGACATACTGACACGATGGGTGACACACGAGTATGCTTCCATTATGATTGTTATCTTGTTATTTCCTTTTGGACATACTGACACGATGGGTGGCCCACGGGTATGCTTCCATTAGGAGTGTTATCTTGTTATTTGTTTTGGACATACTGACACGATGGGTGGCCCACGAGTATGCTTCCATTATGATTGTTATCTTGTTATTTCCTTTTGGACATCTTGACACGATGGGTGGCCAGCGGTATGCTTCCATTAGGAGTGTTATCTTGTTATTTGCTTTGGACATCCGACACGATGGGTGGCCCGTAGTATGCTTCCATTATGATTGTTATCTTGTTATTTCCTTTTGGACATACTGACACGATGGGTGGCCCACGGGTATGCTTCCATTAGGAGTGTTATCTTGTTATTTGTTTTGGACATACTGACACGATGGGTGGCCCACGAGTATGCTGTCATTATGATTGTTATCGTGTTATTTCCTTTGGACATACTGACACGATGGGTGGCCCATGAGTATGCTTCCATTAGGATGGTTCCATGGCCATGCTTATACCGAGGTAAGATGCCGGGCATACGGCCATTGTGCGGGCTAAATTCCCGGGTTATATTTGAGTGATGACTTCACGGGCGTGAGTCCTTGACTTGACATATCGCTAATATATATTGTGAATCGTAGTTTGGTTATCATACATGTCTCTGTTTTATATAGATCGTTATGGTTTCATTTACTGATTTTTCGCCACATACTGCAATTGTTAGATCGACTCTTCGGCTGCGTTCATGCCGCAGGTAGAGGTACATTGGTTGTTGATCCTCGCTCTTAGGATCATAGTTCAGCGTATTGGGAAGCTCCGTTTCTCCGGAGGCTTATCTTTTGGTATGTTTCCCTGAGAGTGTAGGTTCTTGTACATTCAGGGGTATGGCGGGGCCCTGTCCCGTCATAGTTGTTATAAAAACTCTTAGAGGTCTGTAGTACTGTTGTGGGCAAGGTTTGTAAAAAAAAAGATGTAACTGTTCAGGTTCAATCATTTATATATATATGCAGAAAGGTGACCGTTTTGATTAGCCTATTTTTCTTATTGTATATCTTGTTTCATGTGTAAGTTTTTATTTCCGCTGATTTTCTCTGATGTTGTATCACTAGGGTGCCCGGGGTAAGGCACCAGTCACGGGCCCGGGGTCGGGTCATGAAAATGATATTGAGTATATGAAGAATGTTAAAGGTGTGTATTCTTAAAGTGAATTGAGAACAAGAAATTAATTACGAGATAAGTGATAAAGGACAACACTTTCTCCACCTATGAGTTATAGACTAAGTAAATCATTAGGTGGCATATAATGGAATTATTGAATCAGTGGCATATAGGATACATGAATTACATGTGTAAATAATACTTATAATATTAGATTTTTAAAATCTTATCAAAAACTTTTAAAAGGAGAGAACTGCAATACGTGTGAAGTAGAAGTTCCTTATGATCTTGAGAGCTTATCATCTCTACGAAGTATATGTGTTAGCAAAACATAAATTACACACCATACCTTTCAACATTTGTAACCTTTCTGTTCTCAAATAACTCGATGTAAGTGAATGTACAAATCTTCAAAGCATCCCTGAACTTCCTCCCTCTTTAAAGATATTGAATGAATACATGTGCAAGTCCTTAGAAAGACTTCCCAATTTGTCCGAGTTAAAAAGATTGAAGGAATTGAAGTTGTATCATTGTGATATGCTACTGGAGACTTCTTAGAATTAAAGTAAGGTGGAAGAAGGGGTCTCTTGAAATAAGATTTGGTACATTACGAGCTGCTTTAGTTGTATTGTAGACACAAAATGGCTAAGGTATGTTAAGGCATATCATTTCTTCTTTTGGCATATTCCATGTAACGAAACGTAATGGTGATATTGTTCCATAAAATATTTTACTCTTAGTAGTTAAAGTTAAGGATGTTCATGTTATTCATTCCTATATTAAAAACATGTCTAAATATGTTCTTAAATCATTATTGAGGTATATGGGAAAGATGTTAAGATTTCTAATATTAGCCGAAAGTACAAGGATATTATGTCATCCGATAAAGTTCAGAATGTTTTATTGTCATTTATGCATTTAGATTATATTTATGTATTACCCGAGACCATATATTGGGGATGGGAAACAAGATATGCAGACCACCTGATCAGTTGGGATATGATAATGATAATGCCCACATATGCCAAAATGATATGATGCCTAGAGAGGCCGATGATATGATGTGCATGGGAAGAATGCCTAAAGAGGCCAATATATATGTATTACCGCATTGCGTTTGATATTTAGGCATATTAGGGCCCTCAGAGGCATGCGTTACTAGTCAACTATTTCTATCGGTTATTGCTACCGGCTGTCGATGTCGGCTATTTCTGTCGGCTATTGCTGTCGGTTGTTTCTGTTTCAGCTTGTTGTTATATTCTTGTTATGCTATTGTTCATGCCTGACATACTCAGTACATCAGTCGTACTGATGTCCCTTTTGTTGGGGATGCTGCATTTCATGCCCGATGGCTCAGGTAGACAGTGGGATGGTTCGCGCTAGTAGGTTGCTGGTTCAGCTGATATTGGAGAAATCTACTTGTTTTAGAGTTGCAATCTAGTCATGGTATGATATTCTACATATGTATATGGTTATGGCGGGGCCCTGTCCCGGCCGTGTGATGTCATGTACTCTTTAGAGGCTTGTAGATAATTGTCTTGTGTATAATAGTTGTGTATGGTCTTGCCGGCCTTGGTATGTATATATATATATATATAGGCTGAGTCCTTCTGGTTGTAAGATTTTACATGGACCCTATTCAGTTTATTACTTGTGTCAGCAGGGTATTTGGTGATGGCCCTCGTGGCCTATGATTAACTACGATTAAATGTTAAATATATGTGATTAGTGGTACTTGACAAGTAAGGTCTGGGTGCCCATCATGACCCTCCGATTTGGATCGTGCCAAACTTGGTATTAGAGCAGGTCTGTCCTAGGGAGTCTGCAAGACGTGTCTAGTAGAGTCTTATTTATGGATGTGTAGCAAGCCACACTTATAAACAGGAGACTGTAAGACATTTACAGATGGTTTCCATTCTTTCATTATCATAGATCGTACAGTAGAACTGAGTCTTAAGAATTCGAGTTTAACTCATTCCTTATATTATTTCAGTAATACCGATTACGAAAAAGACATCAGTTAGTTCATATTGATACGCCGAGTAAATGAATGACTTCTACTAGACTATTGATATGCCAGAAGGGTGGCATTATGTAAAAAAATCATATTGGGAGGAATTGTCTCAATCATATACGGAAGAGATAATGCAAGTCTGTAAAGCAAAATGTTTGTTTTGAAATACAGAAAAAAAGTAAAGTAGAGGAAGTACTAAGCACCGGAACACAAAAGATTGTAAGGATACTCTTTGTAGACCTTATTGTGTTTACGATTACAACAATGCCTTCTTTCAGTAGAATTACGACTAGCATGGAGATTAAAGTTGGATTGATTATAAATACGAGTAGTAAGCTCACTATTAAGACATATCCGTCAGAGGAAGGCAAGACTTCATCCTAGAGTATCTATATAGATAGGCCCTTGTGGGGTGATGGAGATTATCAGTCAGGGATCGCCGATATTTAAAAGTTCAAAGATGTTAATATCTCATGGTCAAAGTAAATTGTAAAGGTCGAGTGAGACCGCCTCGACCGTCTTGTATTCAGTGTGGTCGAGCGTATGTCGAATTATGCCGCAAATGTATAGGGTATTGGGTTAGTGTCCATGGCGATGACATTTCGAAATGCCTTACGTTGATACACAAAGGTAATGATAAGATGATTATGAGTTGTACAAAGAGTGAGACTGCCTCGACCATCATATATTCAGTGTGGTCGAGCGTATGCCCAATTATATCGCAAATGTATAGGGGATTAGGTTAGTATGCCAGCTATGGTGATGATGTTCCGAAATGTCCTACGTTGATACACAAAGGTAATGATAAGATTATTATGAGTTGTACAAATGAAAAGCAGAAGACATCATTGAAAAGTTTAGTAGGTTATGGAAAGCTACACGTTTTACAGTGACTCATGCTGATTAGAATGTGGGAATGTATTATGTATGTGCGACCTAAATTGTGATGTTTTACCTGGAATAGATTGGGAATAGTCCCAGGATATCATTAACGAGAATGGATTGCCATAATCTAATCATCTGAAGAGTGATCATCAATAAATTTAAGAAGATCACGTAAAGTTATGTACCCAGAATAGTGAGCACAAGTCATATATAAGGATCGAGTTATCTACGGTAGTAGAAGGGGACATAATCTTCTCGTCCTTGCGTAAAGGGTGATATCGCGTATTATTGAGAATTAATGTATCAATGTTAGTAAGGTAAGGCATGCTATAGGTAATTTACTAGTAAGGTCTTCGGCTTCATTGTGCAGTATGTTACAATTCTAAATAATGAATAATCTATAGGCAAGAATATCTTGTTAGGGGCAATCGAGAACGAGAACTATGGAACAATCAAAGAATGGTTATAAAAAATATGAAAACAATTAATAAATATGAATGGAATGGTATGCTCAAGTATCAAGGCATAAATGTTTTTCATTTAATGATGAGTAGAAGGAAGGATTACGACAAGAAGGATAAAGGTGAATAAGATTATAGTTATGCAGGTTTCACAAAGGTATGATTACTCCAGAACAACGTAAGGACCAGCGGTAGATGAGGGATATTAATAACTCTTCGGCCAAAGGTGATGATTCTCTGATGTTCAAGTAGAGAGTATGATAAATACTTTGAGATAAGAGACTCCCCCAAGACAACTTAAAATGGAAATGTAAAGGTCAGACGAATGAGCACTCGGTCGATAGGAAATCTAATAATGATAAGAAAGCTTGACAATTCATTGGATCATGTAACACTTTAAATTGGATCTAAACATACAAAGCGTCGGTTCCACAACATATGCAGTCATACATTTTAAAAAGTATGTAAACGAAAGTTATAGTGAGTAAAACTCGAGATTAACACCTAAACAAGTAAAAAGAGGCCAATGACACCTATGGATAAAAGGTATACATTAAAGGTACATGTCAAAAGATAAAGTGATAGGCAAATACAGTAATGGGTGTACATCTTAATGACATCAAGGAAATCCTCTCCCAAAGTGTCATTGATAGAAGGACTTAGCAATGACGCCAGTAAAATAATTCTTATCTAAGTATAATGACCGAGTTTGAGTATAGTAAAACAACGTCATATAATGCAAATTCTTTATAATCTTTCACTTTATGAATAATGGAATAAGTTAACACCTCATCCTTTAAGGAGAGTAATGCCAATGACTGGGATAAGGAAATGTTTGAGATTATGTATTTATACCAGAATATTTTAAAATTAAGAAGAGTATGAAAAGTGAGAAAATGAGTGAACATGTGTCAAAAGAAGTAAGGAATGAAGGTTGTTTGTAATCATGAGTAGTGAGAAAGTTTCAGACCATGAATGATAGTTAACTATGACAATACACGCACTTCATATTCAAATGACATTGTCCATAGAGTGTTCACAATTGAGATACTACAAATATAAAAGTTTTCAGCACACAAGTCAGTAAAAGAAGCTAATTTGACAATAAGATCATTCACCACAAGTAGGCTTGAGTAGTGTGAGGATGAAAGAGAGAAGTTGACCTGAGGGAACGTATCAGTTAGCTAAGTGGGAATGCAATTGGAGGATTCAGATAGTGATAACTCTATGACTCAGAATACAGTAGGGTCATTCCTCATACTGGGAGAAAAAGGAACACCATGATGAAGATCCCAATTTTTAGAAAAGATTGGGAAAGTCCAATTATGTAGTCCTAATATAGCAGGATTACAAGGCAAGATTATAACAGAGGTTTTTTGCTCATGATATTCCATTCACCCTGGATCTACTAAGATGTATCATGACCTCAAAGGTATTTATTGGTGGAACGACATGAAGAAGGGCGTTGTGGAGTTTGTATATCAGTGTCCTGATTGTCAGCTAAAAAACAATAGAGCATCACAAGTCCGACGGCGTGACTCAGAATATTGAGGTCCCGATGTGGAAGTGGAAAATGATTAATATGGATTTTATTATAGGTTTACCTCGCCCTTATCACATGTTTGATTCTATTTGAGTAATAGTTGATAGACTGACCAAATCAGTTATGTTCCTGGTGGTCCTTCTACCTATATAATCGAGGACTACGCAAAGTTGTACGTTAAAGAAATTGTTCGCCTTCGTGATATTTATAGTTATATTATATCCGACCGAGATACGTAATTCACAACTAATTCTTGGAGATCATTTCAAAAAGGATTTGGAAACTCAAACTAATCTTAGCCCAATTTTATACCTTCAGACAGACGGGTAGGCCGAGCGTATGGTTCAAATGCTTAAGGACCTACAAAGATCTTGCATATTGGACTTCAAGGGAAGTTCAGATGATCATTTATCTCTTATTGAAATTACGTACAATAACAGTTATCATGCTAGAATTAAAATGGCCCCATAAGAGGTATTATATGGATGGAGATGTAGATCTCCTATCAGATGATTTGAGGTAGGAAAATTAGAGTTATTTGGTCTTGACTTAGTACACCAAGCCACAGATAAGGTGAAATTTATTAAAGAATGGTTGTTAACTGCTCAGAGTTGTCAGAAGTTGTTTTCAGATGTGCGACGACGGGACTTAAAGTTCCAAGTAAATAATTGGGTCTTCTTGAAGATCTCTCCTATGAAGGGTGTAGTGGGATTTGGGAAAAAAGGGAAAGCTCAACCCAAAGAGTACATCGGGTCATATTGCATAATTTGACGAATTGATTAATTGGCTTACAAATTGGACTTACATACGGAGTTAGAAGTTGTTCTTTTGGTTTTTCATGTTTTAATGATAAAGGCGCGTGTTGGAGATCCTTACCTGATAGTAATGATTGATGATATGACGATTACGTAAAATTTATCTTATGGAGAGGTTTCAATTGCTATCCTAGATCGATAAATCCGTAAGTTGGCACTAAAGAAGTAGCCTCCATGAAGGTTCAATGTCGAAAGAAAAAAAATGTAGAAGGAATGACATGGGAGGCGGAAGAGGAGATGAAACGTAAATATCCCTACCTATTCCAGACCAACACCAAGGTTTTGAGGGAGGCATAAGGTGATTTCTTTTTCTGATTATTATAATTAATGTTTGAGGACCATGTGAGGTCTAATGTAATAATATATGTTATATTATATGGCCCCGTGAAAAGAGGGGGTTATATTTTCAGGCTACGTGATGGGGATTAAATATGTCACCCCAACATTCGAGGATGAATGTTTCTAAGGGGGGAAAGGATCGGGCTATAGTTTGAACAACTAGATGTATGCGAGTAGACTTGAGGTCGAGGAAATTGGTTGTTGATCGGTGTATTTTATATACATCTTTTGAGTCATTTTTAGTTAGTATTTTACTCATTTCATTTATGTTTAGTATAGTATTAGGGTCGTTTTCCTTTCTTTTGTGTCACAGCGGTCAGAAATGGAGAAATGGCGAAAAGGAGATGAAATGAGCATAAATGAGATGGAATTGCACACTAAAAGGGCCAAGAAATGAAGCCTAAGAAGTTTCGGGAAATATAGAAGAAATCAGACGAAGACCGGACGAACAAAGGACGAAGAAACGAAAAATCCGGAAGAATCGTTGCCACGCATGGCTACCGGCAGCGTTGCGGCGTCGCAGTGGCGCGCCACCATCGAAGATGTATCAATCGCTCTGATTTTCAGCGCCGGCGCCGGATGCGTGGCGCGCCGACATGGGATTTCTGAGTTTTGGGCCGAATTTGACACATTTTCAGAGTCCAAAAGGGATAACTTTTTCTACCTACATATTCCTTAATCCTTTTCCATAACTTTTCCTAAACCCTTTACCTAAAAGGATTCCATAACCTTTCCTAAAGGATTCTTGGGTTATAAATAGTCTCTACATCATTAGAAGAATTCATACCACATTCTACATTCTACATCCACCCATCCTTCATCACCCATCCCATTCTCCATCCATTATTTCATCTTGTAAATATTCCACAACACAATCCTTGGATGCTAGAAGGCTTGGAGACTTGTTCTTGAGTATTTTTCTTTTCTTTCTTTTTGCTTTGTTTATTTCAGTTCATGTATGGAGATTATATTAGTTCTTAGCGTGACTATGGCTAGGAGCTAATTACTTTGTTAGGGATTTCCTTGTGATTCTCTTGAAACTCTTATCCATGAATTAATAAATTAGTTGATTTCTTCTTCACTTATTTAAAATTTATTCAATAGTTGTTTTGATTGCTTGATAATTAATTGATCACTAATTATCATAATCCATATGATTTCTAATCGAAAGTCGAAAGGGGAGATTGTGAATATGCTATAGTTGAATAAACATAGGTTAAATCGTGGACGAAAGTACCCCGATACTTGTGTAGCTTAATAGGTTATTGCTCTTAATCCTCTTTTGTAGTCAATCTTGTCACCGAAAGGTAGAAGGGTTCTCCATTGGGATTGAGTGTTTATATTACCTTAACAGGAGTATAAAACGGTCTAGTTAACCTGTTATCTTAACGTAGAAGAAGAAATCAGTCTAAGTGTATTAAGGATTGAATAGAGTAGATAGTTGATGATTTTGGAAGCCCTAATTCTCCATCATAACTGATTTAAATCAAAGTATTTTCATAATTAGTTTATTTCCTGCATTATTAGTTTAGAATTCCAACTCAATTAACGTTAACCAAATAGATACCATAGGATAGATAATCAGTACTTGAAAACCAGTCCCTGAGGACGATATTCGGTCTTACCTAGACTATATTACTTGTCACGATACGTGCACTTGCGTTAGTGTGTGCATAAATTGCACATCAGTTGTATTGAGGTATTCACATCAGGAGCTTGACATATAAAAGGATAAAGTTCCAAAATGATTTAAAAAGTGTGATGATGGCGGTGGAAAATAATATTTTATATGTGTCGAAAGAGATTATGGACTAGTGCAATATCGCATGATTATGATATTGAGTATCTGAAGCATGTTAAAGGTGTATATTATGAAAGTGAATTGAGAACAAGGAATTAATTATGAGATATATGATAAAGGACAACATTTCTCCACCTGTGAGTAATAGACTAAGGAAATCATTAGGTGGCGTATAATGGAATTATTGAATCAATGGCATATAGGATGCATGAATTACACGTGTAAATAATGCTTATAAGATTGGATTTTTAACATCTTCTTTAAAACAATTACAAAGGAGAGAATTGCAATCTGTGTGAAGTAGAAGTTCCTTATAATCTTGAGAGCGTATCATCTCTACGAAGTATATGTGTTAGCAAAAAAATAAATACCCTTCAACATTTGTGACCTTCCTAGTCTCAAACATCTCGATTTAAGTGAATGTCCAAATCTTCAAAGCATCCATGAACTTCCTCCATCTTTAAAGAAATTGAATGCATACATGTGCAAGTCCTTAGAAAGACTTCCTAATTTGTCTGAGTTAAAAATATTGAAGGAATTGAATTTGTATCATTATGAAATGCTACTGGATATTCCTTAGAATAAAGTAAGGTGGAAGAAGGGGGTTGTAATATCCCGTGCTTTCGGGTCACGATTTAAATCGCTAGGCATATGTAAAATCGCTAGGCGTGTTTCATGTGAAAATGTCATATTAACGTTTTCTAATAAAGAGATTAGTATACAAAGGAACATGATCCCGAAATAATATTAGGCGTAACACATGGAATGTACAACAATATTTTACTCTACTTTTAAGCTTGGATTCGAGGTATGTTAAGGTAAATTCATTTTTCTTTTGGTCCATGTAATGAAACTTAACTGTGATATTGCTCCATAATTTACTCTACTCCTTAAAGTTAAGGAATGTTCATATTATTGATTCCTATATTGAAAGCATGTCTAAATATGTTCCTAAGTCCTTATCGAGGCATACGAAGAGATGTTAATATTTACAGTGTTAGCCGAATGTATAAGGATAGTATGTCACTCAGGATGTTGTATTGTCATTCATGCATTTTCATTTGCATTACATTCATATATTACCCTGGACCACTTGTGCTATGCACACTACTATATAGTAAATATTATATATGTGTAGGGGATATGGGAAAAAGGAAAAGGCGTTATATATGCATAACACTTGCAGCTGGTACGGACTATCACAAAAGATCCCTAAGAGGCCAACATGATTCAATGCCTGTGTGGCCAATATTAAGCATGTGTGGCTAGCTTGTGTGACTAGCTTGTGTGACTCATATGATATAACTCGTGTGGCTGGGTAGGATTCCTGTATGGACATTAGTATACCACATTTGAATCATGCATACATTCATTAACCATTATAAGGTATGATGCCCACATAGGCTGTTATGAAAAGGAAGATGCATGTGTGGCCAATATTATACTGCATTTGCATTGCATAACATGTAGACATGTGTATTAGGCTCTTAGAGGTATTTACTGGTGGTCAACTATTTCCGTTTCAGTTATTGTTATAACCTGTTATACTATTATTCATGCCTGAATACCAATACATCAGTCGTACTGACGTCACTTTTATCGGGGGGACGTAGCATTACATGCCCGTATGTTACGCAGGACGACGATTCACGTTAGTAGGTTACTGACTCATCGAAATTTGGAGCACTCCCCTTGTTTTGGAGTATCAATCTAATTTGGTACGATATAATTTATGTGTGTATATATGGGTACGGTGAGACTCTATCCCGACCTTTTGATCTCATATACTCTTTAAAGGCTTGCAGATGGTGTCTATGGGTGTAGTAGACTTGTATGGCCTTGTCGGCCTTGGATGGGTATATATATATATATATATATATATATATATATATATATATATATATATATATATATATATATAAGTTGTTATTCTGGATAAAGACTCCACGTAGTTTTCTTCCGGCTTAGTCCGTAATTAATTATGATTAGATATTAAATGTACGAATGACAGTACCCGATGGGTGGGGTCTGGGTGCCTGTCGCGGCCTCTATTTTGGGGTCGTGATAAACTTGGTAACAGAGCATGTCTTATCAAGAGAGTCTGCAAGTCGTATCTAGTAGAGTCTTGTTTATGGGTATGTTGTGCACCATACTTATAAATAGGAGGCTATTTGACATTTAGAGATGGTTTCCATTCTTTCATCTTCTAAATCATGTTTTAAATCTGAGTTTTAAGCATTTTGTTCCTAATCCATCTCATGTTTACGATTCCAGCGATGCCACAACAAGGGAAAAACCAAGAGTATGAGGGAGTTAAATACGACTATGAAAAATGTTGTATCTCTGACTAGGTGATGCGGATTAGATGTGTTACCCCAAGATATGAGGACGAATTTTTGTAAGGGGGAAGGATGTAACATCTCGTACTTTCGGGTCACGATTTGAACTGCTAGGCATATGTAAAATCGATAGGCATGTGAAAATAGATCTGAGCGTTGGGAAAATTTATGTCACATTGACGTATGCTAATAAAGATATTAGTATATAAAGGAACGTGATCCCGAAATAAATTTAGGCATAACACAGGGAATGGACAACAACGTTTTACTCTACTTTTAAGCTTGGATTTGAGGTATGTTAAGGAAAATTCATTTTTTTCTTTTGGCATGTTCCATGTAATGAAACGTAACTGTGATATTGCTCCATAATTTACTCTACTCCTAGAAGTTAAGGAATGTTCATATTATTGATTCCTATATTGAAAGCATGCCTAAATATGTTCCTAAGTCCTTCTTGAGGCATACGAAGATATGTTGATATTCACAGTGTTAGCCAAAGATATAAGGATATTGTGTCACTCAGGATGTTGTAATATTACCCTAGACCACTTGTGTTATGCACACTATTATATAGTAAATATTATATATATGTAGGGGATATAAGAAAAAGGGAAAGACGTTATATACACACATTACCTGTAGCTGGTACAGACTATCCAAAAGAGCCCTAAGAGGCCAACATAATTCAATGCCTGTATGGCCAGCCTATGTGGCTGAGTAGGATTCCTGTGTGGACATCAGTATACCGCATTTGCATCATGCATACATTCATTAACCATTATAAGTTATGATGCTCACAGAGGCTGTTATGAAAATGAAGATGCATGTGTGGCCAATATTATACCGCATTTGCATTGCATAACATATAGGCATATGTATTAGGTTCTCATAGGTATTTATTGCTGGTCAGTTGTTTCCATTTTAGTTATTGTTATATCCCTGTTATAGTATTATTCATGCCTGACATACTCAGTACATCAATCGTAATGGCGTCCCTTTTGTCGGGGACGCTACGTTACATGCCCGCAGGTTCACATAGGCAGGAAGATAATTCACGTTCATAGGATGCTGACTCATCGGATTTTGGAGTACTTCCCTTGGTACGGAGTGACGGTCTAATTTGGTATGATATAATGTCTGTGGGTATATATGGATATGGCGGGGCCCTGTCCCGACCTTTTGATGTCGTATACTCTTTAGATGCTTGTAGATAGTGTCATGTGGGTGTAGTAGACTTGTATGACCTTCTCGGTCTTGGCATGGGTAAATATATATATATATATATATATATATAGTAGGGCTGATAAGAACCCATTGATATATTGTTCGCGTGGGGATTGTAGAAACATAAGGGTCTTCGAACTAGAATTCCATATACATGGATCCGTTTCTCAATAGAACTACTTCTTATGTTTTTGGAATCATCTTCTGTTACACCCCGTAAATTCAAGAAGTTAAGATAAGAACATATCAAGGAATATAAGATTTGAAAGTGGAAAGATAAGTGGACAAACATGTGTTGGATGGATTTGGAGTCTACCTTGGAGTGTTGTACCCCAGTTGTTAAGAATTTCGAGGTGTTTAAAAAGCCTAGTGAGTAGTCCGTTAAATCTAGATCCCAACGCAACAAACCGTTCGTCGATAGGACATCGGAGTCAAAAGTTAGGGAAGTTTCAAGTTAGGAGCGCAGTCAGGCAAAGCAGCAGCGCTTTTGGTCAGTGTACAAGGCCGGCTGAACGCAGGTCGCGCGCCGATTGTACCGAGTCCGCGGGTTACAGTGGCGCCGAATGCGTACGCGCGCCGAATGCTGAAACTTTTCGGAAGCGCGCGCCGAGGCGGATTTTTCTCACAGAATAAAGTAAAATCAGGGGATATTTTGTTAAAAGCCTATGAGAGGGTGACAAGTGTCCCTCCCATCCTTTTGACCAGGAAAGGATCCTATTTTAGGGCCAAGTCTTGGAAGACTTGGCCATTTCATTTCAAAACCCTCCCAAGGAAATCCTCTCCCTTTCTCTCTAGTTTTTCTTGAAGAGACCTTGCCTTAGGAGAAATTGTTGGAGCGGCGGCAAGAAGGAAAAGTGTGGGTAAACTTGTGGGAAGCGCTGGTGGACGAATTTGACGGTAAAGAAGTGGAGGAAAGGTGCTTTTGTGGGCTATTCCTTAAGGTAAAAGTTTTCCCCTTCTCTTGGAAATAAGTTTTAATGCTGTTATATTTTAGTAGTTTAGAAATGAGCCTGAGGCTGTTATATTTTAGTAGTTTAGAAATGAGCCTGAGGCTGTTATATTGTAGTAGTTTAGAATTGAGGCTGTTATATTTGAATAGATTTGGATCTTGTTGTCTTGTTGAAACCGAAAATGGGCATGTTAGCCTTAAGATTTTAACTTCAATTTGGTTACTAATTTAGACATCACATGTTGTAAAGGGGGATTGTAGTTGTTGAAGATGTCTAGGGCTAGATATCATGTTAGACCGAAGAGCTTGGATTGGAAAGAATTGGAAAGGGGTTTAGGATTGGTTTATTGTTGGCCAAGAATGGCATGGAAATTATTGGTTTATTCTGTATTATTATGGGGCGGAATTTTACACGTATTGTTAGGCGTGTAATCCCCTTGTATTTGCTGAATTAATTGAGCCTTAAATGTGGCGTTTGGTTATTGAATTCGGCCTTGAAAGAGATGGCATAGTAAGTAGAAACCAAGGAAGTGCTGTCCGATTTTCCGTAGAATGTAGGGACCGTGCACTTAGTTATTCTACGTTCGAAGCTAGAGATTGATAGACGTTTTATGACCCTTATAGGATTGAAGTACTACGGTAGCATATTCTACTTAAGGGGGGAAAGTACTGTGGAGCATTTTGCTTATTGTCGACAATCGTCGCGAGGTATGTGATTCTTCCTATCCTATTCAGCATGATTATTTGTGAAATATATAGTGTAGTAGATGCACGTGTGTTAAAGAAATTTGATTTCCCTTGTTGTGCCTTGACTTGATATGAAGTGTAAAGGTCTTGATTGTTTGAAAGAGTAGGAAAATCTTATTCGTTAGTAATAAGTACTCGGTGGTTAAAGAATAAGCCCTCTTGGTCTCATAAGGGCTTATAGTTGTAATTGGTTGGTTTAAAAAAACATAAAGTGTTATAACGGCTTTATGAGAAGTTTGTTATAACCACTTTATGTAGGTAAAATGATGGTTTGTTGATTTCAAAATATAAGAGGCTCGACGTATAATTGACCTAAATGGTGTTGAAAAGTGTGAAACCTCTTTCGTGAGAAATGAGTACTTGGTTTTTAAAAAGAATTATTGTAATCAAGTTGTGATTTTCTTAAAAATTCCAAAGTAAGGAACTCGATTTCTAAAAGAAAAGAGACTTAAGAATTTGAAGTGTTTTGGTTTAAAAGAAAGGCATGGTTTTGTCTTGACTTGTTTTAGAACATAAAGTGTTATAACAACTTTATGGGAAGCTAGTTATAACGACTTTATGGAAAATAAAGAAATGGACTCATTATTGGATTTAGAATGGTAACTTGATTTTTGGGAAAAGAGAAGTAACTTGTTTTCAAATATTGAACTCTTTGTGATGGAAAAACATAAGTGTCTTGGTTATAAAAGGTAGGAGTACCTTGATCTTAAAGGGGTTAGATACTTGGGGTTTAATGATATACTTGACGTGTGCTAAGAAGTGGTTAAAGTACCTTGAGTCGTGTAACTTGCCTATGCTTGTTGTGATAGCCTTTGTTGTGCAAGTGTTTGATTGTGCTACCGAGCCTCTCATGGAGGCCGCTATCCGGTTGATTGATGGACATACCGACACGTTGGGTAGCCCACTGCATGCTTCCACTATATCGATCCTCTCGACATACCGACACGTTGGGTAGCCCACCGTATGCCCATTCCATTGAGTGTTATCTTGTTATTTGTTTGGACATACCGACACGTTGGGTAGCCACCGTATGCGTCCACATGAGTATTATCTTGTTATTTGTCTCGACATAATGACACGCTGGTAGCCCACTGTATGCTTCCACAGGATTGTTATCTTGTTATCTCCTTTGGGCATACCGACACGCTGATGGTCCACGGTATGGGCCCACCAGGACGGTTCCAGGCCATGCTTAGACCGAGGTGAGATGCCGCGCGGTCATTGTGCGGGTTAAATTCCCGTTATATTTGAGTGATGATTTCACTCGCGAGTCCCCGACTCGACATGATTGCTTATATGTTGCGAATCGTAGTTTGGTTATCATACATGTCTCCGCTTTATATAGACTATTATGATTTCATTTACGTATTTTGATTTCACATACTTGGTACTGTTATCGACTTCTTCGGCCGCGTTCATGCCGCAGTTGAGGTACATAGCTTGTCGATCCGCACTCTTAGGATCGCCGGTTCTAAAGCTCCATATCTCCTAAGCTTGTCCCGTGGTACGCCTCAAGTAGCAGACTTTTGTACATTCAGGGGCATAGCGGGGCCCTGTCCCGTCATTATGGTTTTAAAATTCTTAGGTCTCAGTAATCGTGGGCAGAGTTTGTAAGGATGTAACTGTTCAAGTTTTCATTTATGTACAAAAAGGTAACCGTTTGGGTTAGCCTGTTTTCTTATTTCACTGTTTTTCTTTCATGAGTTTTTATTTTCCGCTGGTTTTTCTCTGATGTTGTATCACTAGGGTGCCCGGGGTAAGGCACCAGTCACGGGCCCGAGGTCGGGTCGTGACATCTTCTTCCATGGATTCAAAGAAGATAATAATAATAATAATAATAATAATAATAATAATAATAATATATATATATATATATATATATATATATATATATATATATATTATAGATAAAGACTTCACATAGTTTTATTTCAGCTTAGTCGGTAATTAATTATGTTTAGATGTTAAATGTACGAATGGCGGTACCCGATGTGTGGGGTCCGGGTTCCCGTCGTGGTGCTCTGGTTTGGGATCGTGAAAAACTTGGTATCAGACTATATGTCACGACCCGACCCGGCCGCGATCGTACCCTACCGCACCCTGCTCGTATACATCGTGAGAATAGCAATGAACATACACAACATAAACACATGTAAATAATATAACAACAGCTAGCCGATAAGTGCCGCTTCCATAATATAAACAAAGTCAAAAGTACAACTTACAACTCAGCCTACATTTCAACCACATAGGTGAATACGCACTTAGAATAACAATCGTATGACAGGCCCTCCATACCCTCAATGTACATAATCAACAACCTCGTGGAAAGACTGTACCAAAAGAAAGACAAGCCTCCGGAGAATGGAGCTTCCGATGTCTGATAAGCGATCCTAAGAGTGTGGATCCGCAACTCGCTACTCTTTCTCGCGGATTGAACGCAGCCCCCGAGGAAGGGGGTCAGTACACAATATGTACTAAGTATGCAAAACTGGAAAGTACTGTAATTACATCATAAATCTAAATCAAAGCCGGAGACATGTATGATAATCAAATTACAGTACCCTGTGCCTTACTAACAATGAGAGCAAAATAAGGGTATCCTTACAAAAAAAAATAGGATTTGACTCCTACTCCTGGGACTATTTCACCCGCATAGGTCCTGTGGACCCGCGTGAGGCATTCCTCGCATGGGACTATTTCACCCGCATAAGACCTTTTGGACTCGCATGAGGTATTCCTCGCATAGGCTGGACCCGCCCGCATAGGACTATTTCACCGCATAAGCCCTACGGACTCGCATGAGGTATTCCTCGCATCGTGGGTAGCAAATCCACGGACATATGCAATGTCACAAACCCGGGGAATGACCCCGCAACGAATAATATATCACTAGCACAAATCCGGCTATCACACATAACATAAGCTCTATCGGCTTATCATACAATATATAAGCAAGTTAAGAAATCCCCTAACTTCTTACTATTCTTGTTCATATACACTCTCATTTTAGTTTACTTAAGGCACTAAAATGTCTTTATGAAAATCCGGGAATTTAACCCAAAGTACTATGTACTTCTATTCTTTTAAAATGACTCATTTCATTATAAAACTTCCAAGATACTACTAGCCGTAGTATCAAGTGACAATTTCTTTTCAAGATAAGTCACAATACTTTTAGAAATAAAATATGGCTTCTAAATCAAGTGACTCGTGTCTTATAAAACCTTAGGCAATTGATGCCTTAAAATCGAATTGCCTTCCATTAAATCAAGTCATTTATCTTTCCATAAAGTCAATATAACCAACTCCCCATAAAGTCGTTATATTCACTTTATACCTTAGTCATGTACAATTTCCTATCCAAGGGACTTATACGTTTTTAAAACGACCCAAGTATTACATACTTTAAAATTCTTCAAGTCCCTTATCTTTAACAAGACTTAAGACATCTTTAATATTCTCAAAGAAGTGAGTTAATCTCCTAACTCACCCGACTTGGCATTTCGTAAAACAAGTAAAGAATGTCAAAGTCTCAGACGCCTACTGCACTATATACGTGAAACTAGTCATGCTCAAAGATAGGAAAAGTTCTACATACCTTGCTGTCAAACCACTTGCCAAGTACAAAGTCCCGCCTGCACTATGTCAACCTATAATATTCACAATACGCCTATTAAAGCCTTACTTCAAACGTAAAATATTATAAGTGTTAAGTCTCTAATTTCTACTAAAATCTGACAAAGACCTCCTTTGTATTTACTCACTTTGCCACCTTTTTCAAGGCCGAAAATACAATAACCAAACAGCCCCAATTGGCTCACAATTATATATAGAAGGTAGTCCAATACAAATGACTAACTAAACAGCCCCAATTGGCTCACAACAATATATAAGGTAGTCCAATACAAATGACTAACTAAATAAATTTCAATTGGCTCACAACAATATAGAAGGTAGTCCAATACAAATGACTAACTAAACAGCCCCAATTGGCTCACAATTATATTTCAACCCAAATTTGTAGCATAACATGATATCAAGTCACATTTGATTATAATAACCATAATCCTTAAGTCAATGACATGCGACGGTTCTAACAACGATTAAATTGTAATTCAACTTAATCATGGCTTACATTACATTTCGGATTTCCAAGGCTATAATCAATCCATAATCCTTAACTTCAAGATAACAACTCCATGCTTGCAACATACAAAGCTAACAACAACAAAATAAATAATCTTGTAATACTTTCTAAGAACAAGATTATACCTCAATGATTTCTTAATCCAACTCCAATCCGAAGTCGCTCCTTAGTAGTTTATAGCCTCTCCAAGACACTTCAATCCGCTTGTTGAGACCCTTAGAACAACACCAACAATTATCCTTCAAGTCTTCAAATAAAACCTAGAAAGACCCTTTAGGTTTTCGTTATGACTAACCCGTAAACAATCTTTTTCCAAGATTTTTCTATTGAGATGTGTTTACAATACACCTAAGAACCTTGGTTTAAAGTGGGGAACTAAAAGAACAAGGAACAAATTTTTTTTCTTCTTTTGCTAAGTGAACCCGAGAGCTTATGCCTATGTTCTTCAAATTTTTGTGTGAAATTTTCTAAGTGTTGGCTCTCTCTAGCACTACTAGTATTATATAGAGTAAAGGATGGTCAAGATATAACCAAATGTGAGGCTTGGATAAGCTCTTAGTAAGTCAAGACTTATTGACTAATTGACTTGGTCAAGATTGTCATGCTACACAAGTTGCAAGACTTGTCTTGCAACAAAGGTCCAATGACCTTCATGCCCTTGCACATTTCGACCAAGGCATCATCTAAGGGGGGTGACATGTGTCTCCCTCCCATTCAACACAACACAAAGTTTTTCCGACAATTTCATAATTTCCGATAAATTTTTACAAGTCTCGAATCCTTAACATTTGTGAGTTCTTACTTACGTTCTTAAGGCATGTCCTGTAATTACGGGGTGTAACATTCTTCCCCCCTTAGAAACATTCGTCCCCGAATGTTCTTTCAGAGTCAAACTTAATTAGCGACATAGTTTCCTTTCACAACCCCGACATACCAAAAATGCCACACATGACCACATAATAGCATTTAAGCAAAAGAGATACTTCAATTTAAAACTTGACCAGTAAGGGAAGCTGAATTACCTGAAGGTATAGGAAATAAGTGAGGATACTTCCTCAACATGTCCTCCTCCGCCTCCCAAGTCATCTCCTATCGGTTATCATTCCTCCACAGGACTTTGACGGAAGCTACATCCTTGGTCCGCAGCTCGACCGCGATCGAGTATCGCTATGGACTCTCTCATACGATAACCCCTCTCACACCGGACCTCACTAGTAGGAAAACTCGCCGATCACCGATACACTTCCGCAACATAGAGACATGGAAGACCGGATGTACCGCTCTAACTCGATGGCAGATCCAACTCGTAGGCAACCTTGCCCACCCGATTTAACGATCTGGTAGGCCCAATGTACCTTGGGCCGAAGTTTCTTCTACCGAATCTCATCACACCCTTCATGGGTGACACCTTCAAGACCCAATCGCCTACCGAACTCCAAATGCCGACGATTATCCGCGATATGACTTCGCCGACTGAGCCGCTATCAGCTTCTTGGATAAGCTTCACCTTATCAACCGCCGTACCAAGTCCGCCAACTAATCGCACTCGCCACGCCGAACCAGCCAATCGCGATCTACATTTCCGCCGATATAAAGCCTCGTATGGCGCCATCTCAGATACCTTGGAATGGTAGCTGTTATAAGCAAACTCCACAAGAGGCAAATGATCCTCCCAATACCATCGAAATCTATCACGCAGCTCGCAAAGATATCCTCGTTGTCTCGATAGTGCGCTACCGCCCGGCTACCGAGGATGAAATGTCGGCCGAGACTCACTGTGTCCCAAGACCCTTCCGAAAGATCTCCGTGGTTAGTCAGAATCGATCCCTATCGTAAATAATCGACACCGACACCGCAACCTCACTATCTCTGATGTACATGCCGCATAGTCCTCAATCAAAACGCTGCCCCGATCGGAAGGAAATGGGCGGATTTCGTCACCGTCAACAATAACCCAAATGGAGTCGCATTTCCTCCGAGTACGAGGTAACCTCAGAACAAAGTCCATGTTGATCATCTCCCACTTCCAAGTCGGAATCTCAATAGATCGCAACAATCCACCGGGCCTCGTGCTCGACTGACTCGCCGCAATTAGACATCAGGCAACAAAACCTGCCACGTCCCTCTTCAAGCCATCCCACCAATACAAACATCTGAGGTCATGGTACATCTTGGTCGACCCCGGATGGATAGAATAACGAACCGCAGGCCTCCCTGCACCCGACGAAGTCTCGCTACATCGGAACACACAACCGACCAAATCTCAAAGACTTCATCAGCGCTACTCGAGAGACTCTTCTCCTCCCGAAGAGATGATCTCGATACCGCATCAACACCGGGTCCTCAAACCGCCGTGATCTTCACCTCATCAATGATGGAAGACTCGCAACCTCACGAACTCGCACTCCCACTATCGCTTCAGATCGATCAATCGAACCAAGGCTCGCTAATCGTGGATCTCGACGACCATGTCCTCGCCTCTCTACCGCACTCCGATAGGCTCCCATCGATCTACGACTCAAGGCATCTTCAACTACGCTGGCCTTCCCGATGGTATAGAATATCAACATCATAATCTTTCAAGAACTCTAACCACCGCTCTCGCCTCAAGTTCACTCCTCTCGTCAAGATATACCTGAGGCTCTTGTGGTCTCAGATAAATATCCACACGAACCCCGCATAAATAATGTCTCCAAATCTTCAAGGCATGTATAATCGCGCCAACTCTAAGTCATGGGTAGGGTAATTCTCTCGTGTTTCCGTGAATCGCCGAAGCATAGGCTATAACCTTGCCGTGTCAGATCAAAACACACCCTAGCCCGATACCCAAGGCATCACAATAGATCACGCATCATCTAACCTCCTAAGAGTAAGAACTTGAGCCGTAGTCAACCTTTCCTTCAGCAACTGGAAACCCTTCTCGCAAGCCTCTCGCCCATCGGAACTTGGCCGCCTCGAGTCACCCTAGTCAATCGGTCGAAATCAAGCAACCGCCCACAAACCTACGATAATAACCCGCTAGTCCTAAGAAACTGCGCACTCGGCCGGAGTAGAGGTCTCGCCAAGACTGATCGCCTCAATGTTTGTCGATCTACCCAACACCATCACCCCAATAATATGCCCTGTGAATGCCACCGAGGCCAACCAAAACTCACACTGAGAACTTGGTGAATAATCGCTGGCCCGAGAATCCTGGCACCGCCTCGCCGATTCGTGACATGCTCCTCTCGTCCGTGAATACACCAGATGTCATCAATGAATACAATCACAAATGTATCCAAAATGGCTTGAACACCCGTTCATCAAATCCATAAATACCGAGCGCTGTCAAACCGAAAGACATAACCTCAACTCATAGTGCCCATACCGGTCCCGAATGCGCTTTGGGATGTCCGCTCGAACTCGAACTCGATGATAACTGCATCGCAGTCTATCTTTGAGAAACACCTCGCACTCGCAATCGTCAAACAAATCATCAATCCCGGGAGGTACCTATTCTTAATGGTTACCTTATTCACCGTCAGAGTCAACACACATACGCAGCTGGCCCCATCCTTCTTCTTCACAAACAACACCGCGCTCCCTGTGGAGATACACTAGGCCCGATAAAGCCTTTCTCCAAAGAAATCTTTCACCGGTCCTTCACTCCTCAACTCAAGAGTGCCATCCTCAGATGGCGGAATGGAAATAGGTCGAGTGTCCGCAACGTGTCAATACAAAACTCGATCTCCTCTCGTGAGGATACCCAAGATCATCCGGGAACACATCCAAAACTCCCTAACCACTGCATCGATCAAGAACTGCACCTCACTCGTATCAAATACCCGCACCAGATGATAGATGTACCCTTTCTGCACCATCTTCCTAGCCTTGAGGTAAGAAATAAACCTACCTGTTACACCCCGTAAGCCCATGACATGTGTAAGTGAATGTACGTAAGGAACACAAGACTTGGAAATTAGTACGAAAGGAAGGATTGTTTTTCCGACGGAAAGTCTTCCGAACGTCGGGAAGGAAAAATGTTCGTTGTTGAGAATTGAATTCTCAAAATACATTAATTGAAGAGTATGGGACTTAGTAATATTATGAGAATTTATTTTTACGATTTGGTCACGTGGGCCCACCCGGAATTTTACATTTTTGTGGGGCCCACGAGGGTTACGAAATTTTATGGACGAATGAGAGGGCGACACGTGGCACTCCCACATGGGGTGTTGGACGAAATTAGTAAGGGTTGGATGGTCATTTGACCTATGTAGTGATAAGTCTTCTAAGCTTGATAATGTTGACTAAGGTCAACTTGCCCACACGGGCTTGATCCAGTGAAACACATCCAAGCCACACATTTGTTGTAATCTAATCCTCCAATGTGTTATATAAGCATAGCTAGTGCAAGACAAGGTCTTCCCATACTTAGAAAAATCACAACATTTCTTGTCCAAGAAAGTGAGCTCTGCTAGGCAAATTTCCCACACAAAATATTTGTAGTTTTGATCCATTAGCCACAAGACTTTAACCCAATGTCCCTAGGGTATTGTAAGGTTATCTCAATAGAAAGATTTCGAAAACGTATTTTTACGTTAGTCGCAAGGCGAAACTAAGGGAGTTCTTCAACTTTGAAGTTGGAACTTGAAGAATGGTTCTTCATAGGCCTCTAAGGAATGCTTGGAGCGGATTGGAACTTAAGGAAAGGAGCTAAGAATTTCTAAGGCGCGACTTTGGATCTTGGAAATTATAAGGGCTTATAAAGGTATAAATTTTGTCGCTTTAGTAGTTAAGACTTACTTATTGTCAGTAGCTATGGATTTTAGCAAGCATGTGTTATATAGTATGATGTTTGATATGTCTTTTGGCTATTGGAACCCTAATCCAAAAACTAGCATGTTTAGCTTAAGATTCCAATTCAAGTTGTTTATTCGCTTGAGATTGTCGCATGTCATTAAGAAGGAAATTGTAGTTGTTGAAGTTGTTTAGACTATATAACATGTTAGACCTAAGAACTTGGAATTTGGAAAAGGTTGGAAAAGACTTAGTGTTGTTGGTTGTAAGTCGCCGAGAATGGCTTTAATTGTGGAACTACTTTGGTATGAATTGTGGGCGGAATATTACACGTTGTAGGCGTGTAATCCCCTTTGTTTGGTGGTTGTTGGAGCCTTAAATGTGGCTTGTTGGTTATTGTATTCGCCTTGAAAAAGGTGGCAAAGTGAGTAGAAACAAAGGAAGTGTCGCCTGATTTTCCGTAGAATTAGAGACTAAATACTTAGTATTATTCTACATAGAGACTAGAAGTTGATAGCCTTGTTGTGACCATTATAGGTTGACACTTCTACGCACGTGTATTCGGCTTAGCTTGTGGATTTAGAAAAGGTATGTGAACTATCTCCTCTTCTAGCATGATTCCTTAGAATAAAGAAAGTAAGTTCTACTCCTTGAATGATCCATTCCTTGCTTGTATTTGGATTGCCTAAAATAGAATTTGTTCTATGAACTTCCTTGAGTGTACTTTGATGTTTAAATTGTAAGTAGTATAATCCATTTCCTTAGGGAAGTTTGGATTCTTAAAAGTGAAGGTATTTTTCTTAAAGTACATAGAAACTTGAAAAGGAAGTGATTTCTAAATCTTTTGGCTAGTGCCTTAGTTCTAAAACCTAAAGGTCATTATAATGACTTTAGGGGAGTCAAAGGAGTGATTTACTTATTTGATTTAAAAGAGGAGAAATGACATGATTTAAGAGAAGTAACTTGCGTATGGTGAAGTTACTTGAGGTTTAAAAAGTAGAAGAAAACTTGTTTTCTAACTATTAAGAGACTTGAAGTATTTTTGAAAGTTAAGAACTTGATTGTAAGTATGTGATACTTGGTTTTAATTGTATAAGTCTCTTGGTTATCAAGGAATGGGTATTGCCTAAAACCATACAAAGGGTTATAACGGCTTTATGGGAAGTTGGTTATAACGGCTTTATGGAAGGTTTAGAAAGTTGTCTATTTTGATTAAATCGCATAAGTTGCCTAGATTGTGAAAATTTGGAGTTACTTGATTTCAAGCTTTGAAATGAGTTTTCTGAAGTGTAGTAACTTACCTTGAAAAATAGACACGCCTTGATACTATGGTGTTAGTATCTTGGGGCTTTACATAGAAGAGTCTTTATAAAAGAATGTATGTATGCCTTGCTAAGTACTTTGGCTTGATAAATTGAGGATTTGTCTAAGTGTGCTTGATAAGTACTTTGACTTGTTAAAAGAGAATTATTCTATGTATGCCTTGATTAGTACTTTGGCTTGATAAATAGAGAATTTGTCTAAGTGTGCCTTGATAAGTACTTTGACTTGTTAAATGAGAATTTATTCTATTTGTGCCCTGATAAGTACTTTGGGTTGTTAAATGAGAATTTATTCTCTTTGTGCCCTGATAAGTACTTTGGCTTGTTAAATGAGAATTATCCTATGTGTGCCTTGATAAGTACTTTGGCTTGGTTAATTGAGAACTTGCCTATATGTGATGGTAATAGCCTTTGAGTGCAAGTATTATGTTTTATTAAGCTGCCGCGACTCCTGGGCGGCCGTCTTGTTGTAAGTTACTTGACGCATCGCCATGATGGGATTCCACGGGTATGCTCGCTACTTGTAGTACTAGGTTAAATTCGGATTTTTATGTAGACACGGTAGTGCTTATGCCTTGCTGATGGCCGACGCGATAGGGTAAGAGTATAAGTGAGGTAAACCCCAAGATGCTATACCACCGCTTTACCACCTTCTCCAGTAGAGTATATGTGAGGTAAACCCCAAGACGCTATACCACCTGCTTTACCACCTTCTCCAGTAGAGTATATGTGAGGGTAAACCCCAAGATGCTATACCACCTGCTTTACCACCTTCTCCAGTAGAGTATGTGAAGTACACCCTCAAGATGTTATACCACCGCTTTACCACCTTCTCCAGTAGAGTATATGTGAGGTAAACCCCAAGATGTTATACCACCGCTTTACCACCTTCTCCGTGGTAAGAGTATAAGTGGGTAAACCCCAAGATGCTATACCACCGCGGGACTTGGTGTTCATGTATGCCTATTGGTGTTGTACTATATCATGGATCACGGCGGTGAGGAAAGATTCCACGCATGATTGATGTTATGGGCGTGAGACCCATGGTTATATTTGAGTAACGACTGGCGGCTGCGTCCCCGACTTGATGGATCGCTATGTATTGTGTAATCGTAGGTTGGCTATCATACATGTCTCCCGCTTTGTTTAGATCGTTATGATTTTATTACGATTTCATCGCTCACATACTTGGTACATTCTTCGCATCGACCTCCTTCGGGCCGCTCATGCCGCAGTTTAGGTACGCAGCTTGGTGATCGGCAGTGTAGGACCGCCGCAATTTTTGGATAGCTCCTTCGCTTTGGGAGTTTATCGCTTTGGTATAGGTTCTGCAAGATGTGCTTTTGTACGCTTATGGGTACGGGCGGCCTTGTCCCGCCATAGTTCATTTAACTCCTGCAGGTCTGTATTCATATGTGGATCGACTCACGTATGCGGTAGTGTCTTTTGTTTATGTATATATGGCAGCCTTGTCGGCTTTGCACGCACGCTTGTTTTAAGAAAAAAATGAGGTGTTATTTAAGTTCCGCATTTACTTGTATTGTTAGGTAGGGTGCCTGTAGGGCACCAACACGGCCCGGTTCGGGCGTGACACTACCCCTGGCGCCAGTGTTTCCTCCACTCGATAATCGCTCGCCAGAAATCGAACCGAACCAACTCGTCCTACAAATAACGTTGGCATAACAAGAAGCCAACCACCATACCCATAATGACATCAAAATCGCCATCTCCAAATCTATCAAGTTCGCAAGTGGTCCGACGATCAGAATAAATACCGGACAACCTCTATACACCCGCCGCCTAACACCGAATCACCCATCGGCGTAGCTACCTCAAACGGCTCTATCGACACCGCTTATCCCGATTCTACCCGCATAAGAGGGGACACGTGGGACAAGGTAGAACCCGGATCTATCAATGCATAAACATCACACCAAATCGCAATGTACTGCGTGACGACGCCGTGGAAGCCTCCCGATCCCTGGCGGTGGCTAGAGAATATATGCGCGGTTCTCGGGACCGCTAGAATCGAACCACCACCACGCCTCTACCGCTGCTCGCCTGTCCAGTACCTCGCCGCCCGGGCGCATAACCACGTAAGGAGAAGAAGACCCAAAGAATCGATCCCCGGCCGCTTTGTACCACCCATGCCGCCTCTAGACGGACAATCTCTCTTCAAATGGCCCACCGCCACAAGAGTAACAACCTCCGCAGAACACGACACTCGCTGGGTGAGATCTGCCAGATCGAGCACACCGAAGCCGTGGTGGTCTCGATCGGCGAGGATCTTCGCCTCCCCGAAACCCTCAAGACTGGAGCCCCGACTCGCCCCGACCGACTGCTGATCGGACCTCCCGCGTAAAAACCGTGACGAGCACTTTGTGCCGGGCCGAAAGTGGACCTAGTTCGCCGGCCGAGGCCCGCTCGATAATCGCCCCGAGACTGATGTCCCGCCCTTCGGGCCGGCTCGCGCAATCGTCCTCCTTTCTATCCTCTATCCTCGAGCATAGGCTCGCATCCTAGCAATGTCCATACCGGCCAAGAGCCACCCCAAACATGTCAGAATCATACGACGGTCTAGCACCATCACATAACGATGAACTCTATCCGCCATGCTAGCTACAATAGTGTGAGCATGCCTGACCAATGAGTCAAACTCAGTCAGACTCCCTAACGCCTCCGCTCGCTCGCAAGGTCAAAAACTGCCTACCCGGCTCTCTCATCTCGGGAGGTAAAGTGATCCATAAAGGCCTCAGAAACTCCTCCCAAACACCGGAAGAGCATCATCACCTCTCGAAAGCAACCACGACTCAAACCAGCCAACGCAATATCGCGCAACCTGCAGTAGAGGCTAGTAATGCACTCTCTCAAGCCCTAAGGACTCGCAGGTCCGGCCAGTCGTCGAACGAACTCCCGCGATCCTCATCGACTCGAACCATAAAACTCAGTGGGTGACATCCCGTAAAATCCCTAATCCGCAAACCGCTTCGGCCACAGGGTCGCTTCGCTCGCTTGCCGCTCGACTACTATATCGTCAACAATCGAATATGTTCCCGTAGTTCTATACTCGGCACTGGCCGCGGAATCGAGGCTCGCACGAACCTCTGGAGCTACCGCCGCTCGGCCTCTCTAAAATCGCAGCGTGGTGAACTCGCCGACTACTTACTACCTCGTGCATAGTCCGGCTCGAGCCCGTAACCTTCGAGTACCGCTAGCGCCTCGCCGCCGCTTTGCCCTTCCGGGCCCCGTAGCTTTCCGTGAGGCATAGCTGCTTTCATAAGAAGAGGTCGAGAGGATTCAACCTAATAAGACAACTCATCGCACGATCTTAGAGAGAAGAATGGAAACTAATCCTAAATGTCTCAGAGCCTCACGATTATAGATGTGGTGCACAACACACCGATAATCAAGACTCTACTAGACACGGCCTCAGAGACACTTTCCGAGGACTAATCGCTCGATACCACTTTTGTCACGACCCACCTCGCCGCGATCGTACCCTACCCGGGCACCCTGCCTGTATACATCGAGAGAATAGCAATGAACATACACAACATAAACACATGTGTAAATAATATAACAACACAAAGCAGCCGATAAGGCCGCTTCCATAATATAAACAAAGTCAAAGTACAACTTACAACCGGCCTTACAGCCCAACCACATAGGTGAATACATGCACTTCTAGAATAACAACTGTGGCGGGACAGGGCCCCTCCATACCCCTGAATGTACATAATCAACAACCTCAGGGAAAGACTGTACCAAAAGAAAGACAAGCCTCCGGAGAATGGAGCTTCCGACGTCTGATAAGCGATCCTAAGAGTGTGGATCCGCAACCTGCTTACCCTTTCCTGTGGCATGAACGCAGCCCCCGAGGAAGGGGGTCAGTACACAATATGTACTAAGTATGCAAAACTGGAAAGTACTGTAATTACATCATAAATCTAAATCAAAGCCGGAGACATGTATGATAATCAAATTACAGTACCCTGTGCCTTACTAACAATGAGAGCAAAATAAGGGTATCCTTACAACAAAAAAAATAGGATTTGACTCCTACTCCTGGGACTATTTCACTTGCATAGGTCCTGTGGACCCGCGTGAGGCATTCCTCGCATGGGACTATTTCACCCGCATAAGCCCTTTTGGACTCGCATGAGGTATTCCTTGCATAGGCTGGACCCGCCCGCATGGGACTATTTCACCGCATAAGCCCTACGGACTCGCATGAGGTATTCCTCGCATCGTGGGTAGCAAATCCACGGACATATGCAATGCCACAAACCCGGGGAATGACCCCGCAACGAATAATATATCACTAGCACAAATCCGGCTATCACACATAACATAAGCTCTATCGGCTTATCATACAATATATAAGCAAGTTAAGAAATCCCCTAACTTCTTACTATTCTTGTTCATATACACTCTCATTTTAGTTTACTTAAGGCACTAAAATGTCTTTATGAAAATCCGGGAATTTAACCCAAAGTACTATGTACTTCTATTCTTTTAAAATGACTCATTTCATTATAAAACTTTCAAGATACTACTAGCCGTAGTATCAAGTGACAATTTCTTTTCAAGATAAGTCACAATACTTTTAGAAATAAAATATGGCTTCTAAATCAAGTGACTCGTGTCTTATAAAACCTTAGGCAATTGATGCCTTAAAATCGAATTGTCTTCCATTAAATCAAGTCATTTATCTTTCCATAAAGTCAATATAACCAACTCCCCATAAAGTCGTTATATTCACTTTATACCTTAGTCATGTACAATTTCCTATCCAAGGGACTTATACGTTTTTAAAACGACCCAAGTATTACATACTTTAAAATTCTTCAAGTCCCTTATCTTTAACAAGACTTAAGACATCTTTAATATTCTCAAAGAAGTGAGTTAATCTCCTAACTCACCCGACTTGGCATTTCAGAAACAAGTAAAGAATGTCAAAGTCTCAGACGCTCACCGTACTATATACGTGAAACTAGTCATGCTCAAAGATAGGAAAAGTTCTACATACCTTGTCGTCAAACCACTTGCCAAGTACAAAGTCCCGCCTGCATTATGTCAACCTATAATATTCACAATACGCCTATTAAAGCCTTACTTCAAACGTAGAATATTATAAGTGTTAAGTCTCTAATTTCTACTAAAATCTGACAAAGACTCTCCTTTGTATTTACTCACTTTGCCACATTTTTCAAGGCCGAAAATACAATAACCAAACAGCCCCAATTGGCTCACAATTATATATAGAAGGTAGTCCAATACAAATGACTAACTAAATAGCCCCAATTGGCTCACAACAATATAGAAGGTAGTCCAATACAAATGACTAACTAAACAGCCCCAATTGGCTCACAACAATATAGAAGGTAGTCCAATACAAATGACTAACTAAACAGCCCCAATTGGCTCACAATTATATTTCAACCCAAATTTGTAGCATAACATGATATCAAGTCGCATTTGATTATAATAACCATAATCCTTAAGTCAATGACATGCGACGGTTCTAACAACGATTAAATTGTAATTCAACTTAATCATGGCTTACATTACATTTCGGATTTCCAAGGCTATAATCAATCCATAATCCTTAACCTCAAGATAACAACTCCATGCTTGCAACATACAAAGCTAACAACAACAAAATAAATAATCTTGTAATACTTTCTAAGAACAAGATTATACCTCAATGATTTCTTAATCCAACTCCAATCCGAAGTCGCTCCTTAGTAGTTTATAGCCTCTCCAAGACACTTCAATCCGCTTGTTGAGACCCTTAGAACAACACCAACAATTATCCTTCAAGTCTTCAAATAAAACCTAGAAAGACTTTAGGTTTTCGCTATACTAACCCGTAAACAATCTTTTTCCAAGATTTTTCTATTGAGATGTGTTTACAATACACCTAAGAACCTTGGTTTAAAGTGGGGAACTAAAAGAACAAGGAACAAATTTTTTTTCTTCTTTTGCTAAGTGAACCCGAGAGCTTATGCCTATGTTCTTCAAATTTTTGTGTGAAATTTTCTAAGTGTTGGCTCTCTCTAGCACTACTAGTATTATATAGAGTAAAGGATGGTCAAGATATAACCAAATGTGAGGCTTGGATAAGCTCTTAGTAAGTCAAGACTTATTGACTAATTGACTTGGTCAAGATTGTCATGCTACACAAGTTGCAAGACTTGTCTTGCAACAAAGGTCCAATGACCTTCATGCCCTTGCACATTTCGACCAAGGCATCATCTAAGGGGGGTGACACGTGTCGCCCTCCCATTCGACACAACACAAAGTTTTTCCGACAATTTCATAATTTCCGATAAATTTTTACAAGTCTCGAATCCTTAACATTTGTGAGTTCTTACTTACGTTCTTAAGGCATGTCCTGTAATTACGGGGTGTAACACTATATCTGTCTTAGGGAGTCTACAAGTCGTGTCTAGTAGAGTCTTGTTTATGGGTATATTGTTCACCATACTTATAAACATAAGGCAAATTGACATTTAGGGATGATTCTCATCTTTCATCTTCTAAATCATGCAGTAGAGCTTAGTTCTAAGCATTGCGTTCCTAATCCCATCTCGTGTTTACGATTCCAGCGATGCCTAGAACAAGGGAAAAAAATTCAAGAGTATGAGGGCATTAAATACGACTGTGAAAAAGGTAGTTGTATCTCAAACTACGTAACGTGGATTAGATATGTCACCCCAACATTCGAGGACGAATGTTTCTAATGGGGAATGATGTAACATCTCATACTTTCGGGTCATGATTTGAACCGCTAGACATATGTAAAATCGCTAGAAGTGTGAAAATAGATCCGAGCGTTGGGAAAATTTATGTCATATTGACGTATGCTAATAAAGATATTAGTATACAAAGGAACATGATCCCGAAATAATTTTAGGCCTAACACCGGGAATGCACAACAACGTTTTACTCTACTTTTAAGCTTGGATTCGAGGTATGTTAAGGAAAATTCATTTCTTTCTTTTGGCATGTTCCATATAATGAAACGTAACCGTGGTATTGCTCCATAATTTACTCTACTCCAAGAAGTTAAGAAATGGTCATATTATTGATTCTTATATTGAAAGCATGTCTAAATATGTTCCTAAGTCCTTATTGAGGCATATGAAGATATGTTGATATTCTCAATGTTAGCCGAAGGTATAAGGATATTATGTCACTCAGGATGTTGTATTATCATTCATGCATTTTTATTTGAATTATATTCATCTATTACCCTAGACCACTTGTGATATACACACTATTATATGGTAAATATTATATATATGTAGGAGATATGGAAAAAAAGAAAGGCGTTATATACGCACACCACCTGCAACTGGTACAAACTATCACAAAAGAGCCCTAAGAGGCCAATATGATTCAATGCCTACGTGGCCAATATTAAGCCTGTGTGGCTCATATGATATAGCTTGTGTGGCTGGGTAGGATTCATGTGTGGATATTAGTACACTGCATTTGCATCATGCATACATTCATTAATAATTATAAGGTATGATGCCCACATAGGCTGTTATGAAAAGGAAGATACATGTGTGGCTACTATTATACCGCATTTGCACTGCATAACATGTAGGCATATTATTAGGGTCTCAGAGGTATTTACTGCTGGTCAGCTGTTTCCGATTCAGTTATTGTTATATCCCTGTTATACTATTATTCTTGCCTGACATACTCAATACAACAGTCGTACTGACGTCCCTTTTGTCGGTGGATGATGTGTTACATGCCCACAGGTTCATGTAGGCAGGACGATGATTCACGTTCGTAGGTTGTTGACCCAACATATTTGGAGTACTCCCCTTGTTTCGGAGTAGCGGTCTAATTTGGTACGATATAATTTATGCGTGTATATATGGGTATGGCGGGGTCCTGTCCCGACCTTTTGATGTCATATACTCTTTAGAGGCTTGTAGATGGTGTCTTGTGGGTGTAGTAGACTTGTATGGCTTTGTCCGCCTTGACATGGGTATATATATATATATATATATATATAAGTTGTTATTCTGGATAAAGACTTCACGTAGTTTTATTTCGACTTAGTCGGTAATTAATTATGATTAGATGTTAAATATACGAATGGTGGTACCCGACGGGTGGGGTCCGATTGCCCATCGCGACCCTCTAGTTTGGGGTCGTGATAGGGGTCTCTTGAAATAAGATTGTGGTGCACTACAGGCTGTTTTAGTTGTATTGTAGATAGAGAATGGCTAAGGTATATTAAGACAAATCATTTCTTCTTTTGGCATGTTCCATGTAACGAAACGTAACTGTAATATTGTTCCATAAATGTTTCTACTCTTAGTAATTAAAGTAAGGATGCTAATGTTATTCATTCCTATGTTAATATCATGCCTAAATATATTCTTAAATCCTTATTGAGGTATATGGAAAATGTTAAGATTCTTAATATTAGCTGAAAGTACAAGGATGTTATGTCATCCGATAAAGTTCAGAATATTTCATTGTCATTCATGCATTTGCATTATAATCATGTATTACCCAAGAACATATATTGGGGATGGGAAATAGATACGAAGACCACCTGATTAGTTGGGATATGATGATGATTATGCCCACAGAGGCCAAAATGATATGATGCCCACAGAGACCGATATGATATGATGCTCATGGGAAGTAAGATGCCCAAAGAGGCTAGTATATATGTATTACCGCATTGTGCATGATATTTAGGCATATCAGGGCCCTCAGAGGCATGCATTACTGGTCAGCTATTTCTATCGGCTGTTGCTACAGGCTGTCTATGTCAGCTAATTCTGTCAGCTATTGTTGTCGGCTAGTTTTGTCGGCTCCTTCTGTTTCAGCTTGTTGTTATCTTCCTATTATGCTATTGTTCATGCCTGACATACTCATTACATAAGTTGTACAGACGTCCCTTTTATCGAGGGACGCTGCGTTTCATGCCCGCAGGCTTAGGTAGACAGTGGGATGGTTCACGCTAGTAGGTTGTTGGTTCAGCTGATATTGGAGCATTCTACTTGTTTCAGAGTTGTAGTTTTGTCATGGTATGATATTATACATATGCATATGGGTATGGCGGGGCCCTGTCCTGGCCGTGTGATGTCATGTACTCTTTAGAGTCTTATAGACAGTTGTCTTGTGTATAATAGTCGTGTTCGGCCTTGCCAGCCTTGATATGTATATATATATAGGCTGATTCTTTCTGGGTAAGATTTTGCATGGCACCTATTCGGTTTATTACTTGTGTCAGCAGGGTATATGGTAACGGTCCTCGTGGCCCATGATTAACTGCGATTAACTGTTAAATATATATGATTAGTGGTACTCGGCAAATAAAACCCGGGTGCCCGTCATGACCCTCCAGTTTGTATCGTGATATCCGATTTCCCGCTCTCCACTCTGATGTCTCTTATTTATCCCCCCTAGAAGAAAAGCAGGGGGATAAATAAGCCAAGGATTTTGTCCCCTATCCACTCCATTTGTTCTTCTTCTTCTTCCTCTATGAACAGCTCGCTCCCTTCTGCCTAGTATCTCCATGATGATCCCTTTTACCCTTACTTTTGGCACAGTCATCCCTTTTCTGTTTGCCTGTTGTAAATCCCAATAGCTCAGCCACCTACTTCCCATGCTTCAAATCCCCTCCTTTACCCACACCCACTGTCCCAACCGACTCCCTTTCTTCCTCCTTGTACAGTAGTATGGGATCATAAGAATCCTCTTTACTGTAGTTTCAATCTTTCATAAAGGTTGAAAAAAGGAGACCTCATCAGAAACAACATTAGGACCACCCTTGCAAACTGGAGCCATGTGGATCCCCCTTGATTCTGCAAATTCAGCCTCCTCCCTCCGTCCGGGGCCTGTAGATCAATTTTGCGCCCCTGAATTGCTGCTCTGTGGAAGCATTTCTGAGAAGTGTTGTTTATGTGTTATTTGACGGAACTCTACGTGGAGCATTGTTAGGATATCAGGGAAACAAAATATTACAAAGAGTTCTCCACATTTATGAGAATTTGAACTTTCTTTCAGTTGCATTTTACATCAATCATTAATTTTTGAAACACCATATCCGCATCATTGGTTCTACTGCTCAACTTCTTTTTCCTTGAAGGCAAATGCAATATACTGTGCATGCTTGAGTTAGCTCATGAGCCATGCTTCATTAGTTAAAAAATGAATCATTACTATTTATTGACCTTTTATGTTAAGAAAATCCTAGTCTCCTCTATGTGATTGTCCAGCTTCTCGAGCAGAACTTTAATTTATACCAAGAAGCTGCATTGAGAAGTGTTGATCGGTTGTTTTATCTTGGTGGTTGTTGGACAACTTCCTTTTTATATCATACCACCAGTTTGGTGGTATCTTCCTGAATCTATCGACAGAACTTTAATAAACAAAAATCATCTAGCTGTCAGAAAATATTACCCTAATTCATGTTGTAAAGAAATGTTAATGAGATGAGTCTTGGTTGCTGGTTGAACCTCTCGGTAGTTCTTCTACCTATTGGCTATACCCAAGAACTCTTTGATTGAACAATATCTGGGCATTTCAATAATGATACATGCTTCTGTGCTACAGACAAATTTTATACTTGATATTTGTTAATGTTGGGTTTGGTGTTGTGACATTTTGCCCAATATATCATTTTTAGTACTAAGTTAAAGTGCAGAAATATTTGAACAAATGTCACGACATTCGGACCAACATTGTGTAAAATAGTTTTGTCTTACTTCACGAAACTGAAGCAAATCTCGTGGGATTTTTACCACGATGGAAAAGTGACTGGACAAGGTGATTAGGAGCTGATAAAAAACTTGGGAAGAACAAGTCAAAGTTGTTGCTAAGTTTGGAGAACAAGTCCAGGAAGTTAGAGGTTTTTGCTCCATGATCTTCTCCAACAAACCTTATCGGCTGCCCACCTTTCCCTCAACCTCTACAACATGTCGATGAGCTTTTCAATGAATATTCTCTACTATAAATAGAGAGGGAAGAAGAGTGAATCGACATCCAGAATCAGATTGTAAAAATATCAAGAGAGCTCTCGAGAATTCATCTAAGAAAACTGGATCGCAAGTATTGCCTGAGCGTGTCGACACCATTCCGTCCAACATTATAATTGTTGCGTAGATTCTAGATTTGTTCTTCATTGAAGCAATTATAATGAGATGTTGTTTGTGTCTATTTAGGTAGATTTTTGAAGCATAAGTCATCTGCGACTTCAATTTTTTTAATTCCTTTTGTAAAATTGTAAAAGAAAGAATTTATTCAATTGTATATAAATATATACAATACTTTCGGTCACTGACCGTCATAGATATTAAACATTTGTGTTCTTTATTATGTTCGTTGTAATTTACTTTTCAAAAGTTTTTCTATTTTATCGAAGTATTGTCACTTGTGACTGACAACAATGTTGCCGACATTTGCAAACTGTATTAACATTCAATTTATTTTTACATCCAGTTTATTTTTTATTCCATAGTCATCGGGACCCAATCATTCCAATTAATATAGTCTGTAAGACCGAATATCATCCACATATACTGGTTTTCAATTACCGAACATCTAATCTATATTATCTATTTGGCTAACGATAGTTTGATTGGGTTTTTTATCTATGAACTAGCTAGAGTAATTGAAAAAATTAAACTAAATATGCTCTGGTTTAAATCGGTTATGATGGAAATAGGGCTTCCAATATCCTCGACTATCTACTCTTTTTAATCCTTAATGCAACAATAATAGTCTCTTCTTCTACGTTAAGATAACAGGTTAACTAGTCTGACTTATATTCCGGTTAGGATATATAAAAGCTCAACCCTATGCAGAAACCTTCTATATTTCTATGATAGATTTTACCACATAAGAGGATTAAGAACAATAACCTTAATTACTACACAAGTATCGGGGTACTTTCGTCCGCGATTTTAACCTATGTCTATTCAATTACAGCATATCCAAATCTCCCCTCTACGATCTCGATTCGAAATCATATAAATTATGACAATCAGTGATCAGTTAATTATCAAACATTCAAACCAATATTGAATAAATCTTAACAAGCTGAAGAAACCAAACTAATGCATTAATTCATAAAAACGAGTTTCAAGCGATTCAATGGAAATCCCTAATTAAGAGTTTAGCTCCTAGCCATAGACATGCTAAGAACTAATTCAATATCCAACATGAACTGAAATAAAACAAAGAAAAGAGAAAAGAAAATAACTTGAACTAGGTCTCCAATCTTCTAACATCCAAAGTTGTGTTAGAATCTGAGAGGTGTATCCCTAAAATCTGTCCCAAGGGTTTATATATGCTGTCAAAAATGTGTGTTTCAGACCCTTTTTCCCCTTGCCAATTCTGTCTCGGATCTGGATTTACCCGCTTCGGCGCCGCGGCCCTGCATTATGGCACTGCGACGCTGAATTTTCTGCGGTTTCTCAAGAATTATGGCGTCGTGGCCCTACTATCTGGCTTCGCGGCCCTGCATGCTTTCATCCTTTTTTCCAACTTTCGTCCTTTTTTGCTTCGGGAGACTCATTTTTTGCCCACTTTTAGTTTTTTTTTGTCATTTTGCCATTTAGAACCGCTGTGACTCAAAAGAAAGAAAAACGTCTCTAACACGACAGTTATTTCAACAAACATGGGAAAAATACCAACTAAAAATGACTCAAAAAGTGTATACAAAATATGCCTAACAACTGCCCAACGGCTAAATTATCAAACACATTTATTTCGATATGCATTGGGTCGAGATTATGGTGATTAGAACAATGTTTTCAGTATGACAACTGAAAAAGTATGGATATCTTTCTCCATAGATTTGGATCATCATTATCATTACTCCTCTTTTTCTTTCGCTTCTTTCCAAATTCATTTGGAAAATCACACAACATATTCTCAATATCAATTCCTTTCTAAGGAATATGTTCACTTATTTCCTCAGTTTTTCCATCAAATTCCTCTTATTTTGACGTCAAGGGTGAGTTGGATCAAGAAATCTACGAGTTTTCCTATCTCTCAGAATTTGTTTCATATTACATGAAGGACATGCCAAATATCCTTTTGTGCTCCACCCGGACAACATTGCATAAGTTGAAAAATTACTAACAGTAGTCATCAAAGCTACACGCATGTCAAACCTATGATTACTTGAAGAATCGTAAGTTTCCAACCCAGACACCCATAAATCCTTCAAATTCTTGATTAGTGGCTGCAAATAGATGTCAATATCATTACTCGGGGAAGAAGGACCAGGGATAAGTAAAGTCAATATCAAAAACTCTGGCATCATAATCATCCATAGAGTCAAGTTATAATTGATCAATATAACAGGCCATGTACTATGAACAATGCTCATCGAGTTGAATGGGCGAAATCCATCTGTGGCTAACCCCAACTTCACATTGCGTGGATCCTCTGCAAACTTTGAGTATACAGAATCAAACTCTTTCCAAGCTTGGCCATCGACTGAATGTTGTAAAATCCGATCTTTTTCACGCCCATCAGCATGCCATGTCATGTACTTCGCATTCTCTTCGCACATAAATAACCTTTGCAATCTTTTCTTTATTGGAAAGTACCTAAGGATCTTATTAGGAATCCTATGGATCTTTCCATTTTCATGTTTGTGTCATCTCTGTATCATTCGATTTCCATCTTGGAGTCTCACAAACATGACAACTTGTAGCATTTGCATGTTCTTCCCAATACAACATGCAGTAATTGGGGCATGCATCTATCTTAGTATAATCCAACCCTAGTACTTTTAAAACACTCTTCACTTCATTAAAAGACTTAGGAATTTTGCATTGGGTAACACCTCTCTTACAAGCTCTAATATATCAGCAAATGCAACATTGGTAAGCCTGCGATCACACTTCAAAATAAATAGTCGAATCATAAAGGAAAGCTTTGAATGTTTCTTGCATCCGGGATATAGTTCCTCCTGACCTTCTTCAATTAACTTGAAAAACTTTTTTGCCTCGTCATTCGGCCCCTCTGTAAAAACACCACGAGCATCATTCAATAACCCTGTTATGTCATCATTGCAATCATCCATATTTGATTGTTCATCATGATCCAGAATAGTTCTTTCTCTTTCAACGTCGATCCCTAATTCAGATAACTTATCTGTTCTTGGCACAAAACCATTACATATTAGGTGATCTCTCACAACATTCCCATGCTGTCAATAACGATAGTGTCAACTATCACATGAACAACAAATTTGATTTCCTTGAGACTTTGTAGCAAAATCCTTTTTAATATACTCGTCTACTCCTCGTTCATATTCATCACTCCATTTGGCAGCCATCCACCACTCCTTAGTTCCACAATCCATTTTCTCAATGTAATATTTAAGAGACTAATAAACAAAATCTAGAAATACATACAGTAAACAAATTAAATTACATTCTTTGTGATTTAATTTGGAAATACATTTTACAAATAAACAAAATGTGGGAAGAATAATGAATAAAATCTGAGAACTTCAATTTGAGCAGTTCGACGAAGAAACGACGGTAAAATCTGAGCGAATCTATACACATACAATAATCTAACCTTGAATTAACAACGGTAAAATATGAAAGGGGAAGGTAAAATGATGGTAAAACATATCTAACCTTGGAGAAGATGGAAGAGCAGTTCGACGAGCAGTGGAAGCTGGTAACGCGACGGCGAGCAGTTGAAGGGTAAGGCGACGACGACGACGAGCAGTGGAAGGGTAAGGCGACGGCGAGGTATGAGGGACGGAGATGCGACGACGAGCTGGGGGAAGGGGATGCGACGGCCAGGGATTAGGAAGAAGCGAAATGCGACAGTCGGGTAATGAAATGATACTCGTCGTGTAATTTGGGGATATTAAAAGATATGAACCTTTGCATTAGCCTTGGACAGCCGTTGCATTAGATAGGCTAATGCGACGGTCGTGTTTAGGCATTGCATTAGACGATTTAAACCGTCGCATTAGACTATCTAATGCAACAACCACAAAATACCGTTGCATTAGCACATTTTTTTATTTGGTATAACTTGAACCCGTCGCATTAGCCACATCTAGTGGTCGGCGGTCGCCGACTGACCGCCCCGCCCGACCGACCCGACCCCGACCCGACACGACACCTATTAAAAAAAAAAAAAGCGGGCCCGGGGCTCGAACCGGGACGAGTATGGTCCCGCCAGCCCGACCGCTTGCCCCGATCCCGCCCCGACCCGCCCCGACCCCGCCCTCACCCCGCCCCCCCTCCCGCCCCAGTGCGACCCGGTGCCCAACAGCGCCGTGGTCCAACGACCATTTTACATTTTGGCGTTGACAACGGCTATTTTAGGCCTCCCCTCCCCAACCCCTACCTCATTTATATTTATTTTTAACCCCTATAAATACCTCATTCCTCTTCTTATTATTTTCACAAATCTTTCTACTCTCTAATCTCTCAATCAATCTCTAATTCTCTATACAACATTGTCTACATATTCAATCTATTTATTAATTTGAGAATTGGGAGTGAAGTTGGCAACTAGCTTGAGGATTATCTATCGAGCAAAGTTTCAATTTTCAACCTCTCGACATATCGTCGACTTACGTGCTTGGTACATTCGTTCTCTCATTAAATTATTATTTTGTCTTTATTTCATTTAGCACATTTAATTTCATTATCTTTAACTATTTATTAGCATAATTAAAATGAAAGGACTAAGAGGCATGTTGGGTAAGGGTAAGGGTCAGACTTCTTCTAGTAGGGGTGGTAACAAGGGCAAGGGTACTTCTTCTAGTATTCCTGTTCCAGTTATTCCTAGACAAGATGATTTTATAGATCTGAAATGTTTCTGAAATACCATATGATCTTGACACAAATGATTATCCTGAAATTGAAGAAGATTTTAATTTAGATGACACTCTAGTTGATGATACACCTATTAATGAAGATGATGATACACCCACTAGTGAAATGCCTCCTATCCCCCCTACTATGAGACGAGGTCCCAGTAAACGACCATTAAAATCGGTTGTATGGAAATATTTTGACAGGACGTAGCTAATCAAGTAGCTGTATGTAAAACTTGTAAAAATGTTTATTCTTTTAAAACTGGACAAGGTCATGGTGGGACGGGGGGTTTAGGAAGACACCTGTTGCAAAAACACAAAGCCTTGCATGCCCAATACATGATTGAAAAAGCGGTGAACAAACGTCCTCTCAATCGGGACAAGGTTCACATACTACGTCTGGAGAAAGTCTGGTCAAATTAACCTATGACGGGGAGTTGTAGGCCCTAAATATGATAAACATAAAGATAGGAAGCACTAGCAAAATTAGTTCTTTGTGGAGGGTTTGCCTTTTCATTTTCTGAATCTCCTGGTTTTATTCATTATATTAGAGATATGTATAATCCTGCTTATAAAGGTTTTCCTAGATCAACTGTTAAAAGAGATGTATTTAAATTTGCACATGAATATCAACAATATTTACGTTATGCATTATATCATTTAAATTGCAAAGTTGCTTTAACTTCTGATATAGGTCGTAGTACTAACGGCCATGATTATTTAACGGTAACCTGTCATTGGATAGATTATAAATGGTCTATGCAAAAACGTATTTTAGCATATAGATATATAGATAGTAGGCACACTGGTGAGTTTATTTCAGAAAATATTTATTCAGTCGCCGATTATTACTGAATAACCGATAAAGTTATGAGTATTACATTAGATAATGCATCTTCTAACAATTCTGCTATTAGTATTTTAAGAAATGTTTTAACTCCGTCTTTTCCAAAACATTTTCATATCAAATGTGCGTGCCATATTTATAACTTAGTTGTAAAGGATGGTCTTTCACTTTTTCAAGATATTCTTGAAAAAATACAATTTGCTATACACTTTATTTTTAAAAATAATAGAATTCAACAAAGAAAAGAATATAAAAAAACTTGCCACGATTGTGGACTATCTTACAGAAAAATTCCCGAAGAAGTACCAACTAGGTGGAATTCTTTATATGACCAACTAGTTGTTGCTTATGACTATAGAAAACCTATTACTTTATTTTTTAACGCCCATAATCAAAATCCAAATGATATGATTGTGGATACTGATTGGGAGAAAATTAGAGAACTTATTGTATTTTTAGAAAATTTTCAACGAGCAACAAAAGAATTTTCTACTTTATATTATCCTACTATTTCAACTATGTTGTTTTATATAGCTATAATATTTTTACTTCTTAAAGAATATATGGAAAAACCTGCTTATACTGCAGCTATTAAAAAAATGTTTATGAAATTAAAAAAATATTTTATTCCTATTCCCCCTATTTATATTATTGGTGCTGTATTAAACCCGACTATTAAAGTAGAGGGTTGTAAAAGTCTTATTGAAAATATATATACATGTATGGACGTACTACCACCTCCAACTCCCAAAAATTTAAATGTTGAACCACCTATTGAACTAACGCTAGAAGAAGTGTTGAATAGCGTAGAAGATGAATGCAAAAAAGTATATCGGCATTACCAGCAAGAAAGTGCTAGTAACCAACCGACTTTTGTATCATCTTCTTCTTCAACACAACCTAAAAAACGACAAGCAGTTTCTGTGGCTAGGCCTAATATTAATTCTATTGAAAGCCTCAGAAATAAAATGTGCGGTGGTAGCAGTGCTAACCAAATTAGTGAGTTCGATGTTTTGTTTTGCAGGTAATTTACCTTACCAAGCGATTATCAATGAAGAAGGAAAGGAAGACTTGCCGAAATATTGGAGCGAATGAGAAGACATTTCGACACTTTCAATGATGGCGAGATATTTTGAACATTGGCCATCAATCGCTTCTGAAAGCGCTTTTTCTGCAGGCAGATTTCAAATAGGAGAGCACAGACACTCATTAGCCGGAGACAGCTTGGAGATGGCGGTACTATTCAGAGATTGGATACGAGCGGAGCGAGAGATTAACGAAGAAGATGACGACAACTACAACGACATTTTATCTGAAGGCATGAGTAGCGACGTGGAACAATTTGATCAAGATATACCAATTCCAACCGAAGAACCACAAGAAATTATAAAGAAATTAGAAAAAATATTTTCAAATTGGTAATTTATTTCATTGCAATTTTTAAATTTTTCTATGTCTTTCACTCTTTTGCAATTTTTTTCAACAACAGTACACTACAATGTAATTTTGAATCTTGTATATTTGATATTTCAATGAAATTAATAATATAAAAGGCACAAAAACAGCCTTGGGATGTTTTTTTTACACTATTCTTGTCTTTGTTTAATTATTTAGTTTATAACTTTATACTTTATACTTTATAGTTTATAGTTTATACTTTATACTTTATAAATATATTATAAATTATAATACTATAAGTCTATAATATGACAAGTATATGTTATACTTAATGTTACTTTGTTAGTACTTAGTAATTTATTATTTTTAATTTAGTGAAAAAATTAAAAAAAAAAAAAAAAAAAAACCCGCCAACCCGTCCCGTCCGACCGACCAGGCCCCGACTTCTACGGGATCGGATCGGGACATGGTATGGTCCCGCCCGACCCGACCCTCCAGGCCCGCCCCACCGACCCCCGCCTTATCTCACCCGACCGCCCGACCCGCCAAACCCGATCGGTGGCCCGCCCCGCCATCGGCCACCTTAGCCACATCTAATGCGACGACTGTATATATGGCGTTGCATTAGATCTATTGAGCTGTCGCATTAGCCTAGAAATGTAGTAGTGTCACAGGTGACAACATAGAACTAATACAAGAAACAAAACAATCTTTACAGCAAGTGTTTAAGATGAAAGACTTGGGAGAAGTACGATATTTCCTAGGAATAGAATTTGCAAGGTCAGAAAAAAGAATTTTAATGCATCAAAGGAAATATACATTAGAACTTATATCTGAACTTGGTCTATCTGCAGCCTAACCTATAAACACACATATTGACAACAATATAAAACTAAATACTAAGGAATATGATGACTATATCACAAAATAACAGAAAATAGAAACTGAAAATACAGTAACAGAAGGTGAACTTGTGAAGGATATCAGTTCATATCAGATACTAATAGGCAAGTTACTATATCTCACAATCACAAGACCAGACATATCATACAGTGTACAAACACTTAGCCAGTTCTTACAACATCTAAAGAAATCACATCTCAATGTTGTATTAAGAATTGTAAGATATTTAAATAATCAACCAGGACAAGGGGTACTTATGTCTAGTAAGGAACAAAATACAGTAGCTGCCTACTATGATGTAGACTGGCTTCTTTCCCACACACAAGAAAATCAGTTACAAGACACTTGGCTAAATTTGGTGATTCTCTTATATCATGGAAGTCAAAGAAACAAACTACAATTTCCAGAAGCTCAGCTGAGGCAGAATACAAAAGCTTAGCAGGAACAATGCTGAACTAACATGGATACTTGGTTTACTACAAGAAATTGGTACCAACATCAGTCTACCAGTTACAATATTCTCAAATAGAAAATCAGCAATGCTGCTGCAAATACTGTGTTTTATTAAAGAATCAAACATATAAAAATTGATGTACATTTCATAAGAGACAAGATCCAAAAGGGAGTGGTGAAAACAGAATACATCAATACAACAGATCATCCTGCAGATTTACTAACCCAAGGTTTGAATAGAATACAACATCAGTATCTATGTTCCAATCTTGGATTGCTGAACATCTTTACAACATCCAGCTTGAGGGGGACTGTTGGAGGATAAAAAAAAAGTTACATAGTTAGTTATAGAAGTTAGTATAGTTAGTTAGTTAGTTATAATGTAGTTAGCAATGTGTAACTACTTAAATGAATCTAGCTTATTAATCTAGAAAGAAAAGAGAGTATATATGAAACTATAAATAGATGTATCTACATTGTAATCAGTACTCCATTTAATAAAATTCTGAAGACTCTCTTATTATTCTTCTTTCATCTTCTTCTCTATTCTTCTATCCTTCTGTCGAGTGTATACAAACTGTATATACTACATGTATATCACAATATATCTTGCATAACTCATGAACTTGAATGTATATGAATGGAGTTTATCAACTACAACAAGTCTGGACCCAAACACTTACTCCATCTGTCTCAATTTATATAACACACTTTCATTTTTAGTCAATCCAAAAAGAATGACACCTTTAATTATTTGACAATAATTTAACTTTAAATTTTTACCTTTTATGCTTAACGAAATGATTTATAACCACACAAATATATTTGACTTCTTTTAGACTACAAGATTCAAAAGTCTTCATTTATTTCTTAAACTTCGTGTCAAGTCAAAGACATTCATATAAAATGAAACGAGGAAGTAATAAATAGTGACAATAGGTTGTGTTGTCACCTTTGTAAAATAATGGGTACGCCACTACAAGCAAGGACATATAGGGAGAAAAGATCCGTCCTTACGCTACAAAAAAAATTAGAATTAGCTACAAACTTCGTTGTTAGTCCGTTGTTAAATTGCTTGTTATTAACATATTTTTTTTATAATCCATCACTAAATAGGATTAGTGATGCATTTTGATGCTTAGTTAGTTGTCCGTTGCTAAATCTTGTTTCTTTAGTAGTGAATATTTGAAATCTAAGAGATATAATACAATTCATTTAATCAGGGTAAGGTTGAAATATATATGAAGGAGACGTAGATCTACACATTAATATGTAGAAGTCGTGTGTCTTATAGACTGCATGTTGACATTTGACACGATTGTTAATTGCCACCGAATATTTAGCAATAGCAAAATTAACGAACTCAGTTCATGTTTGAAACAAGAAACGACCATAATTTTAGACGATACCGAGTGCCTCTTATGAAACAAAGCCAACAAGTGTTCTTATTCTTTTATTCAAAATTTCACGTATAATGTGACTCCCAAAACATAATTACTAGAAATTAGGGAAGGCAAAAGTTTACCCCATGAGAATAAAAATGGTAGGATAGGGGTGGCAAAATTAGTCAAAATTCAAATAATCCGCCCAACCTGCTCAAGGTTTCATGAATTTGATCAATATTGATTTTGATGATGTGTTGGTTTAGGCTAGCCCAAGTTGACCCATCATAAATCAACAACACAAATGAACTCATGATGATGTCCAACCTTGGTTCACACAAATGTTCAATCTTAACGATTATATCTCCACACTAGATTAAGATTTTTGTTTATAAATAATTATTTAAAACAATTCTTTATTATTTGGAACAATAAAAATACACCAAACGCATCCCAACCACCCACCACACTATCCATCCACCCTACCCCTCCAACACTAACCCCCACCCAAGCACTGAACTACTCTCACATCTCTTCCCCTACCTTTCCTACTCCACCCCACCCCTACCCACCTCTACCACACCTATCATGTTACACCCTGTAATTATAGGGCATATAAGTGAGAACATAACTAAGGAAAATGAGATTTGAACGTTGGAATTAAAGTATATTTATATATTATAATTTTGGATACAACAAATGTGACGACGAGAATTAATATTAGTGGTTGAATTATTTTCCATGGAAATATGGACTTCGTTACAGGCTTACCTCGTACACAGCGGAAGTATGACTCCATATGGGTTATTGTGGATAGGCTGACGAAATCAGCCAATTTTCTTCCAGTCAGGACGAAAGACTGTAGGACCGTGGTGCCATAATCATTGAGAAGCCGCAGTACTTTTGGCACCACGGTGCCATTCTGCAATACCGCGGTGCCGATGCGGAAATTTCCAAGTCCGATATTTTTGTGAAGGGAACAATTGGGGTTCATGGGTCCCCCTCCACTTGTGCTATGTACACCTATTACATACAAGTCTTGCAAGACTTTAGCTCACAAAATATCTTCTATCTTCTCTTCAAACTCTTTTCTCTCTACCTTCTCTTGCATGTTTCGAAAATCTCATAGCTAAGTTAAGAACAAGATCAACTTATTTTCCAAAGTTAAGCACCTTAACTAAGTTGTAAGCCAAGGTTAATACTCCAAACAGTGGGTCACAGTTTGGCAAGAAAACTGTCTTGAAACCCTAATCTTGCTTATGAACTATTTGAAAGAAAAACATGAAAGCAAGATGGATACAAGCTTGTAAAGGATTCATGTGTGTTATTGTAACTTGAAGAAGTGGTGAAGAAAAGTGAAGCAGTGGCCGATTTTAGGGACTGTTTTGGGCTCAAATTAAGGTAAGATTTATTCCTTCTTATTGTATAAATGGAAGTTAAATGATGTTGTAGTTAAGGGATGAACTCGGGTTAAGTGAAATGGAGAATAAGAAGTGCAAGAGACAGTTTTGACTTGTTAGCCGATTTTGGATTGTTTTTAGTATATTGGATTCGTTGGTTATTGTTGTTGTTATCATCACTTATTGCATGTTAAAATGAAGGAAATCTTGTTATTTAATATGGGTTATATAAAAGTGTTGGAATATGAATAGGATTATAAGGAATTATGAAAAGGGCTTCGGTTTTGGTTGTTGGCCGAAACTACATAAAACTGTGGAACGTTATTGTGCTGTTTTAGGGAATGTTTTATGGAGTTATAATGCTGAACATTTAGTTACAATTATGCATGTTTAATGTGGTAAATTGCTAACGTATGTCCTAAAGAAATAAGGGTATAAAATGGTGTAGAAAGGCCTCGCATTCTGCCCTCGTGGTTGTTGGAATATGGACTGTTTTAGTGGACTGTTTTTATATGGATTAAGAGGTCGGATTAACATGTGAAGTAGGTGTGTCGATCACCTTGGTTGCTGTTTTGGTTATGTCCTTAATTGATACTTGGTTATTGATGTTATTGGCCTTGTTTGTAAGTTGTGGAAGTATGTATAAATAGGGGAAGTGCTGCCCAATTTTTTTAAAAAAAGAGAACCATCTTGTGGTATATGACTTACACTAGTATCATGAAGTTGATAGACGTGTTATTGTTATTATAGGTTGAAGTACTAATTGATACGTATTCTAGTTGTCAAGTTGGTATAACCGATAATGTATGTGAAACTATCCTTTCTTCTTTTGGCATGATTTATATGAAGTGAGTGTACAGCGGACGTACGTAATTCCATTGAATCCAAATTTCTATTGATACAGGATACGATAGTGCCTTGGTTTTTCTAAAATGAAAGTTCATTTTAATGATTTTATTGAGAGTCAAAAGATGATTTTATTGAGAATCAAAAGATGATTTAAAATTGCACATGGTTGCTCATGATAGCTATTCGTGCAAGTATTATTATTATTCCATTTCACCGAGTCCCATGATGGGTCTGGACACGTTATATGTATATATATGAGAATGATGAGCTCACCGAGTCCCAGAATGGGCCGAGACACGTTATATTGATAATTCCACCGAGTCTCTCGCTAGAGGGTCGGGACACGTTACATTGATGATTCCACCGAGTCCCTCACTAGAGGGCCGGGACACGTTATATGTATATAGACATGATGGTTATATGGAAAGGTATCCATGATTATGATGATTCCACCGAGTCCCATAATGGGCCGGGATATGTTATATGTAAATGGATACGATGACTCTTATTTTTAAAAAGGCATAGTTGACTCTCTATTTTTACAAGGTACAGTGGCTCTTATTTTATATGGAACGGTTGGATCTGGTATTTTGATTATCATACTTGTCCCTGTCATATTTTGGCCAGTTATGATCTTATTTACAGTACTTATTATTTACATACTTGGTACATTGTTGTACTGACACCCTTCTCCGGGGGGCTGCGTTCATGCCCGCAGGTATAGGTACTCAATTTGGTGATCCTCGAGCTTAGGATCTCTGCTCAGCTTTTGGGATAACTTCATTCCGGGGCTTGCCATTTGGTACAGATCTGCTGTTATAGGCTTATGTATATTCAGGGGGTACGGCGGGGCCTTGTCCCGTTATAGTTCAATGTCTTACTCTTAGAGGTCTGTAGTCATGTGTGGATTGGATATGTACAGTTGTAGTTCATTTATGCTATTGTGTATATAATGGTAGCCTTGCCGGCTTGCCTATGATGTTATATGACAGTTCAGGGGACAGGATCCCGTTGTTATGAGATTATGAGTTTTTCTTAAGTTTTCGCTGGTTATATGTGATGTGTGGGCATAAGGGTGCCCAGGTAGGGCACCAGTCGCGACCCGTCGGTTCGGGTCGTGACGAAAGTGGTATCAGAGCAGTTCGTCCTCGGAATGTCTACAGACCGTGTGCAGTAGAGTCTTGGTTATCGATGTGTTGTGCACCACACCTATAAATAGGAGGCTACAGTACATTTAGGACTGGTTTCTGTTTTCCTTACTCTAAGATCGTGCGATAGAGCTATGTTGTTAGGATAGTCCCTCCCTAACGAATTATTGTGGTTGCAGCTATGGCTCCAAAGAAAGCGACAGCGGCCTAGAAGAGGAATATATGGACTTTGTATATAAGTTGGTAAAATTGTTGTATAGTTGGTGTGATGATGATGTACATCTATACGAACATGTTTATTAGGGTCATGTGTGTGTTGTCTGAAGTGATTTGGGGTTATCATGAGTTGGTTAAGCTTTAATAATTGCTTGGAAGGTATGAAACAGTTTAATGAATCCACATCAACGCATACAATGTGTGCTAATTTGGAATATTCAGGAGGTGATGAGTTGTCTGAGATTGGGATGAACTCTTAAAAGATCATGTTAAATGGACTTAATGGCATACCATGTTGTTAGGTTAAGCTATGTTGTATGCTTAAGTGATATGCACGAATAATATTTGTATGGAGTAAATAGGGTTGTTATGGTTAAGACGACATGATTTTGAGATTATGAGAAGTTATCTTACCCGTATACGGGAGAGATAATGTAAGCTTGGGAGATGGAATATTTGAGAATCTTAGAATATTTGATAATCGTTGAGACCTTAGATATACAAGGCCTTCTTGAGTAAAGTATTTTATGTTTGATTTTGGTTAAAGTACATAGTATATGTGAAGTATATTAGTTGTGATGATTCCTTGGTTTGAGTATAAACCACTTGTGTTGATTAAGTTGGAGATAATATTGAAACTGGAAATAAGATCTTTGAAGGAAATCCTTCTTTGGAGGTACACGTAGGTACATTGGTTTAGATGGATGTTTTCTCAAAAGAGTACAAATGTCAGCTATTGGTGGCAGTTGCAATGATGGAAACAACCAAATGCTGCTTATAGAATATAAGAATCAATTCACCTGGAGATTGTTTGGATGATCCCATGTATTACTACATTGATAGAGGCTGTAAAAAAGGTATATCAAAGAGCACAACAAGTGTGATTCAGTAGACAACATCATGGCTGAGAGTTTTAATAATTGTACATTGACTGCAAGATATAGAATAATTATCACAATGCTTGAAGAGATTAGAGTAAGATGATGAAAAGAATTGATCAATTGAGAGAACTTTCAAACACATGGATCACTAATATTTCTCCCATGTCTTTCAAGATTTTAGAAGAAAACATTGACAAATCAGTGAAGTGTAGCTTGTATTGGAACGGTGAAAGGGAGATAAGCCCTCTTCCTCACGTAAATGGCGATACTGCGTGTTATTGAGAATTATATGTATCAAGGTTAGTAAGCAAAGGTATGCTATAGATATTGGACTGGTAAGGTCTTCGGCTTTGTTGTGCAGCATTTTACAATTCTACATAACCTCTAGATAACAATAGTTGTTGGGGGTAATTGAGGACGGAAACTATAGAACAAGCAAATAAGGGTTGTAAAATATGAAAATAGTTAATAAGTATGAATGGAACTGTATGATCGAGTATCAAGGTAGAAATAGATTTCGGTTAATGATGAGTAGAATGAAGGATTACGACGAGAAGGATAAATGTGAATGAAATGCCGGTTTCACAAGGGTATGATTACTCCACAACAGTGTAATGATCAATAGTAGAGAAAGGACAATAAGAATAATGAAAATATAAAGGTAAGACGAATGAGCACTCGGTCATTGAGAGACCTAATAATGATAAGACAAGAAAGTTTGACAAGTCATTACATCATGTAATACCGTGAATTGGATCTAAACATATGAAGCATCGATTCCACAACATATGCAGACATATCTCTCAGAAAGTATATAAACGGAATAACAGTGAGTAAAGCCCAAGATTAGCACCTAAATAGGTGAAAAAAGGCCAATGACGCCTATGGATATGAGGTAGACAATAAAGATATGTGTCAAGAGATAATGACATTATAATACAGATAAATTGTCAGGCAGACACAGATGTCTATGAGCATTTTTTAACTGACAATAAGTTCGACGAGATAGGTAAAGCGAGATCAAGGAAACCTTTTCCTAAAACGCTATTGACAGAAGAGTTATCCATAAGGCAAGTGGACGAATTTGAAGCGAAGTATATTGACCAGGTTTGGAGATGGTAGGTCAACATCATATAATGCAATTCTTCAGAGTCGTCTACGTATTGGATAAGGGAATAAGTTATAAATTCATCCCTTAAGGGCTAGTAACGCCAAGGATTGGAATCAGGAGCAATATTTGAGATTACGTATGTATACCATAATATTTTGGAATTATGAAGAGTACGACAAGTAAGAAAAGGAGTGAACAAGCGTCAAAAGAATTGAAGTTGTTTATAGTTACGAGTAGTGATAAGATATGAAAAAAAAAGATTCATTTGTGATGATACACACACGTTAGATTCAATGACATTGTCCATAAAGTGTTCATGATTGAGTTACTACAATATAAGAATTTTCAGCACACCAGTTAGTAAACAAAGATAAGTTGACAATAAGATCATTCACCCACAAACATCTTGACTAATGTAAGGACTAAGAAGAGAAGTTGACATGAGGGAACACATCAATTAGTTAAGTGGGAGTCCAATTGAAGGATTCAGATAGTGACAACCCTATGACGCAGAATACATCAGGGTAATCCCTCATACGAGAAGGAAAAAGAGCGTCATGATAAAGATCCCATTTATGGTATAGATTGGGAAGAGATAACGTGGGAAGCAGAAAACGAGATGAAAAAGAAGTATTCCCACTTGTTCCCTATGCCTACAGGTAATTCCAATCCCTATTTGACTATTTTGATTGATGAATGAGACTATGTGTTATATTGCGGCCATGTGAGACATCTTTAGGTTTGCTGAGTATTGTTGGAACTTGTAGAAGAAGAAGAGATTAAGTGATAAAAATGTGTGCTGTGAAATTCAAGTACAGATCCGCGGTGCCAAAGAACAGGACCACGGTGCTGAAACTTCAGAGAGCTGCAGGAATTGCGGAACCGCGGTGCCAAAGAACAGGACCGCGGTGCTGACACTAACAAGTATACGTTGATAAGTATAGTTAAAGGAGACTATGCCGAAATTTGTATGGCTTGAGACTTATTATGAACATTCGGGGATGAATGTTTCTAAGGGGGAAGAATGTTACACCCCGTAATTCCAGAGCATATAAGTGAGAACATAACTAAGGAAACTGAGATTTGAACGTTGGAAGGAAAGTATATTTACATATTATAATTTTGGATACAACAAATGTGACGACGAGAATTAATATTAGTGGTTGAATTCTTTCCCATGGAAATATGGACTTCGTTACAGGCTTACCTCGTACTCAGCGGAAGTATGACTCCATATGGGTTATTGTGGATAGGCTGACGAAATCAGCCCATTTTTTCCAGTCAAGACGAAAGACTGCAGAATCGCGGTGCCATAATCACTGAGAAGCCGCAGTACTTTCGGCACCACGGTGCCATACTGCAGTACCGCGTGCCGATGCGGGAATTTCCAAGTCAGATATTTTTGTGAAGGGAAAGACAAGTGGACAAGTGGGGTTCATGGGTCCCCCTCCACTTGTGATATGTACACCTATTATATACAGGTCTTGCAAGACTTTAACTCACAAAATATCTTCTATCTTCTCTTCAAACTCTCTCTCTACCTTCTCTTGCAAGTTTCGAAAATCCCATAGCCAAGTGAAGAACAAGATCAATTTATTTTCCAAGGTTAAGCACCTTAACTAAGTGCTAAGCCAAAGTTAATACACCAAACAGTGGGTCACAATTTTGGCAAGAAAACTGTCTTGAAACCCTAACAGGGCTTATGAACTTTTGGAAGAAAAACATGAAAGCAAGATGGATACAAGCTTGTAAAAGGATTCATGTGTGTTATTGTACCTTGAAGAAGTGGTGAAGAAAAGTGAAGCAATGGCCGATTTTAGAGACTTTTTTGGGATCAAATTAAGGTAAGATTTATTCCTTCTTATTGTATAAATGGAAGTTAAATGATGTTGCGGTTAAGGGATGAACTCGTGTTAAGTGAAATGGAGAATAAGAAGTGCATGAGACAGTTTTGGCATGTTAGCCGATTTTGGACTGTTTTTAGTATATCAGATTCATTGGTTATTGTTGTTGTTATCGTCACTTATTGCATGTTAAAATGAAGGAAATATTATTATTAAAAGTTGATATGAGTTATATAAAAGTGTTGGAATATGAATTGAATTTTAAGGAATTATGAAAAGGGCTTTGGTTTTGGTTGTTGGCCGAAACTGCATGAAACTGTGGGACGTTGTTGTGCTGTTTTAGGGATTGTTTTGTGGAGTTATAATGCTGGAAATTTTGTTACAATTATGCATGTTTAATGTGGTAAATTGCTAACGTATGTCCTAAAGGAATAAGGGTATAGAATTGTGTAGAAAGGCCTCACATTCTACCCTCGTGGTTGTTGGAAATATGGAATGTTTTAGTGGACTATTTTTATGTGGATTAAGAGGCCGTATTAACATGTAAAGTAGGTGTGTCGATCACCTTGGTTGTTGTTTTGGTTATGTCCTTAATTGGTACTTGGTTATTGATGTTATTGGCCTTGTTTGTAAGTTGTGGAAGTATGTATAAATAAAGGAAGTGCTGTCCAATTTTTATAAGAAAAGAGAACCATCTTGTGGTATATGACTTACACTAGTATCATGAAGTTGATAGACGTGTTATTGTTATTATAGATTGAAGTACTAATTGAGTTGTATTCTAGTTGTCAAGTTGATATAGCCGATAAGGTATGTGAAACTATCATTTCTTCTTTTGGCATGATTTATATGAAGTGAGTGTACGGCGGACGTACGCAATTCCATTGAATCCAAATTTCTATTGATACAGGATACGATAGTGCCTTGGTTTTTCTAAAATGAAAGTTCATTTTAATGATTTTATTGAGAGTCAAAAGATGATTTAAAATTGCACATGGTTTCTCATGTTAACTATTCGTGCAAGTATTATTATTCCATTTCACCGAGTCCCATGATGGGCCGGGACACGTTATACGTATATATATGAGGATGATGAGCTCACCGAGTCCCATGATGGGCCGGGACACGTTATACGTATATATATGAGGATGATGAGCTCACCGAGTCTCAGAATGGGCCGGGACACGTTATATTGATAATTCCACCGAGTCCCTCACTAGAGGGCCGAGACACGTTATATTGATTATTCCACCGAGTCCCTCACTAGAGGGTCGGGACATGCTATATGTATATAGACATGATGGTTATATGGACATGTATCCATGATTATGATGATTCCATCGAGTCGCATGATGGGCCGGGATATGTTATATGTAAATGGATACGATGACTCTCATTTATAAAAAGGCACAGTTGACTCTCTATTTTTACAAGGTACAGTGGCTCTTATTTTATATGGCACGGTTGGATCTGGTATTTTGATTATCATACTTGTCCCTGTCATATTTTGGCCAGTTATGATCTTATTTACAGTACTTATTGTTTACTTACTTGGTACATTTTTGTACTGACCCCCTTCTCCGGGAGGCTGCGTTCATGCCCGCATGTATAAGTGAGCTTAGGATCTCTACTCAGCTTTTAAGATAGCTCCATTGTTCTGGGGCTTGTCATTTGGTACAGATCTGTTGTTATAGGCTAATATATATTCTGCGGTACGGCGGGGTCTTTTCCCATCATAGTTCACTATCTTACTCTTAGAGGTCTGTAGTCATGTGTGGGTTGGACATGTATAGTTGTAGTTCATTTTGGCTATTGTGTATATAATGGCAGCCTTGCCGGCTTGCCTATGATGTTATATGACAGTTCAGCGGACAGGATCCCCTTGTTATGAGATTATGAGTTTTTCTTAAGTTTCTACTGGTTATATGTGATGTGTGGACATAAGGGTGCCCAGGTAGGGCACCAGTCGCGGCCAGTCGGTTCGGGTCGTGACATACCCCATCTACCCCCACCTCCCGCCCTACCCCATTCTAAAATTTCTATTTTATATTTCTTTTACTTTTATAAACAATTTATAAAAAAAATATGAAATTTTTATTACCTCTACCCCCTCCGCCCTACCCACACCTACCACCCTCCACCAACCCATTTCCCTACCCCCATCCTCAAATTTAGAAAAAATTTCTAACCTCCCCATTGTCGCCTCTAACCCCACCTACCCCCTCACTCCATCCACAAATTTCTAGTTCATATTTTTTGTTACTTTTATAAAAAAAAATCTAACCTCCCCCCTACCCCCTCCACCCCAGCATCCTCAAATTTCTGTTTCATAATCTTTTTACTTTTATAATTTTTTTATTAAAATATGATATTTTTCTTATCTCCTTCCCCCTACCTCCCTCCACCCCATCCTCAAATTTCTATTTCATATTTTTTTTACTATTATAAAAAATTATTAAAAATATGAATTTTTTTCTTACCCCCAACCCCCTGCTCTCCCCCACCCCACCGGAAGTTTTACTTTATATATTTATTTTACTTAGATAAAAAAATTATAAAAAATAAGAAACTTTTCTTACCCCCACTATCCAGCCCCCTGCCTCTCACCCCTTGTAACATTCCGTACTTTCGGGCCATGATTTGAGTAGCTAGACATATGAAAGTAGATCCGAGCCCCGGAGAATTCCTTTGTCATATTCAAGTTTGCGTATCAAGAGCTTAGTATATTAAAGGATGTGGCCCGAACCTAATTTAGAACTTATCGACTAATTGATTAATTTTAGTGGGGGACAAGATTAAGTGAAAATGTTACGTGTAACATTAAAATAAACCCCCTAAGTGACTAAGGCGATATAATTAGGTGGTGGCATTTCGTGGAATAGGTGGCTGCATTCGTAATTACTAGGCGACATGAGAATAATTTTTGGATGTGAGGTCATTAGGGATATGTTACATTTAGGGAACAAGCTAAGTATGTGGCATGTGGAATTATTCTAGTCCACGTGGAAGCCTTTAATACCCTACAAGTAGTATGTTGACGTGTATCTCTAGGAAGCAATGAGCCAAAAGTATATCACCAATTTATTAGTATAGTAGAAGAATTACTCTTGAAGTACCAAACATTTCAACAATACTTTCTCTTTCTGGTTGGAGAAGCAATGCATGACCTTAGAGGAATGCAAAACATTGCTATCAACTCTTATACACCTTGAATAACCTACTAGTAGCAGATGCTTATGATTAGAGGTCAGTTGGATCTCTTGGCTAAGATCCATGTTTTTGGATAAGAATTATAATTCTCTAGCTACAATTTTAAGAGCTCAATCTTGTTTTAAGGTATTCCTTCCATTTATTGAGACGAAGGTACTGCGCGGGCTGTAGATTATATTATTGAGTGTGTCGACTATGTCAAGGCAAATAATTATTTCTTTCTTTTGGCATGTACATGTAACGAAATATAACCGTGATAATGTTTCATATATTATTCTACTCTTAATAGTTAAATATATTCATGTTATTGATTCATATGGTAAAACCATGTCTAAATATGTTATTAAATTCTTATTGAGGTATATGAGAAAGATGTTAATATTTCTAATGTTAGCCGAAGGTATGTTCTCAAATCCTTATTGAGGTATATGGGAAAGATGTTGATGTTCACAGTGTTAGCCGAAGTGCAAGGCTATTATGCCATTCAGATAAGTTCAGAATGTTTCATTGTCATGTATGCATTGCATTCATGTTTTACCCGGAAACATATATTGGGGATGAGAAACGGGGTACGCAGATGTTGAGATATTTCTAGATGCTTACGCAAGTGTACGTATCGTTCAAGTAATAAAGATCTGGAAGACCGAATTATCGTCTACAGAGACTGGTTTATCAAGTACCGAATATCTAATTTATGGTATCTATTTGGTAAACATTCTTTTGTTTGGATTTATGATTAATACTAAAAGTATAGTAAAATGCAGGAATTAAACCAAAGATGATAATACTTTGGTTTGAAACAGTTATGAAGGAAATAGGGCTTTCAATCTCCTCAACTATCCACTCTTTCACGTGTCAATGCAATGATAATGATACTTCTTCTTATTAAGATAGCAGGTTAACTAATTTGTTCTATATTTCTGTTAGGATATATAAAAGTTCAACCTTGTGCAGAAACCTTCTATATTTCTATGATAGATTTTACCACACAGGAGGATTAAGAGCAATAACCTTAAATATTACACAAGTATCGGGGTACTTTCGCCCGCGATTTTAACTTATGTCTAGACAACTACAACATATTCAAATCTCCCCTCTTGGATCTCGATTCGAAATCATATAAGTTATGACAATTAATAGTCAGTTAATTATCAAGCAATCAAAACAATATTGAATAGATCTTAATATGCTGAAGAAGAAATCAATAACTATGCATTTACTGTATGAAAGAGTTTCAAGAGATTCGACGAAAAACCATAATAAAGAGATTAGCTCCTAGACATTGTCATGTTAAGAACTAAATCAATATCCAATATAGACTGAAATAAAATAAAGGAAAGAAAAAGCACTTGAACAAAGTTGTCACAAATCTTTTGTTTGCTCCAATTCTTGTCACCCCAAAAATATGATGATCCCTTTTAGAATAATCCCTAGGTCTTATAGATGTAAAAATCACGTTTCAGACCATTTTGCCCTTCGAAAAGTCAAATTTTATGTCCTAGTTCCCGCGTCGGCGTCGTGGAGCTGCTGGCTGGCGCCGCGACACTGCCTTGGCTCAAGAAAACCAGAGGCTGCAGGAGTTTAGGCACCACGGCGCTGATGGCTGGCGTCGCGGCGCCGGTGACGTCTTTTTCTGATTTTTCGTCGTTTTGATCTCTGGACTTCGTAGATTGCTTTCGTGCTTCCCGGGTCTTCTTAGGCTTCATTTCTTGGACTTTTCTAGTGCAATTTCATCCTCAAAAGTAGTATCTTCTCCTTTATGATCGTTGTGACACAAACGAAATAAAAACACACCTAACACTATAATAAACGCCAAATAAAAGAGTAAAATACTAACTAAAAATGACTCAAAAGAGTGTATAAAATACACTCAATAAACACCCCCAAACTTACACTTTACTCGCCCTGAGTAAAGCACTAATCAAAAACAAAAAAACGAAAACAAAAATAAAACAAATAAAAGACTAAATGAAATGGATCAAGTAGCTATAGCAATGCTTCCTCAAAATCATGGATGAAAACTGAGATAATATGTTAGAACATATATAACATGAATAATTAGCAATCTAGAATTTCAAGTTAGATATTTCGCAGATTCAATTAGATCATAATCACTGGAAATTCAAGCACCTAACCTATGCATGTCAATTTCATTTCATCTTTCCCAAAATGCTATATACCTGTTTACTTGCTATTCTCCACTAATCATAGATATACACCTTAGAGATCATCAGGAATTTCAAGGGTTGTAATGTAGGCTTAGGCAAGGGTAGGTAAAAGTAGGCATTTAGGCTCAAATTACGTATCATAAGCATTTTTTATTCAACTCCTTTTTCCTTATTTATGATTTTCTTTTTAATCTCATACCTATTTTCTTTTGAGAGAATGAGATATATTATAAATAACAAGCACCCCCAAACTTAGTCTTTTGCATATTTTTCATTAGGGTGCATCAATTTTTTCCTCTCTTTTTATTTCTTTTTCAACACTTCTCATTTCAATACTTTTTCATTATTACTTATGGCACAATAGAGGAATCATAGGGTGTCAAACAAAGATATTATTTAGGCTCAAAGGGACTGACTAGTGATACAATTTTTGTCAGGGTAGGCAATGAATGGTAAGAAGGGCTATCAAAGAATGCCTGAATCATTTCTCTAAACATGTATATCTTAACTATTTCGCCTCAAATAACAAGTAAACATATTTTCTAGACATTTTCAACCTTACTGTCCATAACTCAACACATAGGCTAAACACAAATATCCCAAATAATTAGATGTTATGAATTTTTGGCATATCTAACTTAAGCACACATATTTCTGCTTTCTATTCCATTGCATTATCTCAATTAATCCACTCAATATCTTTAGCAACTACAACATACATGATCCATTAAAATAAATAATGACTCACAAACACATAAAACACATCCAAAAAGACAATAGAAAGACTTAAAACAAAATAAGACACCCCCCAAACTTAATCGACACATTGTCCCCAATGTGTAAAGACTAAAAATAAAGGGACAACTTACTGACACAACACAACGGTCATAACGAAGATCTAGGAGAAAATTCTTGAAATTGCACAATATCTGGCCTCTCTGAACTTCTGCCGTCGTGGCCCTGCATTTTGGCGCCACGGCGCTGTGCTCAATTTTCCATCTTTTTCAGCATTTTTGTCCCTTTTTTCACTTGGGGTCAAGTCCCTAGTCCACCTTCCATAAAAAATATAAGACAAAAACCAAGACCGTGAGACTGTTCAAGACAAAATAAAACAACTTAAACAAAAATAGAAATAACATAATTAAAAATATTGGGTTGCCTCCCAAGTAGCGTTGTCTTTAACGTCATTTAGCCGGACGCAGATACCTTGTTTACTCAAGGGGTTGATTATCCCCTCCGCATATCTATTTCAGGATCATTCTCTTCCTTCTTCTCCTCTTTTTCTTCACAGGGCTAGGTTCAGAAGCATTTACCATCTTGGCATCATTCACCATTTCCTTGGCCTTACTCACAGGTTCTACACTTTTCTTTAATGGTAACCCACGAACATAAGTACTTGTGAGGCTTTTCTCAGTGACACCCTTGCCAGCTATCCCAATCGCAAAACATTTATCGTTGACTTGAGGTTCAGTTGGTGGCTTGAAAACTGTGAATACCATTTCCTCATCTTGGACTCAGAGCTTCAACTCTCCCTTTTCAACATCAATCAGTGCCCTCTCTGTGGCTAGAAATGGTCTCCCAAGGATCATGGGTATGTTTTCATCTTCCTCCATATCAAGAATGAAGAAATCAGCATGAAGGATGAATTTACCCACTTTCACCAAGACGTCTTCAATTATTCCTCGGGGATGCACGACTGAGCGATCTGCTAACTGTAACTGTTGTTGGCCTTGCTTCCCCCAAACCAAGTCTTTGAAACGTAGAGAGGGGCATAAAATTGATATTTTCCCTCAAGTCACACAAAGCTTGATTGCATGTCACTTTCCCTATAGTGCAAGGTAAGATGAAACTCCATGGATCTTTTAACTTTGGAGGAAGTCTCTTCTGAAAAATAGCACTGCACTCCTCTGTCAGCACCACTATCTCATAGTCTGTCAATTTCCTCTTTTTAAAGAGAATATCCTTCATGAATTTGACATACGATGGCATCTGCTCCAAGGCTTCAATGAAGGGAAAGTTGATATGCAACTTTTTGAATACCTCCAAAAATTTCGAAAACTGCTTATCTAGAGACTTCTTCTGCAGTCGCTCCCCTGAGGTCTGTCATTCAATTTCCCTGCCAACTTCCCCATTTGTGTTTCCAAATTCCTAATAGATGACCTAGTCTCGGTCATGAATTGCTTGGTCTCTGCCATAAATTGTGTCTGGGAGTTGGCTAAGGTTGAATGTGAGGACCTGGTTTCTGCCATGAATTGAGTCTGAGATTTGGTCAAGGTCAACAGTGCTGATCTCACTTCATCCGCTTCTGTGGATGCGGTGTGTTGAATCACTGAGAGGAAGAGGCCCAGTCGTGGTTGGTTCTGATTTTGTCTCTGAAACTGAGATTGCTGCCCTTGGTAATTCCTCCATGAAAAATTTGGATGATTTCTCCACCCCTGATTTTATGTGTTGGAGAATGCATTGTTGTAAGACATCTGAAAATTTCCAACTGCATAAACCTGCTTCATAGGCACATTGTTTGGATCTACTGTTGTGCATCTATCAAAAGTATGGGGACCCCACAAATCTCACAGCTCACTGGTATCTGAACAACTTTAACAGACATGGTACTTTTCTGTTGCATCTGCTTTGTCAAAGTGGCAACATGGGCAGTCAATGCAGTGATATCATCCAACTCATGAACCCCAGCCACTTAGCTGATGTGTGTAGCTCTCTCATCGCCCCCTGATAGTTATTTGTGGTCATGTCTTCTAGCAAATCATGTGCCTCATTGGCACTCTTTCTCATGAATGTTCCTCCTGCTGCAACATCAATAATGGTACGAGTAGTACCACACAACCCATTGTAGAATATGTGGCCCAACATCCACTTCTCAATCCTATGATGCGGGCACTTCCTCTGTAAATCTTTGAACCGCTCCCATGCATCATACATAGATTCTCCATCCAACTGATAAAAGTTATTCAATTCTCCTCTGAGCCTTGCTGCTTTGGATGGAGGGAAGAATTTGGCAAGAAACTTCTGAGCCAAGTCTTGCTATATGATAATAGAGTTCACATGTAAGGAGTTCAATCAAATATTTGCTCTATCCCTGAGTGAGAATGGGAAGAGTCTCAACCGAATGACATCATCAGTAACACCAGTGTACTTAAAAGTTGCACAAAGCTCCAGGAAGTTTGCTAGATGCATATGAGGATCTTCAGACGTTAATCCCCCAAACTGAACTGAGCCTTGAACCATGTGCAAGATTGCTGGTTTGATTTTAGCTTCCACAACTGGAAGCCTGATGCAAGTCTGCACCCCTGAAATTGTCGGAATCACATAGTCCCCTAAGCTCCTCTCTGCAGGATGCGGGACTTGTCTCATCACAGCCGCTAATTCATCATTTCCCACATTGTTGTTTTGCTGATTTTTCATTGCTAAAGAATCAGCTATTCTCTTGTCTTTCCTGTTCGGTCTGCACAATATTTCAATTTCAGGGTTCAAATGGATATGAGTGTCTACTCATCTCCTACTTCGCATAAACTAAAACTTCCTGAAATCGATCAAAAACAGGCAAACAGATCAAAGCAAAAATGTTCTAAAATAAAAATATATATAAAAAATTGAAAATAAAAACTAAATTAGAAATAAGATTAGCTAATTTGATATTGATAGTACGCTAGTGTCCGACAACGGCGCCAAAAACTTGTTGCGATATTTCTAGATGCTTACGCAAGTGTATGTATCGTTCAAGTAATAAAGATCTGTAAGATCGAATTATCGTCCACAAAGACTGGTTTATCAAGTACCGAATATCTAATTTATGGTATCTATTTGGTAACCATTCTTTTGTTTGGATTTATGATTAAGACTAAAACTATAGTAAAGTGCAGAAATTAAACTAAAGATGATAATACTTTGGTTTGAAACAGTTATGAAGGAAATAGGGCTTCCAATCTCCTCAACTATCCGCTATTTCATGTGTCAATGCAATGCTAATGATTCTTCTTATTATTAAGATAGCAGGTTAACTAATCTGCTCTATATTCCGGTTAGGATATATAAAGGCTCAACCTTGTGCAGAAACCATCTATATTTCTATGATAGATTTTACCACACATGAGGATTAAGAGCAATAACCTTAAATACTACACAAGTATCGGGGTACTTTCGTCCGTGATTTTAACCTATGTCTAGACAACTACAATATATTCAAATCTCTCTTCTCGGATCTCGATTCGAAATCATATAAGTTATGACAATTAATGGCCAGTTAATTATCAAGCAATCAAAATAATATTGAATAGATCTTAATATGCTGAAGAAGAAATCAATAACTATGCATTAACTGTATGAAATAGTTTCGAGATATGGAAAACCCTAATAAAGAGATTAACTCCTAGACATTGTCATGCTAAGAACTAAATCAATATCCAACATAGACTGAAATAAAACAAAGGAAAGAAAAAGCACTTGAACAAAATTGTCTCCAATCTTGTGTTTGCTCCAATTCTTGCCTCCCTAAAAATATGATGATCCCTTTTAGAATAATTCCTAGGTCTTATTGATGTAAAAATCACGTTTCAGACCCTTTTGCCCTTCGAAAAATCGAATTTTCTATCCCAGTTCCCTCGTCGGCGCCGTGGCGCTGCCTTGGTTCGAGAATATCAGAGGTTGCAGGAGTTTAGGTGCCACGGAATTGCTGGCTGGCGCCGCGGCGCCGGTGACATCTTTTTCTGATTTTTTGTCGTTATGAACACTTGACTTCGTAGATTTCTTTCGTGCTTCCCGGGACTTCTTAGGCTTCATTTCTTGGACTTTTCTAGTGCAATTTCATCCTCAAAAGTAATATCTTCTCCTTTATGATCGTTGTGATACAAACAAAAGAAAAACACACCTAACACTATACTAAACTCCAAATAAAAGAGTAAAATACTAACTAAAAATGACTCAAAAGAGTGTATAAAATACACTCAACATAAAACCACCTGATCAGCTGGGATATGAAAATGAAATGATGGCCAGAGAGGCCGAAATGAAAAGGAAGATGCCCGGTGAAGGGCCAAAATATATATATGTATGATTGTGAAGGAAGATGCCCTTGTGTGTCCAATATATATGTATTACCGCGTTGTGCATGACATTTAGGCATATTAGGTCTCTTAGATGCCCTTGTATGTCTAGTTCTGTCGGTTGTTTCTATTTCAGCTTGTTGTTATTATTGTTATGCTATTATTCATGCCTGTCATACTCAGTACATCAGTCGTACTAACGCCCCTTTTATCGGAGAACGCTGCGTTTCATGCCCACATGTTCAGTTAAAGAGGGTGACAATTTGCACTAGTAGGTTGCTGGTTCAGTTGATATTGCAGCACTCTACTTGATTCAGAGTGGCGGTGTCTAGTCATGGTGTGGTATTTTACATATGTATACGGGTATGGCGGAGCCCTGTCCCTTCCTTGTGATGTCATGTACTATTTAGAAGCTCGTAGACGGATGTCCTATGTATAGTAGTTGTATATGGCCCTGTAAACTGTGATGTATGTGTCATCCGAATATTTGATAACGACACATGTGCCAATGACTGATTTCGGTTAGCTAGTAAGTATGTGAAGCTTGGTGCTCGACAGGTAAGGTCCAGGTACCCGTCATGGCCCTCCGGTTTGGGTCGTGACACCCCTGCCCTCCCACCCATTATTTTATATATTTATTTTACTTTTATAAAAAATATTATTATTATTTTATAAATAAAGTGATGAAAAAATCAAATATCATACAAAATAAAATAACATCATAAAAGTTAAGTTTGAAATTTGTAAAAGTAATGGGTCAAGTTGGACAAGTTGGGTTATGACCCATCATTTAGCCATTTTGACTCGCCCATCTTAAGCCATGTAAATTTTGAACAAGTTGAACATTGACTCATATATTAATTCAGTCCATTTTAACCCGCCCAATTTAAGTCCAAACGACCATCAGTCCCTCCTACTCCCACGCAAAGCCCTCACGTGAGTTGGAGAGTATCACTTCGGGAAAGTACATTCACATGCAAATGTGACGAAAACAAAGCAACTCTGTATTTAAATTGCAAAAGTTGTGTCATAAAGAGAGAATGTACGGGAATGGTGGGGGCCTATTTCACCAAATGACAAAACAGTCTCTTTGAACTTATCAGCTAAGTTATTAACAACCTTTCCTCAACATTGAAATTTAGTTGCATGCATTTTTTTTTTCCAGAAAATGCTTCCTCTCTAGTCTCTAGCTTCAAGTATAACGCCCAGGTGTCCCTATTGCTTATAGCCTCTTAATACATACATTCTCCCAGCAAAATCTGTTAGTCTTATAATCTTTGCTTCCCATATTATAAGCCACAGAACTAACTGTACAGCTTTGATTTTTTGTACTCTTCTAACAGCACACTATACTGAGATGGTATTGTAAATTAACTATTGGCTTCACAGGAACCATGGGAGTCTCTCCTACCCAATCTTGGATAGCACAGGCTGTAGTGTGAAGACCATTTCTTCCTCCCATGGTTAAATGTGAAAGAATTAATCCCTTGATTATTCTTATTGATGAAAGACATATATATACAAGTTACAATACAAAATCTTTTTCCTATTCTACATCTAAATCCCTATTATATAAGGAGACTAACTATACAATTATGATAATAATACAATACTAATTAAGATACAAATATACAATTCTTCTACAAGCAATGTGGGGCCCGTGTGGGACCCAACTCACTGTCACGGAAGGAAACATATTGAGCTGGACACAATATGTTTAACACATCCCCGCAGTCATAGCGGACGGTCTTTGTACGCTGAGACTGTCTCGAAAATCTTCAAAAAGGACCGAGGGAAGACCGTTTGTAAAGATGTCTGCAATCTGATATCTCGAAGGAATATGACAGAAACATACTTGTCCTTTAGCTACCTTTTCTCAAACAAAGTGAATATCCATCTCTATATGTTTAGTGCGTTGGTGTTGAACTGGATTACATAGATGACACTTATATTATCACAATACACCAATTTAGCCTTTTCAATTAGACAATGGAGCTCTAAAAGTAGATTCCGTAACCAACATGACTTAGAGACCACATTGGCTACCCCTCGATACTCGACCTCTGCACTTGAACGTGAAAGCGTAGATTGACGTTTGGCAGACCATGAGATCAAGTTATTACCTAAAAACATACAATAGCCAGACGTAGACCGTCTGGTGTCAGGACAACCACCCCAATCAACATCTGTATAGGAGATAAGTGTAGACGTCGACGAAGGATACAGATGCAGGCCATAATCAAGTGTTCCATGAATGTACCTAAGAATGTGTTTGAGCGCATTCATATGTTCAACTCTGGGATCATGCATAAACAAACACACCTGCTGGACAACATATGTAATGTTTGGTCGCGTGAACGTAAGATACTGAAAGACACCTACAAGACTATAATAGCGGATCAAATCCTCATAGGGAGAGTCAGCTGCAGCACCCAACTTGGGTTTAGTATCAATTGGAGTAGAAGTGGACTTACAGGATGACATCACAACCCTCTCAATGATCTTTGCTGCATACTTCCTCTGTGATAAGAACAATCCACCTGCATGACGAGTAACAACAATCCCCAAGAAATAACTCAATGGACCCAAGTCCTTCATGACAAACTCAGAACTGAGCATTGTCATGATAGACTTTCGCAAAAAATCAGAAGAGACAGTCAAGATAATACAATCCACATATAATAGTATATAAGCCATCGAATAACCACGACGATATATGAATAATGAATTATCAGACATGCTTTGAGAAAAATTCATAGTCAAAACATAATCAACAAACCTCTTATACCAAACTCGTGGAGACTGCTTAAGTCCATACAAGGAATTCTTCAACAAACAAACATGATTAGGATATCTAGTATCCCTAAACCCCAAGGGCTAATGCATATACATTGTCTCCTTGAGATCACTATGTAGAAACGCATTCTTCACATCTAGCAGATGAATGGACCATGATTTTGAAAGAGTCAAGATGAGCACAGTGCGAATGGTAGTTGGCTTGACCACTGAGCTAAATGTTTCACCACAATCTACACCAACGTTCTGAGTCTTACCATCACCTACAAGACAAGAATTATACCTTGCAAATGAACCATCAGAATTTTCCTTATGAGCAAAAATCCACATAAATCGAATAATATTAACACCAGATGGACGGGGTACCAACTCCCATGTCTTATTATCAATAAAAACATTATATTCATCGGTCATATCAAATTTTCAATTATGATCATTTAAGGCATGCACATAATTATGGGGTAAGAGTGATTTAAGAACATTAGAATTCAAATTAAAATGTCTTTTTGGTTTAAAATTACTCTGTTGACTGCGAGTGACTGGACCATGACTCTGGGCTGGATTGGGTGATTCTTGGGAATTTTCAGAAATTTTCGTCGTAGGCGCTGCGGCGCCTGATGAGTAGTGCTCTCTGGAATTTTAGCGCCGCAACGCATCCCCGAAGGGCCGCGGCGTTGACGACGATGAAAAATTATTTTGGTTACTGGAAAATTGGAGTCGCGGCGCCTCCCCTAAGGGTCGCGACGCTGACGATGGTGGTTCTGAAACTTGGTTACTGCCTGATAGACGTCGCAGAGCCTCCCCTAAGGGCCACAGCACTGGAGACGAACTTTGTGATAGATCTGAAAAATGATGGAGAATATAAGGGGAGATATCATCATCCAAAAAATCATACGAACTAGGCATGAGTTTTTCTACTTTAGAGAAAGGGAATTGAAATTCATCAAAGAGAATATGACGACTAATGATGATTCGTTTAGAAGAAAAATCAAAGCATTTATAACCACGTTGATTTGACGGATAACCCAGAAACACAGAAGGAGTAGAACGTGTCTAAAGTTTTGTGATTGTGGTGGATGGAAATAGTGGATAACATAAGCATTCGAAGACCCTAAAATGAGAATACGAAGGAGTCTTTTTATATAATACTTGAAGAGGGGAAGAATATGTTAAACCTTTAGAGGAAAGAATATTAAGTAGATCTGTAGCCATTTGTAGCGCATGATGCCAAAACAACGGAGGGACGGAGAATGAACCAATAAGGTACGGATAATGTTGTTAATGGTAAAAATTGTTCGTTCAGCTTTCCCATTTTGTGAAGATGTATGAGGATAAAAAAAATAAAAATTTATCTCATATTGAGCACAAAACTTCCCATTTTCATACTCTTTAACATTATCACATTGAATGTTCTTTATTTCTCGTTCGAATTGAGTTCTTATGAATGCTCTAACTTTTACGAAGATGGAAAAAACTTGAGATGTTTTCGCAATTAGAAACGTCCATACAAATTTTGAATAATCATCCAAGAATAAAACATAATATCGATGACCCATAGAACTAAGAACGGGAGACGTCCATAAATTTCTATGATTAATATCAAATAGCATTAAAGTATGAGAATTCGAAGCTACAAACAACAACTTAATACTTTTTCCTAAAGAATAAGATTGGCAATTTGGAGTACTACGCGTACCCTTACAGGAAATATACTTATTTTTATTTAAAACATACAAAATAGATGACCCCGGATGACCTAGACGAGCATGCCATAAGGAAGGAGCAAGGGGTGCAAAAATGGATGGCATGGCTTTACACAAGACACTTAGACTTGGTGTGATTGGATAAAGATCCCCCTATTGTGACACCTCATGAGAGGACTCTCCATCTTGAAATCCTTCACAGAAAACCCAAAAAGATCAAAATCAATAGAAACCCAATTATTAGTGGTGAATTTACGGACATACACCAAATTTTTAATCAATTTTGGGGCATGAAGGGTATTTTTCAGGACAAGTGGTGGATGAAGAGGAGATAAGAGTTTTATGACCATAACCCTGAATTGGAATAGAATTACCATTACGAACAATTATACTATGATTAATGCTTAAATTGGAATAAGATGAGAGAGTACCTTCATTGGATATCATGTGGGTAGTGGCACTGGTGTCCATGTACCAATTCGGATCTGGTTGAGTCATCCCAAGTGTGTGCATTGCTGCTTCAATGTCGGTCTGCGTGGGTCCTATTGCGTGATGGGACTGAGGGGGCGAGGCCCAAGAATACCGGACTGTTGGCGCTTGCATGACGGCTGAGATCGCAGCCGCGTGTCAGACGCCGAACGCTGGCGCGGCGTGGGACCCATTGCCATCGCCAGGCCCACCGTGGGCTCGAACTATCACGCTGCTAACTGTTGCCCCCGTTGTTGCCGCCACGATTTTTGCCATTATTTTTCCAATTTTGGCCCTTTTTACCACCACCGTTATTGCGATTGTGGCTCGAGTTGGTGGAACCGGAAGGAGAAAAATTGGAGTCAGTTGTCATGACGACAGGACTAGCCCCAATAGCTACATTTTTAGCCAATCCGGCTTCCTCCAATCTAAGCATGGATCGGGCCTGATAAAATTCCAGCAGGGGGTTACTCTAACGAATAACCGAAGCAACACCGTTATAGGCCTCTGACAGGCCTGCAACCATCTGAAGAACAAGACGACTATTGCTCATAGGAGAAGCCACATTACGAAGTTGATCTGCCAAGTCCTTGAGTCGCTGACAATAAGAAGAAACGTTAGGAAAATTTTCCATAGCAACTTTAGAAAATTCCTGCTCAAGGATAACAATGCGAGAATGACTGTTATCTTGGAATATATCATGCAATATATTCCACGCCGCCATAGCTGTGGAGTTGGGTTCCATAATCGTCTGTAAAAGGTCCAAGGAAATAGTGGCATAAATCCATTGTAGAATCTTTGCATAAAGCATGACCCATAAGTTTGGATCAACTGCTTTGGTGGGCACAATCGTTGTTGACGTAAATGCCATATCACCCTTCTTAGGAGCAGCGGGAGGGATGATGTGGTGAAGAACTTGATGTGCCATAGCATGAATCTTAAACAATTCTGCACACATCTCATATTAGACGTTTTATAGATCAAGAACAATAGGAAGAACACTCTTGATGTTGAAAACTGTGAGGGCAGGATGAAACATGTTTTTATCAGTCATGGTGAATAAAACACGAAGATTCGGAGAAGGGAATTTGTGAGAGAGGATTTTTTGGAAGAGAAGGGCCGCGACTTTGGGCAAAAAACCGAGAGGGAGGGCCGCGGCTGTGGAAAAATCCGAGAGGGAGAGAGAGAGTTTTGAGGAGCGGAAGAAAGATAAAGATAACCTAGACTCTTGATACCATAAAAGAATTAATCCCTTGATTATTCTTATTGATGAAAGACATATATATACAAGTTACAATAGGAAAATTCTTTTCCTATTCTACATCTAAATCCATATTCTATAAGGAGACTAACTATACAATTATGGTAATAATACAATACTAATTAAGGTACAAACATACAATTCTTCTATAGGCAATGTAGGGCCCGTGTGGGACCCAACTCACTGTCACGGACGAAAACATATTGGGCTGGACCCAATATGTTCAACAAAATGTTTGTGTGGTTTTTCTGTAACTTTTTAAGTATTTTGTTTCACAACTTCACACAAGATTGATCACCTCGTCTACGAATATTAACGTGTACAATATTCCCTATAATCCCTACACATAATTATAATATATCCCATATATTCTTTAAATATTTAATTATGTATAATTATGGTAAACTAATATTCTTATTGTATTAGGGTTCTACATTGTACACTATATATATTCTATTAATGAGAAAGACTCCCCCGACCGTCGGTTACCCCACTCCTCTCGGTTTCTCTTTCTTCTTCTCTCCACTACCCCAATGCATCATATGGCTACTCCCATGTATTCTGACGCTTCCGCTTCTACCCCAGTCGTCATCCAAAAACCTTCCACAAAACTCTTCTCATCATCCTTCCATCTGGCTCTCGCCATTACTAACATAAAGAACTGTATTCCTTAGATTCTTGAGCAGGAAGATGGCCAATATTGGTCATGGGTGGAACTGTTTCGCATTCACGCATGTGTGTATCATGTGCTTGACCATTTAGATGGCTTTGTCCCTCGCCCTCCCGAAATCGACGACACGACATGGCAATGTCTCGATGCCGTCGTCAAACAGGAGATATATGGCACAATATCCAAGGATTTACTCTACACGATCATGAAAATTAGTGTCACCGCCCATGAGTTATGGACACACTTGGAAGAAATCTTTCAGGACAACAAGAACACTCGTGCAATTTACTTGAAAGAACAATTCAACAATACCCGTCTTGAAAATTTTCTAATATGTCTGAGTATTGCAAGTAGTTAAAAATGGTGTCAAATCAATTGTCCAATGTCGGAATGCCTGTTTCCGAAACAAAGATAGTTTTACAATTAGTTAAATGCCTACCAAATGGTGGATATGACACTCTGGCCAAGATGATATAGCAAGATGACCCTCTACCCAGTTTTAACAAAGACCGATCATAATTACTATTGGAGGAATCCCGAAGTGCGAAGCAAGACGAGCACATCCAAAATGTGTTAGCAGTTGACACGCCTACGCCAAATAATACCACCACCGGCCAGCCACCTCTTTCGGAGAATAGTCAGCTGTGGCAGAACTGCGGCGGCATGGGCTACAACAGTGGATGTGGTAAAGTCAGGGGCCAGCACACCAATAAACAGCCACAACTGCCCAGCCAATCTTCCTTGTGGGCTGGCCCTGCAAACAACATCCAGAATAATCACTGGGACTCGTACCCAGACTTTTCCTCAACCTAGTTCCCTTTCAGTAACAAGGCGTACTGGGCCTAGTCTCGGGATACCGTATAGCCCACTAACAACAACACCAAGCCCAGGTCATACATGCCCAGTTCCCGTAGTAACCCTATGGTCTGACCTCCTCTGATTTGGGCCAGGTTTTCAGCAGTTTGATTTTGCAACTGCCTGATGTAAATTCGTACATGAACTCGGGAGCCAAATCTCACCTCACCCGATCTGCAGGTAATCTTTTTCAATTGTTTCGTTTAAAGTCTTCTCAATTTATTACAGTTGGCAATGGTCACCGCATTTCAATTCAGGGTTATAGTAATACCCACACTCACCTCACCTACCCTTCTCCCTAAATAACGTCCTTTATGCCCCAAACATCATAAAAAATTTAATCTCTATTAGAAAATTTACTCGTAATAATTCTGTGTCTATTGATTTGATCCTTTTGGTTTTACTGTGAAGGATCTGCGTACGGGGACACCTCTTACGAGATGTAATAGAACATGGGACCTATATTCATTCACACCCTCATCCGCTGCTAGTTCCCGCTCACACACCACCCTAGCTGTTATGTCTCTGTTAATTTGACACAATAGGCTTTGACACCCAGGTGCTCCTGTTTTTAATTTTCTTAGAAGCAATAATTTTATTCATTGTAATGGGAAACTTGCCCAAAACTGCGTCTCTTGTCAACTAGAAAAATATGTTCGCCTTCTATTTAATTCATCTGTCAGTATTACATTTGCTCTTTTTGATATTGTTCATGCTGACTTGTGGACATCCTCCATTACTAGTTCCCTGAGTCACAAGTATTATCTCGTCTTATTGGATGATTATTTTCATTTTATCTAGATTTACCCACTAAAATTCAAATCGGAAGTCTTTGCCAAATTTCTTGAATTTTTCTCATTCATCAAAACGCAATTTGAACGAGCCATAAAACCTTTCCAATGACTGTGAATTTAACAATTATGTGTTTCAATTTTTTTTTAAAATAATGACATGGTTTTTCGGTTTTTGTGTCCTCACACGTCCCCTAAAAATGGCAAAGCAGAGCGTACCATCCGCACCATAAATAACATGATTCAAACTTTACTGTTTCATGCCTCTCAACCGCCCTCTTTTGGGTTTATGCGGTCCAAATGGTAGAATACCTCTTTAATATTTTACCCACTAGTACCTTTCATAACATGACTCCAACCGAAATATTACACCGTTGGATTCCCTTTTTTTATCACCTTCGCATATTCGGTTTCCTGTGTTATCCAAATCTCTCATCCACCACCCCTCACAAATTAGCCCCCCGCACCACTTTGTGTGTGTCGCGCCCATTTTTGACCTCGGGGGTCTGAACGGTATCCGCAACGTTGCTCTTTGGCGCGGTTCCCTGAATGGAGCAATAATGATGTTTTTGGGGAGTCGCCACCTAATTAGTTAAGTGAATTAGAACACTTGATTTATTGCAATAAAAATACTGCAATTAATATCCATTTCATGGTCTGCGAAATTAATGAGATTCTGGATCAGGGTTCTTTATTATCCTAAAGGGAAGAGATTAGGCATCCTTTAAGATCCGCTAACTTGCGGTTATTCGTTCAAACCTAAGTAAATTATTTATTGCTCTTTTTATTCTACCTATTCTAAGCATTTTTTTCATAATTTATAATTAAAATAAAGTGCAATACAGAATAATAAAACTAAAATTAAATGCGACATAAAATAAAACTCCGGAACATCTTTTAACCCTTTTTAGGCCTTCTGCGCAAGATGATCTTCTGATACCTCCATAAACACTTAGTAAAAGTGTTAATAGTAGAATAAATAATTTAAAAGCAATGACAAGAATTAATAAGTAAAGCGAAATAAATAAATCCGTCTTTTGCACAGAGGAGGCCTTGGAAATCAGACGGAGATTCCTTCATCGGCCAATATTGTTAAAAACAATAAAATAAATAAAACCTTCAGATCCGCACCAAAACAGTAATAGTTTTAAACACGGAGGGCTCAGATATATATAAAAATAAAGTGGGACATCCTAAACAAGTGCGGCTGCGAGAATTCGCCTTGCCAGCGCATGTTGGTTATCCTGTGTAAGTAGAAGAAATCATCAACGCCCAGAAAGCTTCATTTATTTTATTTTCCGTCTTTGCAACTGTGGAGGCCTCAAAAATTGTCGGATAACTATTTCATTAGCCAAACAAGTGTAGCATTTTGTTAAAAAATCAGTAAAATACCCAATATTCAAAAGCAAAAATCTGTTCCTTCAGTTTAATAAAATAAAAGCAATTTGTCGAAACCAGTCCGATAAATCAGCCGGGAACAACAAAACAGTAGCAATGCAACAACATCACAACAGACAAAATGGTCCATGACAGTGGAAACAGCAGAAACAGTAACCAGTCGACCGCCAGAGTCCAGAATATCATCAGAACAACCAACAATCGATTCCTAACATAAAATAAAACGATGAAAGGTCGCCGGAATTTTAAACTCCGGCCAGTTACCAAAATAAATGAAAATCAGTCCAACAAACAAAAGCAAACATATATACCAACAATAGAGCCAACGAGAGGTCGTCGGATTTGGGTACGGCGGGGCCTTGTCCCGTCATATTTCAGTTTAACTCCTAGAGGTCTGTATTCATATGTGGGATTGGACTCGTGTACAGTGTAGTGTCTTTTGTTTATGTATATTATATGGCAGCCTAGTCGGCTTTGCCTTACACGACGCGTTGGTTTAAAAAAATGAGTTGTTATTAATTTCCGCAATGTACTTAGTTGTTAAGGTAGAAAGGTGCCTGTAGGGCACGATCCACGCCCGGTTCGGGCGTGACAGAGTGGTATCGAGCGATCGTCCTCGGAATGTTTACAGACCGTGTCTAGTAGAGTCTTGATTATCGGTGTGTTGCGCGCCACACCCATAAACAGGAGGCTACAGGATATTTAGGAGTTGGTTTATATTCTTCTCACTCTAAGATCGTGCCTTAGAGCTGTGTTAGTAAGATAATTCCTCTCTGACGTAATTTTGTGTTACAGTTATGCCTCCAAGGAGAGCAACAGCCGCCCAGAAGGGCAAAGGAGTAGCAGGAGCTACTAGTCAGACTCAGAGAGTTGATAGGGCTTGTGCCCAGGGTATACCAGATGATGTACCACAGTCGGCGAGTTCTTCTGCGCCAGGTTTTGAGACCACAGCACCAGAGCCTACAGTTTCTCAGTTAGGGGAAGACTTTAGGGTCATGAAGGAAGCCATTATGTTATTGACCAAGATATAGCGATTCTCACTGATTTCCTCGGTGAGGTTATTCGGCCGCATGCACGGTGCACGAGGGTAGAGGCCAACGCGGAGATCTGCGTAAGAGGCTAGGACCGGTTGGTTATCGGTGAGTTTTGGACGAGTCGCCAAGAAGAAGTGATATATTCGTCCCAGCCTACCCAGTACATACCCCCGCAGCTCACAGGTGGGAGATTTGATCTCACAAGGTATTTAGGAGCCGGTCCAAGCTCCAGAGGTCGAGGTTCTCAGAGGAGCAGAGGATTTTCTCAGTCGAGGCCACTTATTCCTCAGTGTTTCCATTGTAGTAAGCGTCATTTGGGGAAATGCCGTCTTGGCACAGGTGTTTGTTATTATTGTGGCCGTCCGGGCCATATACTGAGGGTATGTCCTTTTAGAAGAGGCACCGGTGAGGTGGCTCAGCCTATGAGGCCGATGGTTGGTTCCCTTTCCTCCACAGCTGTGCGTCCCCCAGGGCAGGGTGTTCAGATGTCAGCCGGTCGTGGTAGAGGTCAGGGTGGAGTTTATAGTTCTGGCGGTCCTTCGAACCGCATAGATGACGTGACTACTGGGCAGGATCAGGGGGCGACATCGCACGGGGTTACAGGTATATTTCGATTCTTTTGAATCATACGTGCGTTGATAGATTCAGATTTTGCCCTAGCATATATGTTTTCCCTGTGTGGCTAGCAGTTATAAGTGATAGTACCCCAGAGGTAGGAATACTTTGATTAGTAATGTGAAAAGTAATAATATTGACAAGAATGATAAGTGGACTGAGACTATAGTTGTGTAGAGTTCACAAGTTGTAATTGCCTCATGACAGTGTAAGACCAATAGGGAAGATTGTACAGTAGAAATACTTTGGCTTATGTGACGAACCTCTAGTGAATAGGGGATAGGGTAAGAAGTACCTTGAGATAAGAGAGATTTATTTCAGACTAAGAACGAGAAGTTAAGTGTGACGATGAGTCGGGTTATGGACTCATTTCGAGTCAGCCGATAGTATGGAATGGGGTGATGTCAGTTAGAAATGGTCCCGTTATGTGATAGGGTCACGAGGATGCCAGGCCCAAGTCTAGTTGATCGTTGTACGAGTTCGTGGATGCGTTCCACCGGAACTAGGTCGTAAGGACCGAGAAGAGCCTTAACGGGAATGTAAGTAACTATATGGCCAAGTTTGGATAGTAACTCCAAGGATTGGAGAATAGAAACAGTATTTGAGATTTTGTACGTGTACTAGATAAGTTTGAAAGTACGAAAAGGTATGACAAGTAAGGAAAGAAAGGAACCTCTAAGGAATCCGTGTTGGGAAAGCGTAACCTTCGAGTATTGTGGCGAGGACCACGGACGGAAGGTCCATTGTTATGTTTACGTATGTTGTGGTTGCCATGTGTGGCATCGTTGGTCTTGTGCAGTTTTGATTGATAGGCATAGTATAGAGATTGTGCCGAAGTGTGTATAGCTTGGCAACCGACTAAGAACATTCGGGGACGAATGTTTCTAAGGGGGGAAGAATGTTACACCCCGTAAGTCCAGAACATGTAAAAGAGAATGTACGAAAGGAAACAAGACTTGGAAATTGGTACGAAAGGAAGAATTGTTTTTCCGACGGAAAATGTTCCGAACGTCGGAAAGGAAAAATGTTCGTTGTTGGGAATTGGATTCTCAAAATGCATTATTTGAAGAGTTTGGAACTTATATTATTTATGGAAATTTATTTTTTTACGGATTTGGTCACGTGGGGCCCACCCGAGAAATTTTACGTTTTGTGGGGCCCACGAGGGTTACGGAAATTTTATGGGCAAATGAGAGGGCGACACATGGCACCCCCACATGGCTTGGTCGAAATTTATGCAAGGGTATAATGGTCATTGACCATGGTTGAAGATAAGTCTTCCAAAGCTTGACATTGTTGACAAGTCAACTTGTCCAACTAGGCTTGATCCTAGTGAAACCTATCCTAACCACTCAAGTGTTGAAATCTTAGCCATCCATTGTGTTTTATATACATAGCTAGTGCAAGACAAGCTTATTTTTACACTTAGAAAATTTAGAGAACTTGAGCTTAGCCTTGTGAAGCTCTCGGCTTTAGTGTCCCTTCCACACAAAAAAATTTGCAAATGTTGTCCATTAGCCACAAGACTTAAAACCAAGGTTCCTAAGAGTGTTGTAAGGTTATCTCAATAGAAAGATTTCGGAAAAACGTATTTTTACGTTAGTCGCAAGGCGGAATCTAGGGGAGTTCTTCAACTTTGAAGTTGGAACTTGAAGATGGGTTCTTCATAGGCCTCTAAGGAGTGCTTGGAGCGGATTGGAACCTAAGTAAAGGAGCTAAGAATTTCTAAGGCGCGACTTTGGAATCTTGGAAATCTTAAGGGCTTATAAAGGTATATTCTTGTCGTTTTAGCAATTAAGGTTTACTTATCATTGTAGCTATGGTTATTAGCAAGCATGAGTTATATAGTATGAAGTTTGATATGGTTATTGGCTATTGGAACCCTAATCCGAAAACTAGCATGTTAGCCTTAAGACTACAATTCAAGTTGATTATTCGTTTAAGTCGTCGCATGTTGTATAAAGAAGGAAATTGTAGTTGTTGAAGTTGTTTAGACTATATAACATGTTAGACCTTAGAACTTGGAATTGTAAAAAAAAAAAGGAATTGGAAAGGACTTGTGTTGAGTCATTGTTGGCCGAGAATGACTAGTAGTATTGAACTACTTCGTATGAATTGTGGGGCGGAATTTTACACGTATTGTAAGGTGTGTAATCCCCTTTGTTTGGTTGTTTTTTTGGAGCCTTAAATGTGGCTTGTTGGTTATTGTATTCGGCCTTGAAAAAGGTGGCAAAGTGAGTAGAAACAAAGGAAGTGCTGCCCGATTTTCCGTAGAATTAGAGACCGTATACTTAGTGTTATTCTACGTTAGAGACTAGAAGTTGATAGTCTTATTGTGACCATTATAGGTTGACACTTCTACGAACGCGATTCGGCTTAGCTTGTGGATTTAGCCGAAAAGGTATGTGAACTATCTCCTCTTCTAGCATGATTCCTAAAGATAAAGAAAGTAGGTTCTACTCCTTAAATGATCCATTCCTTGGTTGTATTTGGATTGCCTAAAATAGAATTTGTTCTATGTACTTCCTTGATTGTACTTTGATGTTTAGATTGTAAGTTGTAGAATCCATTTTCTTGATGAAGTTTGGATTCTTAAAAGTGAAGGTATTTTTACTTAAAGTACATGTAGTCTTAAAAGGGAAGTGGTTTCCAAATCTTTTGGCTAGGGCCTTAGTTCTAAAACCTAAAGGTCATTATAATGACTTTAGGGGAGTCAAAGGAGTGATTTACTTATTTGATTTAAAAGAGGAGAAATGACATGATTTAAGAGAAGTAACTTGTGTTAAGGGTGAAGTTACTTGAGGTTTAAAAAGTAGAAGAAAACTTGTTTTCTAACTATTAAGAGACTTGAAGTATTTTGAAGGTTAAGAACTTGAATTGTAAGTATGTGATACTTGGTTTTAATAGTATAAGTCTCTTGGTTATTGAAGGAATGGATATGTCTAAAAACCATAAAGGGTTATAACGGCTTTATGGGAAGTTGGTTATAACGGCTTTATGGAAGGTTTTGAAAGTTGTCTATTTTGATTAATCGGCATAAGTTGCCTAGATTGTGAAAATTTGGAGTTACTTGATTTCAAGCTTTGAAATGAGTTTTCTAAAAGTGTAGTAACTTACTTTGAAAAATAGACACGCCTTGATACTACGGTGTTAGTATCTTGGGGCTTTACATAGAAAGGAGTCTTTTATAAAAGAATGTCGACGTAGTACTTTGGCTTGATAAATTGAGAATTTGTCTAAGTGTGCCTTGATAAGTACTTTGACTTGTTAAAAGAGAATTATTCTATGTATGCCTTGATTAGTACTTTGGCTTGATAAATTGAGAATTTTTCTATTTGTGCCCGGATAAGTACTTTGGCTTGTTAAATGAGAATTTATTCTATTTGTGCCGATAAGTACTTTGGCTTGTTAAATGAGAATTTATTCTAATTGTGCCCTGATAAGTACTTTGGCTTGTTAAATGAGAATTTATTCTATTTGTGCCCTGATAAGTACTTTGGCTTGTTAAATGAGAATTTATTCTAATTGTGCCCTGATAAGTACTTTGGCTTGTTAAATGAGAATGTATCCTATGTGCCTTGATAAGTACTTTGGCTTGGTTAATTGAGAACTTGCCTATATGTACCGGTAATAGCCTTTGAGTGCAAGTATTATGTTTTATTAAGTTGCCGAAGAATTGGCGGTCTTTGTCTTGTTGTAAGTTCTTGGGACGTCTGAAGCGGTGATGTGGATTCCACGGGTATGCTTCCGTTCTTGTAGTACTTGGGTTAAATTCGGATTTTTATAGAAGACATGGTAGTGCTTATGTCTTGTTTGATGGTCGGTCGAGATGGGTAAGAGTATAAGTGAGGTAAACCCCAAGACTGCACCACCTTCTCCAGGTAAGAGTATAAATGAGGCAAGCCCAAGACGTTATACCCCGCTTACCACCTCCTTCAGGTCGAGTATAAATGAGGTAAACCCCAAGACGTTATACCACCGCTCGTTTGCCTACTGCGTCTGATTTTAGAACACAGTGGGACTTGGTGTTCATGTATGCCTATTGGTGCTATGTTATATCATGGATCGCCGCGATGAGGAAGGATTCCACGGGCATGATTGATATTATGGGCGTGAGACCCATAGTTATATTTGAGTAGTGACTTTGAGGGCTGCGTCACGACTTGATATGACCGCTATGTATTGTAATCGTAGGTTGGCTATCATACATGTCTCCCGCTTTGTTTAGATCGTTATGATTTCATTCTGATTTCATCGCTCACATACTTGGTACATTCTTCGCATCGACCTCCTTGGGCTGCGTTCATGCCGCAGGTTTAGGTACGCTGTTTGGTGATCGGCAGGTGTAGGATCCTGCGCAGGGTTTTTGGATAGCTCCCTCTGTCCAGGAGTTTATTTTTTTGGTATATATCCTTCATCAAGCTTTATGCAGTTTGGGTACGGCGGGGCCTTGTCCCGTCATATTTCAGTTTAACTCCTAGAGGTCTGTATTCATATGTGGGATTGGACTCGTGTACAGTGTAGTGTCTTTTGTTTATGTATATTATATGGCAGCCTATTCGGCTTTGCCTTACACGTACGTTGGTTTAAAAAAAAATGAGTTGTTATTAATTTCCGCAATGTACTTAGTTGTTAAGGTAGAAGGGTGCCCAGGTAGGGCACCAGTCACGGGCCCGGGGTTCGGGGCGTGACATGCCCATATAATCATGTACTATTATGGTTATATATACCTGCATCATGGATACATGTCCATGGATTCAAAGACATATACTGCCCGGTCCTCAAGTGAAAGACGCGGTGAACATATACTGCCCGGTCCTCAAGTGAAAGACGCGGTGAACATATACTGCCCGACCCTTTCTGGGACACGGTAAACCTCTACATATACTGCCCGGCCCTTTCTGGGACGCGGTAAACATTTTTCATATACATATACTACCCGGCCCTTTCTGGGACGCGGTAAAATGAAATACTACCACTTGCATGTATAGCTATCATGAGCAATTTTAATTCCTCTTTTGACTCTCAATACTTCTTTAAAATGAACTATCATTTTAGAAAACTCAAGGCACTATCATGTCATGCATCATAAACTATTAAAATGAACTTTCATTTTAGAACTACCAAGACACTATCACATATTGTAATATTAGGGACTTAAACCCAAAAGTACTATGTACGTCCACCGTACATTCATTTTATAAAAAGAGTCATATCATGTATCATTAGGAACTTGAACCAAAAATTACTATGTACGTCCACTGTACGTTCACTTCATATAAAGCATGCCAAAAGAAGAAGGATAGTTCACATAACTTATAGGATATACCAACTTGACAACTAGAATACGTCTCAAGTAGTACTTCAACCTATAATGACAACAACACGTATATCAATTCCATGATACTACTAGTATACACTTATACTACATAATGCCTCTCATTTCGTATAAAAATTCGGGCAACACTTCCCCTATTTATACATACTTTTCCACCTTATAAATAAGGCCAAATACATCAATAACCAAGCACCACTTAAGGGGATAACCAAAACAACAACCAAGTTGATTCACACACCTATTTCTTATGTAAATCCGGCCTCTTAATCCATATAAAAACAGTCCATAAAAACAGTCCATACTTCTACGACAATGAGGGTAAAATGTGAAGCTCACAACACCTTTATATACCCTTATTCCTTTAGGACTTACGTTAGCGATTTACCATATTAAACATGTATAATGATAACTGAATTTTCAGCATTATAACACCACAAAACAGTCTCTGAAACTGTACAACAATATCCAACAGTTTTAGGCAATTTTCGGCCAACACCACAACTAAAGCCCTTTTCACAATTCCTTATAATTCGACTCACATTTCAACATGTTTATATAAACCATAACAACTTGTAACAACATGATTTCCTTCATTTTAACATGTGATTAGTGACGTTAAATAATAACAATTACCAACAAATCCAACATTACCAAAACTGTCCAGTTTTGGCTAGCATGCCAAAAACTATCACATGTATTTCTTACTCTCCTTTTGTCTTAACACAAGTTCATCTATTAACTATAACACCATGTAACCTCTAATTACTTCAAGAGGAAGAAGAAATCTTACCTTAATCTTAGCCAAAAACAGTCCCAAAGTCACGGCACCACCACCCTGGTTTGCACCACTTCTTCACATTATAATCACACACACGTATCCTCTACAAGCTTGTAACTATCTTGCTTTAATGTTTTTCCTTTCATAAGTTCATATACAAGCTTAAGGTTTCTTGGACAAAAACTGTCCCAAAACCGTGACCACCATTAGGAATATTAACCTTGGCCTAGGACTTAGTTAAAGTGCTTAATCTTGTAAAATGAGTTACACTTGTTCTTCACTTTCTAGGGATTTTCGAGACTTTGAAGAAGAGAAAGAGATATGAGGGTTTGAATGGATGAAGATATTTTGTTCTAAATCTTCAAGACTTGCATAGCCTTGTATATATATAAGTGTATATAACACAAGTGGAGAGGGACCCTTGAAGCCCCACTTGTCCACTTGTCTCCTCTACATAAAATATCTTCTACACTTAGCTATATTTTTGCCAATATTTCGATGGCCTTACCTTCCATAATACCAGGACTTAATTAATTCCACTAAGTCCATAATTCTATTGGAAATAAATTCAATTACTAGTATTAATTCTCGTCGTCACATTTGTCTCGAAAATTTTCCATATAAGAAAATGTAAAAATTCTTTCCTTTCAATCATTCAAATCTAATTTTCATAATCATGTTCTCACTTAGTAGCTATGGAATAACGGGGTGTAACATTCAGTGTCCTTTACGTAAAACGTCTCTGGTGCACTGTGATAATATATTAGCTATATAAATGTCTCATAATCTGGTCCAACATCATCGAACCAAGCATATTGAGATGAACATCTACTTTGTGCGTGAGAAGGTTGCTCTCGGACATGTTAGAGTATTGCATGTGACATCTTCATATCAGTATGCATATATCTTCATGAAGGGCCTTCCGAGACAATTGTTCATTTACTTTAGATCCAGTCTCAGCGTTCGGCCTCCTCCCACTCCGACTGAGGCGGTGTATTAACATGTATAATTTTGCCTATAATCCTTTCCATAATTGGAATATATCCATCTATTGTGTAAATATTTAGTGATGTATAATTATGGTAAACTAGGATTCTTATTGTATTAGAATTCTACATTGCACACTATATAAATTGTATTAATGAAAAACACTCCCCAAGGGAGATTAATACTATCTTATAGTTTGTGTGGTTTTTCTGTAACTTTTTAAGTATTTTGTTTCACAACCTCACGCAAGATTGATAACCTCGTCTACGAATATTTGGGTCATTATAACTGAAGGAAATATCTTCCATGAGTTTATTTCATTCTCAAGAATACAATATATACAACACTAAAATCAATACTTGCTATCTATAAGAATATACTAATTAATGTAATTAATCTAATCAATCCTAATTTATGATACTAATTATAATTACAATATTCTTGATTGAGTACCAGTCTCCCGCAGTCTTAGCGGGACGTTCTCGTATGCTGAGAGTATCCCTGAAATCATCAAATAGTATGCGCGGAAGACCTTTGGTGAAAATGTTAGAAATCTGATAATCGGACGATACATGGAGAACATGAACTTGTCCACGTACAACCTTTTCTCGGACAAATAATATATCCATTTCTATGTGTTTTGTATGTGTTTTGTGCGTTGATACTGGAATAGATTATCGGATAACTAAATCGCACTCACATTATCGTAATAAACCACAGTTGCCTTCTCAATAGGACAATGGAGTTCCAAAAGGAGATTACGGAGTCAACATAATTCGGCAACAACATTGGCTACCACTCGGTATTCTGCTTCTACGCTCGATCAAGACATTATTGGTTGTTGTTTGGATGACCATGAGATAAGGTTACCTCCCAAAAACATACAATAACCAGAGGTGGAACGATGTGTGTCCGGGCAGCCACCTCAATCCACATCTGTATAAGATGAGATACTCGAAATGGAGGACTTATACAAATGCAGAATAAAATGAAGAGTTCCATTGATATACCACAAAATCCGCTTGAGAGCCTACATATGTACTGATTTCGGATCATGTATATGTAAACAAACTTGATGAACCAGATAGAAGATTTCAGGTCTCATAAAAGTAAGATATTGTAAGGCCCCTGCTAGGCTGAGGTAATGTTTTGGGTCACTGTATGGAGTACCTGCAGAGTTACTCAATTTGGCCATAATATCAACCGGTGTGTGTGACAGTTTGCAGGAAGACATACCGACTTTGTCAATGATCTCCTCAGTGTATTTCTTTTGACTAAGAAATAGACCACCTGCATATTGAGTTACAGCAATCCCTAAAAAATAATTTAGAGGGCCCAAATCCTTCATTGCAAATTTTGTTGCAATGATGGATATAATTGCCCAGCAAAGTGATGTAGATGAGGTAGTGAGAATGATGTTATCTACATATAGGAGGATATATGTCATGTCTCTTCCCTTCTTATAAATGAACAATGACTGGTCAGACTTTCTGTGTGAGAAACCCAATGTGGATAGAAACCATGCAAACCTATTATACCATGCCCGTGGAGCCTATTACAAATCATATAAAGATTTTTTCAATAGGCAAACATAATACGGATGTGTAGAGTCTCAGAAACCCAAAGGCCGGTGCATGTAAACTGTCTCCTATAAATAGTCATGTAAAAATGCATTTTTGACATCCAACTAATTAATGGACCAAGACTTTGACAGTGCCAGGCTAAGAACAGTCCTGGTAGTTGTTGGCTTAACTACCGGACTGAATGTTTCACCACAATCTATGCCAACCTGCTAAGACCTGCCATCACTAACAAGACGAGCTTTGTATCTCGCAAAAGAGCCATCATAATTCTTTTTATGATAGAAAAACCACATAGACCTGATAATGTTCATATTAGATGGACGAGCACTAATTCCCACATCTTATTTTTATAAGAGCATCAATTTTGTCAAGCATAACAGCTTTCTAATTCGGGTCTTATAGGGCTGTTTTGGGACTTTTTGGTAGTGATGATGGTTGGACCGAAGAAGTTAGGTTAAAATGACATTTGGGCTGAAAGATCTCATGCATGTCACGATTTTCAAGGGTATGAGATTAGGCTAACCCCATTGTATGGGAATTAGAGGTCTCGGCCAATGTAGTAGGCCAAGAGGGGGTGGTGTTTTGGGCAAAGGTTGAATTTAATTAGAGTTGGGTTTCTGTCGGGATATTGGGCTGGGTGTTTTGGGGCTGGTTTATGGGTGAGGGAGTAGTGGACCCCCTCAATTGGGCCTGGAAGCCACTTGAAGTGGGCTGGGCCGAGACCGACGGTAAAGAGGTAGTACCTCCAGGCCGCAGACTGGGCCAATCACATTTTATAGTTGGGCCGGTCCTATCGGAATTTAGGTGTTAAGATAGTGTTGTAAAATTGGATGTATTATGTTGTCCAAGAAATCATATAAAGGGGAGATGCCACATGATAATTAGCAAACGGGAATGTAGACTCATCAAATACTACGTGACGAGAGATAATAATCTTCCCATTTATCATATCATAACATTTATAACTCTTATGACTTTATGGATATCCCAAAAACACACAAGCAGTGGAACGGGCCTGAAGTTTGTTAATGATAGTAGACGGAAACAAGAGATAATACAAACACCCAAAAACCCTCAAATGTAAAAAAGATGAGATGCGGTGGTATAACATTTGTGTAGGTGACACATTGGAGAGTATTTTGCTAGGAAGAATATTTAAAAGTTTGTCATTTGGAGTGTATGATGCCAAAAAGTTGGTGGTGTGGATTAATGCACAAGAAGTGTGCGAATCATATTTTTAATTGTTCGAATTTTCCTTTCTGCTTTCCCATTTTGAGGTGATGTATGTGGACATGACAGACACAAGGACATCCCATTTTGGTGACAAAAATCATTAAATTGAGTATTTATGAATTTCCTTGTTACTCCCCGTAATTTCAAGAGAATAAGATGAGAACGTACGAAAGGAAATAAGATTTGAATTTGGAAAGATAAGTTGGCAAAAATGTTTAGGCAGATTTTTAGTCAACTTTGGAGTGCGATATATCCCAGTTTATTTAGAGTTTTTAGGTGTTTAAAAAGCCTAATATGAAGTTTGTTGAGTCTAGTTTCCAACGCAACAAACCGCTCGTCGATAGGACATTGGAGCGGAGAATTATGGTCGTTAGAAGTTCAGCTGGCAGAAGTGAAGGGAAAATGTTCCATTCAGGCGCCACGGCGCCGGTTGGAGGGCCGCGGCGCCGTAAGTCCTGAAACTTTCTGAAGTTGCAGTGCCACGACGTCGGCTGCAGGGCTGCGGCGGGATTTTTCGCGAGACATGGGGAAAAATCAGAAGATATATATGTAAAGGCCCATGGGAGGGCGACAAGTGTCCCTCCCATCTTGTGGACCAAGAAAGGTCTTATATTATGACCAAGTCTTGCAAGACTTGGTCATTTGCAAAGATCCATCCAAAAGAAATTCCTCTTCTCTTCTCTCTAAAAATCTAAAGAACCCTAAGCATAGTGAAATTATTGGAGAGGCGGCAAGAAGATAATATGTTGATAAACTTGTAGAGAGTTCGTGTGGGTGATTTTGACGTGAAAAGGAGTTGCGGAAAAAGGGCTACAGTGGGCGAAATCCTAAAGGTAAAATTCTCTATCCTCTTGGAAGTAAATTAGGATACATGTATTAGTTGATATTGATCATGTAAATTGTATATTGAAGTTGATAAGTGTTATAGAATATTGGAAGCTTAAATCCGAACACGAGCTTATTAAGCCATTGAAAGTACAATACAAATGGGTTGATAGTTTTAATCGTCGCGTGTTACCTAAATCAGAAATTATAGTTATTGAGATTAGTTGCGACTATATAACATATGAGAACGACAATATGGATTGGAAAGGAATTGGAAAAGATTGTATGTGGTTATACTTTGTAGTCAAAAAATGACATTTAATATTGGACTATTTTATATGAATTGTGGGGCAGAATTTTATACGTCTTGTAAGGCGTATAATCCCCTTTGATTGGTTGATGTGTTGAGCCTTAGATGTGGCATGTTTGGTTATTGAATTCGGGCCTTGAAAAAGGTGGAAAGGTATGTAGAAACGAAGGAAATGCTGTCTAATTTTCCATAGAATAAGTGACTTTACACTTAGAATATTCTACGTTTGAAACTAGAAGTTGATAGACGTATTATGGTCATTATAGGTTGACATACTACGTACGACATATTGGACTTAGCAAGTGGATTGAATCGAAGAGGTATGCAGAACTTTCTTATCTCTTGAGCATGAGTAGTTATAAATGTATAGTGCGGTAGACGTACGAGATTTAAATGAATTTAGTTTCATTGATATCCTTGACTTGTTTTAAGAATGTCCAAGTTGGTTGAGTTAGATAATTAACTCACTTGGTTTAAATGATAAAAAAGCGCCTTAGTTCCTAAAGCATAAAGTTAGTATAACAACTTTATGGGAAGTTGGTTATAATAACTTTATGGAAAGTTTAAAGAATGGTTTACTCAAGTGATGTAAACAAAGATAAATGACTTGAAAATGAAGAAATACAAATTGATTTAAAGGCATCAATAGTTTAAAGTTTTAAAGTAAAAAGTCACTCGATTTAGAAGCCAAAATGTATTTCAAAAGGGTAGTGACTTGTTTTTGAAATTGTAGACAAGCTTTGATACTACGGGAGTTAGTATCTTGGGGGTTTTAAACGAGAAAGAGTCATGTTTTGAAAGGATAAGGTACATAGTACTTTGGGTTAAATTCTCGGATTTTAATGACATGTTAGTGCCTTAAGTAAACTAAAATGAGAGTGTATAATAAATATGGCTAATAAGAAGTTAGGGGATTTCTTAACTTGCTTATGATAATTATGATAAGCCGGTAGTGCTTATGTTATGTATGATAAGCCGGTGGTGCTTATGTTATGTACGATAGCCGGTTGTGCTAGTGTCATGTTATTCTTGCGGGGTAAACCTCGGGTTACTACTTATTCCATGGATTTACTACCCATGATGCGAGTGCGGCGTTTGTACTCATTGCGGGTCCACCGGTCCTACGCGGGTGAAATAGTCTTATGCGGGTGAAATAGTCCCATGCGAGGCGGATGACCTCATTGCGGGTCCGCAGGACCTATGCGGGTGAAATAGTCTCAGGAGTAGGATTGCTTAATGATACTACGGGCGGGTGACCCTAGTTTGATCATGAGCCTCCTATTTTTATGCAGTAAAGTATACTCTTGTTTACTCTCATTTTTAGTAAGGCACAATATACTGTTATTTGAGTTATCATACATGTCTCCAGCTTTATTTTAGACTATATGATTTCATTTCAGTACTTTCAGTTTTACATACTTGGTACATATTGTGTACTGACCCCCTTTCCTTGGGGGGCTGCGTTCATGCTGCATGTAGGGGTAAGCAGGTGGTGGATCCTCACTCTTAGGATCACTGATCAGTCGTCAGAAGCTCCATTTCTCCGGAGGCTTGTCTTTTGGTACGGTTTTCCCTGATGTTGTAGATTTATGTACATTCAGGGGTATGGCGGGGCCCTGTCCCATCACAGTTGTTATTCCTAGAGGTTTGTAGTCATATCTTGTGGATTGGGTTGTAAGAACAAAGCTGTAACTGTTATTTTTGGTTATGTATATTTCACGGAAGGTGGCCTTATCGGCTTGCCTATTGATATTTACTGTCTAGTATTTTATGAGTTTTTGTATGTTCCGCTGCTATTCTCTGATGTATACCTGTAAGGGGTGCCCAGGTAGGGCACCAGTTGCGGGCCCGGGGTCGGATCGTGACAAAAGTGATATTAGAGCATTAGTCCTCGGAAAGTGTCTACAGACCGTGTCTAGTAGAGTCTTGATTATCGGTGTGTTGTGCACCACATCTATAATCAGGAGGCTGCAGGACATTTAGGATTGGTTTCCATTCTTCTCTCTCTGAGATCGTGCAGTAGAGCTGTCTTATTAGGTTGAATCCTCTCTGACCTACTCTTATATATTAGTTATGCCTCGACGGAAGGCGACCAGGGCCCAGAAGGGCTAGGCAGCAGCAGGAACTGCTAGTGGTACACAGAGGGTTGCTAGGACTCAGGCCCAGACTATGCCTGAGGTCAGGCGATGGCCGGCCTCACCACGCGACGCTTAGAGAGCCGATAGCGGTCGTAACTCTAGAGGTTCCGATACCTGAGCCTCCAGTTCCGCAACCAGGGGAAGAGTATAGAGATTATGGAGAGTAGATCAGGTTATTGACTAGCATAGTGGCAGGGCAGCGTCGACAGGAGCAGGTAGCTAACCCTAGAGCCGACAGTTAGAGGATTCAGGATTTTCTGGGTTGCAATCCACCCGAGTTTTATGGTTCGAGATCTGAGGAGGATCCTCAGGAGTTTATTCGGCGGATACTGCAGACTATGCAGGTGCTTAGGGCCTCGGAGACAGAGTCAGTTGTGTTAGCTTCTTACCGGTTACGCGATATTGCGTTGAACTGGTTTGAGTCATGAGAGCTGTCTAGAGGTGTGGGTGCTCTTCCAGCTGTTTGGGATGAGTTCACAGAGGCCTTCCTCGATCACTTTTTGCCTCCTGAGATGAGGAAAGCCCGCGTGGATAGGTTCCTGACATTGAGACAGAATAAGAGGACCATCAGAGAGTACAACCTGGAGTTTGATTCATTGGCCAGGTATGCGACCACTATTGTAGCTGACATGGCGGACAGAGTTCACCGCTATGTGATGGGGCTAGACCGTTATATGATTACTGCCTGCATGGGAGTGGCCCTCCATCCAGGTATTGATATTGCCAGGATGCATGCATATGCACAGGGGATAGAGGACAGAGAGAGAGAGGATCAGCCAGACCCAGGCCAGCCCAAGAGGGCCATGACAGCAGGGTTTCATGGTAACTTTCGCGGTGGACAGCCTCAGCAACAGGCCAGGTCTACATTTCAGCCGGCACAGAGTGCTCCTTCTCGGTTTTCTGGAAGGAGGTTCGATTGGCCGGGTTATTCGGGAGCAAGTCAGGGCTCCAGGGCTTCGGGGTTCCAGGGGAACCGGGGTCCTAGTCAGAGTAGGCTACCCTTACCTCGATGTGGTCGATGTGGTAGGTCCCATCATGGGGAGTGTCATATTTCTCCAGGAGCTTGTTACTCTTGCGGCCAGCAGGGCCATTTGAAGAGGGATTGTCCGACCAGAGGCAGCATAGGTGGTATGATTCAGCCTACAGGGTCAGTCGCCGGTTCTTCATCTTCTGTGAGTATGCGCCCCGGAGGGCAGGGTGTTCATGGGCCGGCAGGCCGCGGCAGAGGTCGTGGTGGAGGTTCTAGTTCTAGCGGTCCACAGAATTGCATTGTTACACCCCGGAATTTCAGGAGATGTTTATAAGAACGTACGTAAGAACTCAAAAATGTTAAGATTTGAGACGAGTAAAAATTTATCGAAATTTTGGATTTTTTTCGGAAAATGAAATATTGCGACGAACGAGAGGGCGACACGTGTCACCCCCTTAGTGGTCTTGGACGAAAATGGCATGGATGAAATGATCATTTGACCATAATTTAAAAGACCAAGTCTTGCAAAGGCAAGAGCTTGACATTGTTGACTAAGTCAAATGCCACTTGGCTTGATCCTTGTGAAAAGCATCCTAACCACCCATTTGTTCTAATCTTGACCCTCCATATATTTATATAAGCTTACTAGTGCAAGACAAGGCTCTACACTTAGCAAATTTTCAAGAAAAACTTGATGAACACTAGAGAAAGCTCTCGGCCAAGCTAGGGTTTCAAAGAGAAAAATTTCAATTGTTGTACAATAATCTCCCCACTTTAAACCAAGGTACCTAAGGGTATTGTAAGTGTATCTCAATAGAAAGATCCCGGAAAAATGGTGTTTTCGTGTTAGTCGCAAGGCGGAAACTAAAGGAGTTCTTCAACTTTGAAGTTGGAACTTGAAGATAAGTTCATCATAAGCTTCTAAGGGTAGCTTGGAGTGGATTGGAATGTCAAAAAGAGGCGCTAAAGTTGCTAAGGAATGACTTGTAATCTTGGATCAAAATTGGGCTAAATGAGGTATAATCTTCGTCTTACTTTTGTAATTGAAGATTCCATGTTATTATAAGTTAGAAATGATCATGTGATATGTGTTATGAATATTGATAAGTGTTATGGAAATTTGGAAGCTCAAAATCCGAAAATGACATGTTAAGCCATTTGAAATTGAAATACAATTTTGTCGATAATTAGAATCGTCGCATGTTTACCTACTTGAGGATTGTAGTAGTTATGCTCAATTGCGGCTTGATAACATGTTATATTAAACCACTTGGATTGAAAAAGAATTGGAGGAAGAATTGGTATTGTTGTCCCTATATTTGCCGAATGGACATTATATGTTGGACTAGTTTGATATTTTTTGTGGGGCGGAATTTTACACGTCTTGATTAAGCGTGTAATCCCCTATTGTTAACTACTTTGTTGAGCCTTAAATGTGGTGTGTTTGGTTATTGAATTCGGCATTGAAAAAGGTGGCAAAGTAGGTAGAAACAAAGGAAGTGCTGTCCGATTTTCCGTAGAATTTAGTGACTTTGCACTTGGAATATTCTACGTTTGAAACTAGAAGTTAATAGACGTACTATGGTCATTATAGGTTGACATACTACGTACGGCGAATTGGACTTAGCAAGAGGATTAAACCGAAGAGGTATGTGGAACTTTCTTATCTCTTGAGCATGAATAAGTTGTAAATGTATAGTACGGTAGACATACAAGTTTTTGACAATCTAGGTCCATTTGATATCCTTAGCTTATTTTAAGAATGTCCAAGTTGATTGAGTTAGGGAATTAACTCACTTGTTTAAATATTAAGGATATCTTGGTTTTCAAAAGTTAAGAGACTTTAAGTATGTTGAAAGTATTATTGATACTTGTTTTGTTGGAAAGTTTAAGTCTCTTGGTTATAAAGAAGTATGTAAGTTGCTAATGTATAAAACTAGTATAACGGCTTTATGGGAAGTTGGTTATAATAGCTTTATGGAAAGTTAAAAAGAGTGGTTTACTCTAAGTGATTTAAGTATGTTAAATGACTTGAAATAACGAAAGGCAATTGATTTAAAGGCATCAATTGCTTAGGGTTTTAAAATAAAGAAGTCACTTGATTTAGAAGCCCGAAAATGTATTTTCTAAAAAGGTATTGTGACTTGTCTTAAAATGTAGCTATGACTTGATACTACGGTTATTAGTATCTTGGAAGTTTTATGAGTCATTTTAAAAGAATTGAAGTACGTAGTACTTTGGGTTAAACTCCCGTATTTATAATAACATGTTAGTGCCTTAAGTAAACTAAAATGAGAGTGTATATGAATAAGGCTAATAAGAAGTTAGGGGGATTTCTTAACTTGCTTATTTATTGAATGATAAGCCGGTAGTGCTTATGTTATGTATGATAAGCCGGTAGGGCTTATGTTATGTATGATAAGCCGGTAGGGCTTATGTTATGTATGATGGTCGGTTGAGATAGGGCAAGAGTATAAATGAGGGGTAAACCCCCAAGATCATTATACCACCTTCTCCAGGGTAAGAGTATAAATGAGGGGTAAACCCCCAAGATCGTTATACCACCTGCTTCAGGGTAAGAGTATAAATGAGGGGTAAATCTCCAAGATCGTTATACCACCTGTTCCGTGGATTTGCTACCCACGATGCGAGGAATACCTCATGCGAGTCCTTATGGGCTTATGCGGGTGAAATAGTCCTATGCGGGCGGGTACAGCCTATGCGAGGAATACCTCTTGCGGGTCCACACGACCTATGCGGGTGAAATAGTCCCAGGAGTAGGATTGCTTAATGACATCTGCGGGTGGTCCCGCTTTGATCGCGAGCTTCCTATTTTTACGTAAGTATACTTTTGATTACTCTCATTGTTAGTAAGGCAATCGTATCGTTAATTGAGTTATCATACCGCCTCCGATTTTATTATAGACTTATGATTTCATTACGCATTTTCGCCACATATTTGGTACATGTTGCATCGACCTCCTTCGGGCCGCGTTCACGCCGCAGTAGAGTCTGTTCCGATCCTCGCTCTTAGGATCACTGTTCAGCTGTTGAGAAGCTCCTTTATTCCGGAGGCTTATCCCTGGTATTGTCGGTTGTTGTACATTCAGGGGTATGGCGGCGCCCTGTTCCGCCAGAGTTGTTATTCTTAGAGGTCTGTAGTCACATTGTGGTTTGGGTTGTAAAGAAAAAAAAATGTACTGTTTTATTTGTATAGTTTACGGAAGGTGGCCTTATCGGCTAGCCTGTTGTTATTTTATGTTTGAGCATTTTTATCAGTTGTGTATGTTCCGCTACTATTCTCTGATGTATACCGAAAGGGGTGCCCAGGTAGGGCACCAGTCGCGGACCCGGGGTAGTGTCGTGACAAAAGTGGTATCAGAGTAGTTAGTCCTCGGAAAGTGTCTACAGACCGTGTCTAGTATAGTCTTGGTTATCGGTGTGTTGTGCACCACATCTATAATCAGGAGGCTGCAGGACATTTAGGATTGGTTTCCATTCTTCTCACTCTAAGATCGTGCGATAGAGCTGTATGGTTAGGGTCGTCTCTCCCTAACAAGTTATGATTGTTTGCAGCTACGAGAAAGGCAACAGTGACCCAGGAAAGATTATGTGGATTGTGTATCCAGGTTGGTAATATTTGTAGTTGGTATTGTGACATACAACTATACGGATTTATGTATGAGGGTCAGACGCGTGTTGCCTAGAATGATTTTAGATTACCAGGATTTGGCAAGGACTAAATAGATACCGGGAAGGTATGAACAGTTAAGGAACTCTCATCAAGGTTTTGCATGCTAATTTGAGATAATTAGGAGATGATGAGTTGTCGGAAAAGGTAATGGACCCTTAAGAGGTTATAATTAAGGGAATTAATGGAAGACTATGTTAATAGATTGAGCTACGTAGTAGAATTTCGAAAATGGTACGGGTGAGATCCGTATGGAGTAAGTATGGTTGTTGTGGTCAAGACAACACGATTATGGTATTACGATAAGTTTTGTACCCGTTTACGGGGGGACCGATAAGGTAGGCATGGAGCATGGAAATTTCGAGCCTAAGAATGTGATAACCACCGAGACCTTAGGTATATAAGGCCTTCTCGGGTAGTAAAAAGTTAAGACAGACCAAGGAAAAGAGTTAAATACGACGCCGAGTCGGGTTGGGGACCTATTAAGGGTCGCCCCATAGCTTGAAATGAAATGGGATCAGTTGGAAGTAGTCCCGCTACGTGACAGGGTCACGAGGGTGCAAGGCCCAAGTCTAGTTAATCATTTTACGGGTTCGTGGACGTGTTCCACCGGAACCAGGGTGTGAGAGCCGGAAATGGCCTTATGTTGTTTAGAATAGTAACTCCAAAGATTGGAGGCCCGAATCTGTATGAAGGCTATGTACGTATGCTAGTATAAGTTTGGAAGTACGGAAAGAGTACGACCAGTGAAAAAGAGAGCAACCAAGTGTAAAGAAATGAAGCCTGAATCCATGAGGACCTTTCATGGCGACTACACCCGTGAGTGTTGGGTGGTAGCTGAGCGGGTAGATAATAATTACCGGTAACGATACAGTCGTTGGACCCTAGCATACCTAGCAGATCTGTTATGACAGACGTTGAGGTCATTATGAGTACGAACTAGTTGGCCTCTTGTTATTCCAACGTGGACTACAGAAGAGAGATTGATTCGGCATCGTTCCTGCAGTTTATCGAGTGGAAAGGAAGAGAAGTGGTGGTAACCAGTGAATTATCCTTCCTTCTTTGACATTGTTTTTCTTTTTAAGTCTGTGTGACTTGTTCACTTAAGGTAAATTGACACAGAAAGTAAGTAATAATTGAATTTGAAGGGATTTATGTTAAGTGCCCTTGGAGGTACTTGGAGTTGGTTTGGTGTGGCGGTCAGGGCCACGACCTTCCGGATAATTTCAGGAAAGTGTGCAAGGCATGAATAAAATAAGTACGAGTGCTGCCGGCAGAAAGCTGAGGGCATCTTTGGTAGGTTTGAAAATCTACATGACTTTAAGGCGGTGCGTGATGATTAGATATTTACTGGACCGCAAGAGGACCCTGTGATTAGGGTTGTGACTCCAAGGAAAGTTTATAAAAGGGAGATAAGTTCTCTCCCCCATATAAAAGGACAGTTTTACGTATTATGGGGTTGCGTGTACCCATGTTGTTAGACGCAGGATATGAGACTGGTAAGGTGTTTGGTATCGTCATGCCATAGGTTACAGTTGTAGATAACTGTGGAAAAAGTGTTGTGTTGGGGTAATTAAGAACGACGTACAAATTGGTCGAGGAAGTATCGTAAAGATATAAATGCAGGTTGTACGCATGTATGAAACTGTACGATTATGAATCATGATAGAAATACTTTTGCTAATAATAAGCCTAAGGTAAGGATATGACCAGAATGATAAAGGAGAATACGACTATGGTTATGTAAGTTGCACGAGGTATGACTACCCCAGACTAGTGTAAAGACCATTAGTAAATAATGGGAAGTAAGAACATTTCGAGGAAATGTGGTAAACCTAGCTATAGGCTCTACAAGCTGGGAAAGGAAAATCGGGTTACTACTTTACGAGATCAAGGAAATCCCCCCCCCCCTAAATTGTGATTGACAGTAAGTCTTAGCCATGAGGCAATCAAAGGAATTAAGTCTAAGTTTAGTGATCAAGTTTGGTTGCAACAGAAAGGGAAACAGGAACCATAAGTGAGATTAAAGATACCCGAATATTTCGCAGGAATGAGAAAGGCTTTCAGTTATTGGAAGATAAGTTGACCACGACTACAGTTCTAACCCCTCATGTGAGACTAGAGGGTTAGGTTATTATTGTAACACGTTGGGTGTTGGGCTAGGTTGTGTGCTGATGCAAAACGATAATGTTAGAGCCTATGTTTCCCGACAGTTAGGGAGGCATGAGCGGAATTATGCCACTCATGATTTAGAGCTGGCGGCAGTTAAATCATTCCTTGAAGATTTGGGGGCATGGCGTATTTTATAGACTTCATGTGGATATTTGTGCAGACTACAAAAGCCTCTGGTATACCTTCAGACAGAGGTAGTAGAATTTGCGACAGCGACGGTGGTTAGAGTTATTCAAGGATTGTGATATCGATATCCTATACCATCCGGGGAAAGCCAAGACAGTGATAGATACTCTTAGTCGTGGGTCTATGGGTAGTCTGTCAGATGGGCAGCCAGGTAGACAGGACGTGGTCCGTGAGATTCGTTAGCTAACGAGCCGGGGGGTTCGATTATTTGTTTCCAAGGTTAATGAAGCTTGGATCCGAGAGGTTGCCGAGTCTTCCATCGTTGAGGTAGTAAAGAGGCGACAGTATGAGGATCCAGTTATGACACGGTATTGAGATTCGGCTCTCCGAGAAGAGAAGAGCCTGTTTGAGTAGCACCGGATGAGGTGCTGTGAGATGAGGATAAATTGTGTGTACCCGGTGATGCATGACTAGTCAGCAGGTTTTAGGGGAGGCATACAGTGATTATTGCTCAAATTGTTCGGGGTCGACTAAGTTGTGTCGTGACCTCAGATGTATGTATGGGTAAGATGACCGGAAAAGGGGCGTAGCAGAGTTGTTGCTTAATATCCGAATTAGTAGCAGGTCATGGTTGAACACCAGAAGCCCAGTGGGCTATTACAGGCGATTTAGACCCCGACTTAGACATGGGAGGTAATTAAAATGGATCTTGTTACAGGGTGGCATAGTACTCAGAGGAAGTGCGATTCCCTGGGGGTCATGGTAAATTGGCTGACGAAACCAGCCGTGTTCTTCCGGTTAGGACCACTTACTCGGCTGAGGTTCGTGCTAGCTTTTATAGCAGGGGGATTGTGAGACTGCACGGGGTTCCTACGTTTATGATGTCAGACAGATGAGCTCGATTACAGATAACTTCTGGAGGTTTTTCAGAAGGGTTTTAGGGACACATGTGAGTCTCAGTGTTGCATTACACCATCAGACCGACGGACAGGCAGAGCGTACTATCCAGGCACTTGAGGATAGGTTGCGGGCTTGTGTTCTTGATTTCAGAAATAGCCGGGAGGGTTAATTGCCTCTTGTTGTGTTGCGTACGATAACAGATACCCTTCCAGTATTCAGATGGCCCTGTATGAGGCCTTGTATGTAAGAAAGTGTAGATCGCCAGTTAGTTGGTTCGACATAGGCGAGGTTCAATTATTTGATCCAGACTTGATTCAGCGGTCTGTGGATAAGGCGAAGCTTATCCGGAAAAGATTATTGGTAAGCTCAGAGTCAGCAGAAGATTTATGCAGATAACCGACGTTGACACATGGGGTTCAGGTTGACATTTAAGCATGAGTATTGTTATGTGGCCTCGTGTGGTATTATTGGTATGTGGGGGTTGTAAGGAGACTATGTCGCTATCTTTAAGTTTGACTTCCAAAAGAACATTCGGGGACGAATGTTTCTAAGGGGGGAAGAATGTTACACCCCGGAATTTCAGGAGATGTTTATAAGAACGTACGTAAGAACTCAAAAATGTTAAGATTTGAGACGAGTAAAAATTTATCGGAATTTTGGATTTTGTCGGAAAACGAAATATTGCGACGAACGAGAGGGTGACACGTGTCACCCCCCTTAGTGGTCTTGGACGAAAATGGCATGGATGAAATGGTCATTTGACCATAATTTAAAAGACCAAGTCTTGCAAAGGCAAGAGCTTGACATTGTTGACTAAGTCAAATGCCACTTGGCTTGATCCTTGTGAAAAGCATCCTAACCACCCATTTGTTCTAATCTTGACCCTCCATATATTTATATAAGCTTACTAGTGCAAGACAAGGCTCTACACTTAGCAAATTTTCAAGAAAAACTTGATGAACACTAGAGAAAGCTCTCGGCCAAGCTAGGGTTTCAAAGAGAAAAATTTCAATTGTTGTACAATAATCTCCCCACTTTAAACCAAGATACCTAAGGGTATTGTAAGTGTATCTCAATAGAAAGATCCCGGAAAAATGGTGTTTTCGTGTTAGTCACAAGGCGGAAACTAAAGGAGTTCTTCAACTTTGAAGTTGGAACTTGAAGATAAGTTCATCATAAGCTTCTAAGGGTAGCTTGGAGTGGATTGGAATGTCAAAAAGAGGCGCTAAAGTTGCTAAGGATCGACTTGTAATCTTGGATCAAAATTGGGCTAAATGAGGTATAATCTTCGTCTTACTTTTGTAATTGAAGATTCCATGTTATTATAAGTTAAAAATGATCATGTGATATGTGTTATGAATATTGATAAGTGTTATGGAAATTTGGAAGCTCAAAATCCGAAAATGACATGTTAAGCCATTTGAAATTGAATACAATTTTGTCGATAATTAGAATCGTCGCATGTTTACCTACTTGAGGATTGTAGTAGTTATGCTCAATTGCGGCTTGATAACATGTTATATTAAACCACTTGGATTGAAAAAGAATTGGAGGAAGAATTGGTATTGTTGTCCCTATTTTTGCCGAATGGACATTATATGTTGGACTAGTTTGATATTTTTTGTGGGGCGGAATTTTACACGTCTTGATTAAGCGTGTAATCCCCTATTGTTAACTACTTTGTTGAGCCTTAAATATGGTGTGTTTGGTTATTGAATTCGGCCTTGAAAAAGGTGGCAAAGTAGGTAGAAACAAAGGAAGTGCTGTCCGATTTTCCATAGAATTTAGTGACTTTGCACTTGGAATATTCTACGTTTGAAACTAGAAGTTAATAGACGTACTATGGTCATTATAGGTTGACATACTACGTACGATGAATTGGACTTAGCAAGAGGATTAAACCGAAGAGGTATGTGGAACTTTCTTATCTCTTGAGCATGAATAAGTTGTAAATGTATAGTACGGTAGACGTACAAGTTTTTGACAATCTAGGTCCATTTGATATCCTTGGCTTATTTTAAGAATGTCCAAGTTGATTGAGTTAGGGAATTAACTCACTTGTTTAAATATTAAGGATATCTTGGTTTTCAAAAGTTAAGAGACTATAAGTATGTTGAAAGTATTATTGATACTTGTTTTGTTGGAAAGTTTAAGTCTCTTGGTTATAAAGAAGTATGTAAGTTGCTAATGTATAAAGCTAGTATAACGGCTTTATGGGAAGTTGGTTATAATAGCTTTATGGAAAGTTAAAAAGAGTGGTTTACTCTAAGTGATTTAAGTATGTTAAATGACTTGAAATAACGAAAGGCAATTGATTTAAAGGCATCAATTGCTTAGGGTTTTAAAAGAAAGAAGTCACTTGATTTAGAAGCCCGAAAATGTATTTTCTAAAAAGGTATTGTGACTTGTCTTAAAATGTAGTTATGACTTGATACTACGGTTATTAGTATCTTGGATGTTTTATGAGTCATTTTAAAAGAATTGAAGTACGTAGTACTTTGGGTTAAACTCCCGGATTTATAATAACATGTTAGTGCCTTAAGTAAACTAAAATGAGAGTGTATATGAATAAGGCTAATAAGAAGTTAGGGGGATTTCTTAACTTGCTTATTTATTGAATGATAAGCCAGTAGTGCTTATGTTATGTATGATAAGCCGGTAGGGCTTATGTTATGTATGATAAGCCGGTAGGGCTTATGTTATGTATGATGGCCGGTTGAGATAGGGTAAGAGTATAAATGAGGGGTAAACCCCCAAGATCGTTATACCACCTTCTCCTGGGTAAGAGTATAAATGAGGGGTAAACCCCCAAGATCGTTATACCACATGCTTCAGGGTAAGAGTATAAATGAGGGGTAAATCCCCAAGATCGTTATACCACCTGTTCCGTGGATTTTCTACCCACGATGCGAGGAATACCTCATGCGAGTCCTTATGGGCTTATGCGGGTGAAATAGTCCCATGCGGGCGGGTACAGCCTATGCGAGGAATACCTCTTGCGGGTCCACACGACCTATGCGGGTGAAATAGTCACAGGAGTAGGATTGCTTAATGATACTGCGGGCGGGTGGTCCTGCTTTGATCGCGAGCTTCCTATTTTTATGTTGTAAGTATACTTTTGATTACTCTCATTGTTAGTAAGGCAATGGTAATCGTTAATTGAGTTATCATACCGCTCTCGCTTTATTATAGACTTATGATTTCATTACTGATACTTCGTTTCCACATATTTGGTACATGTTGTGCCGACCTCCTCGGGGCTGCGTTCATGCCGCAGGTAGTATACGTGCGATCCTCGCTCTTAGGATCACTGTTCACCGCTGAGAAGCTCCTTTATTCTGCAGGCTTATCCACGGTATTGTCGGTTGTTGTACATTCGGGGTATGGCGCACTGTTCACTTGAGTTGTTATTCTTAGAGGTCCATAGTCACATTGTGGTTTGGGTTGTAAAGAAAAAAATGTCTTGTTTATTTGTATAGTTTACGGAAGGTGGCCTTATCGGCTAGCCTGTTGTTATTTTATGTTTGAGCATTTTTATCAGTTGTGTATGTTCCGCTACTATTCTCTCGATGTATCGAAAGGGTGCCTGTGTAGGGCATCGATCGCGACCCGGCTCGGGTCGTGACAAAAGTGGTATCAGAGCAGTTAGTCCTCGGAAAGTGTCTACAGACCGTGTCTAGTAGAGTCTTGGTTATCGGTGTGTTGTGCACCACATCTATAATCAGGAGGCTGCAGGACATTTAGGATTGGTTTCCATTCTTCTCACTCTAAGATCGTACGATAGAGCTGTATGGTTAGGGTCGTCTCTCCCTAACAAGTTATGATTGTTTGCAGCTACGAGAAAGGCAGCAGTGACCCAGGAAAGATTATGTGGATTGCGTATCCAGGTTGGTAATATTTGTAGTTGGTATTGTGACATATAACTATACGGATTTATGTATGAGGGTCAGACGCGTGTTGCCTAGAATGATTTTAGATTACCAGGATTTGGTAAGGACTAAATAGATACCGGGAAGGTATGAACAGTTAAGGAACTCTCATCAAGGTTTTGCATGCTAATTTGAGATAATTAGGAGATGATGAGTTGTCGGAAAAGGTAATGGACCCTTAAGAGGTTATAATTAAGGGAATTAATGGAAGACTATGTTAATAGATTGAGCTACGTAGTAGAATTTCGAAAATGGTACGGGTGAGATCCGTATGGAGTAAGTATGGTTGTTGTGGTCAAGACAACACGATTATGGTATTACGATAAGTTTTGTACCCGTTTACGGGGGGACCGATAAGGTAGGCATGGAGCATGGAAACTGCGAGCCTAAGAATGTGATAACCACCGAGACCTTAGGTATATAAGGCCTTCTCGGGTAGTAAAAAGTTAAGACAGACCAAGGAAAAGAGTTAAATACGACGCCGAGTCGGGTTGGGGACCTATTAAGGGTCGCCCCATAGCTTGAAATGAAATGGGATCAGTTGGAAGTAGTCCCGCTACGTGACAAGGTCACGAGGGTGCAAGGCCCAAGTCTAGTTAATCATTTTACGGGTTTGTGGACGTGTTCCACCGGAACCAGGGTGTGAGAGCCGAAAATGGCCTTATGTTGTTTAGAATAGTAACTCCAAAGATTGGAGGCCCGAATCTGTATGAAGGCTATGTACGTATGCTAGTATAAGTTTGGAAGTACGGAAAGAGTACGACCAGTGAAAAGAGAGCAACCAAGTGTAAAGAAATCAAGCCTGGATCCATGAGGACCTTTCATGGCGACTACACCCGTGAGTGTTGGGTGGTAGCTGAGCGGGTAGATAATAATTACCGGTAACGATACAGTCGTTGGACCCTAGCATACCTAGCAGATCTGTTATGACAGACGTTGAGGTCATTATGAGTACGAACTAGTTGGCCTCTTGTTATTCCAACGTGGACTACAGAAGAGAGATTGATTCGGTACCAGTTCCCGGTAAGCCGGTTATCGAGTGGAAAGGAAGAGAAGTGGTGGTAACCAGTGAATTATCCTTCCTTCTTTGACATTGTTTTTCTTTTTAAGTCTGTGTGACTTGTTCACTTGAGGTAAATTGACACAGAAAGTAAGTAATAATTGAATTTGAAGGGATTTATGTTAAGTGCCCTTGGAGGTACTTGGAGTTGGTTTGGTGTGGCGGTCAGGGCCACGACCTTCCGGATAATTTCAGGAAAGTGTGCAAGGCATGAATAAAATAAGTACGAGTGCTGCCGGCAGAAAGCTGAGGGCATCTTTGGTAGGTTTGAAAATCTACATGACTTTAAGGCGGTGCGTGATGATTAGATATTTACTGGACCGCAAGAGGACCCTGTGATTAGGGTTGTGACTCCAAGGAAAGTTTATAAAAGGGAGATAAGTTCTCTCCCCCACGTAAAAGGACAGTTTTACGTATTATGGGGTTGCGTGTACCCATGTTGTTAGACGCAGGATATGAGACTGGTAAGGTGTTTGGTATCGTCATGCCATAGGTTCTGATTGTAGATAAGCGTGGGAAAAGTGTTGTGTTGGGGTAATTAAGAACGACGCATTTAATTGGTCGAGGAAGTATCGTAAAGATATAAATGCAGGTTGTACGCATGTATGAAACTGTACGATTATGAATCAAGATAGAAATACTTTTGCTAATAATAAGCCTAAGGTAAGGATATGGCCAGAATGATAAAGGAGAATACTGTCACGACCCGAACTCGGTCCCGTGACTGGTGCCTTACCCCGGGCACCCTAGTGATACAACATCAGAGAAAAACCAGCGGAAATAAAAACTTAAACATTTAAATAGACATGGATCAAGATAAAGAAAATAGGCCAACCAAAACGGTTGCCTTCCAACATATATATATATATAGACATTTGAACAGTTACAATCCTTACAACCCCGCCACAACAGCGATTACTGCACTCTAAGATTTTTACAACAACTATGACGGGACAGGGCCCGCCATACCCCTGAATGTACAAGAACCTACAGACTCAGGGTGACATACCAAAGATAAGCCTTCGAAGGAACGGAGCTTCCCAATATGCTGAAAGGTGATCCTATGAGCGGGGATCGACGGTAGATGTAACTCACTGCGGCATGAGCGCACCCGAAGGAGGTCGATGCAACAGTACCAAGTATGAAAGCGTAAAATATCAGTAAATGAAATCATAGCGATCTATATAAAGCGGAGACATGTATGATAACCAACTACTGACACCACATATAAACGATATATCAAGTCAGGGACTCACGCCCTCCAAATCATCACTCGTGCCCGTGGAATTCCTTCCTCACTGCCGGCAGTCTATGATATAACAACACCAAGGAGTATATGTGAACACCGGGTCCTACCTGTGTCAATAAAACCGTACGGGGCAAGTTGTTATACCCCTTATTTTCAGAGTATGTACGTAAGGACGTACGTAGAAAAATTTGAACTTGAGAATAGGCTTGGCCGATTTATTCTTTGTGCACAACACCCGGTTAGAGTCGTTTTTCGACAAAACGTTTCCACAGCTTTCGTAGGGAAAATTCCGGCTATGTCATTTTTAATTTTTGCGGATTTTTCTAAGAGACGAAACATTTTGGACCAACGAGAGGGCGACACTTGTCACCCTCTCATTGGAACACGTTGGGCGGTGATGTTGGACGAATGGAGAGTGAGAGTAGGTAGGATATTTTGTGTGTTAGTTGGTTTAGGACACATGGGTGAATCTTGGCCCTACACTTGCCTTGCACTTGGCAAGATCTTGGCCATTGGTTGGCCTTTACTAGACCTATAAATACCCCCCCTCTTTGGAGACTTCTTCATCCATTCTACAAATCTCTAAGTGTTAAAATCCTCCCCCTCTCTTATATGTGTTCTCGTCCAACACCATCCCCCTCCCCCCTTGGCCGAGAGCCCTCTCCCCCCCTCCTTGTGGTGCTAGCCGTGGGGTACCCCCCCTAGCCTAGTGGTTTTCGTAAATACCCCCCCCTCTTGGTAGAAATACTCTCAAAAGTATTGTTATAATGCCCAAATTACCTTAGCCGTATACCTTATAGTATTCTAAGGTTATACCTATACTAAAAGCCCAGTTATACTATTATACTTCCCGTCAGTCACAAAACCGAAACCCTAAGGAAAATCTCCATTCAAAAGTCAGTTACGAGCAACGTTCCAACAAATATCATTATCTGAAAATGTCAACAGCAATGTTGGCAATATTTTGGACAACACAAGTACTATTATCCCGCAAGAACCCTCCATTTTGGCAACAAATCAAGACACACTTTATATGTATATTTATGAGTTTAACCACTGTACCAATGTAACATTTTTCTACCGTGTCCTTGATCAAGTCATAAAACACATACAAAAAGATTTTTGTGTCAAAAAAAATTAAGAATACTTATTTAGCATTTTCACAATTCTTTTATAGCACTCGATACTCCTATAGAATAGGAACAATATCTTTTCAAGGTTTTTGCCCATTTTTCATAGTTTCCAAAAAAATTGTAAATACTTTGCCTTGTTTTGATACTACCTTTTTATGATATCTAATATCATCACAGAGAAAGGTATTGGAATCAGGTTCTTATTGAAGGATCCTGCTTGTGTGACCAAAAGTAATGCACTATACAACAACAATAATCAAATTATGATATTACATAGGTAAATGTCATCTGAAATTTTAGAGACATTTCAACCGACATTCACCAAAAATGTCTTTTTAGAGATTACAAAGACCAAGATATTTCTTCAAACTTGAAAATCTCTCATGGTCTAAAGTTTTTGTAAAAATATCAACTAGTTGATGAGTAGTATCAACATGTTCAATTTTGACTAGTTGTTTTTCAACTAAATCTTTTAAAAAATGATGTCTAATATCAATATGTTTTGTACGTGAGTGCTGAACTGAATTTTTAGAAATATTTATAACACTCAGATTATCACAATACAAAACTAAGATGTTATTAGTAAAATTATAGTCGTGTAACATATGTTGTAGCCATATTAATTTAGAGCAACAACTTCTAGCTGCTACATATTCAGATTCAGCAGTTGAAAGTGAGACACAATTTTGTTTACGACTATACCATGAAATAAGATTATTGCAAAGATAAAAACATCCTCAACTTGTACTCTTTCTATCATCCATATCACCAGCCCAATCCGAGTCACTATACCCTGTTAAATTAGGATTAGTGTCTTTGGAATACTAAATTCTCAACTCACATGTGCCGATAACATATCTAATAATATGTTTTACGGCATTTAAGTGGAAGATTTTGGGACAGGATTCGATTTGAGCACAAACACAAAACATTATATTAGGATGACTAGCAGTGAGATATATAAGGCTACCTATCATAGATTTATACAATGTTAGGTCGACATTTTCACCAATATTATCCTTACATATCTTCTGCGACGACCCTATTGGAGTTTTCATCTGCTTAGCATTTTCCAATTCAAACCTCTTAACTATATTCTTGGCATATTTTCTCGTTAGGTAAGACTGTGAGGTCGAACCAAAAATTATGTCATCTACGTAGATTTGAGCAATAATGATATCTACACCATGACGTCTAATGAATAAATATGATCGACTTCACCAGGGTTAAAACTAAATTCAAGAAGAAAATTAGTTAAACGACCATACCATACACGAAGAGCTTATTTTAATCCATACAAAGTATTTTTGAGCTTGTATACATAGTGTGGATGATAAGGATCTTAAAATCCTCTTGGTTGTTCAACATAGACTTCCTTATCTTGAAAACCATTTAAGAATGCACATTTTACATCCATTTGGTGTAAAGTAATTTTCATAAAGCATGCAATGGCAAGAAGCAGTCTAATTGATTCGATTCTAGTCACAGGTGCAAAGGTTTCATCATAATCCATTTCTTCAACCTGAGTATAGCCTTGTGCAACTAGACAAGCTTTGTTTCTAACAATTCCCGAGTCATCTGATTTATTTTTAAAAATCAACTTAGTTCCAATAACATTTGTATTATTTGAACGTGGAACTAAGTCTCAGACTTCATTTTGAGAAAATTAGTCAAGCTCTTCTTGCATTACTTGAATCCAAAAATCATCTTTAAGTGCTTCTAAAGATTTTTTTATTCTAAAGTAGTTATAAAACAAGAAAGACTAACCTTTTGGTATATGGTATACATACACACATACCTTACCATATCTCTGTAATTGAGTGGTTCTTTCCCCCTTGTTTTAATTCCCTAAAAAACTCCCCTATCACCTGACATGTTGGATGATTCTTCATAATCCTTGATGAGGGGTCCCTTCGAACTTGATCTAGCAATTCAGACTTTGACTCCTCATCTTCACCTTCTGTGATCTCTGGTTCAGGTTCAGATGTTGCTTCGGCTGTGGTAACATTTGGGGCAACATCTGGTTCTTCAGCAGTCTGCAAATTTTCCACTGAAATTATAGTGTTATTTTCAGTTGTATTTCCTGTAGAAACAGAAAAGTCATCAAAAATAACATTTACAGACTCTTGTACATTTTTGGTCCTTAGATTGTACACTCGGTAAGCATGACTATTTTATGAATAGCCAACAAAAGTTCCTTTATCACTTTTAGAGTCAGATTTTACCAAATGTTCTCTATCATTTTAGATGTAACAAATACACCAAAAAATATGAAAGTAACACAAGTTAGGTTTCTTTCAATTTATAATCTCATAGGGTGTCATCTTTGTTCCGAGCCTTAGATAAACTCTATTAGTGATGTGACAATGAGTATTTAAGGCTTCAGCCCAAAAACGTTTTGACAATTTTTTAGAACTAAACATAACTCTAACCAATTCATGCAATGTTCTATTCTTCCTTTCTGCTACCCCATTCTGTTGAGGATTTTTGGGAGCAAAAAACTCATGGAAAATTCCATTTTTCTCACAAAATTTTGTGAAGGAGATGTTTTTTTTTCCATGGTAGGATCTAATCCAAAAAATAGGAGAATAAAACAAGTGCCTAATTCAAGAGTGCAAAAGTTTAAACATGTCAAAAGTTTGTGATTTTTCTTTCAAAAAATATATCCAAGAGTATCTAGAAAAATCATCTACTATCACATAGGAATACCTCATGCCTCCTAAACTGTCTACCTCAATTGGACTCATAAAATCCATGTATAATAATTGAAAATAGTGAGACGTACCTGAATGTTGTCCGTCATTCTGGACAACATTATGGAAAATACGAGTTTGCTTACCTTGGAGACAATCTGCACAGACTGTTTATTGGGTAAGCCTCGAACTGCTTCATATGAGATCATTTTTTCCAGATTATGGTAGTTGACATGCCCCAACTTTTGATGTCATAGTGTTGTGTCGTCTATCTTGATATTATTGCATGTTTCTTGTTTTGCAATAACATAGAAATTATCACTTGTTCTAGTACCTGACATGACACATTCATTAGCTTCATTCACAACTTTACAGACATTCTTATTAAATTTTACCTCAAGATTGTCAACACAAAATTGACTAATATTAATCAAATTAGCCATTAAACCTTCAACGTGTATGACATTTCTTAAAGCTGGAAATTCAGGAACATCCAAGATTCTTTTTCCAATTATTTTGCTCTTACTGCTACCTCTGTAAGTTACATTACCTCCATTGAATGACTCATAGTTCTTTAGAAACTCTTTTGTACATGTCATGTGGTGAGAACATCCATTATCAAAGTACCAAGAACCTGCAATGTTAGTTCTTAAAATAGTTATCACAACATTACAATTTATATCCATTTTAGGTACCCAAGCTCTTTTAAAACATTTTTTACCTTTCGACTTAAAATTGTTGCTTGGAATATTGCCCGAGATGCTGGACAGCCTTTTAGGTAACATTTTTCTCACATAATCTTGAAGTTTGAAACAATATGGTTTTAAGTATCCAGAGGAGTTACAGTGATGACACACAAACTTCATATTCTTTAACATATATGAGAACCTATTATTTATTCCTCTTTTTTTATAAAGCATATTTTCTCATTTTTGTCAAACAAACTAGAACATATAGTTTTAAGAGAATTTTCGTACCCAATACCTGCATGTGAAGGTTTACTAAAGCTGAGTATTTCATTCGATTTAGAAGTCCCTGAATTGAGGTTACGGAAGGTTTCTTCGGCTAAATCTAATTTTGCACGAATCTTACCAAATTCAGTATCTTTTTTTGTAAGAGCAACCTCTAGTCGGGTTATTGTGCCTTTTAGATCTACATTCTCACGAGTTAAATATTTTACTTTGTGTCAAGTTGCCTGTCATTTCCCCCATATTTTTATGCCATGTTTTTAATTGGAATTCAAACTTTAATATGATAAGATTAAATTCCAAATATGATGTCTATCCTTTTATCCCAAGATTTTAGGTGCATGTTTTGAATAAAAATCAAACACCTAAAAATAAGATATTTTATAAATTGCCAAGAGTATAAATATCTACCCCATTTGTTCTTTTTTTACCATTTTGTTTTTTCCGAAAAAGTTAAAATAAAAATAAAAAAGGGAAAAGATCACATCATTCTCAATAAAACCCCTACCAAAACTGATGGAACCATCACTTCACTCTTCATCCAAAAACCTCAAAAACCCTAAACCATTTCTTCCAAACTCTCCCATGGAAACATCTCCTATGTCTGTCAACACCACCAATAACACACCGATGAGCACCAGTCCACCACAATGTACATCCATTATTCTTAGCTCAGTTCAAGAACCCTTAGAACTCAGTTATCTTGTGGATGATAATAACGCTATTGATGTAGATGCTACTTCAGATTTATCCACACTCGGCAAGAGGATCAGTTCTTCCTCTTTTCCTACCCGAAGGTCAAGTAGGGTGTTTGAGAAAGTTTTCTAACAGGAACCTATCACCAAGAAATCCAGGTTTGAGACTAAAGTTCCTGCCAGTTCGAGTAGTGACACAGAGGACATGGATTTTGAGCTGTCCTCTAAAGAAACCTAAGAAGAACCTAAACAATATGCTTCTCCTGAAAAATCTGTTGATGTGTCACTGGAAACTGCTGTTTCTGAACATCAAGATGTGCCACTAGAAAGACAAATTCATGATGAAACACCATTGAAATAATTCCTTCTGAAAAGAGTTCTCAGATTTACAAGATCAAGTATTGTCCCAGATATTGCCCCATATGCTACAACATCTCAGGCAACATTTATGTCAACATCAGAAGAGACACATTCTCCTACTTCCTTCAATAGTACAGAATCCAAAGCCCAAACCTGTCTGATATAGACTATGAGGTAAATGCCTTCTCTGACAGATTCTACTCTAAATCCAAACATGATAAATGGGATTACTATATAAATAGAGTAATTATGTGGAAAAGAGAATCAGACATTGCATCTTGTTCTGAGTATGGTTTGGTAGATCTTTTGGAAAATAGACAGTTTATTGGTACTGTAACTGAAAAAGACATTACTACATTTCTGGCCTAATGCGACGCCTCAAAATCATCGCAATAGGGCCTCCTTACCGACGCATTAGGTCTAATGCAACGACAAGGAGCCGTCGCATCAAGAGGCGTTGCATTAGACCTAATGTGATGGCAACAGAGACCTATTGCAACGACCTGTTATAGGTGTTGCATTAGATATGTATCTAATGCGACGGCAAGGTACAACCGTCACATTAGCCTCAAATCTAATGCAACGGCTACTAGGCCTAATGCAACGGCTGGGTACTACCGTCGCATTAGATATGCGAAATGATGAGAGGAGTTTCCAACCACCTAATGCAATAGCTATATTGGCTAATGCGAAGGCCTGGTACAGCCGTCGCATTAGATGTGCACCTGATTGCTACATTATTCACAATTTACAAAATGTACAATATTAATCACAAAAGGATTAGCTCACAATATTACAAAATGACAAAATAAATAATAAAAAGAGAAAGATAATAATAAAAAAGGATTATCTTACTAATTATTCACAAATGTACAATATTACAATATTAGACCCCATAAGACATATATATTACAAGCAGTTCTCAACCTTCTGAGTGCCCTAGGATTACCGCTGATATCCTTCTTGTTCTTCCTCTTGAATTCTTGAACAAAATGGTTGACCATTCTGTTGTCAAAGTCCTCACCTCCAAGATGAGTGTCTCCAGCAATAGCTTTCACCTCAAAGATACCTTTCTCAATGGTGAGGAGAGAATCATATCAGACTTCTATTGTAGAGATTGACCTAACTGAGAGAATGTGTGTTATCATGGAGACTGTTTCCCTGGATAAGCCAACTCCTCTATGTGCCAGCTTTCATGGGGAGAAACATGGTCATGTGAAGGAGTATATTGCTGAAAATTGACAAACAAGATAAGACTCATCAGAAAACACGTAAATAACAATAATTTGACAACAGAACTCATATAAATGGAAAGTAGACAATTAGTAATCAATTATATCCAAAAGGATCAACATTTCACATTTTAGAACAAGTGACCACAAAAGAAATGAACAGAAACTAACAGTAAGAATATTTTGAATCTCCATAAAACAGGTGAACCAGTGCACAATTTACATTCCTAGCTACAAAAGTTATCATTCCCATAACTCTTAATGTCACTCTTAATGAGAGAGAAGTCTTAATCGATCCATATATTATGTAGTTATGGGCTATCCACAGTCCACACAACCCGGTTAATAAGGGTTTATTTCCTATTATTTAACTAATTTATACGACAAAACTAGGGCTTATTCCAGCACCCAGAATAATACGGCAAAACTACTCCAGATCCTCTCTAAGTACGTCTCCTTAACAATTTTCCACTATAACAAGCATAAAGATCTAGGGGAAAAATTATACTAGCAAATCTACAAGAACAAGGTTTGAACTTTAGAGAGAATCTAGATGCAGCCACAAATTAAGCAGACTATCAATCCTAGCAACCTTTACCATTATTCAAATGTAGATATCAAAATCAAGACAGGCTACAACAAAAGTGTCAGTATTTGAATGTACTGCCAAACACAAGCCGGCTATAAAAATAGTACCAATATATTCAAATGTACATGTGAAACACAAAACAAGCTACAAAAATACATGTACACACAATATCAACCGATAATAATATAAAGCTTATTTTTATGGAGCTTCCTATAAAACTGACTATAAATAAGCTAAAAACATCAAACAAACTGAAATAACCATGACATTATATAAAACAAAGATATATAAAGCATCTTATAAGTTTACTTTAGCCTCTGAATATGTAAATTTAATTATTTATAGTAAATCTAGTTTGATTTAGCACATAAAGTTAACAAGATTGACAATAAGTACGCAAAATGTCAAACAAATTCAAACACCCGCATCAGTATAAATTTCCAGTATATCTACATGATTTATATCCAAAAATCTAACCTTGGAGAAGACGATGAAGCGAATGCGACGATGAGTGGAAAAGTGCGAAAAAGGAAATGTGACGGTGGGGATGGGGATGGTGACGACGATGAGCAGTGGGGGAAGGGGGTGCGACGACGACAGTGGGGGAAGGGGATGTCGACGGCGATAGTGGGGGAAGGGGATGGCGATAGTGGGGGAAGGGGATGGCGACGGCGACAGTGGGGGAAGGGGATGGCGACGACGAGTGGGGGAAGGCAAAAATTTCTGGAGGGTTTAGAAGTGGAGGGTACTGCAGCGAGGCAAAATGAAAATATAAAACAAGGATTTAAGATTTTAAATTGTTTCCTGTCGCATTAGCCTCTTAGGGCCGTTGCATAAACCTTCTATGAGCCGTCGCATTAGCCTTGGACAAATAAGTCGTCGCATTAGCCTCTTAAGGCCGTTGCTGTCACGACCCGAACCCAGGCCCGTGACTGGTGCATTACCCCGGGCACCCTAGTGATACAACATCAGAGAAAAACCAGCGGAAATAAAAACTTAAACATACAATTAGATATGGATCAAGATAAAAGAAAATAGGCCAACCAAAACGGTTGCCTTTCTGCAAATATATATATATATCGACATTTGAACAGTTATAATCCTTACAACCCTGCCCACAACAGTTCTACAGACCTCTAAGATTTTTACAACAACTATGACGGGACAGGGCCCCGCCATACCCCTGAATGTACAAGAACCTACAGACTCAGGGTAACATACCAAAAGATAAGCCTCTGAAGGAACGGAGCTTCCCAATACGAAATGTGATCCTATGGCGGGGATCGACAAGATGTACCTCTACTGCGGCATGAACGCAGCCCAAGGAGGTCGATAACAGTACCAAGTATGTGAAATCAAAATATCGTAAATGAAATCATAATAGTCTATATAAAGCAGGAGACATGTATGATAACCAAACTACAGTACACACATATAAACAGTTATATCAAGTCAGGGACTCACGCCCTCCAAGTCATTACTCAAATATAACTATGGGTCTCACGCCCACAACATCAATCATGCCTGTAGAATACCTTCCTCATCGCGGCATGATATGATAACACCAAGAAGTACACTGAACATCGTGTCCCACCGTGTCATAAAGAGACCGTGACGGAAATAATCATAACGTAAGTTGACACGCGTGCAAGCGATAACCTATACCAGATCCACCTGCGTCACGTAGCTGACGGGGGCAAGTAAACAGGCTATTCTCCAGATCACAACCGTAAGTCACGAAGCTTCATCCAAACACTGACTCGCGAAGCTGACACGTGGCAAGTGCAATAGCCTCCACCAGATCCTCCCAGCGCCACGCAGATGACGGGGGCAAGTAACCAGACTAAGCACCAGATCACAACCGTAAGTCACGATACTTCGCCGCGAAGCTGACACGTGGCAAGTGCGATAACCTATACCAGATCCACCTGCGTCACGTAGCTGACGGGGGCAAGTAAACAGGCTATGCACCCGATCACAACCGTAAGTCACGATACTTCGCCATAAATAACAATAATGGTCACATGCCCACAGAATCCATCATCGGTGTAGACATGCCCATGTAACAATAATAATGGAAGCATACCCGTGGAATCTTCCGTCACTACCGGTACGTCCAAGTAAGTTCTCAACAAGTCAACCGGCCTTCCATCGAGAGACGCGGTAGTATAGAAACACAATTCTTGCACAACAAAGGTTATCACAACAAGCATAGGCAAGTTACACGACAACAAGCATAGGCAAGTTATACACAACTCAAGGTACTTTCATTTTATGTTAAAGTCCGGGTTTTAACCCTAAAGTACTACGTACGTTAAATTCCTTTTAGAGATCCATTTCTTTTACAAAGGTCACCCGATACCCGTAGTATAAAAATAGAGTGACTAACATTGTTAAGTAAACCAAAACATTTCCCTTTGTAAAATCAAGTAACAACATTATTGTCCAAACGTTCAAGTTTGCCTAATTTCAAATGCTCAAGTTTCTCATTTTCGAAAAGGTTTCGTAGTTCATAGTTTTAATCCTTTAAAACAATTTGAGAAACATATGCCTTATGTGTGAGTAGGTTATTCTTTGTTCATAACAATCTTATTAAAGCAGCCATGATCTAGGAAATGTAATATCATTTTGTCTCATCTTAGCTTCTATGCAGATGGAGGTTTATACTGGTTTTAATAATACTTTATTAGTCAATACATTTCCCTTTATTAGCGCTGTTGTGGTTTGTTCGATACTTATTCTGATTTCCGAAATCAGTAAAACATTATTCCTTTTAACAACCAAGTACTCGTTACTCACGAATGAGGTTTCACACAAACATTCATATTAATTCATTTAAGTCAAGCCTCTTATCTTTTAAGATCAAGTCTCTTAATTTCTAAAATTAATAAACCATTCTTTTTATCTCTCTTAAGTCGTTATACCTAACTTCCCATAAAGCTAGTATAACTCTTAAGCTTTTAAAACCAAGCATTATTCTTCTTTCAAAAAGGTTTCTTAATTCTTTTGAAATATTTCAAGATTCTTATTATTCAGGCTTAAGTCAAAAGACATTGCCGTAAAACTACGTTCCGTTAGCACACGTACGTCTACCGTACTATATATATATTCTTTTAAAATATCATGCTCAAGAGGATAGGAAGAATCACATACCTCGCGACGATTATCGACTATTAGCAAAACGCTCCACGGCTATAACCCGGCTAGCCTTGTCCACCTTTCCAAGTAGTACATGCTACTCGCAGAACATTCAACCAATAAAGGTTATAAGTCTACTGTAAATACAATCCTATGTAAGTACAGTTTAATCTTCTACTTACATTCTTCTGATGTGATTTCAGTTCAAATCTATTCTGTAATATCCTTCTATTACAGTTCAATTCTCTTCTATGAATCTTATATTCTTTTCTATACAACTACAGTATGTAATTTTCAATTACAATAGAAGGATAGGATTATTTACCTCGGTAAGCCCAAAATTATCCAAGTTTTAATGTCGATCCTGAGCAACGTTTAGCTCCTACTCCGGGTGCTCCAGCCCGCTCCAAACAACCCTTAGAAGTTCTACGAAACTTCTTCCTGATACTTCAACCAACAGTGAAGATTTTCCTTAGGGTTTCGTTTAGTGACTAAAGGGAAGTATAATAGTATTTCTGGGCTTTTCGTATAGGGGTAACCTTGGAATACTACAAGGTATTTGGGCCAAGGTATTTTGGAATTAAAACAATACTTGGAGAAGTATTTCTCTACCAAGGGAAGGGTATTTTTACGAGAACAACTTTAGGTAGGGGGTAGGTTCGCGGCTAGAACACTACAAAGGGAGAGGGGTTTCGGCCAAGGGCCTTTTCAAGGGGGAGGGGGGTGGCTTTGGACGAGAACCACACTCAAAGGAGGAGAGGGTTTTCAAGACTTAGAAAGATTTGAGGGATGAAGAAAACCTTCAAGCAAGGGGGGTATTTATAGGACCACCAATGGTCAAGATCAAGCCAAGTGGTAGGCAAGTGTAAGGTGTAGATTAAGCCATGTGTTGTGTGGGTTCCACTTACTCATCAACTACAAAAATATCCTACCTAATCCTTGACCAAGGAAAAGGCAAGAAAAACGCCAAGAATGGCCCTTGAAATCGTCCACTTGAGGGTGACAAGTGTCACCCTCTCGTTGGTCCAAAATATTTCCGCTCTCGGAAAAATCCGCAAAAATTATAAATGACATAGCCGTATTTTTCCCTTCGCAAAGTCCGGAAAACGTTTCGTCGAAAAACGACTCTTTACGGGGGTTGTGCACAAAATTTCGTCCTTGCCTAACTTTAAGGCTCAAACTTTTCTACGTACGCCCACACGTACATACTCTGGAAATACGGGGTATAACATTCTCCCCTCCTTAGAAACATTCGTCCCGAATGTTCCTTCTCAAGACAGATAACGATCAAGTTCCTCATAGCTTAACCAGTTTGCAATTGCCGCACATGATCACAGAATACACGCGCGCAAATACTTAAATCCAAGACAACGAGGAATCACCTCGACAATGCAAAACAGTACCAACTCTCGCTTCTGGTCCAAAAGATACTCCCTTCGCACACTCATTTCACAAAAATGATTACTTCCATCTTTCAGCACAAGTTCACCTCTTTCCTTTCTCGTCGTACCCTTCTCGAACACTCGAACTCTTCCTAGTACACGTACCAAACTTCAGTCAACGCTTCTGTTGCCAAAACTTTGGAGTCACTACCTCCAAACTTGGTCATCTTACTAGCTTCACTTTCCTCTAAGGCCATTCCCGGCCTTCACGAACCGATTCTGGTCGAACGCATCCACGAATTCATACGATGGTTACCTAAACTTGGGCCTAGCACCCTCGTGATCCTACCACCTGGCGGGACCACCTCGAACTGACCCAACCCCAAACCAGGCTACGGGTTGACCCGCAACATGGCCCCAACCCGACCCACTTAACGCATCAAGCTCTTGTTCCCCGATCCGGAACAATCTTACCTATACAGGTCATGAAAGCTACCACTTCCATTTTACACCACCCAAGGAATTTTCCCACAATTACTCCACGTATACTTATACATTCTGACAAAGATTACCCGCAAAATCTTGTACTCAAGACGGCCTTACATCTAAGGTCTCAACTGTAATATTCTAAGGTTCATCATTTTCTCACCCCCAGGCTTACCCTTTTCACATTTTAGCACAAAGCTATCCGAACATAACACTAAACACATCATCATAACATCAATACATACAAATCTCTAGAGGGTTAAGGATATACCTGAAAATAGGCGGTTCAAAGGACCGCTAAAACTGGGAACTTCCACCGCGACCTCTACCGTGGCCTTCCGGTGTATGAACATCCTGCCTAGCTATGGAAGGTGAAGAACCCGCAACTGATCTAGTAGTCTGTGCTATCCCACTAGTGCTACCACGTCGCATGCTTCTCGTCAAATGGCCCTGTCGGCCGCAAGTATAGCAATCTCCCAAACCAGTACGACATTCCCCCCTATGGGCTTTACCACAACGGCCACACTGAGATACGGGTGGCCTCATCCGGCGAGCACTTCTACTCCCCTGAAAATCTGAAACACAGGAGCCACGACCGCTCCCGAATATCCCGGCGTCCCGGCGTGGAGGACCACTGCATCTTGGCGGAGGTACATAACTAGTCTGCTGCTGAGGCGGTCCGCCTCGAAAGTTATCAAAGGACCCTGCTGTTCTGGCCCTCTTCTGCTGATCTCGGTCGTTCCGTCGATCTCTCCGCTCCTCACATCCAAGTGCATAAGCCTGTATGCGGGCAATGTCCATGCCCGGCTGAAGAGCTACACCCGAACAACTCTCTGCTAGGTAATCATCGAGCCCTGTAACATATCGGTGCACTCGATCCTCCATACTAGCTACTAACGCGAGGACGTACCGGGCCAATGAGTCGAACTCCACATTGTACTCCCGAACCGTACGCCCGTTCTGCCGCAACACCAAAAATCTGTCGGCCCGAGCCCTCCTCATCTGTGGAGGCAAGAAATGTGCAAGAAATGCCCCTGAGAACTCGTCCCATATAGCTGGAAGTGCATTCTCTCCCCGGGACAGCTCCCACGAATCAAACCAGTCGACTGCGGTATCACGCAGCCGATGCGAACCTAGGACCACTGACTCGGTCTCCGATGCCTTGATCACTCATGATCCAGAATCGCTTGATGAACTCCTGCGGATCATCCTCGTGCCTCGACCCATAAAACTCGCGGCTACAACTCGGAAAATCCCGTAGCCTCAAACTATCTCGATCTAGGGTGAACCATCGGTGCTCTTGAACCTGCTGCCCACCTATCCTCAAGTCGGCCACAACCACGGCGATCGCCAACTCTTGTAACCCATCTCTCCGCCTGCATCGGGATGGAGGCTCGTGCATCGTGGTCTCAGAGAGCCGCCGCTTCTACTCGCGACTCCCTTCACGCTTTGCCTTCCGCCCGGGTTGCCTTGCGCGGAGGCATAACTGGTAAAAACGAAATACGTCAGAGGGGTCCAACTTATCATACAACTCTAAGGCACGATCCCAGAATGAGAAGAATGGAAACCAATCCTAAATGTCCTGCAGCCTCCTGATTATAGATGTGGTGCACAACACATCGATAATCAAGACTCTACTAGACACTGCGTAGACACTTTCCGAGGACTAACTGCTCTGATACCACTTTTGTCACGACCCGAACCCGGGCCCGTGACTGGTGTCTTACCCCGGGCACCCTAGTGATACAACATCAGAGAAAAACCAGCGGAAATAAAAACTTAAACATACAATTAGATATGGATCAAGATAAAAGAAAATAGGTCAACCAAAACGGTTGCCTTTCTGCAAATATATATATATATCGACATTTGAACAGTTACAATCCTTACAACCCTGCCCACAACAGTGCTACAGACCTCTAAGATTTTTACAACAACTATGACGGGACAGGGCCCCGCCATACCCCTGAATGTACAAGAACCTACAGACTCAGGGTAACATACCAAAAGATAAGCCTCCGAAGGAACGGAGCTTCCCAATACGCTGAAATGTGATCCTATAAGCGGGGATCGACATCCGATGTACCTCTACCTGCGGCATGAACGCAGCCCCCCGAAGGAGGTCAGTACAACAGGTACCAAGTATGTGAAACTGAAAATACTGTAAATGAAATCATAATAGTCTATATAAAGCAGGAGATATGTATGATAACCAAACTACAGTACACATATAAACAGTTATATCAAGTCAGGGACTCACGCCCTCCAAGTCATTACTCAAATATAACTATGGGTCTCACGCCCACAACATCAATCATGCCCGTGGAATACCTTCCTCACTGCCGGCAGTCTATGATATGATAACACCAAGAAGTACACCTGAACATCAGGTCCCACCTGTGTCATAAAGAGACCGTACGGGAAATAATCATAACATGAAGCTGACACGTGGCAAGTGCGATAACCTATACCAGATCCACCTGCGTCACGTAGCTGACGGGGGCAAGTAAACAGGCTATGCTCCAGATCACAACCGTAAGTCACGAAGCTTCATCCAAACACTGACTCGCGAAGCTGACACGTGGCAAGTGCAATAGCCTCCACCAGATCCTCCCAGCGCCACACAGATGACGGGGGCAAGTAACCAGACTAAGAACCAGATCACAACCGTAAGTCACGATACTTCGCCGCGAAGCTGACACATGGAAAGTGCGATAACCTATACCAGATCCACCTGCGTCACGTAGCTGACGGGGGCAAGTAAACAGGCTATGCACCCGATCACAACCGTAAGTCACGATACTTCGCCATAAATAACCATAATGGTCACATGCCCACAGAATCCATCATCGGTGTAGACATGCCCATGTAACAATAATAATGGAAGCATACCCGTGGAATCTTCCGTCACTGCCGGTACGTCCAAGTAAGTTCTCAACAAGTCAACCGGCCTTCCATCGAGAGACGCGGTAGTATAGAAACACAATTCTTGCACAACAAAGGCTATCACAACAAGCATAGGCAAGTTACACGACAACAAGCATAGGCAAGTTATACACAACTCAAGGTACTTTCATTTTATGTTAAAGTTCGGGTTTTAACCCTAAAGTACTACGTACGTTAAATTCCTTTTAGAGATCCATTTCTTTTACAAAGGTCACCCGATACCCGTAGTATAAAAATAGAGTGACTAACATTGTTAAGTAAACCAAAACACTTCCCTTTGTAAAATCAAGTAACAACTTTATTGTCCAAACGTTCAAGTTTGCCTAATTTCAAATGCTCAAGTTTCTCATTTTCGAAAAGGTTTCGTAGTTCATAGTTTTAATCCTTTAAAACAATTTGAGAAACATATGCCTTATGTGTGAGTAGGTTATTCTTTGTTCATAAAAATCTTATTAAAGCAACCATGATCTAGGAAATGTAATATCATTTTGTCTCATCTTAGCTTCTATGCAGATGGAGGTTTCTACTGGTTTTAATAATACTTTATTAGTCAATACATTTCCCTTTATTAGCGCTGCTGTGGTTTGTTCGATACTTATTCTGATTTCCGAAATCAGTAAAACATTATTCCTTTTAACAACCAAGTACTCATTACTCACGAATGAGGTTTCACACAAACATTCATATTAATTCATTTAAGTCAAGCCTCTTATCTTTTAAGATCAAGTCTCTTAATTTCTAAAATTAATAAATCATTCTTTCTATCTCTCTTAAGTCGTTATACCTAACTTCCCATAAAGCTAGTATAACTCTTAAGCATTTAAAACCAAGCATTATTCTTCTTTCAAAAAGGTTTCTTAATTCTTTTGAAATATTTCAAGATTCTTATTATTCAGGCTTAAGTCAAAAGACATTGCCATAAAACTACGTTCCGTTAGCACGCGTACGTCTACCGTACTATATATATATTCTTTTAAAATATCATGCTCAAGAGGATAGGAAGAATCACATACCTCGCGACGATTATCGACTATTAGCAAAACGCTCCACGGCTATAACCCGGCTAGCCTTGTCCACCTTTCCAAGTAGTACATGCTACTCGCAGAACATTCAACCAATAAAGGTTATAAGTCTACTGTAAATACAGTCCTATGTAAGTACAGTTTAATCTTCTACTTACATTCTTCTGATGTGATTTCAGTTCAAATCTATTCTGTAATATCCTTCTATTACAGTTCAATTCTCTTCTATGAATCTTATATTCATTTCTATACAACTACAGTATGTAATTTCCAATTACAATAGAAGGATAGGATTATTTACCTCGGTAAGCCCAAAATTATCCAAGTTTTAATGTCGATCCTGAGCAACGTTTAGCTCCTACTACGGGTGCTCCAACCCGCTCCAAACAACCCTTAGAAGTTCTACGAAACTTCTTCCTGATACTTCAACCAACAGTGAAGATTTTCCTTAGGGTTTCGTTTAGTGACTAAAGGGAAGTATAATAGTATTTCTGGGCTTTTCGTATAGGGGTAACCTTGGAATACTACAAGGTATTTGGGCCAAGGTATTTTGGAATTAAAACAATACTAGGAGAAGTATTTCTCTACCAAGGGAAGAGTATTTTTACGAGAACAACTTTAGGTAGGGGGGGGTATGTTCTCGGCTAGAACACTACAAAGGGAGAGGGGTTTCGGCCAAGGGCCCTTTCAAGGGGGAGGGGGGTGGCTTTGGACGAGAACCACACTCAAAGGAGGAGAGGGTTTTCAAGACTTAGAAAGATTTGAGGGATGAAGAAAACCTTCAAGCAAGGGGGGTATTTATAGGACCAACCAATGGTCAAGATCAAGCCAAGTGGTAGGCAAGTGTAAGGTGTAGATTAAGCCATGTGTTGTGTGGGTCCCACTTACTCATCAACTACAAAAATATCCTACCTAATCCTTGACCAAGGAAAAGGCAAGAAAAACGCCAAGAATGGCCCTTGAAATCGTCCACTTGAGGGTGACAAGTGTCACCCTCTCGTTGGTCCAAAATATTTCCGCTCTCGGAAAAATCCGCAAAAATTATAAATGACATAGCCGTATTTTTCCCTTCGCAAAGTCCGGAAAACGTTTCGTCGAAAAACGACTCTTTACGGGGGTTGTGCACAAAATTTCGTCCTTGCCTAACTTTAAGGCTCACACTTTTCTACGTACGCCCACACGTACATACTCTGGAAATACGGGGTATAACAGTTGCATTTGCCTTCTATGAGCCGTTGCATTAGCCTTGGACAAATGAGCCGTCGCATTAGCCTCTTAGGGTCGTTGCATTAGCCTTGGACAAATGAGGTATCACATTAGCCTTGGAGTTCCGTCGCATTAGATAGGCTAATGCGACGGCCATATTGGGACATTTCATTAGATAATATGAGCCGTTGCATTAGCCTATCTAATGGAACATCCACGAATTATAACGTGTACCCGTCGCATTAGCCACATCTAATGCGATGACACTATAATGGACGTCGCATTAGACCTATCTGGGGCGTCGCATTAGGTAAAAAATATAGTAGTGAGAACAATATGTTGATGAAATTGTTAGGTTGTTCTATGCAAATTTAAACTCTGCTATAGAAGATACCTCCTCGAAGTAATTTGGGAAAGTTTATCTCTACATTCAAGTTTATCAATTTACACCTTCAGTCATCAATTAATGTATGGGTCATAATGAAGAGTGAGTGAGAGATACAATAACTGCAAATATGGACACAATGATAGAATATATTACTGGAGGTATACTTAAAAAGATGGATCCCTAGATGCCCAAGATCAAAACTCACTGCTCTTTTTCAACTCTCCACAAAATAACAATTCACAATTGGCTTCTCTCTCTCTAAATGAATCAGTTGTCACAACTGAACAAGCCTCACTACTCTTTAAAATTGGTAAAGGATTCAAAGTTGATCTAGGTAAGTTAATTTTCTATCAAATTGCCAACCTGACAGAAAAGAATAAACTTCTAGCCTTCCCATTCCCTCTCTGATTTTCAAAGTACTAACTTGCCAAGGCCTAGAGACTTTGAGAGGAGATATTTTGGAGAAAGCTCCTGAACTCTACACTGTCAATAAATATATTCTAAAGAGCAAAGAAAGAGTGATTGATCTCCCTTGGACAAAAGAAACAGATATGAAAAATGTTGTCAGGAATGTTCCCAATATTCAGGACAACACTGGTCCAAGACAATCTGTATTGTCTACAAATTGACTTGCATAATAGATTGCTAAAATCAACTTGTAAATTGTTGGAGTTGATAATGTTAGAGATGCACTAGTTCAAGCCAGAGACCATTTCCTACTTCTTCTTTCTTCACAAAAATGAGGAGATGACTCTACACAGGGGGAGCAGATACACGGGGATCAGAGAGAGGCTGGTGAAGGCACAAGTGGAGAAGGTGGAGAAGATGTTGTTGCAGAAGTTGTGGATGCTGCCATGCAAAGAGAAGAAGTTGTTGGAAGGAAAGTCCTGCTAACAAGGCTAAGGTTGAAGGCAAAAACTGAAGGTGCTATGCGAAAGGCTTAAGCGGAATCTTTGAAACTACCGCAGCAGGAGAGAGTAAATGAAATTATGCGAAGTAGAAATCGCCTCGGCTACTATCACGCATAATATGCAAGGGAAATTTCTAGTGAATTGTTGTTGATTGGTTAATGAATTGACTTTGTTTTGGTTGGATATTTGAGATGTAATTGACAATTCTTTTTCTTGGATGATGATTTGTGAATACTTAACCTTCTTATTTCTTTTAATCTTTTATGATGTGTATATCTATGTTGTGTTAACATTGTGTGTAATCCTATATAGTAGTATACACTGGTATACATATGTTTTTTTGTATATCGTCACATGTTAAGGGGGAGCAGTATTGTAATCAAAGATGTTGGGACAACATCTATAACATTGTCGTACGTCACTTGCATAGATTATAATAGATTTTGTAAAGAAAGGCAAAAAAGAATGTTAATGTTGGGTTTGGTGTTGTGACATTTTCCCCAACATATCATTTTTAGTACTAAGTTAAAATTAAGAAATATTGGAACAAATGTCATGACATTTGGACAAACATTTTGTAAAATAATTTTGCCTAACTTCATGGAACTGAAGCAAATCTCGTGGGATTTTTACCACGATGGAAAAGTGACTTGGCAAGGTGATTAGGAGCTGATGAAAAACGTGGGAAGAATAAGTCAAAGCTGTTGCTAAGATTGTGGAGCAAGTCCAAGAAGTTAGAGGTTTTTGCTACATGATCTTCTCTAACAAACCTTATCGGCTGCCCACCTTTCCCTCAACCTTTACAACAAGTCGATGGTCTTTTCAAGGAAGACTCTCTACTATAAATAGAGAGGGAAGATGTCACGACCCAAATCAGAGGGTCACGATGGGCACCCAGACACAACCCACCGGGCACCCCTGACCATACAACCCATACTTAACCATATATATATACATCAAGGTCGATAAGGCCATGTATGACAACTAACCACAAGATACTTATCTACAAGCTTGTAAGAGTATAACGTACCACAATCAGACTACAACTCTGAAATAAGTAGAGTGGTCCCACACAGCTGAATCAGCAATATCCTAGCACAATCTGTCAACCTCTTAGTATGAACCTGCGGGCATAAAACGTAGCATCCCCAGACAAAAGGGACGTCAGTACGACTAATGTACTGAGTATATTAGACATAACGAATAACATAAACGAGACATATCATAATCTGAAACAGAAACAACTGAACAACAGTAATTACCTCTGAGTGCCCTACTGAATATGTCTAAATGTTATGCACAATGCAGTATGCACATACCTCGGCCTCATCGGACAACCTTTCTTACCATAATAGCCTCTAGGGCATCATTTCATTATTGGTCTCTGTGGGCATAATATTTCTAAATGTCATGCATGATGCAAATGCGGTATACATATATATTGGCGACACAATGGCTCTTCCTGTCCATAACTGCCTCTGTGGGCATCTGGTTTATATCGGCCACACATGGGCATCGATTCATGTTGGCCTCTTCAGGCTCTCTTGTGATAATCTGTACCAGCTGCAGGTGGTGTGCGTATATAACGTCTTCCCTTTCCCTATATCCCCTACATATATATACAATATTTACCATATAATAGTGTGTGTAGCACAAGTGGTCACGGTAATATATGAATGCAATGCAAATGAAAATACATGAATGGTAACACCATATTCCAACCCCAACGGTCGGCATAATACCTTTGTAAATTTGACAATGTTGTGAATATAAACATTCCTTTCCGGATGCCTCAATAAGGACTTAGGGCATACTTAGACATGCTTTTAGCATAGATTTCAAGAATATGAAAATCCTTAACTACTAAGAGTAGAGTAAGCTATGTGTAACATGACGATTATGTTCCGTATACAAAATTATGCCAAAAAGGAATGAATTGCCTTCACGTACCTTGTCGCCGAATTTATCTATGTTCTCACGGATCCTTGTAAGATCTATGAATGATTATCCACACCCTAGGAATGATTTAAAGTACACACAAATCAATACATTGAGAACAGATTCCATTAAGACATTCTAGCGAACACTTTGTATGCGTAGAATCTATATTCTTCTTTGTAGAAACCTATATATGTAGCACAACACCCAGCAGCCTTTCTAATCTTTATGTTACTGCTACAATACCAAAAACAACTCAGAAATTCCACATGCAATCTCCAATTTCGTCCCAATAACCCCCAACAATACCCAGCCAACTTAGTATTCAATAATTATCTTAGGATCAGTAAGAAATAAGTTCTACAACTTCTATAAACCTAAGAACAAGAATTTTTACCTCTGTTTAGACACAACGACAATAGTCATCGGAAAACCTTTCACCGGTTCCGAACTCTGACTTGTAGAAATAGGGATTTAAGAATGGGTTTCTACAACTCCTTCCCAATTCTGGGTTTCTTGTTTAATTTCGAAATACTCATATTTGTTAAAAGGATTAATTTGCTTAAGTTAAGGTCCAAGATGCCCCGAATTTCTCCCTTTTTGATGTGCAGCAACTCGCAGATTTTCTCCAATTTTGGTCGAGAATTTCAGAGAACATTACCAATTGAGATTGCCCTTTCTAATAGAGATATAACAAGTATTCTTCATGGAGAGACTTCTGCAGAAATTAAAGAGCATGAAGGCCTTTATTGGAGAAAAGAAGTGTGCTTACTTGAAGGTTGGGAACGGTCTGGAGCTGCCAGCATTCCCTTATGAGGCTTATCATTCAGCCACAATGTTTAAAAAGGCTACACGTATTAATCCGCTAAATTGGTCCACCGCTTATAACTAATTATATACACAATTAAATTCTAGATCTCAATTCACTTAAATCCTGACGACTTATAAAAACTTCATGTGCCCAATGTCATAATTCTTATAATATGACACTAATTTGTAGCCTCCTTTGGGACATACAATTATTATTAAAAATCCCCGTCATCGCACTTGTTAAATCCAAAATTATTTTGAAATCACATCCTTTAATACACTAATTTCCATATTAGTATACACATGTACAATATAAATTCTCTGAGGTTCGGGTCCACTTGCCCATGTCTATGTGCTCAAAATACGAGGTGTTACATTCTCTCCCCCTTAGAAACATTCGTCCTCGAATGTTGGGGTAGCACATCTAAACTAGGGTAACTACATTTCTACCGCACCTAACCTTTACTAGAAGGTTTTCTACAATACTATTGTCACACCAATTTGTCAAACAGGGAATAAGACACTTATGGACTCATATATATTTATATATATATGAACTTATATTCTCACAGAGTCAGTTTGTCATATTAGTATGCGCATGACTTTAACCAGGACTAGACCTTTTCTATACTAATTCTTTAAATCAAGAAATTCAAGGGGAGCAAGTTTGTCACAAACTCATTTATGGATCAATCATATCCTACTAAGACCAGCACAAACAAGATAACACCCTTACTCAATCATATATTCCACAATACATCACAATGTGTTCCCATAGTGTAGTATCTGTTTTATTCAAAAAGGGAAAAAAGAAAAAAAAAATTGTAGTTCATCAAGAACATATACTACGGCATCTGGACAAGAATGCAGCAGCTAGCAAGCAAATATAGAATGACCAAAATCCAGCAATAAGTCACACTCAAAATGAAGTGTTAATGGCTAAGGTACAACAGTGGTTTCAATCACAATGGGTACCAAAATATGGCAGGAAATTTATATCAAAGGCATAAGTTGTTACTGCTGATATATAACATCAAGTTATGACAAAATTCAGCCCAAGTTTAGCATATGTTTCTCTTTCAAGAACCCCAAAGGCTAGCAGTTTCCAGTTCCCAAACACACACACACACACACACACACACATATATATATATATATATAGCAACCCAACTGGCTTAAATGCACCAGCAAATGACAAAAGTGCAGCAATATTTCATCTCAGAAATGCAAAGAATGACAAAGAAACAACAAAGCAAAGGGTAACAAATATAGGCGAGAACCGATTCAGGTAATAAAGGTCCATAAAAACAGCAACTAATAGGAACAGTTTGTACATTTTTCCTAAGTATGTGACCCCTAAACATATAAACAGGCCTTAAGGAAATATAACAGGGTGATACCATACTAACTATAATATGATGTTCATGAAAATATTTGAAGAGTTCGTGTTCGTATTGCATAGGAGATGGAATTTAACAATGTTTTAGTCTTGTATTAAGCACTTTATTAACGCTTTGAATAATTATCCATTTTGGGAATACATTGAACAACAGATTATAGCTATTTAATGTATATTGTTTGTGTTATTTAAATTATTAGTCCATTTCATTGTTGTAATTTCAATTTGAAATATTGAAATTAAATTCCAAAAAAAATCCCGCCATATTAAAATAAATTATTAATTCAATATAAATTTTAAAAATAAAAATTGAATCAAAATTTAAATTTAAGTGACAATTGTGTGACGGGTAAACACCGTCACATGTAGTGTGACCTTTGTGTGACGGGTAAAAACCGTCATCTGTTCGTGAATTTGTGTGACGAGTAAAAACCGTCACATATCGTGTGACGGTTCCAGAACCATCATCTGTTTGTGACAGTGGCAAAGATGACACATATAGGAACCGACATATTAGGGGTCAGATGACGGTTTTTACCCGTCACCGTAGGGTGTTTTTCTTGTAGTGATTTAAAATACATTGTCGAGTATACGAGGTTATTGACCATATTATTACTCCTGAGTCTTCATCGGACACCACCGTTGTTGAAAAAAAGTTATGGTCTCGCCCATATGCTATAGTCTTTCAATGGATTTTTGGCACTATTTCCAATGACTTTTTACATACCATTTTGAAACCAGGCTCTACAGCTCAACAAGCGTGAGAACGTTTACAAAACACTTTTCAAGACAATAAACTTTCTAGGGTTGTATATCTTGAAAATTAATTCACCAATGTCAAATTGGATGACTTCTCAAACATATCCACTTATTGTCAAGAATTAAAGATGTTTGCCGACCAATTGCAGGGTTGAATGAAAACTATGATGGGGTGGCTACATTCATTCAACAGAGTAATCCCTTGCCTTAATTTTATGAGGCTCTCGAGATTGATTCTCGAAAAAACTCGCAAGGCAAAACAAACAGCCTTAGGGGCAGCCACTGCCAGAACGACACTTGTCTCCACCACCATGGAGTTTGCGACACCAAATTCTGGTTTAAGAGGAACCGAAAATTGCAACACAAATGGTAAAAAATGAGGGTCCAACCGAAAAAACAATAAAGGAAAAAATAACGGCAGAGAGGGACGCGGAAGGGGTGGCGGTCAACCCGCCGACGGCAGCGATGCTAGCCACTGGTAGGTCCCACTGGGCGCCGATCGGCTTGGCCACCCCAGTGGGCTGCCCCTCCATGTCCCTCATCTACCTCTTTGTGGGCCAGACTATCATCTTCGATCCGACAGCCCAGACTTCTCGGTTCTCGTCCACAACAAGCGTTTATAGTCCAAACACCATCCACTGTCGGTTATGCTCCAACCGATATCGAACAGGCAATGAAAAACATGAATCTGAATGTTCTAGATGGTTCATGGTACATGGACACGGGGCTACGTCACACATAACAACATCTCAAAGTAATCTCTCGTCTTATTTTAATATGAGCGGTAATAAAAATATTGTTATCGATAGTGGGCAAGAAATTCCAATTTATGGTATTGATCAAGTAAAACTCCCCTCCCCCCCACACCCACCATTATATTTGAAAAATGTCTTACATGCACCCAAACTGATTAAAAACTTGGTATATGTACGGCGTTTTACAACTGACAATAATGTTTTTGTCAATTTAGATCCGTTTGGGTTTTCTGTAAAGGATTTTCAGATGGGGATGCCACTAATGAGATGTAATAGCATGGGGGACTTGTATCCCATCACTACCGATTTGAACAATCATGTGACCAAACTATCAACCTTTGCAGTTATTTCTTATATATTTTGGCACAATCGGTTGGAACACCCCGGAGCACCAATTTTCAATAATCTTAGGAACAATAATTTTGTTACAGGTAATAAATTGTTGGACTCTTCTATTTGCCAAATGTGTATGTTTGTGATGCATGTTAAACTTCATTTTTCATCCTCTACTTCACATACACTTATGTCATTTGATCTTATGCGTTGTGATATGTGGACATCACCAGTTTTGAGTTCTGCAGGTCATAAATATTATATGCTCATTTTGTATGATTATTCGAATATTCTATGGACATTTCCCTTAGGACAAAAATCGCAATCCTACACCATTTTTAAACAATTTTTTATTTTTTATCAAAACTCAATTTGACAAATCCATTAAATATTTTCAATGTGACAATGAGAGGAATGTCACGATCCGACCCCGGCCCACGACTGGTGCCCTACCTGGGCACCCCTTACAGGTATACATCAGAGAATAGCAGCGGAACATACAAAAACTCATAAAATACTAGACAGTAAAAATCAACAGGCTAGCCGATAAGGCCACCTTCCGTGAAATATACATAACCAAAAATAACAGTTACAACTTTGTTCTTACAACCCACATGATATAACTACAGACCTCAAGGAATAACAACTGTGACGGGACAGGGCCCCACCATAACCATCAATGTACATAAATCTACAACATCAGGAAAAACCGTACCAAAAGACAAGCCTCCGGAGAAATGGAGCTTCTGACGACTGATCAGTGATCCTAAGAGTGAGGATCCACCACCTGCTTACCCCTACCTGCGGCATGAATGCAGCCCCCCGAGGAAAAGGGGGTCAGTACACAATATGTACCAAGTATGTAAAACTGAAAGTACTGAAATGAAATCATATAGTCTAAAATAAAGCTGGAGACATGTATGATAACTCAAATAACAGTACATTGTGTCTTACTAACAATGAGAGTAAACAAGAGTATACTTTACTGCATAAAAATAGGAGGCTCATGATCAAACTAGGGTCACCCGCCCGTAGTATCATTAAGCAATCCGACTCCTGGGACTATTTCACCCGTATAGGTCCTGCGGACCCGCAATGAGGTCATCCGCCTCGCATGAGACTATTTCACCCGCATAAGACTATTTCACCCACATAGGCCCGGTGGACCCGCAATGAGTACAAATGCCGCACTCGCATCTTGGGTAGTAAATCCACGAAATAAGTAGTAACCCGGGGTTTACCCCGCAAGAATAACATGACACTAGCACAACCGGCTATCGTACATAACATAAGCACCACCGACTTATCATACATAACATAAGCACTACCGGCTTATCATAATTATCATAAGCAAGTTAAGAAATCCCCTAACTTCTTATTAGACATATTTATTATACACTCTCATTTTAGATTACTTAAGGCACTAACATGTCATTAAAATCTGGGAATTTAACCCAAAGTACTATGTACCTTATCCTTTCAAAACATGACTCTTTCTCGTTTAAAACCCCCAAGATACTAACTCCCGTATTATCAAGGATTGTCTACAATTTCAAAAACAAGTCACTACCCTTTTGAAATACATTTTGGCTTCTAAATCGAGTGACTTTTTACTTTAAAACTTTAAACAATTGATGCCTTTAAATCAATTTGTCTTTCTTCATTTTCAAGTCATTTATCTTTGTTTACATCACTTGAGTAAACCATTCTTTAAACTTTCCATAAAGTTATTATAACCAACTTCCCATAAAGCCGTTATACTAACTTTATGCTTTAGGAACTAAGGCACTTTTTTTATCATTTAAACCAAGTGAGTTAATTCTCTAACTCAACCAACTTGGACAGTCTTAAAACAAGTCAAGGATATCAATGAAACTAAATTCATTTAAATCTCGTACGTCTACCGTACTATACATTTATAACTACTCATGCTCAAGAGATAAGAAAGTTCTACATACCTCTTCGGTTCAATCCACTTGCTAAGTCCAATATGCCGTACGTAGTATGTCAAACTATAATGACCATAATACGTCTATCAACTTCTAGTTTCAAACATAGAATATTCTAAGTGTAAAGTCACTTATTCTACGGAAAATTGGACAGCACTTCCTTCGTTTCTACATACTTTTCCACCTTTTTCAAGGCCTGAATTCAATAACCAAACATGCCACATTTGAGGCTCAACACATCAACATATCAACCAATCAAATGGGATTATATGCCTTACAGGACGTATAAAATTCTGCCCCACAATTCATATAAAACAGTCCAATATTAAATGTCATTTTTTTACTACAAAGTATAACCACATACAATCTCTTCCAATTCCTTTTCAATCCATATTGTCGTACTCATATGTTATATAGTCGCAACCAATCTCAACAACTATAATTTCTGATTTAGATAACACGCGACGATTAAAACTATCGACCCATTTGTATTGTACTTTCAATGGCTTAATAATCTCGTGTTCGGATTTAGGCTCCCAATATTCTATAACACTTATCAACTTCAATATATAATTTACATAATCAATATCAACTATTACATGTATCCTAATTTACTTCCAAGAGGAGAGGAAATTTTACCTTTAGGATTTCGCCCACTGTAGCCCTTTTTCTGCAACTCCTTTTCACGTCAAAAGCACCCACACGAACTCTCTACAAGTTTATCAACATATTATCTTCTTGCCGCCTCTCCAATAATTTCACTAAACTTAGGGTTCTTTAGATTTTTAGAGAGAAGAGAAGAGGAATTTCTTTTGGATGGATCTTTGCAAATGACCAAATCTTGCAAGATTTGGTCATAATATAAGACCTTTCTTGGTCCACAAGATGGGAGGGACACTTGTCGCCCTCCCATGGGCCTTTACACAAATATCTTCTGATTTTTCCCCATTTCTCGCGAAAAATCCCGCCGCGGCCCTGCAGCCGGCGCCGTGGCACTGCAACTTCAGAAAGTTTCAGGACTTACAGTGCCGCGGCCCTGCAACCGGCGCCGTGGCGCTGTGGCTCCTGACTGTAACATTTTCCCTTCACTCCTGCTAGCTGAACTTCTAACATCCATAATTCCCCGCTCCGATGTCCTATCGACGAGCGGTTTGTTGCGTTGGAAACTAGACTCAACGAACTTCATATTAGGCTTTTTAAACACCTAAAAACTCTAAATAAACTGGGATATATCGCACTCCAAAGTTGACTAAAAATCTGCCTAAACATTTTTGACAACTTATCTTTCCAAATTCAAATCTTATTTCCTTTCGTACGTTCTCATATTATTCTCTTGAAATTACGGGGCGTAACATTCTTCCCCCCTTAGAAACATTTGTCCCCGAATGTTCTTTTGGAGCCAATCTTATAGATAGCGACATAGTCTCCTTTTACAACCCCTACCTACAAATAATGCCACACGTGACCACATAATAGCACTTAAGCAAAATACTTCACAAGTAAGGGAAATGAATTACCTGAAGGTTTCGGAAATAAGTGAGGATACTTCCTCATCATGTCGTCTTCTGCTTCCTAGGTCATCTCCTCCCTATTATTATTCCGCCACAAGACTTTGACGGAAGCCACATCCTTGGTCCGCAGTCGCCTGACCTGGCGATCGATCATCGCTATGGGACTCTCCTCATAAGATAATCCCTCTGTCACCTGGACATCTCTAGCTGGGAAAACTCTCGATGGATCCCCGATACACTTCCGCAACATAAAAACATGGAAGATGTTATACCCCGTATTTCCAGAGTATGTACGTGGGGGACGTACGTAGAAATTTTCGAACTTCTTTATGCTTGGCCGAATTCTTTTTGTGCACAACACCCGGTTAGAGTCGTTTTTCGACGAAACGTTTTCACAGCTTTCGTAGGGGAATTTCCGGCTATGTCATTTATATTTTTTGCGGAATTTTCCGAGAGACGAAACATTTTGGACCAACGGGAGGGTGACATGTGTCACCCTCACATCGCCTCGAAGCGGTAATGGTGACGAAAAAGAGAGCTTTAGTTGGTAGGATATTTTGTGCAAGTTGTGTGGTAGATGGATAAGGTACACATGGTGGAAATCTAGCCCTACACTTGCTATACACTTGGATGCATCTTGGCCATTGGTTGGCCTTTGCTTGACCTATAAATACCCCACCCTTTGGAAGACTTCTTCATCCAAAAATCTTCCTAAGTCTTGAAGTTCTCTTCCTCCCTCCCTTGTGTAGTTCGTCCACCACACCCCCCTCCCCCTTTGAGAGCCCTTGGCCGAGAGCCCCCCCCCTTGCCTAGTGGCTCTAGCCGAGAGCAACCCCCCCCCCTAGCCTAGTTGTGCTAGTCAAAATACTACCCCCCTTGGTAGAAATGTATTCTACTAGTATCGTTATAATGCCCAAAATACTTTAGCCAAATACCTTGTAGTACTTTCCAAAGTACCCTTTATACTGGCTTAAAATACTATTATACCTTCCTTTAGCCACTAAACGAAACCCTAAGGAAAAATCTTCACCCGTAGTTGAAGTATTAAGTAGAAGTTGTGTAGACACTTCTGGGTTTCTTGGAGCGTTTTGGAGCGCACGGAGTGGAGCTAAACCTTGTTCAGGAACGACTTATAACTTGGATAATTTTGGGCTTATTGAGGTAAATATCTTGACCTTCTATTGTAATTGGAAATTACATGTTGTAGGAATATATAGTTGAAGTATACTATATATAGAACTGAACATTATAATTGTGCGGCAATGTCTTGCGACTTAAGCCTGAATTTAAATAAGAGAACTGAACTGTAATTACATAGGACTGTATTACAGTAGACTTGTGTAGCATTGCTGTGTAGTAGAATTGTACACGTCCGGTCAGACGTGTTAACCCTGGTTGGCTTGGTAGCGGCCTCGGCGAAGGAGGAGATTTACGCTGCCATGTGGGAGAGTCTTGCCGAATTTTCTGTAGAATATTCTACGTCGGGATCTAAAGGTATTAATAGGCGCTTTGTGGCCTCTATAGGTTGTAGTACTGCGTGTGGAGTGATCTTCTTGACTGAGAGTGTCGCCGACGGTTTGAGGTACTGAGCGTTTTGCTATTAGTCGATAATCGTCGCGAGGTATGTGAACCTCTTCCTATCGCTTCTAGCATGATATGTGTGAACTATGTAGTACGGTAGACGTACATGTGCTAAATGTATTTGATTGATGTAAAACATAAAGTGTTATAACGACTTTATGGGAAGTTGGTTATAATAGCTTTATGTGGATAAGCACATACTTTGTGGTTTTTAAAAGGTAACTGATTTGAATAATAACTGGCTTGATATGTGTTAATAAAGAACTTGAAGCATTTCAAAAGATTTATGAATCGTTTTGAAAGAATGAGTATTACTGGTTTTGAAAGCTTAAGAGTTATACTAGCTTTATGGGAAGTTAGGTATAACGGCTTAAGAATGTTTTACCGATTTCTAAATCGAATGTGTATCGACAAACCACCGCAGCGTTAATAAAAGGAAAATGTATTGACTAAAGAAGTATTATTAAAACCAGAGAAACCTCCATCTGCATGTAAGCTAAGATGAGACAAAATGATATTACATTTCCTAGATCATGGTCGCTTAATAAGATTGATTATAAACAAGAATAACCTACTCACTTATAAGACATAGGTTTCTCAAAACGTTTAAAGGAGAATTATGTTTTAAAGGACTAAAACTATGAACTACTGAAACCTTTTTCTAAAATGAGAAACTTGAGCATTCGAAATTGGGCAAACTTGAACGTTTGGAAAATAAGGTTGTTACTTGGGTTTTACAAAGGAAAGCATTTTGGTTTACTTAACAATGTTAGTCACTCTATTTTTATACTACGGGTATCGGGTGACCTTTGTAAAAGAAATGGATCTTAAAAGGATTTTAACGGACGTAGTACTTTAAGGTTAAAATCCGACTTTGATATAAAATGAAAGTACCTTGAGTCGTGTGTAACTTGCTTATACTTGTTGTTATGAAAATTGATCATGTTACGTGTGATAGCCTTGTTGTGTAAGTACTGTGTTCTACTCGACTACCGGTTCATCCGGGAATGTATATCACTTGACTACCGTTTATCCGAATGTATATCACTTGATTACCGGTTCATCCGGAATGTATTTCACTTGCGACCGGTTCATCCGAATGTATTTCACTGAGGACCGGTTCATCCGGAATGTATTTCACTTGAGGACCGGTTCATCCGGAATGTATTTCACTTGAGGACCGTTCATCCGGAATGTATTTCACTTGACTACCGGTTCATCCGAATGTGTTCCACTCGACTAGGTTCACGGGATGAACCGGAATGTATTCCACCCTTTTCTATATTGGGTCCATAAGATGGGCCGAGACCCATTATACGTATCACATGATTTGTACCTAGATCGGCGGTGAGGAAGGAGTTCCACGCATGAGGATGACTTTTAGGGCGTGAGTCCACGACTTGACATGATCGCTTCTATGTTGTGAATCGTAGTTTGGTTATCATACTTGTCTCTCGCTTTATATAGACTATTATGATTTCATTTACGATCTTCTGATTCACATACTTGGTACTGCAGATCGACCTCCTGGCCGCGTTCATGCCGCAGTAAAGGTACATCGATCGCCGATCCCCGCTTATAGGATCACATTCGGCGTGTTGGAAGCTCCGTTTCTCCGAGGCTTATCTTTTGGTATGTGTTCCCGAGTTGTAGGTTCTTGTACATTGTGGTATGGCGGCCCCGTCCCGTCATAGTTGTTGTAAATCTTAGAGGTGCAGAGAACTGCCAAGCGGGGTTTGTAAAAAGGATAATCGTCGTATTTATGTATATATATGAAGGCAACGCTTGCTGGCCTGCTTATTTATCTTGTCTCTTAATTCATGTTCATGTTTTTATTTCCGCTGATTTTCTCTCGATGTTGTATCACTAGGGTGCCCGGTAGGCACGATCCACGCCCGTTCGGTCGTGACAAAAGTGGTATCGAGCGATTAGTCCTCGGAAAGTGTCTACAGACCGTGTCTAGTAGAGTCTTGATTATCGGTGTGTTGTGCACCACATCTATAATCGTGAGGTCGCAGGACATTTAGGATTGGTTTCCATCCTTCTCATTACGAGATCGTGCCTTAGAAATTGTGTGATAAATCGACCCTCCGACGTATTCCTTTCCTTTACCGCTATGCCTCCGCAGGCAACCTGTGCCCGATGGGCAAAGCGATGAGGAGCTGTTAGCGAATACTGAGGAGTACGAGGGCGCAGCCCGGCCAAGACTGAGACAAGTGCCCGACGGCGGGTTTCGCGACGCCGCCAAAGACCAGAGAAGCTAGAGTCGCGGCGAGCTGCCGAGACTACAAGACTGAGCCTCCATCCCACACCGAGCCGATGAGATAAGTACAAGGAGATGGCCCGATTCGCCGTGGTCGTGGCCGATATGAGGATAGGCCGGATCGCAGCCTCACCCAGAGCACCCGTAGTACACCCCCGAGCGCATGTTTGAGGCTACGTGACTTCCCGAGTTGTAGCCTCCGGTGTTCTATGGATCGGAGCCGAGGACGACCCTGAGTTTATCCGACAGCCTACAATGATCATGAGAGTGATCGAGCCTCGAGGCGCAGTCGGTGGTATTGAGTTCGCATCACCGCGCGGATACCGCAGATTGATAGTTTGATTCGTGAGCTGTCCCGGAAGAGCATGCACTTCCAGCATTTGGGACGAGTTCTCGAGGCATTTCTTGCACATTTCTTGCCTCCACAGATGAGAGGGCTCGGGCCGAGATTTTTGACGTTGAGGCGGGCGGACGGTTAGAGAGTACAATGTGAGTTCGACTCATTAGCTCGGTATGTTCCCGCCGTAGTAGCGGATATGGAGGATGAGTACACCGCTACGTCACCGGCCGGGCGATTACTTGGCGAGGCTTATGCGGTGTAGCTCTTCACCGGCATGGACATTGCCCGCACGCAAGCTCATGCACTAGGATGTGAGGCACGAGAGGTCGACGGAATGGCCGAGATCGCCAGAAGAGGCCGAGCAGCAGGTCCTTTGGTAACTTTCGAGGCGACCGCCTCAAAGAAGCCTAGTTATGTACCTCCACCAGTACAGAGTGGTCCCCCCGCCTTCGGACGTTCAGGTATTCGGGAGCCTGGTCGAGCTCGTGGCTTCGTTCACGGTATACGTGAGTGCTAGCCAGGATTCATGTCCCTCGGTGTACGATGTGGCAAACATCATCCCGGAATGTCGTCTTTTTATCGGTGCTTGCTTCACCGCGCCGTCGAGGCCATGTGACGAGATCGTGCTTATAGGAGAGGTACCGGCAGCGCGCACTACCGGATCGATGGCGAGTTCATCGCCTTCATACGCATACTGCAGGCGCACTTACGATTAGAGTGGAGCGGTAGCTTCAGGTATATCCTTAACCATCTAGAGGCTTGTATGTTTTGATGTTATGTTAATGTGTTAAGTGTTATGTTCGGATAGCTTTGTGCTAAAATGTGATTTAGGAACCTAGTTGGGGAAAAAGGGTAAGCCTGAGGGGTGAGAAAATGATGAACCTTAGAATATTACAGTTGAGACCTTAGATGTAAGGCCGTCTTGAGTACAAGATTTTGCGAGTGATCCTTGTCAGAGTGCATTTTATGCCTAGAAAATATTGTGTGATAAGTCTCTGGGTTGGGTAAATGAAAGTGGTATCTTTCATGATGTGATTTAGCGCGTTGTTCGGATCGAGAAACAAGAGAGTTGGCGTGACGGAGGGTCGGGTTGAGGGCGTGTTGCGTGTCAACCCGTAGCCCGGAATGAGGTGGGGTCAGCTCTGGGTGGTCCCGCCAGGTGGTAGGGTCACCAGGGTGCTAGGCCCAAGTTTTGATGACCATCGTATGAGTTCGTGGATACGTTCGACCAGAAGTAGATCGTGAAGGCCGGGAATAGCCTTAAGGAAGATCGAGGCTAATAGGATGACCAAGTTGGGAGGTAGTGACTCCAAGTTTTGGAAACTAAAGTGTGGTACGTATGCTAAAAGAGTTCAAGAGTTCGAGAAGAGTACGACGAGTAAGGGTAGAGGCGAGCATGTATTGCGAGCATAGATCTGATCATTTCTTGTAAAGGAGAAGGTGCGAAGGATGTATATTTTGGACCTCGTGAATCGCATGCAGTCCGCATCGCTTGTTGGTCGCCGAGTGACACTAGAACCTCGCGGCAAAGTGACAAAAGTTTGTGATGTTAGAGGTGTTTTCTCGTGGACTTGGATATAAGTATTTGCGTGCATATGTTGTTTAGTGGCCAGTTGTGGCGTTGGCAACTTATTAGAAGAACTTTACCGTTATCCGTCTTGAGAAGGAACATTCGGGACGAATGTTTCTAAGGAGGGAAGAATGTTATACCCCGTATTTCCAGAGTATGTACGTGGGGGACGTACGTAGAAATTTTCGAACTTCTTTATGCTTGGCCGAATTCTTTTTGTGCACAACACCCGGTTAGAGTCGTTTTTCGACGAAACGTTTTCCAAACTTTCGTAGGGAATTTCCGCTATGTCATTTATATTTTTATGGAATTTTCCGAGAGACGAAACATTTTGGACCAACGGAGGGTGACATGTGTCACCTCACATCGCCTTGAGTGCGGTAATGGTGGACGAAAAAGAGAGCTTTAGTTGGTAGGATATTTTGTGCAAGTTGTGTGGTAGATGGATAAGGTACACATGGTGGAAATCTAGCCCTACACTTGCTATACACTTGGATGCATCTTGGCCATTGGTTGGCCTTTGCTTGACCTATAAATACCCCACCCTTTGGAAGACTTCTTCATCCAAAAATCTTCCTAAGTCTTGAAGTTCTCTTCCTCCCTCCTCGTAGTTCTGGCCCACCACACCCCCCTCCCCCTTTGAGAGCCCTTGGCCGAGAGCCCCCCCCTTGCCTAGTGGCTCTAGCCGAGAGCAACCCCCCCCCCCTAGCCTAGTTGTGCTAGTCAAAATACTACCCCCCTTGGTAGAAATGTATTCTACTAGTATCGTTATAATGCCCAAAATACTTTAGCCAAATACCTTGTAGTACTTTCCAAAGTACTTTATACGGCCCAAAAATACTATTATACCTTCCTTTAGCCACTAAACGAAAACCCTAAGGAAAAATCTTCACCCGTAGTGAAGTATTAAGTAGAAGTTGTGTAGACACTTCTAAGGGTTTCTTGAGCGCTTTGGAGCGCATTTGAAAGGAGCTAAACCTTGTTCGAGAACGACTTATAACTTGGATAATTTTGGGCTTATTGAGGTAAATATCTTGACCTTCTATTGTAATTGGAAATTACATGTTGTAGGAATATATAGTTGAAGTATACTATATATAGAATCAACATTATAATTGTGCGGCAATGTCTTGCGACTTAAGCTCAATTTAAATAAGAGAATCGAATCAGAATTACATAGGGTATTAGACATGAGACTTGTGTAGCATTGCGTGTAGTAGAATTGTACACGTCCGGTCAGACGTGTTAACCCTCGGTTGGCTTGGTAGCCGGCCGAGAGAGGAGAGATTTACGCTGTCATGGGGAGGTGCTGCCGAATTTTCTGTAGAATGTTCTACGAAGGGATCTAAATGTTAATAAGCGCCTTGTGGCCTCTATAGGTTGTAGTACTGCGTGTGGAGTGATCTTCTTGACTGAGAGTGTCGCCGACGGTTTGAGGTACTTGGAGCGTTTTGCTATTAGTCGATAATCGTCGCGAGGTATGTGAACCTCTTCCTATCGCTTCTAGCATGATATGTGTGAACTATGTAGTACGGTGACGATACGTGCTAAATGTATTTGATTGATGTAAAACATAAAGTGTTATAACGACTTTATGGGAAGTTGGTTATAATAGCTTTATGTGGATAAGCACATACTTTGTGGTTTTTAAAAGGTAACTGATTTGAATAATAACTGGCTTGATATGTGTTAATAAAGAACTTGAAGCATTTCAAAAGATTTATGAATCGTTTTGAAAGAATGAGTATTACTTGGGTTTTGAAAGCTAAGAGTTATACTAGCTTTATGGGAAGTTAGGTATAACGGCTTAAGAATGTTTTACTGATTTCGGAAATCAGAATGTGTATCGACAAACCACTGCAGCGTTAATAAAAGGAAAATGTATTGACTAAAGAAGTATTATTAAAACCAGTAGAAACCTCCATCCGCATGTGCTAAGATGAGACAAAATGATATTACATTTCCTAGATCATGGTCATTAATAAGATTGATTATAAACAAGAATAACCTACTCACTTATAAGACATAGGTTTCTCAAAACGTTTAAAGGAGAATTATGTTTTAAAGGACTAAAACTATGAACTACGAAACCTTTTCTAAAATGAGAAACTTGAGCATTCAAATTGGGCAAACTTGAGCGTTTGGAAAATAAGGTTGTTACTTGGTTTTACAAAGGAAAGCATTTTGGTTTACTTAACAATGTTAGTCACTCTATTTTTATACTACGTATCGGGTGACCTTTGTAAAAGAAATGGATCTTAAAAGGAATTTAACGGACGTAGTACTTTAAGGTTAAAATCCGACTTTGATATAAAATGAAAGTACCTTGAGTCGTGTGTAACTTGCTTATACTTGTTGTTATGAAACTTGATCATGTTACGTGTGATAGCCTTGTTGTGTAATTACTGTGTTCTACTCGACTACCGGTTCATCCGGGAATGTATATCACTTGACTACCGGTTTATCCGGGAATGTATATCACTTGATTACGGTTCATCCGAATGTATTTCACTTGACCGGTTCATCCGGAATGTATTTCACTTGACGACCGGTTCATCCGGGAATGTATATCACTTGAGGACCGGTTCATCCGAATGTATTTCACTTGAGGACCGTTCATCCGGAATGTATTTCACTTGACTACCGGTTCATCCGAATGTGTTCCACTGACTACGGTTCACGGGATGAGCCGAATGTATTCCACCCTTTTCTATATTGGGTCCATAAGATGGGCCGAGACCTGTTATACGTATCACATAATTTGTACCTAGACTGCCGGCAGTGAGGAAGAAGTTCCACGGGCATGAGGGATGACTTTGTGGCGTGAGTCCCTGACTTGACATGACTGCTTCTATGTTGTGAACTGTAGTTTGGTTATCATACATGTCTCCTGCTTTATATAGACTATTATGATTTCATTTACAGTATTTTACAGTTTCACATACTTGGTACCTGTTGTACTGACCTCCTTCGGGGGGCTGCGTTCATGCCGCAGGTAAAGGTACATCGACTGTCGATCCCCGCTTATAGGATCACATTCAGCGTGTTGGGAAGCTCCGTTTCTCCGGAGGCTTATCTTTTGGTATGTGTTCCCTGAGTTGTAGGTTCTTGTACATTCAGGGGTATGGCGGGGCCCTGTCCCGTCATAGTTGTTGTAAATCTTAGAGTGCAGAGAACTGTGGCGGGGTTTGTAAAAAGGATAATCGTCGGTATTTATGTATATATATGATGAAGGCAACTGTTTTGGTTGGCCTGTTTATTTATCTTGTCTCTTAATTCATGTTCATGTTTTTATTTCCGCTGATTTTCTCTGATGTTGTATCACTAGGGTGCCCGGGGTAAGGCACCAGTCACGGGCCCGGGTTCGGGTCGTGACAGAAGACCGAATGTACCGCCTCTAAATCCGATAGCAGATCCAACTCATAGGCAACCTTTCCTACTCTACGGATGATCTGATAAGGCCCAATGTAACTTGGGCTAAGTTTTCCCTTCTTTCTGAATCTCATCACACCCTTCATGGGTGATACCTTCAAGAATACCCAATCGTCTACCTGAAATTCCAAGTGTCGACGCCGATTATCTGCATAAGACTTCTGCCGACACTGGGCTACTAACAGTCTTTCCTGGATAAGCTTCACCTTATCCACAACCTGCTGAATCAAGTCTGGGCCAACTAGTTGAACCTCGACCACGTCGAACCAACCAATCGGCGACCTACACTTCTGCCCATACAAAGCCTCATACGGCTCCATCTGAATGCTAGAATGATAGCTGTTGTTATAAGCAAACTCTATAAGAGGCAAATGATCCTCTCAGCTACCCCTGACATCAATAACACAGGCCCGCAGCATATCCTCAAGTGTCTGGATAGTACGCTCTGCATGTCCGTCGGTCTGAGGATGAAATGCAGTAATGAGACTCACTTGTGTCCCAAACCCCTTCTGGAAAGACCTCCAGAAGTTAGTCGTAAATTGGGCTCCTCTGTCTGATATAATAGATATAGGAACTCCGTGTAGTCTCACAATCTCCCTGATATACAATCTAGATAATCCTCAGCCGAATACGTAGTCCTGACTGGAAGAAAATGGGCTGATTTCGTCAGCCTGTCCACGATAACCCAGATGGAATCACACTTCCTCTGCGTACAAGGTAATCCTATAACAAAATCCATGTTGATCACCTCCCACTTCCATGTTGGAATATCAATCGCCTGCAATAGCCCACCGGGCTTCTGGTGCTCAACCTTGACCTGCTGACAATTCGGACACTGAGAAACAAACCCTGCCACGTCTCTCTTCAGGCCATCCCATCAATACATACATCTGAGGTCATGGTACATCTTAGTCGACCCCGGATGAATAGAGTAACGAGCACTGTGTGCCTCCCCCAAAATCTGTTGACGAAGTCCTACAACATCGCGAACACACAATCTGCCCTCGTATCTTAGCACCCTATCAGGTGCTACCTCAAATAAACTCTTCTCCTCTCGAAGAGCCGTATCTCGATACCGTATCAGAACTGGATCCTCATACTGTCGCCTCTTCACCTCCTCAACAACGGAAGATTCGACAACCTCTCAAACCCGTACCCCACTATCAGCGGTATCGACCAATCGAACCCCAAGGCTCGCCAACTGATGGATCTCACGGACCATGTCCTGTCTATCTGGCTGTACCTCTAACAGACTCCCCATAGACCTACGACTCAGAGCATCTGCAACCACGTTGGCTTTTCCCGAATGGTAGAGGATATCAACATCATAATCCTTCAGCAACTCTAACCACCGTCTCTGCCGCAAGTTCAGCTCCCTCTGCCTGAAGATGTACTGGAGGCTCTTGTGGTCTGTATAAATATCCACATGAACCCCGTATAAATAATATCTCCAAATCTTCAAGGCATGGATAACTGCGGCCAACTTTAAGCCGTGAGTAGGGTAATTCCTCTCATGCTTGCATAGCTGCCGGGAAGCATAGGCTATAACCTTGCCATGCTGCATCAATACGCACCCTAGCCCGATACCCGAGGCATCACAATAAATCACGTAGCCCTCTAACCCCTCGGGAAGAGTAAGAACTGGAGTCGTCGTCAACTTTTCCTTCAGTAACTGGAAACCCTTCTCACAAGCTTCTGTCCACTGGAACTTAGCCGCTGGCGAGTCACCAGTCAATGGTGCCGATATCGGCGACCGCTTCCACAAACCTACGATAATAACTCGCCATTTCAAGAAGCTGCGCACCTCCGTCGGAGTAGTAGGCCTCGGCCAAGTCTTGACTGCCTCAATCTTTGATGTATCAACCTGAACACCGTCAGCCCCGATAATGTGCCCCAAGAATGCCACTGAGGCCAACCAAAACTCATACTTGGAGAACTTGGCGTACAACTGCCGGCTCCGGAGGACCCCAAGTACCGTCCTCAAGTGATTTGCATGCTCCTGCTCTGTGCGAGAATAAACCAGGATGTCATCAATGAAGACTATAACAAACGTATCCAAAAATGGCTTGAACACCCGATTCATCAAATCCATAAATACCGCTGGAGCGTTGGTCAAATCGAAAGACATCACCCTGAACTCATAGTTCCCATACCGGTTATGAATGCAGTCTTTGGGATATCTGTATCTCTAACTCGCACCTGATGATAACCAGACCGCAGGTCTATCTTGGAGAAACACCTCGCACCCTGCAACTGGTCAAACAAATCATCAATCCTGGGGAGGGGGTATCTATTCTTGATGGTTACCTTATTCAGCTTCCTGTAGTCAACACACATACGCAGCGTCTCATCCTTCTTTTTTATAAACAAAATCGGCGCTCCCCAGGGAGAAATACTAGGCTTAATAAAGCATTTTTCCAGCAAATCTTTCAGTTGGTCCTTCAATTCCCCATCCTGTATGGCGGAATAGATATAGGCCGAGTGTCTGGCAACACATCAATACAAAACTCTATCTCCCTCTATGGAGGAATACTCGAGAGATCGTCTGGGAATACATCCGGAAACTCTCTAACCACCGGAACTGACTGAAGAACTGGCGCCTCAGCCTCTGTATCGAATACCCGAACCAGATGATAGATGTACCCTTTCTGCACCATCTTTCTAGCCTTGAGGTAAGAAATAAACCTACCCCTCGACGACGCTGTATTGCCCTTCCACTCGATAACCAGCTCACCGGGAAATTGGAATCGTACCAACCTGTCTCTACAGTCAACGTTGGCATAACAAGAAGCCAACCAGTCCATACCCATAATGACGTCAAAATCTGTCATCTCCAACTCTATCAAGTCTGCTAGGGTCTGCCGACTCTATATAAACATCGGGCAATCTTTGTACACCCGCTCAGCTAACACCGAATCACCCACTAGTGTAGCTACCTCAAAAGGTTCTATCGACACCGACTCTATCCCTATTCTACCAGCAATAAGAGGGGACACATAGGACAAGGTAGAACCTGGATCTATAAAAGCATAAACGTCACAACATGAAATCAATAATGTACCTGTGACGACATCCGGGGAAGCCTCCTGATCTTGCCGGCTGGCTAAGAAATATATGCGTGTCATGACCCGACCCCGGGTCCGCGACTGGTGCCCTACCTGGGCACCCCTTTCGGTATACATCAGAGAATAGTAGCGGAACATACACAACTGATAAAAATGCTCAAACATAAAATAACAACAGGCTAGCCGATAAGGTCACCTTCCGTAAACTATACAAATAAAACAATACATTTTTTTTTCTTTACAACCCAAACCACAATGTGACTACGCACTTAAGAATAACAACTCAAGCGAACAGGCGCCGCCATACCACGAATGTACAACAACCGACAATACCGAGGATAAGCCTCCAAATAAAGGAGCTTCTCAACGGTGAACAGTGATCCTAAGAGCGAGGATCAAGAACTGCAGACTCTACTGCAGATGAACGCACTTCAAGGAGGTCGATAACATGTACCAAATATGTGAAATCGCATCAGAATGAAATCATAAGTCTATAATAAAGCTGGAGACAGGTATGATAACTCAATTAACAGTACACAGTGCCTTACTAACAATGAGAGTAATCAAAAGTATACTTACAACATAAAAATAGGAAGATCGCGATCAAAGCAGGACCACCCGCCCGCAGTATCATTAAGAAACCTACTCCTGGGACTATTTCACCCGCATAGGTCGTGTGGACCCGCAAGAGGTATTCCTCGCATAGGTTGTACCCGCCCGCATGGGACTATTTCACCCGCATAAGCCCATAAGGACTCGCATGAGGTATTCCTCGCATCGTGGGTAGCAAATCCACGGAACAGGTGGTATAACGATCTTGGGGATTTACCCCTCATTTATACTCTTACCCTGAAGCAGGTGGTATAACGATCTTGAGGGTTTACCCCTCATTTATACTCTTACCCTGGAGAAGGTGGTATAACGATCTTGGGGGTTTACCTCTCATTTATACTCTTACCCTATCTCAACCGGCCATCATACATAACATAAGCCCTACCGGCTTATCATACATAACATAAACCCTAGCGGCTTATCATACATAACATAAGCACTACCGGCTTATCATTCAATAAATAAGCAAGTTAAGAAATCCCCCTAACTTCTTATTAGCCTTATTCATATACACTCTCATTTTAGTTTACTTAAGGCACTAACATGTTATTATAAATCCGGGAGTTTAACCCAAAGTACTACGTACTTCAATTCTTTTAAAATGACTCATAAAACTTCCAAGATACTAATAACCGTAGTATCAAGTCATAACTACATTTTAAGACAAGTCACAATACCTTTTTAGAAAATACATTTTCGGGCTTCTAAATCAAGTGACTTCTTTCTTTTAAAACCCTAAGCAATTGATGCCTTTAAATCAATTGCCTTTCGTTATTTCAAGTCATTTAACATACTTAAATCACTTAGAGTAAACCACTCTTTTTAACTTTCCATAAAGCTGTTATAACCAACTTCCCATAAAGCCGTTATACTAGCTTTATACATTAGCAACTTACATACTTCTTTATAACCAAGAGACTTAAACTTTCCAACAAAACAAGTATCAATAATACTTTCAACATACTTAAAGTCTCTTAACTTTTGAAAACCAAGATATCCTTAATATTTAAACAAGTGAGTTAATTCCCTAACTCAATCAACTTGGACATTCTTAAAATAAGCCAAGGATATCAAATGGACCTAGATTGTCAAAAACTCAGACGCCTACCGTACTATACATTTACAACTTATTCATGCTCAAGAGATAAGAAAGTTCCACATACCTCTTCGGTTTAATCCTCTTGCTAAGTCCAATTCGCCGTACGTAGTATGTCAACCTATAATGACCATAGTACGTCTATTAACTTCTAGTTTCAAACGTAGAATATTCCAAGTGCAAAGTCACTAAATTCTACGGAAAATCGGACAGCACTTCCTTTGTTTCTACCTACTTTGCCACCCTTTTCAAGGCCGAATTCAATAACCAAACACGCCACATTTAAGGCTCAACAAAGTAGTTAACAATAGGGGATTACACGCTTAATCAAGACGTAAAATTCACCACAAAAATATCAAACTAGTCCAACATATAATGTCCATTCGGAAAAAATAGGGACAACAATACCAATTCTTCCTCCAATTCTTTTTCAATCCAAGTGGTTTAATATAACATGTTATCAAGCCGCAATTGAGCATAACTACTACAATCCTCAAGTAGGTAAACATGCGACGATTCTAATTATCGACAAAATTGTATTTCAATTTCAAATGGCTTAACATGTCATTTTCAGATTTTGAGCTTCCAAATTTCCATAACACATATCAATATTCATAACACATATCACATGATCATTTCTAACTTATAATAACATGGAATATTCAATTACAAAAGTAAGACGAAGATTATACCTCATTTAGCCCAATTTTGATCCAAGATTACAAGTCGATCCTTAGCAACTTTAGCGCCTCTTTTTGACATTCCAATCCACTCCAAGCTACCCTTAGAAGCTTATGATGAACTTATCTTCAAGTTCCAACTTCAAAGTTGAAGAACTCCTTTAGTTTCCGCCTTGCGACTAACACGAAAACACCATTTTTCCGGGATCTTTCTATTGAGATACACTTACAATACCCTTAGGTACCTTGGTTTAAAGTGGGGAGATTATTGTACAATAATTGAAATTTTTCTCTTTGAAACCCTAGCTTGGCCGAGAGCTTTCTCTAGTGTTCATCAAGTTTTTCTTGAAAATTTGCTAAGTGTAGAGCCTTGTCTTGCACTAGTAAGCTTATATAAATATATGGAGGGTCAAGATTAGAACAAATGGGTGGTTAGGATGCTTTTCACAAGGATCAAGCCAAGTGGCATTTGACTTAGTCAACAATGTCAAGCTCTTGCCTTTGCAAGACTTGGTCTTTTAAATTATGGTCAAATGACCATTTCATCCATGCCATTTTCGTCCAAGACCACTAAGGGGGTGACACGTGTCGCCCTCTCGTTCGTCGCAATATTTCATTTTCCGACAAAATCCAAAATTCCGATAAATTTTTACTCGTCTCAAATCTTAACATTTTTGAGTTCTTACGTACGTTCTTATAAACATCTCCTGAAATTCCGGGGTGTAACATTCTTCCCCCCTTAGAAACATTCGTCCCCGAATGTTCTTTTGGAAGTCAAACTTAAAGATAGCGACATATTCTCCTTACAACCCCCACATACCAATAATACCACACGAGGCCACATAACAATACTCATGCATAAATGTCAACCTGAACCCCATGTGTCAACGTCGGTTATCTACATAAAGCTTCTGTTGACTCTGAGCTTACCAATAATCTTTTCTGGATAAGCTTCGCCTTATCCACAGCCCGCTGAATCAAGTCCGATCAAATAATCAACCTCGCCATGTCGAACCAACTAACCGGCGATCTACACTTTCTTACATACAAGGCCTCATACAGGGCCATCTGAATACTGGAAGGGTATCTGTTATCGTACGCAACACAACAAGAGGCAATTAACCCTCCCGGCTATTTCTGAAATCAAGAACACAAGCCCGCAACCTATCCTCGCGCTCGGATAGTACGCTCGCTCGTCCGCTTGGCTCGAGGGTGTAATGCAACACCGAGACTCACCTGTGTCCCTAAAACCCTTCTCAAAAACCTCCGGTTATCTGTAATCGAGCTCATCTGCGACATCATAAACGTAGGAACCCCGTGCGCCTCACAATCCCTCGCTATAAAAGCTAGCACGAACCTCACCAGTAAGTGGTCCTAACCGAAGAACACTACTGGTTTCACACCTATTTACCATGACTGCGAGTCGCACTTCCTATGATGCGATGCCACCCTCAGAACAAGATCCATTTTAATTACCTCCCATGTCTAAGTCGGGGTCTAAATCGCCTGTAATAGCCCACTGGCTTCTGGTGTTCAACCATGACCTGCTACTAATTCGGATATTAAGCAACAACTCTGCTACGTCCCTTTTCCGGTCATCTTACCCATACATACATCTGAGGTCACGACACAACTTAGTCGACCCCAAACAATTTGAGCAATAAGCACTGTATGCCTCCCCTAAAACCTGCTGACTAGTCATGCAGCACCGGGTACACACAATTTATCCTCATCTCACAGCACCTCATCCGGTGCTACTCAAACAGGCTCTTCTCTTCTCGGAGAGCCGAATCTCAATACCGTGTCATAACTGGATCCTCATACTGTCGCCTCTTTACTACCTCAACGATGGAAGACTCGGCAACCTCTCGGATCCAAGCTTCATTAACCTTGGAAACAAATAATCGAACCCCCCGGCTCGTTAGCTAACGAATCTCACGGACCACGTCCTGTCTACCTGGCTGCCCATCTGACAGACTACCCATAGACCCACGACTAAGAGTATCTGTAACTGTCTTGGCTTTCCCCGGATGGTATAGGATATCGATATCACAATCCTTGAATAACTCTAACCACCGTCGTTGTCGCAAATTCTACTACCTCTGTCTGAAGGTATACCGGAGGCTTTTGTAGTCTGCACAAATATCCACATGAAGTCTATAAAATACGCCATGCCCCCAAATCTTCAAGGCATGATTTAACTGCCGCCAGCTCTAAATCATGAGTGACATAATTCCGCTCATGCCTCCCTAACTGCCGGGAAACATAGGCTCTAACATTATCGTTTTGCATCAGCACACAACCTAGCCCAACACCCAACGTGTTACAATAATAACCTAACCCTCTAGTCTCACATGAGGGGTTAGAACTGTAGTCGTGGTCAACTTATCTTCCAATAACTGAAAGCCTTTCTCATTCCTGCGAAATATTCGGGTATCTTTAATCTCACTTATGGTTCCTGTTTTCCTTCACAGCAACCAAACTTGATCACTAAACTTAGACTTAATTCCTTTGCTTGCCTCATGGCTAAGACTCATCACAATCACAATTTAGGGGATTTTCTTGATCTCAGAAAGTAGTAACCCGATTTTCCTTTCCGACCAGAGCCTATAGCTAGGTTTACCACATTTCCTCGAAATGTTCTTACTTCCCATTATTTACTAATGGTCTTTACACTAGTCTGGGGTAGTCATACCTCGTGCAACTTACATAACCATAGTCGTATTTGTTATACCCCGTATTTCCAGAGTATGTACGTGAGGACGTACGTATAAAAATTGAAGCCTTAAAGTTGGCAAGGTTCGAAAATTTGGGCACAAGTGCCGAAAGGAGTCGTTTTTCGACGAAACGTTTTACTAAACTTACGAAGGGAAAAATACGGCTATGTCATTTTTAATTTTTGCGGATTTTTCCGAGAGACGAAACATTTTGGACCAACGGGAGGGTGACATGTGTCACCCTCACATTGGGAGCTTTTGGGGCGGCATTTGGACGATTGGGTGGCATGGGAGTTGGTAGGATATTTTGTGCAAGTTGGTGTGGTAGATGGATAAGGTGCACATGGCTTAATCCTAGCCCTACACTTGCCTAACACTTGGATGAATCTTGGCCATTGGTTGGCCATTGCTTGACCTATAAATACCCCTCTAAGTTGAAGACTTTCTTCATCCAAACTTGAGCAATCTTTCTAAGTCTCACACTACTCCCTCCCTCTTGAGTTCGTCCGCCACACCCTCCCCCCTTTGTGAGCCCTAGCCGAGGCAAACCCCCCCTAGCCTAAATTGTTTTCGTATAATACCCCCTTTGTGGTATAGAAATACTTCTCCAAGTATTGTTATAATGCCCAAATACTTTAGCCCTTATACCTTGTAGTACTTTCCAAAGTTACCTCTATACGAAAAGCCCGGAAAATACTATTATACTTTCCCTCAGTCACAAAAACGAAACCCTAAGGAAAATCTCCATAATTGGTTGGAGTACTAAGTAGAAGTTGTGTAGAACTTCTAAGGGTTGTTTGGAGCGGATTGGAGCACTCGGAGTAGGAGCTTAACGTTGCTCAGGATCGACTTTTAACTTGGATAATTTTGGGCTCATCGAGGTAAATACTACTGTCCTTCTATTGTAATTGGGAATTACATACTGTAGTTGAATTGAAATGAATATAAGATTCATAGAAAAGAATTGAACTGTAATAGAAGGATATTACAGAATAGACTTGAATTGAAATCACATCAGAAGAATATAAGTAGAAGATTGAACTGTACTTACATAGGACTGTATTTACAGTAGACTGATAACCTTTATTGGTTGAATGTTCTGCAAGTAGCATGTGCTACTTAGAAGGTGGACAAGGCTAGCCGGGTTATAGCCGTGGAGCGTTTTGCTTATAGTCGATAATCGTCGCGAGGTATGTGATTCTTCCTATACTCTTGAGCATGAAGTATTTTAAAAGAATACATATAGTACGGTAGACGTACGTGTGGCAATGTCTTTTGACTTAAGCCTGAATAATATGTATATATTATATGGTAGATGTACGTGTGCTAACTGAATATAGTTGTACGGCAATGTCTTTTGACTTAAGCCTGAATAATAAGAACCTTGAAATATTTTAAAAGGAATATAGATATAGTACGGTAGACGTACGTGTGTTAACTGAATGTAGCGTTACGGCAATGTCTTTTGACTTAAGCCTGAATAATAAAGAGTCTTAAAGTATTTCAAAAGAATTAAGGGACCTTTTTGAAAGAAGAATAATACTTGGTTTTGAAAACATAAAGAGTTATACTAGCTTTATGGGAAGTTAGGTATAACGTCTTAAGAGACATAAAAAGAATGGTTTACTGATTTTTAGAAGTTAAGAGACTTAATCTTAAAAGATAAGAGACTTGACTTAATTGTATTGATATGAAGTTTGTTAACAATGTGAAACCTCATTCGTGAGTAATGGGTACTTGGTTTTAAAATGAATAATGTTTTACTGATTTCGAAAATCAGAATGAGTATCGACAAACCACGGCAGCGTTAATAAAGGAAAATGTAATGAATAATGAAGTATCATTAAAACCAGTAGAAACCTCCATCTGCATAGAAACTAAGATAAGACAAAATGATATTACATTTCCTAGATCATGGCTGCTTAATAAGATTGATTATGAATAAGAATAACCTACACTCATATAAGGCATATGTCACTCAAATGTTTTAAAAGAGATTAAGACATTGAACTATGAAACTTTTCTAAAATAAAGAGCCTTGAGTAATTGAAATTAGGCAAACTGGAACCTTAGGGAAAAGATTGTGGTTGAAAAGGAAAGTGTTTTGGTTTACCTAAAAATGTGAGTCACTTTATTTTATACTACGGGTATCGGTTGACTTTTATAAAAGGAATGGATTCTTTAAAAAAGAATTTAACGTACGTAGTACTTTAGGGTTAACACCCGGATTTTGACTTAAAAGGAAAGTACTTGAGTTGTGTATAACTTGCCTATGCTTGTTGTTGTGTAACTTGCCTATGCTTGTTGTTGTGTAACTTGCCTATGCTTGTTGTTGGGTAACTTGCCTATGCTTATTGAGATAGTCTTTGTTATGCAAGAATTGTGTTTCTATTCTACCGCGTCTCTCGATGGAGGGCCGGTTGACTTGTTGAGAACTTACTTGGACTTACCGGCAGTGACGGAAGATTCCACGGGTACGCTTCCATTATTATTACTACATGGGCATGTCTACACCGATGATGTGGACATGTGACCATTAGGGTTATTTATGGCGAAGTATCGTGACTTACGGTTGTGATCGGGTGCGTAGCCTGTTTTACTTGCCCCCGTCAGCTACGTGACGCAGGTGGATCTGGTATAGGTTATTGCACTTGCCACGTGTCGCCTTCGCGCGGCATCGTGACTTACGGTTGTGATCGGGTGCGTAGCCTGTTTACTTGCCCCCGTCAGCTACGTGACGCAGGTGGATCTGGTATAGGTTATTGCACCTGCCACGTGTCAGCTTCGCGAGTCAGTATTTGGATGGAGCTTCGTGACTTACGGTTGTGATCTGGTGCGTAGCCGATTCACTTGCCCCGCTACCACGTGGCGCAGCGAGCCGCGAGGCTATCGCACTTGCCACGTGTCGCCTTCATGATATGGTTGTACGATATCGTACGGTCGGATCTGGTAGTTATACTTGCCCTGCACGGTTTTATTGACACGTAGGACCCGTGTTCACATATACTCGCGTGTTGTTATATCATAGATCGCCGGCAGCGAGGAAGGAATTCCACGCACGAGTGATGATTTGGAGGCGTGAGTCCACGACTTGATATGATTGTTTATATGTGGTGTCTCGTAGTTGGTTATCATACATGTCTCCGCTTTATATAGATCGCTATGATTTCATTTACGATTTTCTGATTTCACATACTTGGTACTGTTAGATCGACCTCCTTCGGGGCCGCTCATGCCGCAGTAGAGTTACATCACCGTCGATCCCCGCCATAAGATCACTTCAAAGATATCAAGCTCAGTTCCTTCGAGGCTTATCTTTGTATGTCACCCGAGTCCAGTAGGTTCTTGTACATTCGTGGTATGGCGGCCCCGTCCCGTCATAGTTGTTGTAAAAATCTTAGAGGTCCGTAGTAATCGCAAGCGTGGTTGTAAGGATTGTAATCGCTCAAATGTCTATATATATATATATGTTGGAAGGCAACCGCTTTGGTTGGCCTATTTTCTTTATCTTGATCCATGTCTATTTAAATGTTTAAGTTTTTATTTCCACGGTTTTTCTCTCGATGTTGTATCACTAGGGTGCCCGGTAAGACACGATCCACGCCCGAGTTCGGTCGTGACAAAAGTGGTATCGAAGCGATTAGTCCTCGGAAAGTGTCTACGCACCGTGTTCAGTAGTCTTGATTATCGATGTGTTGTGCACCACATCTATAATCGTGAGGCCGCAGGACGCTTAGGATTGGTTTCTATTCTTCTCATTCCGAGATCGTGCCTTAGAGCCGTGTGATAAGTTGGACCTCCGACGATTGCCGTTTTACCGCTATGCCTCGCGTAAGGCAACCCGGGCCTGTAAGGCAAGGCGCAGAGGAGTCGCGAGTAGAGCAATGCAGAGACCACGCACTGAGCCTCCGCCCAGCTTGGGAGCAGGAGATGAGTTACAAGGAGTGGGCACGCTTAATGGCCGTGGTCAGGCCGACTTGAGGATAGGCTAGACGCAGCAGCCCAAAGAGCACCGTGGTTCACCCTAGATCGATAGTTCGAGGCTACGGGATTTTCCGAGTTGTAAGCCGCCGAGTTTTACGTCGAGGCACGAGGATGATCCGCAGGAGTTCATCCGGCGCTACAACGGATCGCGAGAGTGATCAAGGCATCGGAGACCGAGTCGGTGGTCCTAGGTTCGCATCGGCCGCGTGATACCGCAATGATCGGGTTTGATTTGGGAGCTGTCCGGGAGAGAATGCACTTCCACTATATGGGACGAGTTCTCGAGGCATTTCTTGCACATTTTTGCCTCGCACGATGAGAGGGCTCGCGCATGATTTTTGGTGTGCGCGTAACGCGCACGGTTGGGAGTACAATGTGGAGTTCGACTCATTGGCCCAGACGTCCTCGCGTTAGTAGCTAGTATGGAGGATCGAGTGCACCGATATGTTACAGGCTCGATGATTACCTAGCGAGAGTTGTTCGGTGTAGTTCTTCACCGGGCATGGACATTGCCCGCACGCAGCTTATGCACTGGATGTGAGGAGCGAGAAATCGACGGAATGACCGAGATCGCCAGAAGAGGCCGAACAGCAGGTCCTTTGGTGACTTTCGAGGCGGACCGCCGGCCAGACAAGTTATGTACCTCCGCCAAGATGCAGTGGTCCTCCACACCCGGACCTTCGGGTTATTCAGAGCAGTGCCTGGGCTCCTGTGCTCAGATTTTCGGGAGTAGAGTGCTCGCCGGATGAGGCCACCGTATCTCGGTCACCATTGTGGTAAAGCCCATGGGAGAATGTCGCATCGGTTTGGGAGATTGCTATACTTGCGGCCGCAGGCCATTTGACGAGACTGTCTCACCGTGGTAGCACTGATGGGATAGCATGCACTACTAGAGCAGCGATTGCGGGTTCTTCACCTTCCATAGCTAGGCAGGATGTTCATACACCGGCGGGCCACGGTAGAGGTCGCGGTGGAAGTTCCCAGTTTTAGCGGTCCTTTGAACCGCCTATTTTCAGGTATATCCTTAACCCTCTAGAGTTTTGTATGTATTGATGTTGTGATGATGTGTTTAGTGTTATGTTCGGATAGCCTTGTGCTAAAGTGTGATTTAGAAACCTGGTTAGTGAAAAAGGGTAAGTCTGGGGGTGAGAAAATGATGAACCTTAGAGTATTACAGTTGAGACCTTAGATGTAAGGCCGTCTTGAGTACAAGATTTTGCGAATGATCTTTGTCAGAATGTATAAGTATACGTGGAGTAATTGTGGGAAAAATTCCCTTGGGTGGTGTAAAATGGAAGTGGTAGCTTTCATGACTTGAATAGGTAAGATTGTTCCGGATCGGGAAACAAGAGCGTGATGCGTTAAGTAGGTCGGGTTGGGGCCATGTTGCGGGCCAACCCGCGGCCTGTTTCGAGGTGGGGTCAGCTCTGGGTGGTCCCGCCAGGTGGTAGGGTCACGAGGGTGCTAGGCCCAAGATTAGATGACCATCGTATGAGTTCGTTGATATGTTCGTCCAGAAGCGGATCGTAAAGGCCGGGAATGGCCTTAAGGAAGATTGAGACTAGTAAGATGACCAAGTTTGGAAGTGGTGACTCCAAAGCTTTGGGAACTAAAGCGATGGATAAAGTGTGGTACGTATACTAAAAGAGTTCAAGTGTTCGAGAAGGGTACGACGAGTAAGGAAGGAAGAGAACGTGTGTTATTTTGTGGCCAGGTGTGGCATTGGCAACTTGTTAAGAAGAACTTCATCGTTGTCCGTCTTGAGAAGGAACATTCGGGACGAATGTTTCTAAGGAGGGGAGAATGTTATACCCCGTATTTCCAGAGTATGTACGTGAGGACGTACGTATAAAAATTGAAGCCTTAAAGTTGGCAAGGTTCGAAAATTTGGGCACAAGTGCCGAAAGGAGTCGTTTTTCGACGAAACGTTTTACTAAACTTACGAAGGGAAAAATACAGCTATGTCATTTTTAATTTTTGCGGATTTTTCCGAGAGACGAAACATTTTGGACCAACGGGAGGGTGACATGTGTCACCCTCACATTGGGAGCTTTTGGGGCGGCATTTGGACGATTGGGTGGCATGGGAGTTGGTAGGATATTTTGTGCAAGTTGGTGTGGTAGATGGATAAGGTGCACATGGCTTAATCCTAGCCCTACACTTGCCTAACACTTGGATGAATCTTGGCCATTGGTTGGCCATTGCTTGACCTATAAATACCCCTCTAAGTTGAAGACTTTCTTCATCCAAGCTTGAGCAATCTTTCTATGTCTCACACTACTCCCTCCCTCTTGAGTTCGTCCGCCACACCCTCCCCCCTTTGTGAGCCCTAGCCGAGGCAAACCCCCCCCCCCCTAGCCTAAATTGTTTTCGTATAATACCCCCCTTTGTGGTATAGAAATACTTCTCCAAGTATTGTTATAATGCCCAAATACTTTAGCCCTTATACCTTGTAGTACTTTCCAAAGTTACCTCTATACGAAAAGCCCGGAAAATACTATTATACTTTCCCTCAGTCACAAAAACGAAACCCTAAGGAAAATCTCCATAATTGGTTGGAGTACTAAGTAGAAGTTGTGTAGAACTTCTAAGGGTTGTTTGGAGCGGATTGGAGCACTCGGAGTAGGAGCTTAACGTTGCTCAGGATCGACTTTTAACTTGGATAATTTTGGGCTCATCGAGGTAAATACTACTGTCCTTCTATTGTAATTGGGAATTACATACTGTAGTTGAATTGAAATGAATATAAGATTCATAGAAAAGAATTGAACTGTAATAGAAGGATATTACAGAATAGACTTGTATTGAAATCACATCAGAAGAATATAAGTAGAAGATTGAACTGTACTTACATAGGACTGTATTTACAGTAGACTGATAACCTTTATTGGTTGAATGTTCTGCAAGTAGCATGTGCTACTTAGAAGGTGGACAAGGCTAGCCGGGTTATAGCCGTGGAGCGTTTTGCTTATAGTCGATAATCGTCGTGAGGTATGTGATTCTTCCTATACTCTTGAGCATGAAGTATTTTAAAAGAATACATATAGTACGGTAGACGTACGTGTGGCAATGTCTTTTGACTTAAGCCTGAATAATATGTATATATTATATGGTAGATGTACGTGTGCTAACTGAATATAGTTGTACGGCAATGTCTTTTGACTTAAGCCTGAATAATAAGAACCTTGAAATATTTTAAAAGGAATATAGATATAGTACGGTAGACGTACGTGTGTTAACTGAATGTAGCGTTACGGCAATGTCTTTTGACTTAAGCCTGAATAATAAAGAGTCTTAAAGTATTTCAAAAGAATTAAGGGACCTTTTTGAAAGAAGAATAATACTTGGTTTTGAAAACATAAAGAGTTATACTAGCTTTATGGGAAGTTAGGTATAACGTCTTAAGAGAGATAAAAAGAATGGTTTACTGATTTTTAGAAGTTAAGAGACTTAATCTTAAAAGATAAGAGACTTGACTTAATTGTATTGATATGAAGTTTGTTAACAATGTGAAACCTCATTCGTGAGTAATGGGTACTTGGTTTTAAAAGGAATAATGTTTTTGATTTTGAAATCGGAATGAGTATCGACAAACCACTAAGTTAATAAAGGAAAATGTAATGAATAATGAAGTATCATTAAAACCAGTAGAAACCTCCATCTGCATAGAAACTAAGATAAGACAAAATGATATTACATTTCCTAGATCATGACTGCTTAATAAGATTGATTATGAATAAGAATAACCTACACTCATATAAGGCATATGTCACTCAAATGTTTTAAAAGAGATTAAGACATTGAACTATGAAACTTTTCTAAAATAAAGAGCCTTGAGTAATTGAAATTAGGCAAACTGGAACCTTAGGGAAAAGAATGTGGTTGAAAAGGAAAGTGTTTTGGTTTACCTAAAAATGTGAGTCACTCTATTTTATACTACGGGTATCGGGTGACTTTTATAAAAGGAATGGATCTCTTTAAAAAAGGAATTTAACGTACGTAGTACTTTAGGGTTAACACCCGGATTTTGACTTAAAAGGAAAGTACTTGAGTTGTGTATAACTTGCCTATGCTTGTTGTTGTGTAACTTGCCTATGCTTGTTGTTGGGTAACTTGCCTATGCTTATTGAGATAGTCTTTGTTATGCAAGAATTGTGTTTCTATTCTACCGCGTCTCTTGATGGAGGGCCGGTTGACTTGTTGAGAACTTACTTGGACTTCTGGCGGTGACGGAAGATTCCACGCACGCTTCCATTATTATTACTACACGGGCATGTCTACACCGATGTGGACATGTGACCATTAGGTTATTTATGGCGAAGTATCGTGACTTACGGTTGTGATCGCGCGAGTCTGCTTTACTTGCCCCGCCGCCACGTGACGCGCGTGGATCCGTATAGGTTATTGCACTTGCCACGGTCGCCTTCGCGCGGCGTATTGTGACTTACGGTTGTGATCGGGTGCGTAGCTTACTTGCTTCCCCGTCACCACGCGTGACGCAGTGGATCTGGTATAGGTTATTGCACCGCCACGTGTCGCCTTCGCGATTCGATTTGGATGGAGCCGTGACTTACGGTTGTGATCCGTGCGTGGCGATTCACTTGCCCCGCCGCCACGTGGCGCAGGTGGAGCTGGTGGAGGCTATTGCACTTGCCACGTGTCAGCTTCATGATATGGTTGTACAGTATTACTGGTACGGTCGGATATGGTAGTTATACTTGTGTCACGACCCGAACCCGGGCCCGTGACTGGTGCCTTACCCCGGGCACCCTAGTGATACAACATCAGAGTAATCAGCGGAACATAAAACAAGACATGAAAATATTAAGAAGTAAGAAACGATGTCGGAGAAAACTTGCCTTTACGGCATATATATAAATCAATTTTAAAACCGAACAGCTACATCCCATTACAACTCGCCACAACAAGCATTACTGGACTTCAAGAAAGATACGACGACAATGGCGGGACAGGGCCCCGCCAAACCCCTGAATGTAAACACCTACTACGACAGGGGACTATACCACTGATAAGCCTCCGGAGAAACGGAGCTTCCCAACGCTGAGTTGTGACCCTGAGAGCTAGGATCAACGATCGTGTACCTCGACTGCGGCATGAACGCAGCCCAAGGAGGTCGACAACAGTACCAAGTATGTGAAATCAGAAAGTACTTAAATGAAAACATATCATTTTAAAATCAGTTTTGCAAGTATGTATGAAACAACCAAGGTAACCGCACATAGTGCCATATCATAAACAAGAGCAACAATAGGTAAATCAGAATAGTCTTTTCTAGGTGCGAATGATCGGGCAGGCCAATTGCGTAGTATCACCATGCAAGCCTAATCACGACTCGTAGTCCGCATAGGCCACTCATATAGGCCCGCATAGGGTATGTAACCCCGCATCGAGGGTAGCTACCTCGGCGTCGCCCCGACTCGTAGTCCGCATGGCCACATAGACCGCGTGAGGTATAACCCCGCATCACTAACACGGAACTCCCGTAGCTCCGCATAGGTCCCTTGACCCGCATGAGGTATTCTCGAATCATGGTCCTGCATCACCGAAGTCTACCCCGCGTGGAGGCGACAACCCCGGTAATATGTCAAGAGGTGAGTGATATTATACTAACATAACAGATTATCGTTAAACAACATAAGCACAACAAGAATACTCTCTTACACAAACGTTACAAGACACTAACACACGTAGCATCCTAACATGTTTACTTATCAAATCAACAAGAAAGTATTACAAGGCTATCACAAACCAGCACAATCAAGTTATACACACAAGGTACATTCTAATATATGATTAACCAGGTCGGGTATCTATTCCCAAAGTACTTCATACATTATCTTTTAAAAGATACGTTACGTTTACAAAGTCACACAATACCCATAGTATATGAAAAATAGAGTGATTATCTTTTGAAGTAAATCAAAACACTTCTCTTCGTAAAATCAAGTAACAACATTCTTTTCCAAATGTTTCAAGTTTGCCTAATTTCAATTACTCAAGTTTCTCATTTTCGAAAGGTTTCGTAGTTCATAATTTATCACTTAATGATATAATTCTCCCTTAAAAGCAATTTGAGAAACATATGTTTGATACGTGAGTAGGTTATTCTTGTTTATAACAATCTTATTTAAGCAGCCATGATCTAGGAAATGTAACATCATTTTGTCTCATCTTAGTTTCTATGCAGATGGAAGTTTCTACTGGTTTTACTAATACATTATTAGTCAAAACATTTCCCTTTATTAGCGCATTGTGGTTTGTTCGATACTTATTCTCGATTCAAATCAAGAAACATTATTGCTTTTAAAATCAAGTACTCATTACTCGCGAATGAGGTTTTACAACATTTTTTTTACAAAATGTTAATTACCAAGTAAAACAAGTTAAGTCTCTTATCCTTTAAGATCAAGTCTCTTAACTTTTAAAATCAATAAACCATTCATTTTACCATTCTTAAGACGTTATACCTAACTTCCCATAAAGCTAGTATAACTCTTATGTTTTCAAAACCAAGTATTATTCTTCATTAAAAATGATTCAAAGATTCTTTTGAAATACTTCAAGATTCTTTATTATTACACATTAAGTCGCTTATAAGTCAAATCGCTACCTTTTAAAACCATAAAGCATTTTCTTACTTACATAAATCGTTATAACCAACTTCCCATAAAGCCGTTATAACACTTTATGTTTCAAACCAATCAAATACGTTTAACACACGTACGCTCACCGCACTACATAGTTATACACATATCATGCTAGAAAAGGTAGGAAGAGGTTCACATACCTAGCGACGATTATCGACTAATAGCAAAACACTCCAAGCACCTCAAACCGTCAGCTACTCCTTAAGTCAAGTAGATCGCGCCACGCATAGTACTTCAACCTATAAGGCCACAAGGCGCTTATTAACATCTAGGTCTAATCGTAGAACATTCTACGTAAAATTCGCAAGACTCTCCCCGCAACAACGTAAATCTCCTCCTCTATCGGGGCCGGCTACCAAGCCAACCGGGGGGGGGGGGTTATACGTCTAAACCGGATGTGCACAATTCTAGCTCACAGAAAAGCTACACAAGTCTACTGTAATACGGTCCTATGTAATTACAGTTCAGCACTCTTCTTTCGAAAAGGTTTCTTATTATTCAGGCTTAAGTCAAAAGACATTGCCGATAACTACGTTCAGTTCTATATATAGCATACTTCAACTATATATTCTAACAACATGTAATTTCCAATTACAATAGGAGGTCAAGAGTGTTTACCTCGATAAGCCCAAAATTATCCGAGTTTAAATGTCGATCCTGAGCAAGGTTTAGCTCCTACTCCGTGCGCTCCGACCCTCTCCAAACAACCCTTAGAAGTTCTAACCAACTTCTTCTTAATACTCCAACCAACTATGGAGATTTTCCTTAGGGTTTCGGTTTTGTGACTGACGGGAAGTATAATAGTATAACTGGGCTTTTAGTATAGGTATAACCTTAGAATACTATAAGGTATACGGCTAAGGTAATTTGGGCATTATAACAATACTTTTGAGAGTATTTCTACCAAGAGGGGGGGGGTATTTACGAAAACCACTAGGCAGTGGGGTACCCCATGGCTAGCACCACAAGGAGTGGGGAGAGGGCTCTGCCAAGTGAGGGGATGGTGTTGGACGAGAACACATATAAGAGAGGAGGATTTTAACACTTAGAGATTTGTAGAATGGATGAAGAAGTCTCCAAAGAGGGGTATTTATAGGTCTAGTAAAGGCCAACCAATGGCCAAGATCTTGCCAAGTGCAAGGCAAGTGTAGGGCCAAGATTCACCCATGTGTCCTAAACCAACTAACACACAAAATATCCTACCTACTCCCACTCTCCATTCGTCCAACATCACCGCCCAACGTGTTCCAATGAGAGGGTGACACGTGTCGCCCTCTCGTTGGTCCAAAATGTTTCGTCTCTCGGCGAAATCCGCAAAAATTAAAAATGACATAGCCGAATTTTCCTACGAAAGTCGTGGAAACGCTTTGTCGAAAACGACTCTAACCGTGTTGTGCACAAAGAATAAATCGGCCAAGACTATTCTCAAGTTCAAATTTTTCTACGTACGTCCTTACGTACATACTCTGAAAATATGGGGTATAACATTCTCCCCTCCTTAGAAACATTTGTCCCGAATGTTCCTTCTAAGTCTCAAACCAAACGTGTGCCAGTATAGTCTTCACTACTATACTTACCTTAACAATCCTGCCACAACTGGCCACAACAACACCTGCGCAAAATACTTACATCCAAGTTCACGAAACACCTCTAACATCACAAACGCCTCCCATCCAAGCGGTCTAAAATATAATTCCTTCGCACTTTCTCCATACAAAAGAAATGGTCACATCTCTCGCCGCAATACATGCTCGCTTCTCCCTTTACTCGTCGTGATACCACTTTTGTCACTTTGCCGCGAGGTTCTAGTGTCACCCGCGACCTAACAAATGGTATCGCCGCATGCGATCCCCGAGGTCGCCGTACACTCGAACTCTTACCACATTTCGACATCGTCGCTTCCAAAACTCGGTTACTATCTCTAACGTGGTCATCATTAATCGGGAACACTCGATGGATCTCCGATACTTTCCGATCATAATAATACGAAAGACCGGACGTATTGCCTCCTAAGTCGAACGACAAAAGCTAACATATAGGCAACCCGCCTATTCTTCACATGAACTCGTGCGGCCCAAAGTAACTCGGGCTAAGTTCCTCTGCTTTCCAAAACTCGTCACACCCAACCTGTGGTGGTACTTTCAAGAAGACCGACCGTCAACTCAACTCTAAGCCGCCGCCGATTATCCGCACGATTTCTCCGAGCCGCGAACCTCTTCTAGACAAGCTTTACCTTATCCACAAATGCTGGAACAAGCCTGAACCAACTATCTGAATCTTGCCAACATCGAACCAATCGATCGGCGACTTACACATCCGCCCCTACAAGGCTTCATAAGGCGACATCCGAACACTGAAATGGTAGCTTAAACACTCCCTCCACAGGAGACAACAATCCCCACAACTACCCTCAAATCCACACACCGCCCGAGGCGAATGCGATTCTCGAGACTCACCAGTTCTTAACCTCGCTGGTAAAACTTCCCGAAACAAAAACAGCCGTACCCTGGGCTCCACTGTCTGTCATAAGGTGAAGTTAGGCACCCCGTGCAGTCTTACAACCTTTCTGATAAATCAACACTGCCGAGTAAACGGTCTTTGCTAGAAGACAAGACGGCTGACCTCCTCGACCCGACTACTGGTCGAATGCATCCACGAACTCGTACGCTGGTTAACTAAACTTGGGCCTAACACCCTCATAACCCTAACCCAAAGCGGGATCACCACAAACTGACCCCACCACCATACAGGTCGCGGGTTGACCCGCAACGTGGCCTCAACCCGACCCGGCAACGCGCAAGACACTAGCTCCCCGAACCGGAAAACTCTCACTAATCACGTTACGAAAACCTAGCGGTCTTCTTAGCTCAACTACCCTCTTTCATTCCACACTACTCAGGGACTTATCCCACAAACATAGCTCACGTGCACTATGCACTCTTATAAGGGTCAAACATAAACAATACATCGTTTACTCGAGATGGCCTTACCTCTAAGGTCTCCACGTATAACACTCTAAGGCTCACACTTTCTATCCCCAATCTTCCCTTCATCGAACCATGATTTCTAATCACAAATTACACATCGCTATCGTAACATAGCACTTAAGATATACTCATCTCATCATACGTACTAATCTCTGAGGGTTAAGGATAAACTCAGATTCATCGCTTCCACTCCCTTAAGTCGTTCTAATCAAACTCGCCTGTAGGGCGATAGCTAAGGAAGGTGACGACTACCCATCGATCTCAAGGTTAAGTCCTCCTACAAGGACACTTTTTCGACATCGACTCGACGGCCGCAGGTAAAACAAGTACTAACTAAAAGATGACATTCCCCGGAATGACGCCTCCACACCGTGAACACCGGGGAAAATCGAATCCGTGGCCGAACCTACGTAGCCGTGAACCTAAGCTCGAGCTCGACCAACTCCTCGCATACCGAACGCCCCGAACCTCGCGAGGACCTTTCGCACCGTGGATGTGCATAATCTAATCACGCGAGGTGACTCGACTCGAAAGTTACCAAAGGACCTTCGCTCGCCCTCTTCGTTGTCCTTCGTTAACCCGTTGATCTCTACGCTTTGGCTCACGCGCATAAGCCCGCATACGTGACATGCTCAAGCCTAATCAAGAATTACTCGCGACAACCCTTTCTATGATATTCATCAAGACTCGCAGACATCGGTATACTCTCCGTAGCCAAATCCATAGCTAGTAAATGGTCGCTTTTGCAATCTATATTCTCTGTTCCCGGTCGTGGAACTGAAGGTTCAAATGTCATGGCCGTAGTAGGAACTGTCGCCGCCGTGCTAAACTCTGCTGGGGCTAGTGACGTAGCATAACTCCCCGAATGAAGCACTTCCACAGGTAAAGATTGGGCCCGTGCCTCAGAACCCTCTCAGATTTACTCGCAGCCTCGGCCGCCTTGCCCTCCCGGGCTCGTCACTACGCGAGGCATAACGGTAAGGAAAGAAATACGTGAGAGGGTCCAACTTGCAACACGCCTCTAAGGCACGATCTCAGAGTGAGAAGAATAGAAACTAATCCTAAATATCCTATAGCCTCACGATTATTGTGGTGCACAACACACCGATAATCAAGACTTCTGGATCGATACGTAGATACTTTCCGAGGATTAATCGCTTCGATACCACTTTTGTCATGACCGAACCGGCCCGTGATCGTGCCTTACCCCGCACCCTAGTGATACAACATCGAGTAATCAGGAACATAAAACAAGACATGAAAATATTAAGAAGTAAGAAATGTCGGAGAAAACTTGCCTTACGGCATATATATAAATCAATTTTAAAACCGAACGACATCCCATTACAACTCGCCACAACAAGATTTACATGCACCTCTAAGAAAGATACGACGACAATGGCGGACAGGGCCCGCCAAACCTCGAATGTAAACACCTACTACGACAGGGACTATACCACCGATAAGCCTCCGAGAAACGGAGCTTCCCAACGCCGAATTGTGACTCGAGAGCTAGGATCAACGATCGTGTACCTCAACTGCGGCATGAACGCAGCCTCAAGGAGGTCGATAACAGTACCAAGTATGTGAAATCAGAAAGTACTTAAATGAAAACATATCATTTTAAAATCAGTTTTGCAAGTATGTATGAAACAACCAAGGTAACGCACATAGTGCCATATCATAAACAAGAGCAACAATAGGTAAATCAGAATGTGTCTTTTCTAGGCTGCGAATGATCAAGCAGGCCAATTTCCGTAGTATCACCATGCAAGCCTAATCTCGACTCCGTAGTCCGCATAGGCCACTCATATAGGCCCGCATAGGGTATGTAACCCCGCATCGAGGGTAGCTACTCTCGGCGTCGCCCCGACTCGTAGTCCGCATGGCCACATAGACCGCATGAGGTATAACCCCGCATCACTAACACGAACTCCCAGTAGCTCCGCATAGGTCCTTGGACCCGCATGAGGTATTCTCGAATCATGGTCCTGCATCACCGAGTCTACCCCGCACGGAGGCGCCTTAACCCCTGTAATATGTCAAGAGGTGAGTGATATTATACTAACATAACAAACTTATCGTTAAACAACATAAGCACAACAAGAATACTCTCTTACACAAACGTTACAAGACACTAACACATGTAGCATCCTAACATGTTTACTTATCAAATCAACAAGAAAGTATTACAAGGCTATCACAAACCAGCACAATCAAGTTATACACACAAGGTACATTCTAATATATGATTAACCAGGTCGGGTATCTATTCCCAAAGTACTTCATACATTATCTTTTAAAAGATACGTTACGTTTACAAAGTCACACAATACCCATAGTATATGAAAAATAGAGTGATTATCTTTTGAAGTAAATCAAAACACTTCTCTCAGAAATCAAGTAACAACATTCTTTTCCAAATGTTTCAAGTTTGCCTAATTTCAATTACTCAAGTTTCTCATTTTCGAAAGGTTTCGTAGTTCATAATTTATCACTTAATGATATAATTCTCCCTTAAAAGCAATTTGAGAAACATATGTCTGATACGTGAGTAGGTTATTCTTGTTTATAACAATCTTATTTAAGCAGCCATGATCTAGGAAATGTAACATCATTTTGTCTCATCTTAGTTTCTATGCAGATGGAAGTTTCTACTGGTTTTACTAATACATTATTAGTCAAAACATTTCCCTTTATTAGCGCCATGTGGTTTGTTCGATACTTATTCTGATTTCAAATCAAGAAACATTATTGCTTTTAAAATCAAGTACTCATTACTCGCGAATGAGGTTTTACAACATTTTTTTTACAAAATGTTAATTACCAAGTAAAACAAGTTAAGTCTTTTATCCTTTAAGATCAAGTCTCTTAACTTTTAAAATCAATAAACCATTCATTTTACCATTCTTAAGACGTTATACCTAACTTCCCATAAAGCTAGTATAACTCTTATGTTTTCAAAACCAAGTATTATTCTTCATTAAAAATGATTCAAAGATTCTTTTGAAATACTTCAAGATTCTTTATTATTACACATTAAGTCGCTTATAAGTCAAATCGCTTACCTTTTAAAACCATAAAGCATTTTCTTACTTACATAAAGTCATTATAACCAACTTCCCATAAAGTTGTTATAACACTTTATGTTTCAAACCAATCAAATACGTTTAACACACGTACGCTCACCGCATTACATAGTTATACACATATCATGCTAGAAAAGGTAGGAAGAGGTTCACATACCTAGCGGCGATTATCGACTAATAGCAAAACGCCCAAGCACCTCAAACCGCCGCCTACTCCTTAAGTCAAGTAGATCGCGCCACGCATAGTACTTCAACCTATAAGGCCACAAGGCGCTTATTAACATCTAGGTCTAATCGTAGAACATTCTACGTAAAATTCGCAAAGACCTCCCCGCAAACAGTAAATCTCCTCCTCTATCGGCCGGCCACTGCCAACCAAGGGGTTATACGTCTAAACCGGACGTGCACAATTCTAGCTCACAGAAAAGATACACAAGTCTACTGTAATACGGTCCTATGTAATTACAGTTCAGCACTCTTCTTTCGAAAAGGTTTCTTATTATTCAGGCTTAAGTCAAAAGACATTGCCGATAACTACGTTCAGTTCTATATATAGCATACTTCAACTATATATTCTAACAACATGTAATTTCCAATTACAATAGGAGGTCAAGAGTGTTTACCTCGATAAGCCCAAAATTATCCGAGTTTAAATGTCGATCCTGAGCAAGGTTTAGCTCCTACTCCGTGCGCTCCGACCCGCTCCAAACAACCCTTAGAAGTTCTAACCAACTTCTTCTTAATACTCCAACCAACTATTCTATGATTAAGGATTTACAAATTCTTTGTAATTTATTAATCATGTCATCGTTGCATTCAACTTAATCCATACACTCAGCCTCTCCACTAGAAATAAAACCACTAAAGCAATTTAGATCAGAATACTTAAAGAATATGTACTTTTAGGATGTTGCTGGAGATGCAGATGTTGTTGCAGATGTTGTCTGAAATATTATGACATCTGATGCAACATTACCGACGACATATTCATTATCAGACAGAGGTTGTTCATAAATAATGACCACCATTTCTTGTGATTCGACTTCTTGATCGCCTTCCTCTTCTCCTTTATCGTCACTAAGCGAGACCCACAGATTCTTACCAAATTTCCTAAGCGTGTTTGCATATTTATTAGGATAATGACCCAAACTAGAGCATGCATGACATTGCATAAACTCTAGTTATTTGGGATAAAATTTGGTACAATCTGAATTGGTTCTTCTTAGTGGACTTCCTTTTTAGTACTTGGAACGAACTTGGTGGGCTTTTGATTGAAGCCTTGGTTTTGATGTTGTTTAAATTTAGATTGATTTATCTCATTGTTGAACTTTCTCACCATCGAATTGTATTTTCGAGTGAGTAAGGCAACATTAGCACCTTTGTTGGGCAATTTCCACGTGCTCACGCAAGTGTACGTATCGTTCACAAGTAATATAGTCTGTAAGACCGAGTTTATCGTCCACAGAGACTTGTTTCTAATTACCGTTCATCTATTTTATGTTATCTATTTGGCAAACATTATTTGAATTGGGTTTTTGTTTAACTACTAGAATAATTTCAAGAATTAACTAAACTATTTAAGTTGTAATCAGTTATGAAGGAATTAAGGCTTCCAAAATCATCGACTATCCACTCTATTCAATCCTTAATGCAACTAGAATGACTTCTTCTTCTACGTTAAGATAGCGGTTAACTAGACTGTCTTATATTCCGGTTAGGATATATAATCGCTCAACCCCAGTGCAGAACCCTTCTATATTTATATGATAGGATTTACCACATAGGAGGATTAAGAACAGTAACCTATAATGCTACACAAGTATTAGGGTAATTTCGTCTGCGATTTTAACCTATGTCTATTCAATTACAGCATATCCAAATCTCTCATTTCAGTTCTTGATTCGAAATCATATAGATTATAATAATGAGTGATCAGTTAACTATCAAACATTCATACCAACTATTGAATAAATCTTAAACAAGTGAAGAAGAAATCAAACTACTGCATTAATTCATGAATAAGAGTTTCAAATGATTCATAAGGAAAGCTCTAATAAAGTGTTTAGCTCCTAGCCATAGACATGCTAAGAACTAATACAATTCCAAACATAAACCGAATTAAAAAGAAAGAAAGAAAAATACTGTGAACTAAAGTCTCCAATTGTAGCCTTCAATCTGCCCTGAGTTGTGTTGTGTGATAGAATGTCCAACCTCCTCAACTAGACTAATTCCTATGGCTTATGTAGGTTGTAAATTTCGTGCCCTATGGACCTTTCTGCCCTTGGCCAATTCTACTTCGGATTTGGAAAATTCCGCATCGGCACCGCGGTGCCGAAAGTCCTACATCCTCTCAGTAAATATGGCACCGCAGTCCTGTATGAACGGCACCGCGGTGCTGTAGTCTTATGTCCTGAATTTCTAATTTTCGTCCTTTTTGCCTCAGGACCCTCCTTTTCTGCCTATTTTTCGCTCATTTTCGCCATTCTGCCTTTTGAAACCGTTGTGACTCAAAAGAAAGAAAAGCGAACCTAATATTATACTAAACACAACAAAAACAAGTAAAATACTAACTAAAATGACTCAAAAAGAGTATACAAAATACGCCTAACAAACCCCCAAACTTAAACTTTGCTCGCCCTTGAGTAAAGTAGAAAAACATAAACAAAGAACTCAAAATCAACAAAGACTCAAAGACTCAAATCAAGCAGTTGCACAAGGTTACTTAGAAATACATGAACGTCAGTTGGGATAATATGTTGGAACATGTAGCATGAATATAGCAATCTAGAATTTCAAGCCAGATATTTCACAAATTTATTTCAATCGCACTCAATGAAAATATGAACACTAACCTATGCATGTCAATTTCATTTAGTTCTATGGGAATGTTTACTTGTTATTCTCCACTAATCATAGACATACATTCTAGAGATCTTCAGGACTTTTCAGGGTTGTAATGTAGGCTTAGGCGGGGGTAGATAAAAGTGGGCATTTAGGCTCAAATTACGTACCATAAGCGTTTTTCACATTCAACCATTTTGTTCTTCTTTTTGGTATTCTTTTTCAGTTCATACCTATCGTTCTCCTCTTCTCTTTTTGAGAGCATGAAACACATCCACATAGGCACCCCCAAACTTAAGCTTTTATATTTTTTTCCTTGGGGTGCATCAATTTTTTTTCACTCTCTTTTGATATTTCTTTTCACACTTCTTCATCCCAATTTTTCAATTACTGCTTATGGCACACAAGGGAATCATAGGGTGTCAAAGAAATAACTTATTTTAGGCTCAACGGGGCTTACTAGGGATACAATTTATTGCAAGGTAGGTAATGAAATGTAAGAAGGACTAACAAAGAAATGTCTGAATCATCTCCCTAAACATGTACATCTTAACTATTTCGCCTCAAATAACAAGTAAGCAGACTTCATAGACATTTTTCAATTGACAACGCATAAGCTAAATTCAAATATCCCAAATAATCAGATTTTCATGAATTTTTGGCATATCTAACTTGAGCACACAAATTTTAGCTCTAATTTTATTACATTATCCTACTTAAATCACTAGGCGTTTTCAGCAACTACAACATGCATGATCATAAAAAAAAATTAACTCATATAGACACAATAAAAGACACAAAAACTCAATAAAAAAGACTCAAAAACATAAACACCCCCCAAACATAATTGACACATTGTCCCAAATGTGTAAGACTCAAAAATAAAGGGACGACTTACAGACAATAGTGGTTCCAATTGGTGGTGGTGGCGGCGGATACTACATTGACCACTGGTCGAACCTGGTGCTCAAATCATCGACGATCGCCAGTCCCGATGCCCTCGATCATCTGCATCGATTTAAGATCATCCGCTTATAGTTTCGCAAAGATTCTGTTGGTTTAAGAGCAGCTACTCTATCATTAGCATTGGAGGCTCCAAGGACAGGGGAGGCTGGTGTTTCTGAAATCGCATCCCGGCACCACGGTCCTGCACGACGGCATCGCGGTGCCTAAAGTACTGTGGCCTCTCTGAACATTCAGCACTGCGGTCCTGCCGAATGGCACCGCGGTGCTGACCCAATTCTGTGTTTTCCACCCTTTTCTTCCTGCTCATTCTCCGATCCCCGCACCTGTCATCACATCACAACCAAAAAATACCAAAAGTAAGACTGTTCTATCAAAACTAAATTGCATAATTTAAACATTGGGTTGCCTCCCAAGTAGCGTTGGCTTTAGCGTCTTTTAGTCGGACGCAGGTTCCTTATCAAATCATTGGGGTATATTAGCCCCACAACCTATCCACTTGAATATCATTTTTCTCTTCCTCACTCTATTTTTCTTTTTCTTTTCATTGGGTTCAGTGGGACTTACCTGGTTGTCAGCTTTCATGTCATGAACTTTTGTTGCAGCTTCCAAACTAGCCTGTGGGTTAACAACTGTAGGAATGATCTCCCTAGTTTTGTTATGTGCTTTCTGAACTGCCGTGTCAGTTGTGCTTACTGCGAAGCACTTGTTGCTGGCCAGAGACTCAATGGTGGGTTTGAACACCTTGAATACCATGTCTTCTTCCTGAACCCTGAGTCTCAACTCTCCCTAATCTACATCGATTAGGGCTCTGCCCGTTTCAAGGAATAGTCTCCCCAAAATGATGGGTATTTCATCATCTTCCTCCATGTCAAGAATGAGGAAGTCTGCTGAGAAGAATAACTTTCCCACCTTGACAAGCACATCTTCCACTATGCCTCTAAGGTGCACCACAGTTCGGTCAGCCAGCTGCAGATATACTGTGGTTGGTTTGGCTTCCCCCAAACCCAATCTCTTGAACATAGACAGAGGCATGAGATTGATACTAGCCCCTAAGTCACAAAGTTCCCTGTTACATGTTACTTTGTCAATAGTGCAGGGCAGGGTGAAGCTTCCTGGATCTTTCAACTTGGGAGGTAGTTTTTTTTGTAAGATGGCGCTGCACTCCTCTGTCAACGCTAATGTCTCATAATCCACCAACCTTCTCTTCTTCCCAAGTATCTCCTTCATGAATTTGAAGTATGCGGTCATCTGCTCTAACGCCTCAATGAAGGGGATATTGATGTGAAGCTTCTAAATACCTCCAAAAACTTAGAGAACTGCTTGTCTATGACCTTCTTTTGGAGCCTCTGAGGGTAAGGGATTCTATCAGTGTATTCCCTCAAAGGTGCTGCTGGAGCTTTCTAAACTGTAGGATGGTCCTCAGTGACCCCCTCTTTTCCTTCCTCAACTGCTTTCTCACGCTCTTTCTCATGAACCACTGCGGGTTGGGGAGCAACCTGCTCCAACTACTTTTCACTCCTTAACAACACTGTCTTACATTTCTCTCTTGGATTGACCTCTATATTGCTTGGGAGAGTAGCCGACGGCCTGTTGGTTACCATCTTCTCTAGTTTCCTAACCTGCGTTTCCAGGTTCCTGAGAGATGACCTGGTTTCAGACATGAACTGATTCTGCGAATTGGTGAGTGTAAGCAATGCAACCCTCAGCTCACCAGGCTTCTCCTGTTGTGTAGGTGGTCTAAACTGTTGGGATGAGGTAGCCTGATTCTGTACTTGTTGTGTTACACCCCGTATTTCCAAGAGATTGAGATAAGAACGTACGTGAGAAAATAAGATTTAAATCGTGGAACGAAAGAAAGATCATTTTTTCCTAAGGAAATATTTCGGAACCTCGTGAAGGGAAAAAGGTCTATTAAGTGGAATTTGGTTCTCAAATTTGGTATTTGGGACTTATAGAATATATTGGAATTTTGGATTTTAAGTTTCGGATTTGGTCATGTGGGGCCCACCGGAAAAATTTACGACTTTGTGGGGCTCACAAGGTTTTGAGATATTTTGACCAAATAGGGATATTTTTGGTGATGAAATAATTTTGACGAATTGGAGGGTGACACGTGGCACACCCCCTCCCCACTTGTCTTGGCTTGACTATTTGACTTAGATATTTGTTGAAGGAGGACAAGTGGACATGGGTCCCACATCCACTTGTCCATACACTTGTCTTGATCTCACTACATGGTATACATTATATATACATAGAGGGAGTGCAAGACTTGCACAACACTTAGAAAAAAATCCATCTCCCTCTCCATAATAGCTCTTGGCCAAGGGCCCTTTTTGGAAGACAAAAATTCTTCAATCCTTGATGATAAATCCTCAAACTCAAGACTAAAATCCCTAGTGGCGTACTAAGCCTAGACAACCCCTTAAACCCCGAAAATACCCTATTGAGCCGTGAGTTGTACCTTGAAAACCTAAGGTGTTCTTCAACTTTGGTGTTGAAACTTAAAGAGAAGTTGGTTATGAACTTCTAAGAGTTGCATATTGTGGATTGGAACGGGAAGAATAGGAGCTAAGAATATTCTAAGGATCGACTTTGAACTTGGACTATTTTGGGCATATTGAGGTAAGGATCATTTGTCCTCTTAATGTAATTGAAGATTACATGTTGTTGTAGTATATAAATGAGCTTGTGATATAAATAATGAAGATTAAAAAGGTTTGGAACACATTGGGATGGTGAGGTCGAAACTAGGCAAGTTTCGGCTTATTGGATTGTTGATCATTTTGATTGTTAATTATACTTGTTACATGTTATATAATGAAAGGAATATAGTTGTTGATAGTTTATACAACTTATATAACATGTTGGAATGATCATTTGGATTAAAAAGAACGAAGAATAAGAAGTACATGTCACAATCTTGGCATGTTAGCCGATTGTGGACAGTTTTGGTATTAACAGATTCGTTGGTTATTGTTTTTATAAAACATTACCTATTACATGTTGACATAATGGAATATTGTTGTTAACAAGTTAATATAACTTATATGAAGTGTTGAAATATAAGTTGGATTATAAGAAGTTAAGGAAATAGTTTTGGTTGTAGTAGTTGGCCGAGAACACCAACTAAATAAGAGACTGTTTTTACATTGGACTATGGACTGTATTAGTGGACTAATGGACTGTATTAGTGGACTGTACTAATGGACTGTATTAGTGGATTAATGGACTGTATTAGTGGACTGTACTAATGTACTGTTTTATGGATTGTTTTGTAATGTGATGGTGGGGCAGAATTTTACACGTCAAGTTAGACGTGTAATCCCCTTTGGTTAACTGTTGGTTGTGCCTTAAATGTGGCATGTTGGTTGTAGAATTCGGACCTTGGAAAAGGTGGAAAAGTACGTAGAAACAAGGGAAAGTTCTGCCCAATTTTCCGTAGAATAAGAGACCTTTTACTTAGTATTATTCTACATTAGAAAGCTAGAAGTTGATAGACGTATTATGGTCATTATAGGCTGACATTCTACGTGCGGCGTATTCTACTTGGCATATGGAATAGCTTAATAGGTATGTGGAACTCTTCCTATCTTTCTTTGAGCATGAACATTATAAAATGTATAGTACGGTGGACGTACATGTTTTAAATGAAATCGGATTCATTATGGCACTTGATTTGAAAAGTACAAGCTTACTTGATCTTAAAGAATAATTGCCTTAATGTTGAAAGTGGAAGTTACTTGATGTTAAAAGTAAAGATGACTTGATTTTATATGTGAAGTGCCTTTATTTAAAGAGTATAAGTTACTTGATTTCAAAAGAAGAAGTACTTGGTTCTATTAAAAGGAAAGATGTGGTAGTGCTTTAGTTTTCTAAAATGAAAGTTTGTTATAACGGATTTATGGGAAGTTTGTTATAACAGTTTTATGGAAAGTCAAGATATGGTTTAATATATGTACAGTGGCGGCCTTGTCGTCTTGCCGATTTTATCATGAGGTATTTTGAGTTATTTAATGCTTCCGCTATTGGTATATGTGTTGGGAGGGTATAAGGGTGCCCAGGTAGGGCACCGCCGCAGCCCGGTTCGGTCGTGACACGCCGTTCGTAATTACCCGATATGATTGCCGCTGGCACAGTCGCTCCTCCACGAAAAGTTAGGGTGATTTCTCCACCCTGGATTGTATGTGTTGGAATTATAAGGCCACTGAAAGTTCCCAACTACCTGAACCTGCTCCATTGGAACATTATTAGGGTCCACCACTGTGCATCTGTCAAAGGAATGCGGTCCACCACAAATATCACAATTTACCGACATCTGGACTGCATTCACAGACATAGTGTTCTGCTGTAGTTGCTTCGTCAGAAGAGCCACGTGTGCATTCAGGGCAGTGATAGAATCTAATTCATGTATGCCCATAACCTTCCTGCTATTCACTGACCTGTCATCTGCCCCTTGATAATTGTTGGCAGCCATGTCTTCTAGTAACTTATGTGCCTCATTGGCACTCTTTCTCATAAAGGCTCCCCCTGCTGCAACATCAATGATGGTACGCGTAGTACCACTCAGCCCATTATAAAAAATGTGGACTAACATCCACTTCTCTATGCCATGATGTGGGCATTTCCTTTGTAGATCCTTAAATAGCTCCTATGCATCATAGAGTGACTCACCATCCACCTGGTAATAATTGTTTAACTCTCCCCTTAACTTTATCGCTTTTGAAGGAGGGAAAAACTTTGCAAGAAACTTTTGGGCTAGGTCCTGCCAGGTGGTGATGGAGTTGGAAGGTAGTGAGTTCAACCAACTCTTGGCTCTGTCCCTAAGTGAGAACGGGAAGAGCCTCAATCTAATGGCGTCGTCAGTAACGCCATTGTATTTGAAAGTGGCACACAGCTCCAGAAAGTTGGCAATGTGCATGTGGGGGTCTTCAGATGGCAATCCCCCGAACTGTACTATGTTCTGGACCATACTCAGGATAGCTGGCTTGATCTCAAAGTTGTTTGCCCCTATTGCTGGGAGCCTGATGCATGTATGTTCACCAGTGACCATGGGTAAGACATAATCTCTCAAACTTCTTTCTGCTGGGACCGATATTGGCTATTCTACATGTTCAGGACCCTCGTTGTTTTCCCCATTCTGATTCGGTGGTTGGTTTTCCATGGTCACTGAATCAGCTATCTTTTATTTCGCCTGTTTGGCTTGCACGTTGTCTCAATTTCAGGGTTGAATGGAACAAGTGTATTTGCTCATCTCCTTCTTCGCATGCACTAAATCCCTGAAAAGGACCAAAATCAACAAACAAATCAAGGCAACAGGGTCCTAACAGTAAAAATAAAAATAAAAATAAAAATAAAGCCAAAGTAGAAATAAAATAGATAATTCGATATTAGAAACACGTCAGTCCCCAGCAACGGCGCCAAAAACTTGTTGGGCGATTTCCACGTGCTCACGCAAGTGTACGTATCGTTCACAAGTAATATAGTCTGTAAGACCGAGTTTATCGTCCACAGAGACTGGTTTCTAATTACCGTTCATCTATTTTATGTTATCTATTTGGAAAACGTTATGTGAATTGGGTTTTTATTTAACTATTAGAATAATTTCAAGAATTAACTAAACTATTTAAGTTGTAATCAGTTATGAAGGAATTAGGGCTTCCAAAATCCTCGACTATCCACTCTATTCAATCATTAATGCAACTAGAATGACTTATTCTTCTACGTTAAGATAGCGGTTAACTAGACTGTCTTATATTTCGGTTAGAATATATAATCGCTCAACCCCAGTGCAGAACCCTTCTATATTTCTATGATAGGATTTACCACATAGGAGGATTAAGAATAGTAACCTATAATCCTACACAAGTATCGGGGTACTTTCGTCCACGATTTTAACATATGTCTATTCAATTGCAGCATATCCAAATCTCTCCTTTCGGTTCTTGATTCGAAATCATATAGATTATGATAATTAGTGATCAATTAACTATCAAACATTCATATCAACTATTGAATAAATCTTAAACAAGTGAAGAAGAAATCAAACTACTGCATTAATTCATGAATAAGAGTTTCAAGTGATTCATAAGAAAAGCCCTAATAGAATGTTTAGCTCCTAGCCATAGACATGCTAAGAACTAATACAATTCCAAACATAAACTGAATTAAAAAGAAAGAAAGAAAAATACTGTGAACTAAAGTCTCCAATTGCAGCCTCCAATCTGCCCTGAGTTGTGTTGTGTGATAGAATGTCCAACCTCTTCAACTAGAATAATTCCTAGGGCTTAAGTATGTTGCAAATTCCGTGCCCTACGGACCCTTCTACCCTTGGCCAATTCTACTTCGGATTTGGAAATTCCTGCATCGGCACCGCGGTTCTGCATGCCTGGCACCGCGGTGCCGAAAGTCCTGCAGCCTCTCAATAAATATGGCACCGCGGTCCTGTATGAACGACATCGCGGTTCTGCAGTCTTCTGTCCTGAATTTATAATTTTCGTCCTTTTTGCCTAGATACCCTCCTTTTCTGCCCATTTTCGCTCATTTTCGTCATTCTGCCTTTTTGAATCGCTGTGACTCAAAAGAAAGAAAAACAAACCTAATACTATACTAAACAAAACAAAAAAAAGTAAAATACTAACTAAAAATGACTCAAAAAGCGTATACAAAATACGCCTAACAACCTTCACCAAGTTCTTCAAGATTCTCATATTCTTCATTGATTTGATTCTCTGAGGATTGAACTTGAAGTGCCACATTCTTGCTTTTATAGAGTTCCCTCTGATTCTCAAATTTCATCTCATAGGTTTTGAGAATGTTCATCAAAGTATGAAGGTCCATAGTAGCAAGATTGTGAGTTTCTTCAATGACACAAATCTTTAAATTGAACTTTTCAAGGAAGAGAACGGAGAGCCTTTTCAACAAGTTGAGTGTTGGTTAATGGTTCACTAAGCACTTGACATTCATTAGAGATGTCTATCAAATTTTCAAAATAAGATTTAATATCATCCGCTTCTTCCATCCTTAAATGTTCGTATTTGCTCATGAGCATGTGTAGCTTAGTTCGATGAACATTTGAGCTACCTTCAAAATTATTTTGTAAAGTATCTCATGCATGTCATTGCACATTGTTAGACATACCAGGGAAGACTAGAGATCGTGTAAGTGCTCGTCGAGATTTGATAGAACATAAAATTATGCCAGAGCTTCAACCAATAGAATTAGAAGATGGTAACGAAGAAATTCCATGCTCTCGCTTCTGGATGTCACTTGTAGAAAAGCACAAGTTCTGTCAAGTCATAAAAAATTATAAGTTACCACAATGTTATACTTCTAATATTGCTTGATGTGTGCATGTTGAAGAAAGGAAAATCATACGCTAAAAAAGTCATGATGCTCATTTTATGATGAATTACTTGCTCCATATTGCTGTGAAAACAACATTATCCAAAGATGTTGCTACTCCATTGATAAGACTTTGTGCTTTTTTCAGAGGCATATGAAATAAAGCTATTGATCCTCGACATCTTGGCAAACTCAAGTCAGAGATAGTTGAAACACTTTTCCTGTTTGAACAGATTTTTCCACCCGCATTTTTTGACGTAATGGTGCATTTACCTGTACATCTAGTGGACCAAATTAAGATGGGTGGACCGGTTAGTTCAAGGTATATGTATAGGATTGAGAGGTATATTCGAGAGTTAAAGTTGGATGTTCGAAACAAGAGCCATCCAGAAGGCTCAATGGCATAAGGATGTTGACACCCAATTTTGACCCTCTAGTCCAGTCATTAACTATAAAATTACACTAATTTTTCAAAATAATTCTAACAATGTTATAATAATAAAATGCGACAATAAAACATTAATACATGCATAAATAAGCGATTTAATAATGGCACCACGTTTTACGTAGAGTATTAAGCACTTTGAGTCTCACGTCCGCATTTGTTATTTGCCTAAATATTATTCATAATTTAAGCCCTATTCTATTTCCATTAATTCTTAATAATTTAACTAATAATAAATACGTAGATAAATAAATAATTTAATAATGACGTCGCATCAAACATTCCTTAAAATTATATCCACACTTATTAATATCCAAAGTAATTTCATAAGCAATTGAAACCCCCCATTAATTCAATTTTAATTTAACAAAATATGCATAGTAAATAAGTTTTAATAATGGTCTCGCATTATAAAACATTAAGCACGCCCGCATTTATTATTGTAATATTTTAAACTCAAGCTAAAACTAATAAAGAACCTAAAGTCATATTAAAATAATTAAAACTAACCTAAACCTCACTTATTTACCACTAATTAAATCTAATACTAAAATAAATACACTTAAAACTCTACCCAAATTAAAACTACCCAAAACGCTATTAGCCCAACACCCATAATTCGTCCAGCCCATCAGCCCAACAATACCCGCGGCCCAGCAACCCATTTATTTATCTTCTTCCCCCTTCTCATAAAACCTAAGAAGAACAAACCTAAAAGAAAAAAAACTGAACGAACCCTAAACCCCTCTTCGTAAATCGCCCACAAATCTTTCCAAAATCACAATATTAACTTACCATTTCTATCACCTCAAATTTGCATTAAATATGTCACGACCCGAACCCGGGCCCGTGACTGGTGTCTTACCCGGGCACCCTAGTGATACAACATCAGAGAAAATCAGCGAAATATAAAAACATACACATGAAACAAGATATACAATAATGAAATAAGAAAACAGGCTAACCAAAACGGTTACCTTTCTGAATATATAAATAAAACTTGAACCCGAACAGTTACATCCCTTTTACAAACTCTGCCCACAACAGTACTACACCCCTCTACGAATGTTATAACAACAACGACGGGACAGGGCCCCGCCATACCTGTTACACCCCGAAAATTCCAGGGTATGTTTATAGGAACGTACGTAAGAACTCGAAAATGTTAAGATTTGAGACGAGTAAAAATTTATCGGAATTTTGGAATATGTCGGAAACGAAATATTGCGACGAATGGGAGGGCGACACGTGTCACCCCCCCTTGATAGTCTTGGACGAAATTGACATGGGGGAAATGGTCATTTGACCATAATTTAAAAGACCAAGTCTTGCAAAGGCAAGAGCTTGACATTGTTGACTAAGTCAAATGCCACTTGGCATGATCCTTGTGAAAAGCATCCTAACCACCCATTTGTTCTAATCTTGACCCTTCCTTGTGTTATTTAAGTATACTAGTAGCAAGACTTTGCCATTCTACACTTAGAGAAAAATTGAAAAACTTGTTCTTGCTCTTAAGGAAGCTCACGGCTTAGGCATGGTTTCAAAGGGAATTTTTTTGTTTGTTGTCCAATAGGTTCCACACTTTAAACCAAGGTTTTTAAGGGTATTGTAAGGGTATCTCAATAGAAAGATCCCGGAAAAGTGGTGTTTTCGTATTAGTCGCAGTTTAAAACCTAAGGGGTTATTCAACTTTGAAGATGGAACTTGAAGATGAGTTATTCATAAGCTTCTAAGGGTTGCTTGGAGTGGATTGGAACGTCGAAAGGAGGAGCTAAAATTGCTAAGGATCGACTTGTGATCTTGGATCATATTTGGGCTAATTGAGGTATAACCTTCATTTTACTTTTGTAATTGAAGATTTCATGTTATGATGAGTTATAAGTGATCATTTGATATGTGTTATGAAGTTTGATAAGTGTTATAGAAAATTGGAAGCTCAAATCCGAAAATGACATGTTTAGCCATTTGAAATTGAAATCCAATTTGATCGATAAATTGAGTTGTCGCATGTTATCTACTTGAAGAATGTAGTAGCTATAATCGATTGCGGCTTGATATCATGTTATACTAAACAACTTGAATTGAAAAGGAATTGGAAAGATTGTTATGTTATTACACCTTTGGCCGAGAATGACATTATATGTTGGACTAGTTTGTTATAAATTGTGGGGCGGAATTTTACACGTCTTGATTAAGCGTGTAATCCCCTATTGTTAACTACTTTGTTGGGCCTTAAATGTGGCATGTTTGGTTATTGAATTCGGCCTTGAAAAATGTGGCAAAGTATGTAGAAACAAAGGAAGTGTTGTCCGATTTTCCGTAGAATTTAGTAGCTTTGCACTTGGAATATTCTACGTTTGAAGTAAGAAGTTAATAGACGTACTTCGGTCATTATAGGTTGACATACTACATATGGCGAATTGGACTTAGCAAGTGGATTAAACCGAAGAGGTATGTGGAACTTTCTTATCTCTTGAGCATGAATAAGTTGTAAATGTATAGTACGGTAGACGTACAAGATTTTGACAATCTAGGTCCATTTGATATCCTTGGCTTATTTTAAGAATGTCCAAGTTGATTGAGTTAGAGAATTAACTCACTTGTTTAAATATTAAGGATATCTTGGTTTTCAAAAGTTAAGAGACTTAAGTATGTTGAAAGTATTATTGATACTTGTTTTGTTGGAAAGTTTAAGTCTCTTGGTTAAAAAGAAGTATGTAAGTTGCTAATGTATAAAGCTAGTATAACGGCTTTATGGGAAGTTGGTTATAATAGCTTTATGGAAAGTTAATAAGAGAGTGGTTTACTCTAAGTAAATTAAGTATGTTAAATGACTTGAAATAACGAAAGGCAAATTGATTTAAAGGCATCAATTGCTTAAGATTTTTCAAGGAAAGAAGTCACTTGATTTAGAAGCCCGAAAGTGTATTTTTCTAAAAAGGTATTGTGACTTGTCTTAAAATGTAGTTATGACTTGATACTATGGTTATTAGTATCTTGGAATTTATATGAAAATGAGTCATTTTAAAAGAATAGGAGTACGTAGTACATTGGGTTAAACTCCCGGATTTTATAATGATATGTTAGTGCCTTAAGTAAACTAAAATGAGAGTGTAGATGAATAAGACTAATAAGAAGTTAGGGTGATTTCTAACTTGCTTATTTATTGTATGACGGCCGGTTTGAGATAGGGTAAGAGTATAAGTGAGGGGCAGACCCCCAAGACGTTATACCACCTTCTCCAGGATAAGAGTATAAGTGAGGGGTAAACCCCCAAGACATTATACCACCTGCTTTAGTACCTTCTTCAGGGTAAGAGTATAAATGAGGGGAAAACCCCCAAGACGTTATACCACCTGCTTCAGGGTAAGAGTATAAATGAGGGGTAGGAACCCTAAGACGTTATACCACCTGTTTCTATGGGTTCGCTACCCATGATATGATCGGGAGTCTCCTATTGTGATGTTGTACGTATTCCCTTGATTTACTCTCATTGTTTGTAAGGCAATCGTGGTAATCGTTAATTGAGTTATCGACTGTCTCCGCTTTATTATAGACTTATGATTTCATTACGCATTTCGTTTCACATATTTGGTACATGTTGTAACGACTCTCCTGGCCGCGTCACGCCGCAGTAGTACAGTGCCGATCCTCGCTCTTGTGGTCATCGTCACCGCTGAGAAGCCCCTTTATTCCGAGGCTTATCCTCGGTATGGTCGATTGTTGTACATTCGTGGTATGGCGGCCCCGCCCGCAGTTGTTATTCTTAAGTCCAGAGTCACATTTGTGGATTGGGTTGTAAGAAAAAAAATGTACTGTTTTATTTGTATGGATTACGAAAGGTGGCCTTATCGGCTAGCCTGTTGTTATTTTTATGTTTAAGCTTTTAACAGTTGTGTATGTTCCGCTGCTATTCTCTGATGTGTAGAAAGCGGGTGCCTGTGTAGGGCACCATCGCGCCCGGTCGGGTCGTGACAAAAGTGGTATCGAGCCGTTGTCCTCGAAAGTGTCTACGCATCGTGTCTAGTAGTCTTGATTATCGGTGTTGTGCACCACATCTATAATCGAGGCTGCAGGACATTTAGCATTGGTTTCATTCTTCTCACTCTAAGATCGCGATAGAGTCAGATGTATGGTTAGGGTCGTCTCCCTAACAAGTTATGATTGTTTGCCACTACGAAAGCGCAAAGCAGTGACCCAGGAAAGATTATGTGGATTGCGTATCCAGGTTGGTAATGTTTGTAGTTGGTATTGTGACATACAACTATACAGATTTATGTATGAGGGTCAGACGCGTGTTTCCTAGAATGATTTTAGATTACCAGAATTCGGTAAGGACTAAATAGATACCGGGAAGGTATGAACAGTTAAGGAACTCTCATCAAGGTTTTACATGCTAATTTGAGATAATTAGGAAATGATGAGCTGTATGAGAATGTAATGGACCCTTAAGAGGTCATAATTGAGGGACTAAATGGAAGACTATGTTAATAGGTTAAGCTACGTGGTATGATAAAGAGAATGGTACGGGTGAGATCTGTATGGAGTAAGTATGGTTGTTATGGTCAAGACAACACGATTATAGTATATTGAGAAGTTTTTGTACCCGTCTACGGGGGGACTGATAAGTTAGGCTTGGAGCATGGAAATTGTGAGCCTAGGAATGTTGATAACCACCGAGACCTTAGATATATAAGGCCTTCTCGGGTAGTAAAGTTAAGATAGACCAAGGAAAAGAGTTAAATACGACGCCGAGTCGGTCAGATCTATTAAGGGTCGCCCATAGCTTGAAATGAAATGGGATCAGTTGGTAGTAGTCCCGCCATGTGACAGGTCACGAGGTGCAAGGCCCAAGTCTAGTTAATCGTTTTACGTTCGTGGACGCATTCCACCGAACCAGTGGTGAGCCGAATCGGCCTTATGTTGTTTAGAATAGTAACTCAAAAGATTGGAGGCCCGAATCAGTATGAAGGCTATGTACGTACACTACAATAAGTTTGGAAGTACGGGAAGAGTACGACCAGTAAGAAAGAGAGCAACCAAGTATAAAGAAATGGAACCGGAATCCATGAGGACCTTTCGAGGTAACTACACCCGTGAGTGTTGGGTGGTAGCTGAGCGGTTAGATAATAATTGCCGGTAACGATACAGTCGTTGGACCCTAGCAGAGCTGTTATGACAGACGTTGAGGTCATTATGAGTACGAACTAGTTGGCCTCTTGTTATGCCAACGTGGACTACAGAGAGAGAATTGATTTGGTACCGCTTCCTGCAGTTTGCTATCGAGTGGAAAGGAAGAGAAGTGGGGGTAACCAGTGAATTATCCTTCCTTCTTTGACATTGTTGTTTTTTTTATAAGCCTGTGTGACTTGTTCACTTGATGTAATTGATGCAGAAATTAAGAAATACTCGAATTTGAAGGAGTTTATGCTAAGTGCCCTTGGATGTACTTGGAGTTGGTTTGGTGTGGCGGTCAGGGCCACGACCTTCCGGATAAGTTCAGGATAGCGCGCAAGCAAGAATAAGATAAGTACGAGTGTGGCTGCAGAAAATAGAAGACATCGTTGGTAGATTTTGAAAATCTATACGTTTAAGGTGGCGCTTGATGATTTTGATTTTGATAGAGAGATAAGTTCTCTCCCCCTCGTAAAAGGACGCTTTACGACATGGGTCATGCGTGTACCCATGTTGTTAGACGCAGGATATGAGACCGTAGGGTCTCCGTGATCGCCATGCCATAGGTTACAATTGTAGATAACCGTGGAAAAGTGTTGTGTCGGGAAATTAAGAACGACGCCCACGGTCGAGGAAGTGTCGGGAGGACAAAACGCAGTAGTACGCATATATGAATCTGTACGATTATGAATCAAGATAGAAATACTTTCGCTGATAATAATGCCTAAGGTAAGGATATGGCCAGAATGATAAATGAAAATATGACTATGGTTATGTAAGTTGCACGAGGTATGTTTACCCCAGACTAGTGTAAAGACCACTAGTAAATAATGGGAAGTAAGAACATTTCGAAGAAATGTGGTAACACCTGGCTATTATCTCTACGAGCTGGGAGAGAATAATAGGATTACTACTTTACAAGATCAAGGAAATCCCCCCCCCCCCCTGCCCTAGATTGTGATTGATAGGAAATCTTAGCCAGGAGGCAAGCAAAATGATCAAATCTAAGTTAGTCACCAAGTTTGGTTGCAACAGAGAAAGGCTTTCAGTTATTGGAAGATAAGTTGACCACGACTACAGTTCTAACCCCTCCTGTGAGACTAGAGGGTTAGGTTATTATGATAACACGCCGTGTCAATAGGTTGTGTGCTGACGCAACCCGATAAGGATAGAGCCTATGTTTTTCCCGGTAGTTAGGGAAGCAGGAAAGGAAATTACGCCACTCACGATTTAGAGCTGGAGGCAGTTAAATCATGCCTTGAAGATTTGGGGGCATGACATTTATACAGACTTCATGTGGATATTTGTGCAGACCACAAAAGCCTCCGGTATATCTGCAGACTGAGGCAGTAGAATTTGCGACAGCGATGGTGGTTAGAGTTACTCAAGGATTGTGATATTGATATCCTATACCATTCGGGGAAAGCCAAGACAGTTACAGATACTCTTTGTCGTGGATCTAAGGGTAGTCTGCCAGATGGGCAGCCAGATAGACAGGACGTGATCTGTGAGATTCATCAGCTACCGAGCCGGGGGGGTTCGATTTTTTGTTTCCAAGGTTAATGAAGTTTATATCCGAGAGGTTGCCGAGTCTTCCGTCGTTGAGGAGGTAAAGAGGCGACAATATGAGGATCTAGTTGTTACACCCCGGAATTCCAGGATATGTTTATAAGAACGTACGTAAGAACTCAAAGGTGTTAAGATTTGAGACGAGTAAAAATTTATCGGAATTTTGGAATTTGTCGGAAAACGAAATATTGCGACGAACGGGAGGGCGACACGTGTCACCCCCTTAGTGGTCTTGGTCGAATTTGTGCATGGGTAGAATGGTCATTTGACCATAATTATGATGAAAGTCTTGCTAGGCTAAGAGCTTGACAACATTGACCAAGTCAATGAGCCCACATAGCATGATATTTAAATAAAATGCATCCAAGCCACCCATTTGTTTTAATCTAGACCTTCCATTTGGTTATATAAGCTTCATTAGTAGCAAGACAAGGCTTAACACTTAGAAAAAATTTCAAGAATTTGAAGAACCTTATGTGAGGCTCTCGGGTTTGGGGTTTAAAGAGAAAGATTTTTTTTGTTTGTTGTCCAATAAGCTCCATACTTTAAACCAAGGTTCCTAAGAGTATTGTAAGGGTATATCAATAGAAAGATCCCGGAAAAGTGGCGTTTTCGTATTAGTCGCAAGGTGGAAACTAAAGGAGTTCTTCAACTTTGAAGTTGGAACTTGAAGATGAGTTCATCATAAGCTTCTAAGGGTTGCTTGGAGTGGATTGGAACGTCGAAAAGAGGAGCTAAAGTTGCTAAGGATCGACTTGTAATCTTGGATCATATTTGGGCTAAATGAGGTATAATCTTCGTCTTACTTTTGTAATTGAAGATTCCATGTTATGATAAGTTAGAAATGAGCATATGATATATGTTATGAAGATTGATAAGTGTTATGGAATTTTAGGAGCTCAAAACCGAAATGACATGTTTAGCCATTTGAAATTGAAATACAATTTTGGTCGATAACTAGAATCGTCGCATGTTATCTACTTGAAGATTATAGTTGTTATAATCGATTGCGACTTTATAACATGTTATACTAAATAACTTGGATTGAAAAGGGATTGGAAACGAATTTGTATTGTTGTCCCTATTTTGCCGAATGGACATTATATGTTGGACTAGTTTGATATTTATTGTGGGGCGGAATTTTACACGTCTTGATTAAGCGTGTAATCCCCTATTGTTAACTACATTGTTGAGCCTTAAATGTGGCGTGTTTGGTTATTGAATTCGGCCTTGAAAAAGGTGGCAAAGTATGTAGAAACAGAGGAAGTGTTGTCCGATTTTCCGTAGAATTTAGTGACTTTGCACTTGGAATATTCTACGTTTGAAGTAAGAAGTTAATAGGCATACTATGGTCATTATAGGTTGACATACTACGTACGGTGTATTGGACTTAGCAAGTGGATTAAACCGAAGAGGTATGTGGAACTTTCTTATCTCTTGAGCATGAATAAGTTGAAATTGTATAGTACGGTAGACGTACGAGGTTTTGACGAATCTAGTCCATTTGATATCCTTGGTTTATTTTAAGAATGTTCAAGTTGGTTGAGTTAGGGAATTAACTCAGTTGTTTAAAAATAATAAGGATATCTTGGTTTTTAAAAGTTAAGAGACTAAGTATTTCGAAAGTATATGATACTTGTTTTGTTTGGAAAGTTTAAGTCTCTTGGTTATAAAGAAGAATGTAAGTTTCTAAAGTATAAAGCTAGTATAACGGCTTTATGGGAAGTTGGTTATAATAGCTTTATGAAAAGTTAAAAAGAGTGGTTTACTCTAAGTAATATAAGTATGATAAATGACTTGATAATGAAAGGCAAATTGATTTAAAGGCATCAATTGCTTAAGGTTTTAAAAGAAAGAAGTCACTTGATTTAGAAGCCTGAAAATGTATTTTCTAAAAGGTATTGTGACTTGTCTTAAAATGTAGTTATGACTTGATACTACGGTTATTAGTATCTTGGAAGTTTTATATGAAAAGGAGTCATTTTAAAAGAATAGAAGTACGTAGTACTTTGGGTTAAATTCCCGGATTTATAATGACATGTTAGTGCCTTAAGTAAACTAAAATGAGAGTGTATATGAATAAGACTAATAAGAAGTTAGGGGGATTTCTTAACTTGCTTATTTATTGTATGATAAGCCGGTAAGGCTTATGTTATGTATGATGTTTCGGTAGGGCTTATGTTATGTATGATGGCCGTTGAGCTAGGGTAAGAGTATAAATGAGGGTAAACCCCAAGACGTTATACCACCCGCCTGTGGTAAGAGTATCAACGGCGGTAAACCCCAAGACGTTATACCACATTCCGTGGATTTGCTACCCATGATGCGAGGAATACCTCATGCGAGTCCTTATGGGCTTACGCGGTGAAATAGTCTCACGCGGACGGTACAAATTATGCGAGGAATACCTCATGCGGGTCCACAGGACCCATGCGGGTGAAATAGTCCCAGGAGTAGGATTGCTTATTGATACTACGGGCGAGGGACCCTGTTTTGATCATGAGCCTCCTATTTTTATGCAGTAAAGTATATACTTGTTTACTCATTGTTAGTAAGGTACAGTGTACTGTTGTTTGAGTTATCATACGTATCTCAAGCTTTATTTTAGACTTATGATTTCACTACAGTACTTTCAGTTTCACATATTTGGTACATGTTGTACTGACCTCCTTCGGGGGGCTGCGTTCATGCCGCAGGTAGAGTATACATGTTGCTGATCCTCACTCTTAGGATCACTGTTTAGCTGTTGGGAATCTCTTTTACTTCGGAGGCTTATCCCTGGTATGGTCGGTCGTTGTATATTAAGGGGTATGGCGGGGCCCTGTCCTGTCACAGTTGTTATTCTTAGAGGTCTGTAGTCACATTTGTTGATTGGGTTGTAAAGAAAAAAAATGTACTGTTTTATTATGTATATTTTACGGAAGGTGGCCTTATCGGCTAGCCTGTTGTTATTTTATGTTTAAGCATTTTATAAGTTGTGTATGTTCATTGCTATTCTCTCGATGTATACCAGCAGCGGTGCCTGTGTAGGGCACCCATGCGCCCGGTCGGTCGTGACAAAAGTAGTATCGAGCGATTAGTCCTCTGAAAGTGTCTACTGCATCGTGTCTAGTAGTCTTGATTATCGGTGTGTTGTGCACCACATCTATAATCGTGAGGTCGCAGACATTTAGGATTGGTTTCATTCTTCTCACTCTAAGATCGCGCGATAGAGCCTGTGGTTGTGGTCGCTCTCCCTAACAAAGGTTATGTTGTTTTGAGCTACGAAAGGCAAAGATGACCCAGAAAGATTATGTGGATTGCGTATCCAGGTTGGTAATGTTTGTAGTATAGTTGGTATTGTGACATACAACTATACGGATTTATGTATGGGGGTCACATATGTGTTGCCTAGGATGATTTTAGGTTACCATGATTTGGTAAGGACTAAATAAATACCGGGAAGGTATGAAACAGTTTAATGATTTCCCATCAAGGTTTTACGTACTAATTTGAGATAATTAGGAAATGATGAGTTGTCTGAGAAGGAAATGGACCCTTAAGAGGTTATTATTAAGGGAATTAATGGAAGACTATGTTAATAGATTGAGCTACGTAGTAGGATTTCGAGAATGGTACGGGTGAGATCCGTATGGAGTAAGTATGGTTGTTGTGGTTAAGACAACACGATTATGGTATTACGATAAGTTTTTGTACCCGTTTACGGGGGGACTGATAAGGTAGGCACGGAGCATGGAAATTGCGAGCCTAAGAATGTGATAACCACCGAAACCTTAGGTATATAAGGCCTTCTCGGGTAGTAAAAAGTTAAGTCAGACCAAGGGTAAGAGTTAAATACGACGCCGAGTCGGGTTGAGGACCTATTAAGGGTCGCCCCATAGCTTGAAATGGAATGGGATCAGTTGTTAGTAGTCCCGCTACGTGACAGGGTCACGAGGGTGCAAGGCCCAAGTCTAGTTAATCATTTTACGGATTCTTGGACGCATTCCACCGGAACCAGGTTGTGAGAGCCGAAAATGGCCTTATGTTGTTTAGAATAGTAACTCCAAAGATTGGAGGCCCGAATCAGTATGAAGGCTATGTACGTACGCTAGAATAAGTTTGGAAGTACGGGGGTAGTACGACCATTAAGAAAGAGAGCAACCAAGTGTAAAGAAATGGAGTCTGAATCCTTGAGGACCTTTCGAGGTGACTACACCCGTGAGTGTTGGGTGGTAGATGAGCGGGTAGATAATAATTACCGGTAACGATACAGTCGTTGGACCCTAGCAGACCTAGCAGAGCTGTTATGACGGACATTGAGGTCATTATGAGTACGGGCTGGTTGGCCTCTTGTTATGCCAACGTGGACTACAGAGAGAGATTGATTTGGTACCAGTTTCCCGGTAAGTCGGTTATCGAGCGGATAAGGAGAGGAGTGGTGGTAACCAGTGAATTATCCTTCCTTCTTTGACATTGATGATTTTAATAAGTCTGTGTGACTTGTCCATGTGAGGTAAATTGACGCAGAAAGTAAGTAATAATTGAATTTGAAGGAATTTATGTTAAGTGCCCTTGGAGGTACTTGGAGTTGGTTTGGTGTGGCGGTCAGGGCCACGACCTTCCGGATAATTTAAGGAAAATGTGCAAGGCAAGAATAAAATAAGTACGAGTGCTGCCGGCGGAAAGCTGAGGGCATCTTTGGTAGGTTGGAAAATCTACACGAACTTTAAGGCAGTGCGTGATGATTAGATATTTACTGGACCGCAAGAGGACCCTGTGATTAGGGTTGTGACTCCAAGGAAAGTTTATTTAATGGAGATAATCTCTCTCCCCCACGTAAGGACAGTTTTACGTATTATGGGGTTATGTGTACCCATGTTGTTAGACGGCGATATGAGACCGTAAGGTCTTCGTATCGCTATGCCATAGGTTACAATTGTGGATAACCGTGGGAAAAGTGTTGTGTCAGGTAATTAAGAACGACGCATTTAATTGGTCGAAGTATCGTAAAGATATAAATGCAGGTTGTACGCTTGTATGAAACTGTACGATTATGAATCAAGATAGAAATACTTTTGCTAATAATAAGCATAAGGTAATGTTATGACCATAATGATAAAAGAGAATACAAATGTGGTTATGTAAGTTGCACGAGATATGATTACCCCAGACCAGTGTAAAGACCATCAGTAAATAATGAGCAGTAAGAACACCTCGAGAAAAGGTGGTAGCGTCTGTACTGACAAGAAAGATAGTAAGGAAATACGGAGGGGTGAGGGACCCCAGGACAACTTGAAATAACTTATAAAGGAAAGACGAGTAGACACCCGAACGATGAGAAATCTTGACAAGTCATTGGATTATGTAATACCATGAATTGAGATTAAGGATACCCGAATATTTCGCAGGTAGGAGAAAGGCTTTCAGTTATTAGAAGCTAAGTTGACTCGACTACGATTCTAACCTCCCGAGAGACTAGAGGGTTAGGTTATTATTGTAACACGTTGGGTGTTGGGCTAGGTTGTGTGCTGACGCAACCCGATAAGGATAGAGCCTATGTTTTCCCGGTAGTTAGGGAAACAGGAAAGGAAATTACGCCACTCACGATTTAGAGTTGGCGCCAGTTAAATCATGCCTTGAAGATTGGGGGGCATGACGTATATATAGACTTCATGTGGATATTTGTGCAGACCACAAGAGCCTCCGGTATATCTTCGCATGCAGGCTTGAATTTGCATGAAGACGGTGGTTAGAGTTATCCAAGGATTGTGATATTGATATCCTATACCATCCGAGAAAGCCAAGACGAGCATGATACTCTTAGTCGTGGATCTACGGGTAGTCCGCCGACGGGCAGCCGATAAATAGACGCGTCCGTGAGATTCTTCAGTTACCGAGCCTAGGGGTTCGATTATTTGTTTCCAAGGATAATGAAGTTTGGATCCGAGAATTTGCCGAATCTTCCGTCGTTGAGGAGGTAAAGAGGCGACCGTATGAAGATCCAGTTATGATACGGTATCGAGATACGGCTCTCCGAGAAGAGAAGAGCCTGTTTGAGTAACACCGGATGGGGTGCTGTGATATGAGGATAGATTGTGCGCATTCTTTGCCGCAGACTAGTCGCCAGGTTTAGGGAGGCACACAGTGCTTATTGCTCTAATTTTTCGGGGTCGACTATGTCGTGTAGTGACCTTAGATGTATGTATTGGTAAGGTGGCCTGAAGAGGGACGTAGCAGAGTTGTTGCTTAATATCCGAATTAGTAGCAGGTCATGGTTGAACACCAGAAGCCCAGTGGGCTATTACAGGCGATTTAGACCCCGACTTAGATATGAGAGGTAATTAAAATGGATCTTGTTACAGGGTGACATCGTACTCAGAGGAAGTGCGACCCCCTGGGGGTCATGGTAAATAGGCTGACGAAACCAGCCGTGTTCTTCCGGTTAGGACCACTTGCTCGGCTGAGGTTCATGCTAGCTTTTATAGCAGGGGGATTGTGAGACTGCACGGGGTTCCTACGTTTATGATGTCGCATGATGAGCTCGATTACGATAACTTATGGAGGTTTTTCGGAAGGGTTTTAGGCACAGTGAGTCTCGGTGTTGCATTACACCCTCGTAATCGACGGACAGCAGAGCGTACTATCCAGCACTGAGGATAGGTTGCGGCCCGTGTTCTTGATTTCGAAATAGCCGGGAGGGTTAATTGCCTCTTGTTGAGTTACGTGCGATACAGATACCCTTCCAAGATTCGATGGCCCCGTATGAGGCCTTGTATGTAAGAAAGTGTAGATCGCCATTGGATGGTTCGACATAGGTGAGGTTCGCTTATTTGGTCCAGACTTGATTCAATGGCTGCGAATAAGTAAGCTTATCCAGAAAGATTATGAGTAAGCTCGAGTCGCCAGGCTTTATGCAGATAACCGACATGGACACATGGGGGTTCAGGTTGACATTTTAGTATGAGCATTGTTATGTGGCCACGTGTGGCATTATTGGTATGTAGGGGTTGTAAGGAGACTATGTCGCTATCTTTAAGTTTGACTCCCGAAAGAACATTCGGGGACGAATGTTTCTAAGGGGGGAAGAATGTTACACCCCGGAATTCCAGGATATGTTTATAAGAACGTACGTAAGAACTCAAAGGTGTTAAGATTTGAGACGAGTAAAAATTTATCGGAATTTTGGAATTTGTCGGAAAACGAAATATTGCGACGAACGGGAGGGCGACACGTGTCACCCCCCTTAGTGGTCTTGGTCGAATTTGTGCATGGGTAGAATGGTCATTTGACCATAATTATGATGAAAGTCTTGCTAGGCTAAGAGCTTGACAACATTGACCAAGTCAATGAGCCCACATAGCATGATATTTAAATAAAATGCATCCAAGCCACCCATTTGTTTTAATCTAGACCTTCCATTTGGTTATATAAGCTTCCTTAGTAGCAAGACAAGGCTTAACACTTAGAAAAAATTTCAAGAATTTGAAGAACCTTATGTGAGGCTCTCGGGTTTGGGGTTCAAAGAGAAAGAATTTTTTTTGTTTGTTGTCCAATAAGCTCCATACTTTAAACCAAGGTTCCTAAGAGTATTGTAAGGGTATCTCAATAGAAAGATCCCGGAAAAGTGGCGTTTTCGTATTAGTCGCAAGGCGGAAACTAAAGGAGTTCTTCAACTTTGAAGTTGGAACTTGAAGATGAGTTCATCATAAGCTTCTAAGGGTTGCTTGGAGTGGATTGGAACGTCGAAAAGAGGAGCTAAAGTTGCTAAGGATCGACTTGTAATCTTGGATCATATTTGGGCTAAATGAGGTATAATCTTCGTCTTACTTTTGTAATTGAAGATTCCATGTTATGATAAGTTAGAAATGAGCATATGATATATGTTATGAAGATTGATAAGTGTTATGGAATTTTAGGAGCTCAAAACCGAAATGACATGTTTAGCCATTTGAAATTGAAATACAATTTTGGTCGATAACTAGAATCGCCGCATGTTATCTACTTGAAGATTATAGTTGTTAGAATCGATTGCGACTTTATAACATGTTATACTAAATAACTTGGATTGAAAAGGGATTGGAAACGAATTTGTATTGTTGTCCCTATTTTGCCGAATGGACATTATATGTTGGACTAGTTTGATATTTATTGTGGGGCGGAATTTTACACGTCTTGATTAAGCGTGTAATCCCCTATTGTTAACTACATTGTTGAGCCTTAAATGTGGCGTGTTTGGTTATTGAATTCGGCCTTGAAAAAGGTGGCAAAGTATGTAGAAACAAAGGAAGTGTTGTCCGATTTTCCGTAGAATTTAGTGACTTTGCACTTGAAATATTCTACGTTTGAAGTAAGAAGTTAATAGGCATACTATGGTCATTATAGGTTGACATACTACGTACGGCGTATTGGACTTAGCAAGTGGATTAAACCGAAGAGGTATGTGGAACTTTCTTATCTCTTGAGCATGAATAAGTTGAAATTGTATAGTACGATAGACGTACGAGGTTTTGACGAATCTAGTCCATTTGATATCCTTGGTTTATTTTAAGAATGTTCAAGTTGGTTGAGTTAGGAATTAACTCACTTGTTTAAAAATAATAAGGATATCTTGGTTTTTAAAAGTTAAGAGACTTTAAGTATTTCGAAAGTATATGATACTTGTTTTGTTTGGAAAGTTTAAGTCTCTTGGTTATAAAGAAGAATGTAAGTTTCTAAAGTATAAAGCTAGTATAACGGCTTTATGGGAAGTTGGTTATAATAGCTTTATGAAAAGTTAAAAAGAGTGGTTTACTCTAAGTAATATAAGTATGATAAATGACTTGATAATGAAAGGCAAATTGATTTAAAGGCATCAATTGCTTAAGGTTTTAAAAGAAAGAAGTCACTTGATTTAGAAGCCCGAAATGTATTTTCTAAAAGGTATTGTGACTTGTCTTAAAATGTAGTTATGACTTGATACTACGGTTATTAGTATCTTGGAAGTTTTATATGAACAGGAGTCCTTTTAAGAGAATAGAAGTAATGTAGTACTTTGGGTTAAATTCTGATTTATAATGACATGTTAGTGCCTTAAGTAAACTAAAATGAGAGTGTATATGAATAAGATTAATAAGAAGTTGTGGGATTTCTTAACTTGCTTATTTATTGTATGATGTTCAAGCGTAGTGCTTATGTTATGTATGATGTTTAAGTAGGGCTTATGTTATGTATGATGGTCGGTTGAGCTAGGGTAAGAGTATAAATGAGGGTAAACCCCAAGACGTTATACCACCGCTTGTGGTAAGAGTATAAATGGCGGGTAAACCCCAAGACGTTATACCACCGCTTCGTGGATTTGCTACCCATGACGCGGCGAATACCTCACGCGAGTCCTTATGGGCTTACGCGGGTGAAATAGTCTCACGCGACGGCATGTACCTTATGCGAGAATACCTCATGCGGGTCCACAAGACCCACGCGGGTGAAATAGTCCCGAGTAGGATTGTTTATTGATACTACAAAGCAGGACCCTGCTTTGATCATGAGCCTCCTATTTTTATGCAAAGAAAGTATATACTTGTTTACTCATTGTTAGTAAGGTACGATTATCGTTGTTTGAGTTATCATACGATCTCAAGCTTTATTTTAGACTTATGATTTCACTACAAGATTTCGGGCCACATATTTGGTACATGTTGCAGATCGACTTCGGGCCGCGCTCATGCCGCAGTAGAGTATACACGTTGCCGATCCTCACTCTAGGATCACTGTTCACCGTATTGGGAATCTCCTTTACTTGAGGCTTATCCTCGTATGGCCTGGCCGTTGTATATTAAGCGGTATGGCGGGCCCCGTCCCGTCACGCTTGTTATTCTTAGAGGTCCAGTAGTCACATTTGTTGATTGGGTTGTAAAGAAAAAATGTACTGCTTTATTATGTATATTTTACTGGAAGGTGGCCTTATCGGCCAAATTTGTTGTTATTTTATGTTTAAGCATTTTATAAGTTGTGTATGTTCCACGCTATTCTCTCGATGTATACTCAGCAGGGTGCCCAGTAGGGCACCGCCATGCCCGGGGTCGGGTCGTGACACTAGTGATGTTACGATATCGAGATACGGCTCTCCGAGAAGAGAAGAGCCTGTTTGAGTAGCACCGGATGGGGTGTTGTGATATGAGGATAGATTGTGTACCCGCGGTCGCATGTCTAGTCCAGGTTTTGCGAGGCATACAATGCTTATTGTTCTAATTGTTCGGTCGACTCGGTTGTGTCGTGACCTCGGATGTATGTATGGGTATGATGACCTAAAAGGGACATAGCGGAGTTTCTCGCTTAGTGTCCGAGTTAGTAGCAGTCATGGTTGAGCACTGTTCGCTGGCTATTGCAGCGATTGAAATCCCAACCTAGATATGAGGGTATTTTATATGGATCTTGTTACCGTGGCATCATACTCGAGGAAGCGATTCTCGGGGTCATGGTAAATAGTCGATTTAAATCAGCCGTGTTCTTTCTGGCTTGGACCACTTTCCTACCGAGGTTCATGCTAGCTTTTATAGGAGTGGATTGTGAGATCGCACGGTTCCTACGTTTATAATGTCGCATGATGAGCTCGACATGATAACTTCCGAGGTTTTTCGTATGGTTTTTAGGACAGTGAGTCTCGGTGTTGCATTACACCCTCGCATCAACGGACAGCAGAGCGTACTATCCGTGCACTCGAGGATAGGTTGTGGCTGTGTTCTTGATTTCGAAATAAATGGAAGGTTATTTGCCTCTTGTTGTGTTACGTACGATAATAGATACCCTTCCAGTATTCAGATGGCCCTGTATGAGGCCTTATATGTATAAAAGTGTAGATCGTCGGTTGGATGGTTCGACATAGGCGAAGTTCAGTTATTTGGTCCAGACTTGATTCAGCGGGCTGTGGATAAGGCGAAGCTTATCCGGGAAAGTTTATTAGTAAGCTTAGAGTCAGCAGAAGCTTTATGTAGATAACCGACATTGACATGGGGTTCAGCTTGACATTTTAGTATGAGTATTGTTATGTGGCCACGTGTGGCATTATTGGTATGTAGGGGTTGTAAGGAGACGTTATGGCTATCTTTAAGTATGACTCCCAAAAGAACATTCGAGGACGAATGTTTCTAAGGGGGGAAGAATGTTACACCCCAAAAATTCCAGGGTATGTTTATAGGAACGTACGTAAGAACTCGAAAATGTTAAGATTTGAGACGAGTAAAAATTTATCGGAATTTTGGAATATGTCGGAAATGAAATATTGCGACGAATGGGAGGGCGACACGTGTCACCCCCCTTGATAGTCTTGGACGAAATTGACATGGGGGAAATGGTCATTTGACCATAATTTAAAAGACCAAGTCTTGCAAAGGCAAGAGCTTGACATTGTTGACTAAGTCAAATGCCACTTGGCATGATCCTTGTGAAAAGCATCCTAACCACCCATTTGTTCTAATCTTGACCCTTCCTTGTGTTATTTAAGTATACTAGTAGCAAGACTTTGTCATTCTACACTTAGAGAAAAATTGAAAAACTTGTTCGTGCTCTTAAGGAAGCTCACGGCTTAGGCATGGTTTCAAAGGGAAATTTTTTGTTTGTTGTCCAATAGGTTCCACACATTAGTCGCAAAGCGAAAACCTATGGGGTTATTCAACTTTGAAGATGGAACTTGAATATGAGTTATTCATAAGCTTCTAAGGGTTGCTTGGAGTGGATTGGAACGTCGAAAGGAGGAGCTAAAGTTGCTAAGGATCGACTTGTGATCTTGGATCATATTTGGGCTAATTGAGGTATAACCTTCATTTTACTTTTGTAATTGAAGATTTCATGTTATGATGAGTTATAAGTGATCATGTGATATGTGTTATGAAGTTTGATAAGTGTTATAGAAAATTGGAAGCTCAAATCCGAAAATGACATGTTTAGCCATTTGAAATTGAAATCCAATTTGATCGATAAATTGAGTTGTCGCATGTTATCTACTTGAAGAATGTAGTAGCTATAATCGATTGTGGCTAGATATCATGTTATACTAAACAACTTGAATTGAAAAGGAATTGGAAAGATTGTTATGTTATTACACCTTTGGCCGAGAATGACATTATATGTTGGACTAGTTTGTTATAAATTGTGGGGCGGAATTTTACACGTCTTGATTAAGCGTGTAATCCCCTATTGTTAACTACTTTGTTGGGCCTTAATTGTGGCATGTTTGGTTATTGAATTCGGCCTTGAAAAATGTGGCAAAGTATGTAGAAACAAAGGAAGTGTTGTCCGATTTTCCGTAGAATTTAGTAGCTTTGCACTTGGAATATTCTACGTTTGAAGTAAGAAGTTAATAGACGTACTATGGTCATTATAGGTTGACATACTACGTATGGCGAATTGGACTTAGCAAGTGGATTAAACCGAAGAGGTATGTGGAACTTTCTTATCTCTTGAGCATGAATAAGTTGTAAATGTATAGTACGGTAGACGTACAAGATTTTGACAATCTAGGTCCATTTGATATCCTTGGCTTATTTTAAGAATGTCCAAGTTGATTGAGTTAGAGAATTAACTCACTTGTTTAAATATTAAGGATATCTTGGTTTTCAAAAGTTAAGAGACTTAAGTATGTTGAAAGTATTATTGATACTTGTTTTGTTGGAAAGTTTAAGTCTCTTGGTTAAAAAGAAGTATGTAAGTTGCTAATGTATAAAGCTAGTATAACGGCTTTATGGGAAGTTGGTTATAATAGCTTTATGGAAAGTTAATAAGAGAGTGGTTTACTCTAAGTAAATTAAGTATGTTAAATGACTTGAAATAACGAAAGGCAAATTGATTTAAAGGCATCAATTGCTTAAGGTTTTTAAAGGAAAGAAGTCACTTGATTTAGAAGCCCGAAAGTGTATTTTTCTAAAGAGGTATTGTGACTTGTCTTAAAATGTAGTTATGACTTGATACTACGGTTATTAGTATCTTGGAAGTTTATATGAAAATGAGTCATTTTAAAAGAATAGGAGTACGTAGTACATTGGGTTAAACTCCCGGATTTTATAATGATATGTTAGTGCCTTAAGTAAACTAAAATGAGAGTGTAGATGAATAAGACTAATAAGAAGTTAGGGTGATTTCTAACTTGCTTATTTATTGTATGACGGCCGGTTTGAGATAGGGTAAGAGTATAAGTGAGGGGCAGACCCCCAAGACGCTATACCACCTTCTCCGGGATAAGAGTATAAGTGAGGGGTAAACCCCCAAGACATTATACCACCTGCTTTAGTACCTTCTTCAGTGTAAGAGTATAAATGAGGGGAAAACCCCCAAGACGTTATACCACCTGCTTCAGGGTAAGAGTATAAATGAGGGGTAGGAACCCTAAGACGTTATACCACCTGTTTCTATGGGTTCGCTACCCATGATATGATCGGGAGTCTCCTATTGTGATGTTGTACGTATTCCCTTGATTTACTCTCATTGTTAGTAAGGCACTGTGTACTGTTAATTGAGTTATCATACCTGTCTCCAGTTTTATTATAGACTTATGATTTCATTACAAGATTTCGGGCCACATATTTGGTACACGCCAGATCGACTCCTTCGGGGCCGCGTTCATGCCGCAGTAGAGTACACGTTGTCGATCCTCGCCTGTGGTCACTGTTCACCGCTGAGAAGCCCCTTTATTCCGAGGCTTATCCTCGGTATGGTCGGTTGTTGTACATTCAGAGTATGGCGGGCCCCGCCCGCCAGAGTTGTTATTCTTAGAGGTCCTGTAGTCACATTTGTGGATTGGGTTGTAAGAAAACATGCATCGCTTTATTTGTATGGTTTACGAAGGTGGCCTTATCGGCCACTCGTTGTTATTTTTATGTTTAAGCTTTTAACATTGTGTATGTTCCGCTATTCTCTCGATGTGTCAGAAAGGGTGCCCAGTAGTGGCACTACCATGGCCCGGTGTCGGGTCGTGACAATACCCCTTAATGTAAGTATCTACAACAACAGGGGACTATACCAAGATAAGCCTCCGGAGAAACAGAGCTTCCCAAAATGCTGAACTGTGATCCTATGAGCGAGGATCGACGATCGTGTACTCTACCGCGCATGAACGCACTCAAGGAGGTCAAGACAACAGTACCAAGTATGTGAAATCAGAAAGTACGAAATGAAATCAAAGTATCTTTAAAACCACTTACAAATACAACCAATTCAACCGCACATAGTGCCACAACATAAACAAGAGCAAAAATAGATATAATGTAACTGGTCTTTTCTAGGTCGCTAATGATCGAAGCAAGGCCAATCGCCCATAGTATCATTATGCGTGCCTAATCCTGGAACTCCCACACCAGATAGGTCACACACCGCATTGAGGTATTCTTCAGACGGGGTAGCTAACCCGCGGCATCCTCCTGGACTCCCGCAGTCCGCATAGTCACACAGACCGCATAGTCACACAGACCGCATGAGGCATTCCTCGCATCGGGATAACACACCCGGAATGATCAATCCTGGAACTCCCGCAGCTCCGCATAGGTTACACAGGCCCACATGAGGTATTCCTCGCATCGAGGGTGGCAAGTCCTCGGCATCATAACAAGTCAGGGGGGTATGTGATATAATAGCAGTACAACGGGCTTATCGTTTAACAACGTAAGCACAACAAGAATAACCCCCTCACACAAACATCACAAGACACTAACACACGTAGCATCGTAACATGTTTACTTATCAAACCATCTTACTACACTTTCCAGAAATCAATACAAGACTTTCATAAACAAATAAGTAAACCGTTCCTTCTATATTCCTTAAGTCGTTATACCTAACTTCCCATAAAGCTAGTATAACCCTTAAGCTTTTAAAACCAAGTATTTCTTTTCTTTCAAAAATGATTCGTAATTCTTTTGAAATACTTCAAGATTCTTATTATTTAAAACTCAAGTCAAAAGACATCAAAGTAAAACCAAAACAATTTTCATACCTTCTTTTTAAACCAATCTTGAGACAAAACCATACCTTCCTTTAAAACAAAGGCATTTTTTCCTTTAAAAGTCAAGTAGCAATATACTTTTTAAACCAAGTGTCTTACTCTTTTAAACACAAGTAACCTATACCTTTAAATCAAGTTACTTCTCCTTTCCCAAAATCAAGTTGTTTATAAGTCAAGTTATCATTTTAAATCCAATGATAAAACCATTCTTATTTTCGAAATCAAGGTAACTTTATTCTTTAAAAGACCACACACCCATTACTCATGAGTGAGGTTTTACAACTTTTTAACATAACTCAAGTCCTTAATATTTCATAACAAGTCACTTAACTTTGGAATCAAGTCAAGGACACAAAAGGAAAATCAATTTCCTTTAAACACACGTGCGTCTACCGCACTAAATATATTTCACAAATATCATACTAGAAAGGATAGGAAGAGGTTCACATACCTCGCGACGATTATCGACAATTAGCAAAACGCTCCACAGTACTATAATCCTGCTAGCCTTTTCCACCCTTCAAGTAGAATACGCTACTCGCAGTACTTCAACCTATAATGGCCATAAAACGTTTATTAACTTATAGATCCCTTCGTAGAATATTTCTAAGTACAAGGTTCCTTATTCTACGGAAAATTCGGCAGCACCTCCCCCCCCGCAACCACATAAATCTCCTCCTCTAACAAGGCCTGCTACCAAGCCAACAACTCCAAGGGGGGGGGGGGTTACACGTCTAACCGGACGTGTACAATTCTACTCCACAATAATACTACAAGTCTACTGTAAATACAGTCCAATGTAAATACAGTTCAATTCTTTATACTGATTCTTCCAATATATCTTATACTCAATTATTAACTACTACAACATGTAATTTCCAATTACAATAGGGGGATAAAGATCATTACCTCGATAAGCCCAAAATTATCCAAGATATAAGTCGATCCTGAGCAACGTTTAGCTCCAATTCCTGTCGCTCCAACCCGCTCCAAGAAACCCTTAGAAGTTTCCAAACAACTTCTCTTAATACTTCATCTAAGCTATGAAGATTTCTCTAGGGTTTCATTTTGCGACTAATGGAATAAAGTAGTATTTCCGGGCTCTTATGTTGGGATAACTTTAGAATACTACTAGGGATACAAGGCTAAGGTATTTTGGCATAGTAACAATACTAGAAGACAACTCTTCTACCAAAGGGGTGGGGTATTTGACGAACAACAAGGAAGGGGAAGGGTGTTTGGACGAAACAACTAGACAAGGGGGGAAAGGGTTTTTGGACGAGAACTAGCAACTAAGGGGGAAGGATTTTGTGACTTGGAAATGTTAAGTGAATGAAGAAGTCTTGCACTAGAGGGGGGTATTTATAGAACCTTCAATGGCCAAGATTAAAACAAGTGGAGGGTGTAGATTAGATAGCTTGTGTGAGTGGAGTCTTCCACCAAGTGTCCACCACAACCTTGGGAATATGTCCACCACAACATTGGGACATATGTCCACCACAACAATGAGCCAAGTGGCCATCCACTTGCTCAAGAAAACTGTCCAACAAGGCCTCCCCCACTTGCCCACAAAAACGTCCACCTACTCCCACTATCCCAAAGAAAATATTTTGCAAGACTTGACTTATTGACTTGGCCACTTGCCCACCATTTTCGTCCAACCAATGCCACCTAAGGGTGACACATGTCGCCCTCCTATTGGTCCAAAATATTTCATCTCTCGGAAAAATCCGAAATCGGTTAAAATATTAAAAACGTAAAATTTCCTTCACAAGGTTCGGAATCTTTCTCATTTAAAAATCACATCTTTCTTCCTTTCCAATTTTACTGTCGTAATCTCGTACATACGTCCTCGTATACATACTCTGGAACTACGGGGTGTAACATTCTCCCCCCCTTAGAAACATTCGTCCCGAATGTTCCTTCTAAGTCTCCAAACATGCTTGCGCCGGTATAATCTTCCCTACTATACTTACGAAACCAATTATGCCACACATGGCCATAATACAACATACTCGCAAAAACGCACATCCAAACCAACGAAGAATCATCTCTAAAGCGTATAACAATACCATTAGCTTCACCCATGGTCCAAAGGATACTTTCTTCCCATCTTCTTAACACATCTTAGCCTCTTTTATTACTCGTCGTACCTTCCTCGTACACTCGAACCCTTCCTACTATACGTACCATATTTCTGTCATTGCTTCAATTTCCAAAATCTCGGGGTTACTATCTCTAACTTGGTCATCATTAACTGGGAACACTCTGGAGGGATCTCCGATTACTCTTCCGAAACATAGCAACATGGAATACCGGACGTACTGCCTCCTAAGTCGGACGACAGTGCTAACTTATAGGCAACCTGGCCTATTCTTCAACGATCTGAAAAAAAAATGCCCAAAGTACCTCGGGCTAAGTTTCCCCTGCTTTCCACATCTCGTCACACCCTTCCGGGGTGGTTCCTTCAAGAAGACCCACCGTAAACCTGAACTCCAAGTGTCGACGCCGATTATCCACACGACTTCTGTTGACTCTGAGCTGCTAATAACTTCTTCTGGATAAGCTTCACCTTATCCACATCCTGCTGAAACAAGTAGGGACCAACTATCTGAACCTTGCCAACATCGAACCAATCGACCAAGAACCTACACTTCCGCCATACAAGGCTTCATAAGGCACCATCCGAATCTTGAAATGGTAGCTATATAATACTCACTCAACAAGAGGCAAATAATCTTCAGCCTACTCCGAATCAAAACACCGCCCGTAACTCGCCCTCAAATGTCGGATAAATGCGCTGCTCGTCCGCCGCCCGACGGTGAATGCAATACTGAGACTCACCTGAGTTCCTAACCCCGCCTGGTAAAACCTCCCGAAAAAGAAATAGCCATAAACTGGGCTCCACTGCCTGCCATAAAATAAAAGTAGGAACCCCGTGCAGCCTTACAACCTTCCTGATAACATCTCGCATAACCCTCCGCCGAGTAAAAAAGCCCTAATCGAAAGACAAGATGGGCTGACCTCATCGGCCCGGCTACTGGTCGAACGCATCCACGAACTCGTACGATGGTTACCTAACTTGGGCTTAACACCCTCGTGACCCTATCATCTAGCGGGACCACCTCAAACTGACCCCACCACATTCCGGGCTGCGGGTTGACTCGCGATATGGCCTCAACCCGACCCACTTCGTACTAAACTCGCCTCCCGATCCGGAACAATCTTACCAGTTCACGTCATGAAAGCTACCACTTCCATCTCACACTACCCATGGAATTATCCCATAATATATATCACGCATACCAAGTACTTCGACAAAGACCGACCGTAACATCCACTCGTGACTACTTGCATCCAAGGTCCCAATCGTTATAAATTCTAAGGCTCCCATTTTCTCGTCCCTGCACTTACCCTTTTCAACTACCCATGTTTTCTAATCACAACTTACACAATGCTAACCGAACATAGCACTCACACGTATCTACCATAATGACCTAAACAAGTATCTTAAGGTCAAGATATCTCTCAGAACTCATCGCCTCACTTTCCCTTTGTCGCTCTAATCAAATCACGCTCTGTTGGCGATAACTCTGACGGTGATGAACCACCATCGATCCCGGCGTCGAGTCGTAACATCCGCGCCACCTGTTCGGACAATTTCTGCAAAATGGCCCTGCCGCCGCAAGCATAACAAGTTATCAGTAGTACGACACTCTACCAGAACACCTACCACAACGGCCATACCGGGGCGGGTGGCCTCTCTGCTAACACCCCTTCCTCTCCGAACCATCGACCATGAATCGACTGGTAGGCTAAGTCATCCCACCAAGATCCTCCTACTAGGACATTCTCTCCTCACACGGCCCTCGACGGCTGGTAAAACAAGCATTAGTAAAAGACGACATTTCCGAGATGACGTCTACCACATAAAATGAATCTGAGGAAAACTAAATCTGGCCGGGCCGAACCTATGTAAATCGGAACTAAACCCCGGAGTTCTCACCAACTCCTAAATACCCCGGCGCCCCAAGTCCGCGAGGACCACCCTACACCGGGCGGAGGCGCATAACCACCTGCCGAGAAGATCCGCCTCGAAAGTTACCAAAGGACCTCGCTATTCTCGACCTCTTCTCGCTGATCTTGTTAATCCGTCGATCTCTACGCTCTCGCCGCACGTAAGCCTATACGCGGGCAATGTCCATGTCTGACTGAAGAGCTACTCTTGTACAACCTTCTGTAAAAATAATCGTCAAGTCCTGTGACATATCGGTGCACACTATCCTCCATGTCTGCCACTAACGCGGGGACCTAACGAGCCAATAAGTCAAACTCTATACTGTATTCCCGAACCGTCCGCCCGTTCTGCCTCAACCTCATAAATCTATCTGCCCAAGCTCTCCTCATCTGCGAGGGAAAGAAGTGTGTAAGAAATGCCTCTAAGGTTTAGATCACTTCCATGATCCGCTGCAACTGTCGAATAAACTCCTGAGGATCTTCCTCAGTTCTCAATCCATAGAACTCGGGTGGACTGCAACTCAAGAAGTCCCGAAATCTCAACTATCGGATCTAGGGTGAACTACTGGTACTATCGGAACCTCCGACTCTCGTCTGGCTTCATTCCTAGCCACCAGACTAGCTAGTAACTGGGCCATCTCCTTGTAACTCATATCCTTTGTTCCTGGCCGTGGGACTAGAGGCTCAGGTATCGTGGTCTCAGTAGCTACTGCTACTGCTCTAAACTCTCCTGGGGCTAGCGGCGTCGCAGAACTCCCGAATGAAGCATCGTCTCGGATAATGACCGCCCGTGCCTCAGTAACCCTCGTGTTCTACTCGCAGCCTCCTCGCCGCCTTGCCCTCCTGGGCTCTGGTTGCCTTGCATAGAGGCATAACGGGTGAAAAGAATACGTCAGAGGGAGTCCAACTTATAACACAGCTCTAAGGCACGATTTCAGAGTGAGAAGAATGGAAACCAATCCTAAATATCCTGCAGCCTCCTGATTATAGGTGTGGTGCACAACACACCGATAATCAAGACTTTACTAGATACGGTCTGTAGACACTTTCCGAGGATTAACTGCTCTGATACCACTTTTGTCACGACCCGAACCCGGGCCCGTGACTGGTGCCTTACCCGGGCACCCTAGTGATACAACATCAGAGAAAATCAACGAAATATAAAAACATACACATGAAACAAGATATACAATAATGAAATAAGAAAACAGGCTAACCAAAACGGTTACCTTTCTGAATATATAAATAAAACTTGAACCCGAACAGTTACATCCCTTTTACAAACTCTGCCCACAACAGTACTACAGACCTAAACGAATGTTATAACAACAACGACGGGACAGGGCCCCGCCATACCCCTGAATGTAAGTACCTACAACAACAGGGGACTATACCAAGATAAGCCTCCGGAGAAACGGAGCTTCCCAAAACGCTGAACTGTGATCCTATGAGCGAGGATCGACGATCGCGATTTCTACCGCGGATGAACGCACCTCAAGGAGGTCGATAACAGTACCAAGTATGTGAAATCAGAAAGCATCAAATGAAATCAAAGTATCTTTAAAACCACTTACAAATACAACCAATTCAACCGCACATAGTGCCACAACATAAACAAGAGCAAAATTAGATATAATGTAACTGGTCTTTTCTAGGCCGCTAATGATCGAAGCAAGGCCAATCGCCCATAGTATCATTATGCGTGCCTAATCCTGGAACTCCCGCAGTGTGCATAGGTCACACAGACCCGCATGAGGTATTCTCGTGACGGGGTAGCTAACCCGCTGCATCCTCTCGACTCCCGCAGTCCGCATAGTCACATTGCATCGCATAGTCACACGCATCGCGTGAGGCATTCCTCGTGACGGATAACACACCTGGAATGATCAATCCTGGAACTCCCGCAGCTCCGCATAGGTCACACAGGCCCGCATGAGGTATTCCTCGCATCGAGGGTGGCAAGTCCTCGGCATCATAACAAGTCAGGAGGGTATGTGATATAATAGCAGTACAACGGGCTTATCGTTTAACAACGTAAGCACAACAAGAATAACCCCCTCACACAAACATCACAAGACACTAACACACGTAGCATCGTAACATGTTTACTTATCAAACCATCTTACTACACTTTCCATAAATCAATACAAGACTTTCATAAACAAATAAGTAAACCGTTCCTTCTATCTTCCTTAAGTCGTTATACCTAACTTCCCATAAAGCTAGTATAACACTTAAGCTTTTAAAACCAAGTATTTCTTTTCTTTCAAAAATGATTCGTAATTCTTTTGAAATACTTCAAGATTCTTATTATTTAAAACTCAAGTCAAAAGACATCAAAGTAAAACCAAAACAATTTCCATACCTTCTTTTAAACCAATCTTGAGACAAAACCCTATCTTCCTTTAAAACAAAGGCATTTTTTCCTTTAAAAGTCAAGTAGCAATATACTTTTTAAACCAAGTGTCTTACTCTTTTAAACACAAGTAACCTATACCTTTAAATCAAGTTACTTCTCCTTTCCCAAAATCAAGTTGTTTATAAGTCAAGTTATCATTTTAAATCCAATGATAAAACCATTCTTATTTTCGAAATCAAGGTAACTTTATTCTTTAAAAGACCACACACCCATTACTCATGAGTGAGGTTTTACAACTTTTTAACATAACTCAAGTCCTTAATATTTCATAACAAGTCATTTAACTTTGGAATCAAGTCAAGGACACAAAAGGAAAATCAATTTCCTTTAAACACACGTGCGTCTACCGCACTAAATATATTTCACAAATATCATGCTAGAAAGGATAGGAAGAGGTTCACATACCTCGCGACAATTATCGACAATTAGCAAAACGCTCCACAGTACTATAATCCTGCTAGCCTTTTCCACCCTTCAAGTAGAATACGCTACTCGCAGTACTTCAACCTATAATGGCCATAAAACGTTTATTAAGTTATAGATCCCTTCGTAGAATATTTCTAAGTACAAGGTTCCTTATTCTACGGAAAATTCTAAGAAGACTCCCCGCAACCACATAAATCTCCTCCTCTAACAAGGCCTGCTACCAAGCCAACAACTCTGGGGGTTACACGCCTAACCTGACGTGTACAATTCTACTCCACAATAATACTACAAGTCTCATCAGAATACAATCAATGTAAATACAGTTCAATTCTTTATACTGATTCTTCCAATATATCTTATACTCAATTATTAACTACTACAACATGTAATTTCCAATTACAATAGGGGGATAAAGATCATTACCTCGATAAACCCAAAATTATCCAAGATATAAGTCGATCCAGAGCAACGTTTAGCTCCAATTCCTGACGCTCCAACCCGCTCCAAGAAACCCTTAGAAGTTTCCAAACAACTTCTCTTAACACTTCATCTAAGCTATGAAGATTTCTCTAGGGCTTCATTTTGCGACTAATGGAATAAAGTAGTATTTCCGGGCTCTTATGTTGGGATAACTTTAGAATACCACTAGGGATACAAGGCTAAGGTATTTTGGCATAGTAACAATACTAGAAGACAACTCTTCTACCAGGGGGGGGGGGTATTTCGACGAGAACAACAATGAAGGGGGGTGTTTCGGACGAAACAACTGCAAGGGGAGGGGTTTTAGACGAGAACTAGCAACTAAGGGGGGAGGATTTTGTGACTTGGAAATGTTAAGTGAATGAAGAAGTCTTGCACTAGAGGGGGGTATTTATAGAACCTTCAATGGCCAAGATTAAAGCAAGTGGAGGGTGTAGATTAGATAGCTTGTGTGAGTGGAGTCTTCCACCAAGTGTCCACCACAACCTTGGGACATATGTCCACCACAACATTGGGACATATGTCCACCACAACAATGAGCCAAGTGGCCATCCACTTGCTCAAGAAAACCGTCCAACAAGGCCTCCCCCACTTGCCCACAAAAACGTCCACCTACTCCCACTATCCCAAAGAAAATATCTTGCAAGACTTGACTTATTGACTTGGCCACTTGTCCACCATTTTCGTCCAACCAATGTCACCTAAGGGTGACACATGTCGCCCTCCTATTGGTCCAAAATATTTCATCTCTCGGTAAAATCCGAAATCGGTTAAAATATTAAAAACGTAAAATTTCCTTCACAAGGTTCGGAATCTTTTCCGTCGAAAAATCACATCTTTCTTCTTTTCCAATTTTACTGTCGTAATCTCGTACGTACGTCCTCGTATACATACTCTGTAACTACGGGGTGTAACAAAATCAATACCGAATAAACACTAAGATACCACCCAAATCATTATTCAAAGTTATCATAACCAAATCAGTACAAATCATACAAAATCACCTTAAAATCAGTCCAATAATGGCACCAATAATTGACCCAAAATTAGAACCCACAGTAGGGCAATATATAGATAGCGATTTATACATCATAAGGCATCCTCGGGTATCAGCAGGAGAACGAATCTAAAAACCACCAAAATACTATAGGGTTTAAACAGTAAAAACGAAGGAATCAACAATGGAAATTTAGCAATGAAGCGTCAAGAACCAGCAACCATTATCCAAGCAAAAGGCTCTGCCTTTTCATTAGCATAGAAATGCACCCGAGTGGATCGATGACTTGATACGCTGCCTCGATTCGCTGCCCGGAGAAGGTAAATTCATCACTTTTCCTAACTTTCTGTTATGTTAATCTGTATGATGCCTGTCGCTTGAGAAATATGTGAGTATGGGGTCGGCTTGTTATTTCTATGTTCAATTAATGTGAACAATGCTTTGGTGTGTTTCTAGGTACTGTAATGTTCCTTGGCTATACTTGCAAATGTTATAATCTGGAAAATTACCTTGGGTGTCTATCTACTTAAATATCATCGTGTTCCAGTCATATCCAACCTTATATCCTTCTTGTTTCTGTTTCATTTTTTGAACCAGCTCCATCGCGTGTCACTAGTTGTGTAGGTTCTTGGAATTGAGTACCTCTTCACTCACTATATCACAGTGTTGCGATTGAGTGTCTATTTGCTTAAATTAGAATTTCTGTGTAGGACTTCATTTTATTTCTAATTAGACATATTTTGTCATTCCCATCTTGGTGAATGTATGCACTTCTATACTAAATTGTCTTTCCCATTTATCATTAACGGAGGGGTATTTAATATGGATTCCCAAATACCGTCGCATGCAATTATAGGTAGCATCGACTATCAGTTTTTTCGCTTCTTGCCAAATCAAACTAAGGCATTATTTTGTTAGAAGTACTTGAAATAGAAAATTGAGTTATGTGCATATAAATGGTTTAGTGTTCATTTGTGTCGAATTTCATCGCGGCTATAAGACATTTGTTGCTGTTTAATTTAATAGTTCAAACAAGTTTTGTTTTATGCCTAAGGAAATATCAAACATTGCATAGACACTTAGCTAGTGTTATTAGAGAATTATCTTTCAATAATTGGTTGCCACTGAATACTACCATGCCTTTTCATTTTGATAAAATAGTGTATATTGCTCACTGAATGTATGTAGTCGTGGGGGTCTGGGTTTCTGAATTATTCATGTGAACATTTTTTTCTTCTTGTTATGCATTATTGATAGGATTTGAATGAATACTAATCCTTATCTTTTCTTATTCTTTCACATGAAATGCACCGGAGCCGAATGAAGAGTTTCATTGTGAGACTCATCGCGCCTTCCATCAATTGAAGATTTGCATTCACCCGCATTTGTGTGCATCTTGCTATCCGCGTCAGAAATTCCGAACCACATGCGGAACTACATCGTCACTCCTTCGAGTCGCCTTTTATTGGTTTCATATCCCGCCCTCATTCATTTGTTGTAATTAATTGTCTAACGTTACATTACTTATTAGAACACTTAGAATAAGTAAATCTTGAATCAATAGATTAGCAAGTAGTTGGATACTAGCAATCTGATTCCCTTTAAGTTAATTATTTTGGGCTTGTCATGCATGACTAAACCTTGCCAAATGATAATCGTCTTTTTGCACTATGTCATATATAAAAAAAATTAAATTTTCAAGTACATGTATACATTTAGTCTATAAATCAACTTTGCATCATTTAGTTTATAAATAAAAATAAATGAACACTTTTAAACTTTACGTGTATTTTTAGAGCACAAGTCTTTTAAATCTTTTTATAAAAAATGCATCTTTGATAAATCAGCTTTTATAAATAATATAAATACATACCTTTAGACTTTACATGTGTTGTTATAGCATTAGCCTTATAAATCTTTATCAAAATGCATCCTTCTTATAAATATTTGCATCATCTTTCTCCTCAAATATTTTCAAAACATGCATTGTTCCTTAGCATAATAATTAACTTAGGTTTGGCAGGACAACCGCAAGTTAGCGGATCTTAGAGGGTGCCTAATCCCTTCCCTCTGGATAAATAAAGAACCCTTACCCAAAATCTCACACTAGTTTGCAGACCAAAAAATGGAGTTAATGTTGACTTTAACCTAGTTGACATTTAGGTGTCCTAATTCACCCAAACTAATTAGGTGGCGACTCCGCGAACCCTTTTGCACTTTTAGCACCCTTTTAGCATTTTAGCATTTAACACCAATTTTTAATATTTTAGCACTCTTAGCATTTTTTATTTTATTTCTAATCTTATTAAGCAGGAGTTAGAGATAATGTCGCGGTCGAAATAGGGCGTGACAGAAATGACGACTCTACTGGGGATTTGAGGTTCTTGACCATAGCAAACCTAGGTTTATTATTGTTTGGCTTTATTTGCTTTTACTTGTTTAAAATGCCTTAAAATTGTTTGCTTTAATTTTGTATGTTTAATTGTTTGAATTGCTATTTGCTTTTACTGCTTTCCTTAAACTGGCATTCCGCTCATACTTCTTCCACTCTGGAAAACTCACACAATCACACGCTCACGCACTGGTGTGCTTCGTGCACCCGTAAATTTCTTTTAAAATACCCAAATTTTAGGAGAGTTGACGCCTACGCGGAGTTAGATCGGTTCGTCTGATCAGCCGCGTAGTCGTCTCACTCGAGTTGTCCGCTCGGGAATCTTGCGTCTAGTAAAGCTAAATCTCAGAAACCTAGTGTCACGACCCGTTCCGGGGCCCGTGACTGGTGCCTTACCCCGGGCACCCCAGTAGTCATACATCAGAGTAATCAGCGGAATATAAAATAACCAAGATATGAAACAGTATAAATTGAGACACAGATATCTGAAGAAAGTTGCCTTTCGGCATAAATAATAATAACAACTCTTTCAAAATGAACAGTTTAATCCTTTATTTACAAACCCTGCCCACAACAGTACTACAGACCTCTACGAATGATATGACAACAACGACGGGACAGGGCCCCGTCATACCCATGAATGTAAGCACCTACAACAACAGGGGACTATACCAAGATAAGCCTCCGGAGGAACGGAGCTTCCCAAACGCTGAACTGTGACCCTAAGAGCGAGGATCAACGACTGGTGTACCTTTACCTGCGGCATGAACGCACTTCGGCGAGGTCGATAACAGTACCAAGTATGTGAAATACATGAAGATATCAGAAATGAAATCATAGTAGTCTATAGAAAGCGGGAGACATGTATGATAACCAAACTACGATTCGCGATAAATAAGCAATATGTCTAGTCGTGACTCACGCCCTCCAAGTCATCACTCCAATATAATGGGTCTCACGCCCACAACATCAATCATGCCCGTGGAATACCTTCCTCACTGCCGGCAGTCAATGATAGAAAAGCACCAAGGAATACTCATGAACAGCAGGTCCCACCTGTGTCCAAATAAAACAGTACAGGGTAAGTACGAAGGCATAGCCGTCTACTAACACCCACAGTACTAACAAGGTCATAAATTGTATCATGATATCTGTCTAGACCGTCACATGATCAAAGCCGTCGCCGCTCGCAATATCAAATGTGCGCGTCTAGCCCTGGAACTCCCCGCAGCTCCGCATAGTCCAATCTCATAGGCCCGCATGAGGTATAACCCCGCATCGAGGGTAGCTACTCCCCGGCATTGTCCTGGACTCGCAGTCCGCATGGCCACATAGACCGCATGACCATAAAGGCCGCACACTAACACCGAACTCGTAGTTCCGCATAGCCCCCGGACCCGCATGAGGTATTCTAGAATCATGGTCCTGCATCGCCGAAGTCTACCCCGCACGGAGGCGCCTTAACCTCCGAAACACTGTGAGTGGTATAATACCATCATAACAGTTTATCGTTTAAACAACATAAGCACATCCACGGAAAAGCCCTTTAAACAAAAATCACGTATCACTAACACACGTAGCATCCTAATATGATTACTTATCAAATCAACACGAAGGTATTACAAGGCTATCACAAACCAACACAATCAAGTTATACACACAAGGTACATTCTATTATATGATTAACAAGATCGAGTATCTATTCCCAAAGTACTTCATACATTATCTTTTAAAAGATACGTTACGTTTACAAAAGTCACACAATACCCGTAGTATATGAAAAATAGAGTGATTATCTTTTGAAGTAAAGCAAAACACTTCTCTTTGTAAAATCAAGTAACAACATTATTTCTCAAACGTCCAAGTTTGCCTAATTTCAAATGTTCACGTTTCTTACTTTAGAAAGGTTTCGTAGTTCATAGTCTTATTCTTTTAAGAATATAATTCTCTTTTAAACTATCTGAGAAACATAAGCCTTATATGTGAGTAGGATATTCTTGTTTATAACAATCTTATTACAGCAGCCATGATCTAGGAAATATCATTTTGTCTCATCTTAGCTTCTATGCAGATGAAAGTTTCTACTGGTTTTAATAATACTAAATCACAAAACATTTCCTTTATTAACGCCGCAGTTGGTTTGTCGATACACATTCGATTCAAATCAAGAAACATTCTTAAGCCGTTATACCTAACTTCCCATAAAGCTAGTATAACTCTTAAGTTTTCAAAACCCAAGTATTACTTCTTTCAAATGATTCAAAATCTTTTGAAATACTTCAAGTTTTTATTAACACATAACAAGCCGCTTATAGTTCAAATCTTACCTTTTAAAACCACAAGTATTTTCTTACCAACATAAAGTCGTTATAACCAACTTCCCATAAAGTCGTTATAACACTTTATGTTTTAAACCAATCAAATACATTTAGCATATGTACGCTCACCGCATTTCACATAGTTCACACATATCATGCTAGAAGAGATATGAAGAGGTTCACATACCTCGCGACGAGTATCGACTAATAGCAAAACGCCCAAGTACTTCCAACCATCCGCTACTCCTAAGCCAAGTAAATCGCGCCACACGTAGTACTTCAACCTATAAGGCCACAAGCGCTTTATTAACATTAAGATCTCATCGTAGAACATTCTACGTAAAATTCGCAAAGACCTCCCCGCAACGTAATCTCCTCCTCTATCGGGGCCGTCTACCAAGCCAACCAGAGGGGTTAAACGTCTAATCCGGACGCACAAATTCTACCTCACAGAAAGCTACACAAGTCTATCAGAATACGCCCTATGTAATTACAGTTCAGTTCTCATCCTGAAATTCAGGCTTAAGTCCAAAGACATTGCCACAAGCTATATTCAGTTCTATATATAGTATACTTCAACTATATATTCCTACAACATGTAATATCCAATTACAATAGGGGGACAAGATAATTACCTCGATAAGCCCATAATTATCCAAGTTTAAAGTCAATCCGGCAACGTTTAGCTCCAACTCCGCGCTCCAACCCGCTCTAAACCACCCTTAGAAGTTCTAACCAACTTCTACATACTACTCCAACTAACCATGGAGATTTTCCTTAGGGTTTCGGTTTGGTGACTGACGGGAAGTATAATAGTATAACTGGGCTTTTGTAAAGGTATAACCTTAGAATACTACAAGGTATATGGCTAAGGTAATTTGGGCATTATAACAATACTTTGAGAGTATTTCTAACAAGAGGGGGTATTATACGAAGACAACTAGGCTAGGGGGTGTATACCCTACTACCCCACTGGTGGGGACTCTCGCCATGGGGAGGGTGCTCTACCAAAGGCCTCACAAGGGGAGGGACGAGAACTATACTACATGAGGGAGGAATTTTAGACTTAGGAAATTTATTTGGATGAAGAAGTCTTCAAAGGGAGAGGGTATTTATAGACAAGCCAAAGCCAACCAATGGCCAAGATCTAGCCAAGTGCATAGCAAGTGTAGGGCCAAGATTCACCCACGTGTCCTTAACCAACTAACACACAAAATATCCTACCAACTCCTCATCAAATCGTCCAAGGTCCGCCCCTCACGTCCGCCAATGGGAGGGTGCCAAGTGGCGCCCTCTCGTTGGTCCAAAATGTTTCGTCTCTCGGAAAAATCCGCAAAAATTAAAAATGACATAGCCGGAATTTTCCCTACGAAAGCTGTGGAAACTTTGCGTAAAAAAACGACTCTAATCGGGTGTTGTGAACAAATAAATTTCGCCAAGCCACTTTTAAGGTACAACTTTTCTACGCACGCCCCACGCATACACCGGAAATACGGTATAACATTCTCCTTCCTTAGAAACATTCGTCCCAATGTCCCTTCTAAGTCTCAAAACAAACGCCGCGCAGATAGTCTTTACTATTATACTTACGAGAACAAATCTGCCACACCTGGCCACAGAAAACACCTGCGCAAATACTCACATCTAAGCCCACGAGGAAACACCTCTAACATCACCAAAGTAATGATCACAACTATGCTTGCCATACATGCTCGCTTCTCCCTTAAGTCGTCGTGATACCACTTTTGTCACTTTGCCGCGAGGTTCTAGTGTCACCCTCGACGCAACAAATGGTACCGGCCGCACGCGATCCCCGAGGTCGTCGTGACACTCGAACTCTTAACACATTTACATCGCTTGGTTCCAAAACTTGGGGTTACTATCTCTAGTGGTCATCATTAATCGAGAACACTGATGGATCACCGATACTTTCCGATCATAACAATATGAAAGATCGGACGTCTCGCCTCCTAAGTCGGACGCAAATGCTAACATATAGGCAACCCGCCTATTCTTCACATGAACTCGTGCGGCCCAAAGTAACTCGCTAAGTTCCTCTGCTTTCCAAAACTCGTCACACCCAAACCGGTGGTACTTTCGAAGACCGACCGTCAACTCGAACTCTAAACGTCGCCGATTATCCGCACGATTTCTCCGAGCCGCCAAAACCTCTCCTAGACTTCCCTATCCACACTGCTGGAACAAGCTCAACCAACTATTTGCACCTTGCCAACATCGAACCAATCGACCCAAGAACTTACACTTCCGCCCCTACAAGGCCCCATAAGGCGACATTCAAAACTGAAATGGTAGCTTAAACACTCCTCCACAGAGACAACAATCCCCACAACTACCTCAAATCCAAACACCGCCCGAGGCGAATGCGATTCGAGACTACTGAGTTCTTAACCAATGCTTGGTAAAACTTCCGAAACAAAAACAGCACTGGCTCCACTGTCATAAGGTGAAGGTAGGCACCCCGTGCAGCCTTACAACCTTTCTGATAAATCAACACTGCTGAGTAAACGGTTTTTGCTAGAAAACAAGACGGCTGACCTCCTCAGCCCGACTACTGGTCGAGTGCATCCACGAATTCGTACGCTGGTTAACTAAACTTGGGCCTAACACCCTCATAACCCCAACCCAAAGTGGGACCACCACAAACTGACCCCACCACCAAACCTGCCGCGGGTTGACCCGCAACGTGGCCTCAACCCGACCCGGCAACGCGCACCATACTAGCTCCCCGATCCGGAACAATCTCACTAATCACGTTACGAAAACCTAGCGGTCTTCTTAGCTCAACTACCCTCTTTCATTCCACACTACTCAGGGACTAATCCCACAAACATAACTCATGTGCATTATGCACTCCTATAAGGGTCAAACATAAACAATACATCTTTTACTCGAGATGGCCTTACCTCTAAGGTCTCCACGTATAAAACTCTAAGGCTCACACCTTCTCTATCCCCCAAAATCTTACTGCTAACCCACCATGATATCTAATCACAACTAACACATCGCTATCGAACATAGCACTTAAGGTATACTCACCTTATCACACATACGATCTCTGAGGGTTAAGGATATATCTATATCTCGCTTCACTCCCCTTAGTCGTTCTAATCAAACTGCCTCGTAGGCGATAGCTGGAAGATGACAAACTACCCACCGATCCTCAAGGCTAAGTCCTCCCGCAAGGACACTCTTTCGACATCGCACCGACGGTCATAGGTACAACACGCATCAACTAAAAGACGACATTCCTCGGGATGACGCCACATCGCGAACACCGAGAAAACTGAATTCGGATGGCCGAACCTACGCAGAGCCGCGGAACCTAAGCTCGAGCTCGACCAACTCTCGTGATACCGAACGCCCCGAACCCCGCGAGGACCTTTCGCACCGATGGATGCGCATAATCTAATTCGCCGCGAGGCGACTCGCCGCAGTTACCAAAGGACCTTGCCGCTCGCCCTCTTCTCGCCCTCGTTAACCCGCCGATTTCACGTTTCTTGGCTCATTGCGCATAAGCCCGCATACGTGCCATGCTCAAGCCTAATCAAGAATTTCTCTCGCACAACCTCTCTTAGATATTCATCAAGACTCGCGGTACATCGGTATACTTTCGTAGCCAAATCCATAGCTAGTAATGTGGTCGCCTCTTGAAATCTATATTCTGTTCTGGCCGTGGAATCAAGGTTCAAATATCATGGCCGCAGAGAATCGCCGCTGCGTGCTAAACATCTTTGGGGCTAGTGGCGTCGCAGAACTCCCGAATGAAGCACCACCTGGTGAAGATTTGGCCCATGCCCTCGCAACCCTCGAACTCTACTCGCAGCCTCCTGGCCGCTTGCCCTCCCGGGCCGGGTTGCCCTACGCGAGGCATAACGGTAAGAGAAAGAAATACGTGAGAGGTCCAACTTACAACACAAATTTCTAAGGCACGATCTCAGAGTGAGAAGAATAGAAACCAATCCTAAATATCCTATAGCCTCCACGATTATTGGTGTGGTGCACAACACACCGATAATCAAGACTTCATCGATACGGTGCAGAGACACTTTCCGAGGATTAATCGCTTCGATACCACTTTTGTCACGACTGCCCGGCCCGTGGATCGTGCCTTACCCCGCACCCCAAAGAGTCATACATCGTAGTAATCACGAATATAAAATAACCAAGATATGAAACAAGATAAATTGAGACACGATATTCGAAGAAAGTTGCCTTTCGCATAAATAATAATAACAACTCTTTCAAAATGAACAGTTTAATGGTTTCTTTACTAACCATGCCCACAACAAGATTACATGCACTTCTACGAATGATATGATAACAACGACGACAGGCCCCGTCATACCCGAATGTAAGCACCTACAACAACAACAGGACTATACCAAGATAAGCCTCCGAGGAACGGAGCTTCAAACGCCGAATCGTGACCCTAAGAGCGAGGATCAACGATCGTGTACCTTTACTGCGGATGAACGCAGCCCCGGGCGAGGTCAAGATAACAGTACCAAGTATGTGAAACATGAAGATATCAGAAATGAAATCATAGTAGTCTATAGAAAGCGGGGAGACATGTATGATAACCAAACTACGATTCGCAATAAATAAGCCATGTCTAGTCGTGACTCACGCCTCCAAGTCATCACTCCAATATAATGGGTCTCACGCCCACAACATCAATCATGCCCGTGGAATACCTTCCTCACCGCGATCGATGATAGAAAAGCACCAAGGAATACACATGAACGGCAGTCCCACCGTGTCCAAATAAAACGATGCAGGTGGCACGAAGGCATAGCCGCCTACTAACACCTACGCACTAACAAGGTCATAAATTGTATCATGATATCTGTCTGACCGCCACATGATCAAAGTGGTCGCCGCTCGCAATATCAAATGTGTGCGTCTAGCCCTCGAACTCCCGCGACTCGCATAGGCCAATCTCATAGGCCCGCATGAGGTATAACCCCGCATCGAGGTAGCTACTCCCGCATCGCCCCGACTCGCATCGCATGGCCACATAGACCGCATGACCATAAAGGCCGCACACTAACCTGGAACTCTCGTAGTTCCGCATAGGCCCCCGGGACCCGCATGAGGTATTCTAGAATCATGGTCCCAGACCGCCTGAGTCTACCCCGCATCGGAGGGCAGCTTAACCTCCGGAAACACGGTGAGTGGTATAATACCAACATAACAGTTTATCGTTTAAACAACATAAGCACAACCAAGGGAAAAACCCTTTACACAAACATCACGTATCACTAACACACGTAGCATCCTAATATGATTACTTATCAAATCAACACGAAGGTATTACAAGGCTATCACAAACCAACACAATCAAGTTATACACACAAGGTACATTCTATTATATGATTAACAAGATCGAGTATCTATTCCCAAAGTACTTCATACATTATCTTTTAAAAGATACGTTACGTTTACAAAAGTCACACAATACCCGTAGTATATGAAAAATAGAGTGATTATCTTTTGAAGTAAAGCAAAACACTTCTCTTTGTAAAATCAAGTAACAACATTATTTCTCAAACGCCCAAGTTTGCCTAATTTCAAATGTTCACGTTTCTTACTTTAGAAAGGTTTCGTAGTTCATAGTCTTATTCTTTTAAGAATATAATTCTCTTTTAAACTATCTGAGAAACATAAGCCTTATATGTGAGTAGGATATTCTTGTTTATAACAATCTTATTACAGCAGCCATGATCTAGGAAATATCATTTTGTCTCATCTTAGCTTCTATGCAGATGGAAGTTTCTACTGGTTTTAATAATACTAAATCACAAAACATTTCCTTTTATTAACGCCGCAGTTGGTTTGTCGATACACATTCTGATTTCCGAAATCAGTAGAACATTCTTAAGCCGTTATACCTAACTTCCCATAAAGCTAGTATAACTCTTAAGTTTTCAAAACCCAAGTATTACTTCTTCTTTCGAAATGATTCAAAAATCTTTTGAAATACTTCAAGTTCTTTATTAACACATAACAAGCCAGTTATAGTTCAAATCAGTTACCTTTAAAAACCACAAGTATTTTCTTACCAACATAAAGCTGTTATAACCAACTTCCCATAAAGCCGTTATAACACTTTATGTTTTAAACCAATCAAATACATTTAGCATATGTACGTCTACCGTACTACATAGTTCACACATATCATGCTAGAAGAGATAGGAAGAGGTTCACATACCTCGCGACGAGTATCGACTAATAGCAAAACGCTCCAAGTACTTCCAACCGTCGGCTACTCTTAAGCCAAGTAAATCGCGCCACACGTAGTACTTCAACCTATAAGGCCACAAGGCGCTTATTAACATTAAGATCTCATCGTAGAACATTCTACAGAAAATTCGGCAGCACCTCCCCCCCCCGCAACAGCGTAATCTCCTCCTCTATCGGGGCCGGCTACCAAGCCAACCAGGGGGGGGTTAAACGTCTAATCCGGACGTGCACAAATTCTACCTCACAGGAAAGCTACACAAGTCTACTGTAATACAGTCCTATGTAATTACAGTTCAGTTCTCATCCTGAAATTCAGGCTTAAGTCCAAAGACATTGCCACAAGCTATATTCAGTTCTATATATAGTATACTTCAACTATATATTCCTACAACATGTAATATCCAATTACAATAGGGACAAGATAATTACCTCGATAAGCCCATAATTATCCAAGTTTAAAGTCGATCCCGGCAACGTTTAGCTCCAACTCCAGTGCGCTCCAACCCGCTCTAAACCACCCTTAGAAGTTCTAACCAACTTCTACATACTACTCCAACTAACCATGGAGATTTTCCTTAGGGTTTCGGTTTGGTGGACCGACGGAAGTATAATAGTATAACTGGCTTTTGTAAAGGTATAACCTTAGAATACTACAAGGTATATGGCTAAGGTAATTTGGGCATTATAACAATATTTTTGAGAGTATTTCTAACAAGAGGGGTATTATACGAAGACAACTAGGCTAGGGGGTGTATACCCTCTACTACCCCACTGTGGGGACTCTCGCCAAGGGAGGGTGCTCTCGCCAAAGGCCTCACAAGGGGAGGGGACGAACTATACTACAAGGGAGGAGGAATTTTAGACTTAGGAAATTTATTTGGATGAAGAAGTCTTCAAAGGGAGAGGTATTTATAGCACAAGCCAAAGCCAACCAATGGCCAAGATCTAGCCAAGCATAGCAAGTGTAGGCCAAGATTCACCCACGTGTCCTTAACCAACTAACACACAAAATATCCTACCAACTCCTCATCAAATCGCCCAAGGTCCGCCTCACGCCCGCTAACGGGGTGCCAAGTGGCGCCTCTCGTTGGTCCAAAATGTTTCGCCTCTCTGAAAAATCCGCAAAATTAAAAATGACATAGCCGGAATTTTCCTACGAAAGTCGTGGAAAACGTTTCAAAAAAACGACTCTAATCGGGTGTTGTGAACAAATAAATTTCGGCCAAGCCACTTTTAAGGTACAACTTTTCTACGTACGTCCTTACGTACATACACTGGAAATACGGGGTATAACACCTAGAATAGAGCTATACCACCCTTTATTTTAAGGCATGCATGCATTTACCTTAGGTGGGTCGATATTTGGCATTGGCACCGCAATTAGGAAGACACCAAATTGGTCAATGGCTTTTCACGACCCCGCGGCCCAACAACATATTATGTGTTGCATAATCATGATAAATGAAATCAAGCCTAAATTCGAAATGCCTAAGTTGGAAAATGCATATTTATTTTTGTATTATTTATTTTTAGATGGAACCTGTCCCTCAGATCAGAATGGTGAGTGGGATTCCGAGTAAATTAAGGATGTGGTGGTCAAAATTCGACTTGGGTAGTCAGATGACAATCAGAAGGAGGTTGGGGTGCCTCATCTCATTATTCGACATCTCTCCCGATCAGCATTTGGTCAGAGCATTGATCCAATTTTGGGACCCGGACCGAGTCGTCTTCAAATTCATGGATTTCGAGATGACCCCCACCTTAAAAGAGGTCATCTATTTCACTGCTTTAGCATATCACGACAGAAAATCAGTTATTCCGCACGGCCAGTCTGGGAAAAAGCTCCCCCGTTACTTGGGTTTGAAGAACACCAGAGAGTTGCGTTGTTTTGAAAATAATTAGGTTTCTCTAGACTGCCTGTATGAAGGATATGGTTGCCGAGACGGATACAAATTATTTAAGAATGAGTTTTGTTGCACTGCGGATCATTGGAGGGTTAGGCGTCCTATCGCATTTGTTATGGCTTTCCTAGGGATTCTTTTATTTCCACTTGAGCATGGAAGGATTAGTACATGCATATGTTCAGTAGTTAGAGCAGTGTTTGACGAAGTCAGCGACAAACGACTTACTTTGACGCCCATAATCTTGGCAGAACTATTTAGAGCCTTGAACATATGCAAAAAGGGTGAGTCGAGCTTCTTTGAAGGTTGTAATCTTATCTTACAGATGTGGGCAGTATAGCACTCCTATCAGCGTTCAAATATGACCGATGTATGCCACAACGCAGACAATAAGATCTCCACCTTCTACGAAAGAACAAAGCGTTATGTGTCACCAGTCGGCACAGAGGATTGGTACAGGTACTTAGCATCTCGCAGTAGCAGTCAAATTCAATGGAAGTATCTGTTGCTTCATATCGTCAAGAAGGTCTACTTGAGACATAAGGGACTTTATTACATCAGACTTATAGGTCTAAAGGGACTCCAACCATATGCTCCGTTACGTGTGCTCCAACAGTTTGGCCACACGCAAGTAATTCCTCTCATAGCTGAAATGAGAGCCTCTGAAATCTAGTTCGGACTGGACTTCATCATTCCCGAAGCCAAGTAGATCGTTTATGAATGGTACCATATTGATCAAGTGGAAGTTGGGAAGGACCAAGTAGGGGTCGCCCCAGAGTATGAAGCATGGTTTCTAGGCAGTACAGAATATAGTTCAGAAGCGGAGCAAGGCATTGAAGACATTTGTGCAAGGAATAGGATAAAGGATAATCAACTCAAAGATAGGGTCATCACTCCAGATATGTGGGTCCTGATGCAAGATGCAGTGCAGTACTTGGAACAGGCATGGGTTATACCTAGGAAGACCTAAGCTTCACCATCACATCGGCGACTTAGTTATAGGCATTTAATTTGAGACTTTTGTTGTTCTTATTATTATCTCAATAAATTACAACTTATTCCCGACTAAAGCATTTCAATCTAATGGCTTGGATTTTGTTATCATGATGTTGCATGTGTGACGTTTAGGTTTACCTCTGGCGTAAAGGGGGCCCCATGCATGATTAGGACTCACCTGCAACGTGACAATTTATGTGCGACATATACTTGCTAATTGTTATTTACACCTTTGCAAAATCACGTACTTTACACTAACGCAGTTTGTTGCATTTTTTAGAAGGATTTATTATTTTCCCAAAAGGGTCGGTTCGTATTTGATTTGACAATATCAGAGCATCAACACTTTACCAGGTCCAGGGCACGAAATGATGACATGACTGGCTCAGGGGCATCTGAGCCAAATGGTTTGGGAATTATTCCTGCCGGCGAAACAAAACCTTCAGAGGAGAGAAATATCACTAGTCAGGAAGAATGCATCGCACAATTACTACAACAAATTGCCGATATGCAGGTTGAGATGGAAAGACTGCGAAATCTGACAAACTTATCCATTAGTCTGAATACCCCCATACCAGAGCAAAGGGCCACTACCTCACGAACTATCCCGGATCGACCTCCGCCACCACATATCTCTCAAAGCTCCTCAAAAAAAATGTCAGTTACCGATTCATGTCAAACTATCCCTCGCCCAGCCAATCCTCAACCCCGCCCTTAAAGTGATCCTTTTAACACATATATATCTCAGCCCCCGCCTACTTACTTCACCCCAATCATCCCGAATCGCCAAACTACCCAATACCCATGCACCATACCTATCACCAGCCCCAACAAACAACCCAGACCACCAGCATACACAGCAGAAACCCAGCCTTCTACCATTTATGTGCTTCCCCAGGAAATAGATCATTATGAAGAAATGGAGAGGGAAGCTCGAGCCAAAATGGACGAGGACGTGGCCAAAGAGATTCATAGCCTAAAAGAAGTTGTCTGGATCATGCGGTCGGAAAAAGGTCATGAAGGATTAAATTATGAGGATCTTTGCATGTACCCAGATGTGGAGCTACCTGTGGGGTACAAGGTGCCCAAGTTTGACTTATTCGATGGGAAGGGGAACCCCCGTGCACATTTGAGGTCATATTGTGACAAGATGATCGGAGTGGGAAAGAACCTAGCATTCGTTATAAAGTTATTCATTCGAAGTTTGACCGGAGAGACATTAGATTGGTATACTAGCCAAGACCCGCGGAAATGGCATAGCTGGAATGCGTTGGCCCAAGACTTTGTGGAGCGGTTAAGATTCAATCTAAACCGTCGTGAAGCGTGTTTTATTGATGAAGCTAAAAGAAGTCTACCGAGGCGTTGAGAGTACGCCGTGAGATGGCGTTGAAGCGACAAAATACAACCACCCATGGCATAGAGTGAAATGGCCACTCTATTTGTACAATCTTTGAAGGACGCAACCTACTATGAGCGTATGATAAGCGTCATCGGACGGAGTTTTGCAGAAGTTGTCAGAATGGGCGACTTCGTGGAAGAAGGTATTAAAACTGGTAGGATTATGAATTTGGCAGCGTTGCAGGCAACTAATAAGGCAATGTAGTCATGAACGATCGGGGGTACTTCACAAAAAAAAACAGCTTCCCCTTCCATGTTCATACAAGAAAAGTAAACCTGAAGCATTTATAACATACCAAAATCTATCTTATCAAACCCCATACTATCACAAAAATAACCAAAACTTCACACCTCACTACACACCTGCTCCACACCCCAACTACCACACATAGCCTATATATAACGCTTCTCAAGCACCCGTTTATTCTGCCTCACATCGACCCACCCATCAAGCCTACCAATAAAATAGAACACCCAATGTACCCAGACCAAACACAAATTTTGAAGGAAGACCACCCAAAGTTCGCACCCTGTTGGCCGAACCCATACCTCAAGTATACGAAAGATTACGAGCTGCAGGCTTAATCCAACCGATTCTGGGAAAGATTTCTAACCCTATCCCGAGGTAGTATGATGATAATAAGCGTTGTGCATATCACTCTAATAGCCCTGGACACGATACTGAAAGTTGCCACTCCCTCAGGGACATAATCGAGGGATTGATTAAAGAAGGGGTAATTCAGCTGAGGGATCCAGCCCCAAACATGCATGATAACCCCTTGCCAAACCACGGCAACGTCAATGTGCACTTGATAAATTTAGATGAAGAGTACGACTTGGAGGGGACCATCCGATCAGTTCGAAGTGAAAGAAAAGTTGAACCTTCTGCTTTTGTCGCCCCTGTTGCCAATATTCGAAAGAAAGCGGTATTTGAGCTGGAAAGGGCACCGCCAAAATATAATGATTCAATCATAGTTTCTCAGATGCCCGACTGGGAGCCACCAATCAGAGTAGATCGCAAAGAAATTGGGAAGCAAGCCATATAAGTCACCGCTGCAAGTATAACCAGGTCAGGGAGATATTACACGCCTGTAGAGGCAGTCAGAGAGGTGCCACAAAAGAAACCCGTGACAGAGGTTGAGGTTGAGAAGTTTTGGAGGAAGATGCCCACCAAGGAATATTCTATTGTGGAGCAGTTGAAGAAAACATCAGCACATATCTCTCTATTTTCACTGTTAATGCATTCGGTCCCACACAGGGTTGCGTTATTGGAAGTGCTGAAAGATGCATATGTTCCAGAGGGTACAACAGACGAGAACTTGACAGCCTTAGTCGGACAAGTGCTAGAGGCCCGCAGAATCGCCTTCTATGATGATGAGTTGCCTGCTGGGGTGTCGAACACAATCTTGCATTGAATATCATCATCCAGATCGCGAACAAGATTGTTTCAACAGTGCTTATTGACGGAGGCTCGGCCGTCAATATTTGTCCCATGTCAACTCTGATGAAATTGGGGACAGACTGCAGGAGAATTCGTAAAAGTCATATCAGGGTCAAAGGTTTCGACGGAGTCCATAGGGGTGTCGAGGGCGAAATTGATCTCACACTGCTGATCGGACCTGCATAATTCGTCGTGGAGTTTCAGGTATTGGATATTGCCGCATGTTACAATCTGTTGATAGGAAGGTCGTGGATTCACGAGGCTGGTGCAGTCCCGTCCACCTTGCATCAGCGCCTGAAGTTTATATGGAATCACCGTGAGGTGGTAGTACTTGGGGATGAAAAGAGAAACACCAACACAGATTATGCAGTCCCTGTCATAGAGGACATAAGACAGTTGGATGGTTCAGTCTTCCATGTTAACGAGATCAAGAGCGCCAGCAGGGCCAGACCGTTGCAGCTGCCACGTTCTCTCATAATGGTGGCCAAGGAAATGCTAAGAAATGGGTTCATGCCCGACAAAGGTCTTGGATCCAGTATGAAGGGGATCACAGAGCCGCTCCAGCTGTCTGGGAAGAAGGAAACTTTTGGTTTGGGGTACCAGCCCACCTCGAAGGATTTGGTGACTACGAGCTTCCAGAAAAAGGGAGACATTCCCTTGCCCAGGCCCATTCCGCCCCTGAGTCAGTCGTTCGTCAAAGCTGCGCGTCCGGATCTTGAAAGAAGATGATCCGGAGGATCTTGTAGCGAGTTCGTAACTGTTCGTAGGTGAAGATGAAGCAGAATGTTGTGTGATTCCAGAGGATCACGATGAAGACCCTACCATTTGGGATGCAGAGCATGGATACAACCTGAATAATTGGACTTACACCCCTATCATGACCTTCCGATGAGCTTGGTAGAGTTTATGATAGTTCTAGCGATGTGATTCTAAACTAAAAAACAGACTTGCCTTTATGTTTCTTTAATATGTTTTTAATCCCGTATTTTGCTTTCATCATAAATTCCAGGATATGTTTGCATCTTTAAACTTGCTTGTGTTAAATTAAATTTGTATACATTTTTATTTCAGCGATCATATTAGTAAACCTGTCAATAATGCGAATATGACATGTAATGAAACCAGCGAACAAAGCTCAAATGGCGAGCATAACCCCGAGGAACAGGAAGAATGTCCACAATCAGAGCTTGGTCAAGAGTTGGAAAACTTTGAGAATAGGCCTAAACCAAATTTAGAAGAAACTGAGTTGATAAACTTAGGCGATGAGAAAATTGTAAAAGAGACTAGGGTCAGCGTCCACCTAAGTGTCATACAGAAGAAAGAGTTAATTGAGCTCCTGAAATACTACATCGACGTATTTGCTGGGTCGTATGATGACATGCCAGGGTTGAGTACGGATATCGTCGCACACAGGCTGCCTATCGAGCCGTCTCTCCTTCCTATAAAACAAAGGCCAAGAAAGATCAAACCGGACATGAGTTTGAAAGTCAAAGAGGAAGTGTCTAAGCAGTTCTACGCAAAGGTAATTCGAGTCGCGAAGTACCCTACTTGGTTAGCAAATATTGTGCCGGTAAAGAAGAAAGATGAAAGGGTCCGAGTATGTGTGGATTATAGAGACCTCAACAGAGCTAGCCCGAAGGATGACTTTCCTCTTCCAAACATTCATATACTCATCGATAATTGTGCAAAACATGAACTACAGTCGTTCGTCGATTGCTTTGTTGGTTATCATCAGATCCTTATGGAAGGGTAGGACGCAGAAAAGACAACATTCACTACCCCGTGGGAGGTGTATTATTATCGAGTAATGTCGTTCGGTCTCAAGAATGCAGGCGCTACATATATGAGAGCCATGACTACCATCTTTCATGACATGATCCATAAGGAAATTGAAGTCTATGTGGATGATGTTATCATAAAGTCGCGAAGAGCGGAAGGCCATTTGGCAAACTTGAAGAAGTTCTTTGAGCGACTAAGACGGTATAATCTGAAACTGAATCCTGCAAAGTGTGCATTCGGTGTCCCTGCTGGGAAGCTATTGGATTTTATAGTGAGTAAAAGAGGGATTGAGTTGGACCCTTCGAAAATAAAGGTCATCCAAGATTTACCTCCTCTGAAAATTATAAAAGACGTGATGAGCTTCCTTGGTCGTCTCAACTACATCAGCAGGTTCATAGCTCAGTCCACCGTGATATGCGAGCCGATATTCAGATTGTTGAAGAAGAATGCCGCTACCAAATGGACAACGGATTGTCAGCAGGCTTTTGATAAAATTAAAGAGTACTTGTCTAATCCGCCAGTTTTAGTACCACCAGAACCTGGGAGGCCTTTGTTACTCTATTTGTCCGTATTAGAGAATGTTTTTGGATGCGTGTTGGGGCAACACGATGAAACAGGGAAAAATGAGCAGGCCATATATTATCTAAGTAAGAAGTTCACAGTGTATGAAGCTCGCTACACTCTACTGGAATGTACTTGTTACGCATTAACTTGGGTTGCCCAGAAATTCAGACATTATCTATCAGCATACACCACTTATCTTATTTCGAGGATGGACCCACTTAAGTATATCCTTCAGAAGCCCATGCCCACTGGAAAACTAGCAAAATGGAAAATTCTGCTGAGCGAATTTGATGTTGTATACGTCACACAGAAGGCCGTAAAAGGATAGACATTAGCTTACCATCTTGCTGAGAATCCGGTCAATGAGGAATACGAGCCCCTCCGAACCTATTTCTCTGATGAAGAGGTATTGTTTGTCGGAGAGGATATCTCAGAGGATTACCCAGGTTGGAGAATGTTCTTCGATGGAGCGGCAAACTTTAAGGGAGTTGGCATTGGAGCAGTATTGGTTTCAGAATCAGGTCAGCATTACCCGATCTCCGCAAAGATCAGATTTCCATGCACCAACAATATGACAGAATATGAAGCTTGCATATTGGGACTCAGAATGGCAGTAGATATGAATATACAAGAGTTACTGGTCATAGGTGATTCAGACTTGCTGATCCATCAAGTACAGGGCGAATGGGCAACCAAGAATACGAAGATACTCCCCTACCTACATTGCGTGAAGGAATTGCAGAAGAAGTTCAATAATATAGGATTTAAGCATGTCCCAAGGATCCAGAATGAATTCGCTGATGCGTTGGCAACCTTATCCTCCATGATTCAACATCCGGACAAGAATTACATTGATCTGATCACAATGAGTGTGCTGGAACAGCCTGCTTTTTGCTCTCATGTAGATAAAGAAATAGACGGGAACCCTTGGTACCATGACATCAAAAGATACCTCAAGGCAGGAGAGTATCCGGAAGACAAAACCAACATTCAGAAGAAAACACTTCGAAGATTAGCAAACCATTTCTTTTTTAATGGGGAGGTTTTATACCGAAGGACTCCAGATCTGGGCTTATTGAGATGTGTCGACGCTCAAGAGGCGAGCAAGCTAGTAGAAGAGATACATGGAGGGACATGTGGACCTCATATGAATGGCTTCACTTTGGTGAAGAAAATTCTGCGAGCAGGTTATTTTTGGATGACGATGGAAACAGATTGTATCCGCTTTGTGCATAAATGTCACCAGTGCCAGATTCATGAGGATTTGATTCGAGTACCTCCGAACGAACTTAATGTGACAAGTTCTCCTTGGCCATTCGCAGCTTGGGGCATGGATGTCATTGGCCCTATCGAACCCGCTTCCTTAAATGGGCACAAATTCATCCTCATAGCAATTGACTATTTCACTAAGTGGGTAGAAGCATCATCACACAGATCAGTGACGAATAAAGTAGTAGTCGACTTTGTTCGCAACAACATCATCTGCAGATTTGGCATTCCTGAGTCTATCATCCCAGACAACGGAGCCAACCTCAACAATGGCCTAATGCAGGACATATGCGAGAAGTTCAATATTATCCACCGTAATTCCACCCCATATCGCCCGCAAATGAATGACGCAGTCGAAGCAGCTAATAAGAATATCAAGAGGATCTTGCGCAAGATGATTAGCAACTACAAACATTGGCATGAGTACCTACCTTTCGCACGTCTAGGTTACCGCACTACTATTAGGACCTCTACCAGTGCGACGCCGTATCTTTTGGTGTATGGAACGGAGGCAGTACTACCAGAAGAAGTGGAGATACCATCTTTGAGAATTATCCAAGAGGCTGAGTTGAGCGAAGCGAAATGGGCGCAAAGTCAATACGAGCAGTTGATGTTGATTGATGAAAAACGGATGAATGCAGTTTGTCGTGCGGCTTTACGAGCAGGATGGCGTGGCTTTGACAAAAGGTAAGACCGAGGACATTCAAGCCAGGTTAATTGGTACTGAAACGCATATTCCCACATCAGAATGAGGCTAAAGGGAAATTCGCACCTAATTGGCAAGGACCCTACATGGTTCATCGAGTGTTGAGTGGAGGAGCTTTAATCTTAGCTGAAATGGATGGCGAAGTGTGGCCTAAAGCTATCAACGCATATGCGGTAAAGTGATACTACGTTTAGGAGCATTTGTTTTCCATGTAATTCCATTTGCATTGTAAAAAAGTTGTGTTCCCTAGGTGGGATATGCATAGAGCCCATATAGGGTCTCGCCGCTTCAAATTAGAAAGCCCCATTACTTGTAATTGGAACTACGTTCGACCTGATTCCTTTGGCGGATACGTAGTTGGCCATATCGGCCTCGGTCCCACCTTTAGAAATTTTAGCTTTACCCAATTTCGCTTGTAATGAACTACGTCATGACCTGATTCCCTCATGGGGATACGTAAGCGGCCTAAATCGACTTCGGTCACACCATTAGAAATCTTCCCATTGGCTCGCGTGCAACAGAATGCGTTTGATTATTCCGAAAAGAGATATGAGAAATTCTCGCCAGAGTTAAGTCTTGCCCACACGCCTCGCATAACGAAAACTGGGATAATTTTGGGAAACGCACCATGAAGAGATCATAATAAGGATTCCGAATAAGGTGTTCGTTTGGTCAGATTACGTGTCATATTAGGCAAATTCGACAAGGCTTTTATACTTTATACGCATGTCATATAAATATTTTATTTTAAAGATGTTTTGTGCACACCTCATGAAAATGTTTTGTTTTGAAAATACTTTTGGGACACGCTACTTCAAAATGTTTTCTACCAAATATCTCAATGAGATCAGGCAGGGGTTACAGGTCCAAACAAATCAGGCGTACGAGCAGAAAAGATCAAGGCCGCAAAATCAATACGAACCGACCCCCCCCCCCCCAAACTCACAAGTTGAGTGTAGATTTTTTCCCATTAGTAGAAGCAGAAAATGCAATAATAAGATAAAGATAGGAGAAACAACAACGATACAACTTGGCAGTGATAAAGAAAGAGAAACAGCAGCAAAATCTGGGTGAAATGACAATCGCATTCGCAGCATCCAACAAGTCCGTGCAGAGACTACATCAGCAATCGACAATCGCAACATTCAGCAAGCGTTCGTAGCATTCAACAGGTCCGTGCAGAGACTACATCAGCAATCAGCAATCGTAGCATTCAGCAAGCATTCGCAACATCCAGCAAGTCCGTGCAGAGACTACATCAGCATCAGCAGCATTCAGCAAGCATTCACATCATCCAGCAGGTCCGTGCAGAGACTACATCAGAAATCGCAACATTCAGCAAGCATTCGTAGCATCCAGCAAGTCCGTACAGAGACTACATCAACAATCACATCATTCAGCAAGTATTCGCAGAATCTAGCAAGTCCGTGCAGAGACTACATCAGCAATCGCAACATTCAGCAAACATTCGGAGCATTCAGCAAGCCCGCGCAGAGAATTTAGCAAGCATTCGCAGATCCAAAGAAGTCCGCATCGTGATCAAGACTGCAATATTCAAAGAAGCATTCACGACATTCAACACGTCCGTGCAAGGACGAAATCTCAGCATTTGCAGCATCACATCAACACAACCGCCATCACGTTTTACAAGATAATATTTCTACTCATACAATTACATTACTTATAAATTCATGCGTTATCATTTTTGCCTTAACAGTTATGCACTAACTTTTTGCTTAAGTCTTAGCATGCAGGAGCAGAAGCACAACGTAAATTTTCTCTTACAGCGAATCGGGGTAATTTGTCAGGGGGAAAACCTTCCCAACGAATGACAGAAGCGGCCTCGAGCGTCGGTCCACTCATCCCACATCAGCAACAAGCTCAACGTCATCATAAGTCAATACCGGTACACCCCTATGTTCAAGCCTGTTTATTTTTATTTTTTTAACATCACGTCGACCCAGTGTCGTCATAACTCGACATTGGGACAAATTTTGAGTCCGCATTAGCCGCCTTAGTGTTTGACCATGGTAGCCCAGTGTCGTCATAACTCGACACTGGGACAAGTTTTGAGTCTGTGCCAGCCCGCCTTGGTGTTTGCCCATGGTAACCCAGTGTCGTCATAACGCGACACTGGGACAAATTTTGAGTCCGCATTAGCCCGCCTTGATGTTTGACCATGGTAGCCCAGTGTCGTCATAACTCGACACTGGGACGATTTTGAATTTGCGTCAGCCTTGTCTTAATTGTCCAACATTTTTAATCCTGAGGATCGAGACAAAATTGACTATAAGTCAACGTCTTTGTCTGAAGACTCTTTCATCATCTCCATACAAAGAGGAACAAGCTGTTGACACCCAATTTTGACTCACTCGTCCAGTCATTAACTATAAAATTACACTAATTTTTCAAAATAATTTTAACAATGTTATAATAATAAAATGCGACAATAAAACATTAATACATGCACAAATAAATGATTTAATAATGGCACCGCATTTTACGTAGAGTATTAAGCACTTTAAGTTTCACGTCCGCATTTGTTATTTGCCTAAATATTATTCATAATTTAAGCCCTATTCTATTTCCATTAATTCTTAATAATTTAAATAATAATAAATATGTAGATAAATAAATAATTTAATAATGACGTCGCATCAAGCATTTCTTAAATTATATCCACACTTATTAATATCCAAAGCAATTTCATAAGCAATTGAAACCCCCCATTAATTCAATTTTAATTTAACAAAGTAGGCATAATAAATAAGTTTTAATAACGGCCTCGCATTATAAAACATTAAGCACGCCCGCATTTATTATTGTAATAATTTAAACCCAAGCTAAAACTAATAAAGCACCTAAATTCATATTAAAATAATTAAAACTAACCTAAACCCACTTATTTACCACTAATTAAATCTAATACTAAAACAAATACACTTAAAACTCTACCCAAATTAAAACTACCCAAAACGTTATTAGCCCAACACCCATAATTCGTCCAACCCATCAGCCCAATAATACCCGCGGCCCAGCAACCCATTTCTTTATCTTCTTCCCCCTTCTCATAAAACCTAAGAAGAACAAACCTAAAAGAAAAAAACTGAACGAACCCTAAACCCCTCTTCGTAAATCGCCCACAAATCAATCCAAATCTTTCCAAAATCACAATATTAACTTACCATTTCTATCACCTCAAATTTGCATTAAATCAATACCGAATAAACACTAAGATACCACCCAAATCATTATTCAAAGTTATCATAACCAAATCAGTACAAATCATACAAAATCGCCTTAAAATCAATCCAATATGGCACCAATAATTGACGCAAAATTAGAACCCACAGTAGGGCAATATATTGATAGTGATTTATACATCATAAGGCATCCTCGGGTATCAGCAGGAGACCGAATCTAAAAACCAGCAAATGTTACACCCCGTAATTCCAGGACATGAATAAGAGAATAGACGCGAGAACACAAGACTTGAAAATTGGTACGAAAGAAAGAATTGTTGTTCCGAAGGAAGATCTTCCGAACTTCGGAAAGGAAAAATGTTCGTTGATGAGAATTAGATTCTCAAAATACATTATTTGAGGAGTATAGAATTTATTAACATTGTGGAAATTTAGTTACGGATTTGGTCACGTAGGGCCCACCCGAGAAATTTTACATTTTGTGGGGCCCACGAGGGTTACGAAATTCTATGGACGAATGGGAGGGAGACATGTGTCACCCCCCTACATTGGCTTGTTCGAAATATGCCAAGGTTAAAGAGGTCATTTGACCAAGGGATAAGGTGCAAGTCTTGAAGACAAGCTTAACAAAATTGACTAAGTCAACTTGCCAACATGACAAAGACTTTAGTCTTGATAAATCCAAGCCACACAAATGTTTTAATCTAGACCCTTCATTGTAGTATATATCCTACACTAGTTTCAAGACAAGTTCCATACTTAGAAAAAAATTCAAGAAACATTGTGCTAACTTTAGGTGCTCTCGGCTTTATGCCCTTGTCCACACAAAATTTTTGCAAATGTGGATCATAATTCACAATACTTTAACCCAAGGTTCCTAGGGGTATTGTAAGGATATCTCAATAGAAAGATCCCTGAATAACGACGTTTTCACGTTAGTCGCAAGGCGAAAACCTAAGGTGTTCTTCAACTTTGAAGTTGGAACTTGAAGAAGAGTTCTTCATGAGCTTCTAAGGAGTGCTTGGAGCGGATTGGAACGTAAGAAGATGAGCTAAAAGTTGCTAGGATCGACTTTGACGCTTGGATATAATTAGGGCTTATTGAGGTAAAATCTTCATCTTCTTAATGTAATTGAAGATTACATGTTATAGTAGTTAAGAAATGAGCATGTGGTATATAGATTGAAGTTCGAAAAGATTTGGATCATGTCGACATGTTAAAACCGAAAATGGACAAGTTAGCCATTTATGTTGTAATCAATTTGGTCGATAGTTACAATCGTCGCATGTTAAGGAAGAAAGGATTTATAGTTGTTGTAATTGTTATTATGTATATAACATGTTGGAATAACAACTTGGATTGAAAAAGGAAATTGAAAGAGAATTGATATTGTTATGGATAGTGTTATTGCCGAGAATGTGCCTTAAGGAATTGACAGTTTTATATTGATTGTGGGGAAAAATTTTACACGTCCTATTAGGCGTGTAATCCCCTTTGTATTTGTTGAATTGTTGGGCCTTAAATGTGGCGTTTGGTTATTGATTTTCAGGCCTTGAAAAAGGTGGAAAAGTACGTAGAAACAAAGGAAGTGCTGCCCGATTTTCCGTAGAATAAGAGTCCTTATACTTAGTATGATTCTACGTTAAAAAGTGAGGAGTTGATAGACATGTTATGACTAATATAGGTTGAAGGACTATGAGTAGCGTATTATACTTAAAGGATGGAATAGCTATCAAGGTTGAAGTACTTTGGAGCATTTTGCTACTTGTCGATAATCGTCGCGAGGTATGTGAACCTCTTCTTCCTTTTGGGCATGATTCTATGTATGAAATATACATGTGGTGTTATTTCATGATTACTTATACTCTTAGAAGTTAAGAGGTATGTATGTTGATTTACTCTATGTGAAAGTTATGTCTAAGTTATCCTAAGTTCTTACCAAGTCTTATGGGGGATGTTGGTAAGAGTCGTTAGAAAGTAATTGGAGTCGAGTTGACTTTGCTAATTTACTGCACGAATTAGAATAAGTATCGAACAAGCCATTGCAGCGTTAATAAAAGAAAATGTATCGACAATCAATCATATTAAAATGAGTAGAATTCTCCATCTGCATAGAAACTAAGATAAGACAAAATTGTATTACATTTTCTAGATCATGACTGCTTTAATAAGATCGTTATAAACGAGTATAACCTATTCACAATGCATAAAAGTATATGTTACTTAATTTAAAGAGTTTACGTTATGAAGTTTTAAGACTATGAACCTTGAATTCTTAAAAGGTTAAGGGATTTTATTTTTCAAGTTATGGGACTTGATTCTTAAAGGAATGAATGACTTGATTTAAAAGTATTTATTACTTGATATTCTCAAGATAAGAGACTAGATTTCTAAAGTTAAGAAACTAGATTTCTAAAGTTAAGAGACTTGAAGTATTTTGAAAGTTATGTAACTTGATTTGAAAGTATAAGTCTCTTGGTTATAAAAAGAATGAATTAGTCTAAGGCATAAAGTTAGTTTAACATCTTTATGAAAGGTTAAAGATGTCCTAGTTTCTAAAGCATAAAGTTAGTATAACGGCTTTATGGGAAGTTGGTTATAACAACTTTATGGAAGGTTAAAGGAATGGTTCTCTCTAGTAATGTAAACAAAGAAATGACTTGGAATAAAGAAGGGCAATTTGATAACGGTATCAATTGCTTAAAAGTTCTAAAGTAAGGGTCACTTGATTTAGAAGCCTAGAAATGTATTACTAAAAATGTAGTGACTTGCTTGAAATGTAGACATGTCTTGCTACTACGGGTGTTAGTATCTTGGGGTTTTATATGAAAATGAGTCTTTTGAAAAGAATGGAAGTACGTAGTACTTTGGGTTAAATTCCCGGATTTTTATGTGAAACGAAAAGTGCCTTGAGTTTATAAAATGAAATTCATTTTTGTACGATAATGAAAGTCTAAAGATTTTATGAACTTGCCTATGCTTGCTTGTGATAGCCTTGAGTGCAAGTATTATATGTTTACGCTGCCGTGACTCTCAGTTGGAGGGCCGACTGTCTTGTTGTGAATTTACTTGGATGTACCGAAGCGATGTGAGGCTTCCACGGTATGCTTCCATTGTGATTGATCCGACATGCTTATACGATGTGGGATTCCGGCATGTGACCGTGATGCGGGTTAGATTCTGATTGTTTTATTACTCCTCGACATGCTTATACGATGTGGGATTTGGGCACGCGACCGGAGGCGGGTTAGATTCGGTTGTTTTATTACCCCATGGCCATGCTTATACGATGAGGGATTCTGGGGCATGCGACCATGTTATGTACTATTACTCCATGGACTAGCTCTCCATGAAGACATGTACCCGAGATGAGGGATTCCACGCATGTTATATACGATTATTACCACGGATTAGATCTCCATGTAGTCATGTACCCGAGATGAGGGATTCCACGGGCATGAGATATATATATATATATATATATATATATATATATATATTGCATATGTGTACGCTGACAGTGAGGTAGGATGTCACAGGCACGTCACATAGTTATATTTTACACTTACGGCTGTCGGCAGTGATGGGGGACTCCACGGGCACGCTTTGATATTTGTGGGCTTGAGACCACATCGGATGTGTGATGATATTTGAGGCTTGTGTCCATAGCCCCGCGTGACTATTGTTCATGTGTTGAAATAGTCTTTAAAAGGTAAAACCGACTTTCATTACTTTCACTTGCAAGGCACAAGGTGTACTATTATTTTGGTTATCATACATGTCTCTGCTTTATATGTATCATATGATTTTATTACGATATTTTCATTTCACATACTTGGTACATATTTCATCTCGACCTCGCCCGCGTTCATGCCGCAGTTGAGGTACATAACTTGCGATCCTCGCTTTTAGGATCACTCATTGGTGGTTGGGAAACTCCATTATTTCGGAGGCTTTGTATTTTGGTACAGTTCCCTGAGGTTGTAGATTTTTGTACATTCAGGGGTATGGCGGGGCCCTGTCCCGTCACAGTTGTTATGCCAAATTCTTAGAGGTCTGTAGTCATATCTTGTGGATTGGGTTGTGTAAAGAAAAAAAATAGGTAACTACTTTTGGGTTACGTGTATATTTTTGGAAGGTGGTCTTATCGGCTAGCCTGTTATTTATTTCTTTTGAGATGTATGTATGTTTCGCTACTATTATCTGATGTATACCTGTAAAGGGTGCCCAGGTAGGGCACCAGTCGCGGGCCCGGGGTCGGGTCGTGACAGCAAAATACTATAGGGTTTAAACAGTAAAAACAAAGGAATCAACAATGGAAATTTAGCAATGAAGCGTCAAGAACCAACAACCATTATCCAAGCAAAAGGCTCTGCCTTTTCATTAGCATAGCAATGCACCCGAGTGGATCGACGACTTGATACGTTGCCTCGGTTCGCTGCCCGGAGAAGGTAAATTCATCACTTTTCCCAACTTTCTGTTATGTTAATCTGTATGATGCTTGTCGTTTGAGAAATATGTGAGTATGGTGTCAGCTTGTTATTTGTGTGTTCAATCAATGTGAAGAATGCTTTGGTGTGTTTCTGGGTACTGTAATGTTCCTTGGCTATACTTGCAAATGTTATAATCTGAAAAATTGCCTTGGATGTCTATCTACTTAAATATCATCGCGTTCCAGTCATATCCAACCTTATATCCTTCCTGTTTCTGTTTCATTTTTTGAACCAGCTTCATCGCGTGTCACTAGTTGTGTAGGTTCTTGGAATTGAGTACCTTTTCACTCATTATATCACAGTGTTGCGATTGAGTGTCTATTTACTTAAATTAGAATTTCTGTGTAGGACTTCATTTTATTTCTAATTAGACATATTTTGTCATTCCCATCATGGTGACTGTATGCACTTCTATACTAAATTGTCTTTTCCATTTATCATTAAAGGAGGGGTACTTAATATGGATTCCCAAATACCGTCGCATGCAATTATAGGTAGCATCGACTATCAACTTTTTCGCTTCTTGCCAAATCAAACTAAGGCATTCTATTGTTACAAGTATTTGAAATGGCAAATTGAGTTATGTGCATATAAATGGTTTAGTGTTCATTTGTGTTGAATTTCATCGCGGCTATAAGACATTTGTTGCTGCTTAATTGAATAGTTCAAACAAGTTTAGTTTTATGCCTAAGGAAATATCAAACATTGCATAGACACTTAGCTAGTGTTATTAGAGAATTCTCTTTCAATAATTGGTTGCCACTGAATACTACCATGCCTTTTCCTTTTGATAAAATAGTGTATATTGCTCACTGAAGGTATGTAGTCGTAGGGGTCTGGGTTTCTGAATTATGCATGTGAACATATTTTTTTTTCTTGTTTTGCATTATTGATAGGATTTGAATGAATACTAGTCCTTATCTTTTCTTATTCTTTCACATGAAATGCACCGGGGCCGAATGAAGAGTTTCATTGTGAGACTCATCGCGCCTTCCATCAATTGAAGATTTGCATTCACCCGCATTTGTGTGCATCTTGCTATCCGCGTCAGAAATTCCGAACAACAGGCGGAACTACATCGTCACTCCTTCGAGTCGCCTTTTATTGGTTTTCTATCCCGCCCTCATTCATTTGTTGTGATTAATTTTCTAACGCTACATTAATTATTAGAACACTTAGAATAATTAAATCTTGAATCAATAGATTAGCAAGTAGTCGGATACTAGAAATCTGCTTCCCTTTAAGTTAATTATTTTGGGCTTGCCATGCATGACTAAACCTTGTCAAATGATAATCGTCTTTTTGCACTATGTCATATATAAAAAAAATTAAATTTTCAAGTACATGCATACATTTAGTCTATAAATCAACTTTGCATCATTTAGTTTATAAATAAAAATAAATGAACACTTTTAAACTTTACGTATATTTTTAGAGCACAAGTCTTTTAAATCTTTTTATAAAAAATGCATCTTTGATAAATCAGCTTTTATAAATAATATAAATACATACCTTTAGACTTTACATGTATTGTTATAGCATTAGCCTTATAAATCTTTATCAAAATGCATCCTTCTTATAAACATTTGCATCATCTTTCTCCTCAAATATTTTCAAAACATGCATTGTTCCTTAGCATAATAATTAACCTAGGTTTGACATAACAACCGCAAGTTAGCGGATCTTAGAGGGTGCCTAATCCCTTCCCTCTAGATTAATAAAGAACTCTTACCCAGAATCTCACACTAGTTTGTAGACAAAAAAAATGGAGTTAATGTTGACTTTAACCTAGTTGACATTTAGATGTCCTAATTCACCCAAACTAATTAGGTGACGACTCAGCGAACCCTTTTGCACTTTTAGCACCCTTTTAGCATTTTAGCATTTAACACCGATTTTTAACATTTTAGCACTCTTAGCATTTTTTATTTTATTTCTAATCTTATTATGCAGGAGTTAGTGAATAATGTCGCGGTCGAAAAAGGACGTGACAAAGGATAGCAAGCTAAAGAATGTATTACCTTCATTGCTAGACATCTGAAACGATCAAATTCATCCACACCTAATGTTAATAAGGATAGTGTCGCACAATCATTTTTACCTATGATTGGGCATCCTATCAAGGGAAAGGGAAGGACCTCATAGAAAAAGCATTATAGACACATGATTGATCGAACCACATGGACACAAGCACATCGTTATGTCTTATTGAATTGTGATTGTGAGAAGTTGAGATACATAAAGTATGATGACAAATCATCATGTAATTTTTTACCTTATTTTTAATATGTATTGTTCAATTGTATTGTGTTATTAAGATATTTGTTTTTCTATCTTTTATTACAGTCAACACAAAATGTGTGTAAGCACCAAACGGAAAAAAAATGGGATAGTGCACAAGATCACATTAAGGATTTCATTGATTGGTTTAGGGAGAAAATTGAAGTGAAACTTCAAGAAGGTCAAGACATTATTCCGAACCATATCTTATGGTTATCGAAAGGACCTTCTTATGTTGTTAAAAAGTACACAGGGTACTCTGCTAACAGATATAGGTTTCATACCATGAAGCTTGATGCAAAATGTGTAACGCAAAACAATGGAGTCACTCTCATAGCCATAACACATAGCTTTGCGAGTTCCAAAGATCAAAATCCTATACTGGGAGACGTCAATTATTATGGTTCAATACAAGACATCAGATATCTTATCATGGGCATTTTAGTGTTTTCTTGTTCAAATGTTTGTGGTTTCACTCGGAAAAAAATGATGATGAGTTTATCATGGTTAATATGAATACAACAATTTCTGCAGATTAACCATTTATCTTGGCATCTCAGGCACATCAAGCCTTTTTTGTTGAAAATTTAAACAAAAAAAGTTGGCAGTATGCTGTTGAAATCCCTCACAGGGAATTTTCTGATGGTATTAAAATATCTAATTATTTACTCGTGTTTTAACTTATTTTTACTTTCTAATTAATTTTGTATCACATTTTGACTTATGTACTTGTTTTTATATTTTTTGATATGTGCAGATGAAAGCTAATAAGCTCAAATTTTCTGCTCCGCAAAGTCAGATTCCAGAGTATGAGCGACAACAGATCGATAATTGAAAATGAATGCAGAAATAATGAATTCTCAAGGTGCTGGATATTTGGCTAACAAAATACTACGTAAAAAGATTCTTGGTTTGGATCGTCCAAGTAGTTGTGGACAGCGCAATGACTTGTTGGAAGAAAGAGATGATGCGTCCACATCTGAATATGATGGAGGCGGTAACGAGGAGGAAACCACTAGCAATATGGGTGAAAAAGAGAAGGTAAAATTTTGAAATTTTGAACCTGAGAACCTGCTGCAGTTGCAACAAAAACCTGAGGCCTGCTGCTACTGCTAAACTTTTGAACCTGAGAACTTTTGAACTCGCGCCATCTCTTTGTTGTTGTGAAATTTCTTGTTGCCTCTCTCTTTGTTGTTGTCGAAGGTTGCCGCTCTTCTTTGTTGTTGTCGAAATTCTTCGCTCTTCTTTGCCGAAGCTCCTACTGTTGATTCTCATGTTGCTGTTGTAGTTGCTAAAAACACAGCAGCTGCAGTTGCATCAACCACAACTGCTGTGTTTTTAGCAACTGCAGCAGTAGGCAGCAGCCTCGACAGCAGTTGTTGCCTCGTCGACAACTTCAGCCTGCGATACTAAATTTTAAGACTGATGGAATGTCTATAAAACATACTCTAATTTCGTCCATTACTGGTTTTAGCTCGGCCACAAACTATGGAGGATTTTGTGAAAAAGAATAATCCAAAATAGAAGTATCGTCAAGATGAGAAGAATCAACAATCTTTTGACCATCCTAATTCTGAGATGGAGTATCGTAGTCTTGTACCGCAAAAGCAACAGAAAAAAAGGTCATTTTATTCTCCAGGTTCTATGTCAGTATATCTTGAATTGCGGAAAAAATAAATAGAAAATAATGAAATGATTGCAAAAAGGAATGAGATTGTCACTCATACTAATGCATCACCAGAAAGACAAGATACCAAAATAGATGATAATGATGATGTCCAACTAAATGATAATGTCAATGATGCGAGACATGACCATGCAGATTGTGATTTGGAATCAGCGGCTGAAGACGAAAATGAAGGTACACATTAGTATTTATTAATCATTTAGCTTATTAGCATACTAAATTAACACATGAATTGACACTTGAATCTAAAACAGCTGCCAAAAAGAAGAAGCATCGAGGGCCAACAAAGCTTACAAAGGTTCATGCGCGTACAAAAGAGGACCGCCAAGTTATTATTTTGAACTCATTAGGCCAGCCGGTTGGACCTACGAAGGAAATAGTTGATGAATTTAATTTTTTCTTGGGAACTTTGGGGAAGGATATCGAGCTTGCACCACAGAATTATACTAGTTTTCCAAGTCTTCCCACACATGACAAAATATAGGATTTTTTTTTGGTATGTTGCAATATTGTTCTTTGAAATATTACGAGTATATTCTTGATTCTAGACCTTTATCTTTTACTAATGTATCGCTTTAATGATTGATATAGGAAAAGTATATGGTGGTTGAAGAGGGAAGGAAATATGTAATGGAGGCAGTTAATGCAAGTTGATGTAGTTATAAATGCAAATTTAAGAAGAACCACTTTTATAAATATGATAGTGATGAGTTAAGATGGTTTCAAAAACCTAACACTATTTCAGTACCTCAGTTTCAGGTGCTCTTAAATTATTGTAATTATGAACAGATTAAGGTATTCAATTAAATTTGTTTAAGTTTTCGTGTAATAATGAGGTAATATTATTCTAACTAATTTTTTATCTCACATGCAGAATGTAAGACAAATAGAGACAATCGTCTATCGTTAGATGATATGCACATGATGGGTCATAAGTTGTTTGCAATGTTCCGTCATGAATTGGTATAAACTTTTCTTTTTCAATAATTGAATTATCTCTTTGCTTCCATTAATTCTCACTAATTTTAATTTGTAAAGATTTAAGGCTTATGTATTTGTGTGATTTGTGTGCTAAATTTCATTTTATTTTTTACAGCAACAAAAGGATTCGAATAAGGAAGAACCTTCTCAAGAAAAGGTCTACAAAGAATCAAGTAAAAGAGTTCCAAGGAGAACATACCATACTGTTACACTCCGTAATTCCAGGGAATTTAAATTGAGAACATGATTAAGGATTTAAGATTTGAATGTTGGAAGGAAAGTAGATTTACATTTTCTATATGAAATAAGTTTGGATGAAACAAATATGACGACGGGAATTAATACTAGTAGTTTGATTATTTCCAATAGAGTTATGGACTTAGTGTGGATTAATTAAGTCTTGGCATTATGAAAGAAGAGGCCATCGAAAATTTCATAATTTGGCTAAGTGTGGGAGATATATTTGTGAAGGGAAAGACAAGTGGACAAGTGGGGTTCATGGGTCCCCCCTCCACTTGTGCTACATACACTTAATATACACAAGACTTGGCTCATAAAATATCTTCATCCTTCAAGCTCTTATCTCTTCATTCTCCTTCAAGTTTCGAAAATTCCATAACCAAGTAAAGAACAAAATCAACTTATTTTTCCAAGATTAAGCACCTTAATTAAGTTCTAAGCCAAGTTAACATTACAAAACAGTGGGTCACGGTACATGGCCAAGAAAACTGTCTTGAAACCCTAAGCTTGTTTATGAACTTTTTGGAAGCAAAACATGAAAGCAAGATGGTTACAAGCTTGTAGAGGATATGTGTGTGTGATTGTAACTCGAAGAAGTGGTGCAAAAAGTGAAGCAGGGCCGAGAAACTTAGGGACTGTTTTGTGATAAAACTAAGGTAAGATTTCTTCTTCCTCTTGAAGTAATTAGAAGTTACATGATGTTATAGTTAAGAGATGAACTTGTGTTAAGAGAAATGGAGAATATGAAATGCATGTCACAATTTTGGCAAGTTAGCCGATTGTGGACAGTTTTTATATTACTGGATTCGTTGGTTATTGTGTTGTTATCGTCACTGATTGTATGTTAATATGAAGGAATCTTGTTATTGAAAGTTGATGTGATTTATATAAAAGTGTTGAAATATGAATTTAATTTTAAGAATTTATGGAAAGGGCTTTGGTTGTTGCGAAAACTGCATGAAACTGTGGGACGTTGTGGTGCTGTTTTGTGGAGTTATTATGCTGGAAATTTAGTTACAATTATGCATGTTTAATGTGGTAAATTGCTAACGTATGTCCTAAAGGAATAAGGGTGTAGAAAGGTGTATAAAAGCTTCATATTTCACCCTCGTTGTTGTGGAAGTATGGACTATTTTAGTGGACTGTTTTTATATGGATTAAGAGGCCGGATTAACATGAGATTGGCCTTGTTTGTAAGTTGTGGATGTATGTATAAAGAGGGGATGTGTTGCCCAAATTATTATATGAAAAGAGAGTCATTATGTGGTATAGCGTATACTAGTATTCATGAAGTTGATAGACGTGTTATTGTTATTATAGGTTGATGTGCTAATTGGGACGTACTCTATTTATCGTGTTGGTATAGCCGATAAGGTATGTGAAACTATCATTTCTTCTTTTGGCATGATTTGTATGAAATGGGTGTACGGCGGACGTACGTAATTCCATTGAAGCCTAAGCTATAGTGATGCATGATATGATAAGTGCATTTGATTTTACAAGTGATAGTTCATTCTATGAATTTCATTGAGAGTCAAAAGATTATTTAAATTGCACATGGTTGCTCATGATAGCTATACATGCAAGTGTTAGTATTTTATTTTATCACGTCCCAGAAAGGGCCGGGCAGTATATGTATATGACTTTACCGCGTCCCAGAAGGGGTCGGGCAGTATATGTAGATGTTTACCGCGTCCCAGAAAGGTTCGGACAGTATATGTCCACCGCGTCCTTCACTTGAGGGTCGGGCAGTATATGTATATGATTTCATGGACATGTATCCATGATGCGGGTATAATAACTATGACAGTATATGATTATATGAACAGACATTCATGACTTTGATATGACTCTCTCTATTTTAATAAGGCACAGTTGACTCTCTATTTTATATGGCACAGAGGCATTGATATATGTTCATTATTATACTTGTCAGTATGATCCTATTTACAGTATTTTATGTTTACATACTTAGTACATTGTTGTACTGACCCCCTTCTCTGGGGGGGCTGATGCGCGATTTATGCACAAACTAAATGCAAGTGCACGTGTCGTGACAAGTAATATAGTCTAGGTAAGACCGAATATCGTCCTCAGAGACTGGTTTTCAAGTACCGATTATCTATGCTTTAGTTTCTATATGGTTAACGTTAATTGAGTTGGAATTCTAAACTAATAATGCAGGAAATAAACTAAATATGAAAATACTTTGATTTAAATCAGTTATGATGGAGAATTAGGGCTTCCAAGATCATCAACTATCCACTCTATTCAATCCTTAATACAATTAGACTAACTTCTTCTTCTACGTTAAGATAGCAGGTTAACTAGACCGTTTTATACTCCTGTTAAGGTAATATAAACACTCAACCCCAATGGAGAACCCTTCTACCTTTCGGTGACAAGATTGACTACAAAGGAGGATTAAGAGCAATAACCTATTAAGCTACACAAGTATCGGTACTTTTCGTCACGATTTAACCTATGTTTATTCAACTATAGCATATTCACAATCTCCCCTTTCGGCTTTCGATTAGAAATCATATAAGTGATGATAACTAGTGATCAATTAATTATCAAGCAATCAAAACAACAATTGAATAAATCTTAAAACAAGTGAAGAAGAAATCAACTAATTTATTAATTCATGAATAAGAGTTTCAAGAGAATCACAAGGAAATCCCTAACAAAGTAATTAGCTCCTAGCCATAGTCACGCTAAGAACTAATATAATCTCCATACATGAACTAAAATAAACAAAGCAAAAAGAAAGAAAAGAAAATACTCAAGAACAAGTCTCCAAGCCTTCTAGCATCCAAGGATAGTGTTGTGGAATATTTACAAGATGGAATGGTGGATGAAGAATGGAATGGTGGATGGAATGTAGGATGGTGAATGGGATGTAGGATGGGTGGAATTTGGATGGAATGAATTCTTCTAATGATGTAGAGACTATTTATAGACCAAGAATCATTTAGGTAAAGGGTTAGGGATTATGTAGGTAGGAAAGGTTATGGAATCCTCTTAGGTAAAGGTTTTTGGAAAAGTTATGGAAAATGGTTAAGGAATATGTAGGTAGGAAAAGTTATCCCTTTTGGACCCTGAAAATGTGTCAAATTCGGCCCAAAAACTCAGAAATCCCGCGTCGTGTCGCGGCCTATGACCGCGCGCCTAAACTCTGCGACCTTCAACTTCCAGTACGCGCCGAGGCGTTTTACGGCGGATTTTCACTGTCGTCCGATTTTCATCAAGCCGTCGATTTCTTCTATATTTCCCGGAACTTCTTAGGCTTCATTTCTTGGCCCTTTTAGTGTGCAATTTCATCTCATTTATGCTCATTTCATCTCCTTTTACGATTCTCCATTTCGACATTGTGACACAAAAGAAAGAAAAACGACCCTAATACTATACTAAACATAAATGAAATGAGTAAAATGCTAACTAAAAATGACTCAAGAGGTGTATATAAAATACACCGATCAGGGGCTGCGTTCATGCCCGCAGGTATAGGTACTCAGTTTGGTGATCCGCGAGCTTAGGATCTTTGCTCAGCTTTTGGGATAGCTCCATTGTTCTGGGGCTTGTCATTTTGGTACAGATCTTGATTATATGCTTATGTATATTCAGGGGTACGACGGGGCCTTGTCCCGTCACATTTCACCGTCATACTCTTAGAGGTATGTAGTCATGTGTGGGTTGGACTTATGTACAGTTGTAGTTATTTGGATATTTCAATGTATAGTGGCGGCCTTGTCGGCTTGCCTGTTTTATTGTAAGAGTTTGCTATTACAGTTCAGGGGACAGGATCCCTTTGTTATATGATTATGAGTTGTTCCTTAGCTTCCGCTGATTATATGTGATATGTGGGTATAAGGGTGCCCAGGTAGGGCACCAGTCGCGGACCCGTCGGCTCGGGTCGAGACACATACCATCAATGAGAAAACTGAACAGAAAAATATTGTGAGTTAACAAATTGTATTATCATATATTTGTGTACTATTGATAATTTAGTAAGACAATGACTTAACATTCTATAAATAGGCAAAGATAGATGCTAAGGAGTCCACCCAACACGGAGAAGGTAGCAACTCTAAAGATCTAGTTCTTTACTCTGAAGTGCTTCAAGGTCCCAAAAGCAAAGATCGCTTACGACTTGTCGGAAAAGGTGTGACAAAGACTGATTTGAAGAAAAGAGAAAAATTCAGGTTTCATAATTCCGGAGGAATTCTTGCAGAGTATGAAAGCTGAGTTAGTGCAACAGCTTGCACCGACCGTTGCATCGGTGATTATATCACAACTTTAAGAAGTTAATCCTGGAATAAATCTTTTCATTCCTTATTTTGTGAGTCCATCAATTTCAAATGATTCGTCTAGTGCACCACATGTCAGTGAACCAAATGAGAAGTTTGCTGGGATAGTTAATCATGTAATTTTTGTGTTTCCCTTCTTTACAACACATAGTAATATTCTGGAGCTTGAAATTTTATATATTATTATACTGTGAAATTATATGTTTATATATGAGTAAATTACATTGAAGTTATTATTTATGATGTTTTGACTAGTCTACCATTTTTTTACGTATGACTATTCATTATGTTAACTTGTAGGTGTCTGGTGAGCTAAATGGAGAAGAAATCTAGCAATCTAACAAATGGTGGGTGGAGGCTTATGTAGAAATATTTTTGTGAACAATTATTTTGTAATATATCCTATGGGGTCTAATATTATAATATTGTACATTTGTGAACAATTAGTAAGACAATCATTTTTTATTATTATCTTTCTCTTTTTATTAATTATTTTGTTATTTTGTAATATTGTGAGCTAATCTTTTTGTTATATTGTACATTTTGTAATTTGTGAACAATCTAGCAATTAAACAGGTGCACATCTAATGCGGTGGTTGTACCTGACCGTCGCATTAGGGGTATGAGTCGTTGCATTAGGTGGATCAATTAACCTCTCAACCAGTCGAATATCTAATGCGACGGTTGTACCTGGTCGTCGCATTAGGGGTATGAGCCGTTGCATTAGATATATTGTCACGACCCGAACCCGGCCCCGTGACTGGTGCCTTACCCGGGCACCCAAGTAGACATACATTAGAGTAATCAGCGGAACATAAAACAAGACATGAAATAATATGAAGTGTAAAAATAGTTTTTCTGCGAAAAGTTGCCTTACGGCATATATATATATAACTTGAATCCGAACAGTTACATCCCTTTTACAAACTCTGCCCACAACAGTACTACAGACCTCTAAGAATGATATGACAACAATGGCGGGACAGGGCCCCGCCATACCCCTGAATGTAAGTACCTACAACGCGAGGACTATACGGCGATAAGCCTCCGAGAAACGGAGCTTCCCAAACGCAATCAGTGACCACATGAGCGAGGATCAACAATGGTATACCTACTGCGGCATGAGCGCGGCCGAAGGAGGTCGAGATAACAGTACCAAGTATGTGAAACTAAAAATCAGTAAATGAAATCATAGTAGTCTATATAAAGCAGAGACATGTATGATAACCAAACTACGATTCACAATAAATAAGCGATATGTCAAGTCGTGACTCACGCTCAAAGTCACCACTCAAATATAACTATGGGCCTCACGCCCACAACATCAATCACGCGTGGAATACCTTCCTCATCGCCGGCGATCTATGATATAAAAGCACCAAGGAATACACATGAACACGGGTCCCACTGTGTCATAATAAACCGTCCAGGGTAAGTACGAAGGCATAGCCGACTACTAAAACCCACAGTACCCACAAGGTCATAAATCGTATCACGAGGTCTTTCTAGGCCGTCACATGATCGAAGCCGCCACTCGCCCGCGATATCAAATGTGCGCGTCTAGTCCTCGAACTTCCCGCACTCGCGCATAGGCCACACATAGGCGCATGAGGTATTCCCGCATCGAGGTAGCTACTCCCGACATCGCCCCGACTCGCATCCGCGTAGCACATGCACGCATGATCATATAGACCGCACACTAACTCGAACTCTCGTAGCTCCGCATAGGTCCCTCGACCCGCGTGAGGTATTCTCGAATCATAGTCCCGCACTACGAGTATACCCGCGTGGAGGCGCCTTAACCCCCGGTATCATGTCAAGAGGTGAGTTATGTAATACTAACATAACGGCTTACCGTTAAACAACATAAGCACAACAAGGGAAACCCATTTACACAACCATCACAAGACACTAACACACGTAGCATCCTAACATGTTTACTTATGTCACGACCCGTTCCGGGGCCCGTGACTGGTGCCTTACCCGGGCACCCAAGTAGTCATACATCAGAGAACAATCAGCGGAATATAAAACAAGACATGAAACATGATATAACTAGAACATTTTATCTGATGAAAAAGGTTGCCTTTCGGCATATATACATAAACCAAGTTTTGCTACATCCCAACCGCATAAACACGACTACGCACTTCTAAGGAAATAACAACTATGGCGGGACAGGCCCGCCATACCCCGATCATACACAACTATCTACAACAGGAGATCATACCCAAAAGTAGAGCCTCAGAGAGTGGAGCTCCCGACACCAACGTAGAGATCCTAAGGATGTGGATCTAGCACCGCTTCCTCTGAACTCGCAAGATGAACGCAGCCTCGGGCGAGGTCGATGCAACAGTACCAAGTATGTGAAACTATAAAGTACTTTAAATGAAATCAAGGTATTTAAAACCTTTTCACAAATACATTCGCCAATTGCACATAGTGCCACATCACAACAATAATAAGAATAGGAAAATCAGAATAGTCTAGTCTAGGCCGCGAATGATCGCAAGGCCAACCGCCCATAGTATCATTCTGCGTGCCTAGTCCTCGACTTCCGCACCGCATAGTCACACACGCACTGCACGCGTGAGGTATTCCCGCGACGGGGTAGCTAGCCCTGCATTCTCCTCGACTTCCGCACCGCATAGCCTCAAAGACCGCGATAGTCCCACGGACCGCATAGGCATCCCCGTCGGGCTAAACACCCGAATGATCAATCTCGAGCATACCGCGCCTCCGCGTAGTCTCATAGACCGCATAGCCGATAGACCCGCATCAAGGGTGGCAAGCCCTGTATAACAAGTCAAGGGGTAGGTGATACAATAACAAGACAACGGACTTACCGTTAGCAACGTAGTTAAGCAAGAATGACCCCTTCACACATTACAAGGCATTTAACACACGCAAAGATCATAGTATGTCTACCTATCAACCAATCTTACTACACTTAATGTAAAGCAATACAAGGCTTTTATAAACAAACAAGTAAAATTCCTTTTATCATTCTTAGGTTGTTATACCTACTTCCCATAAAGCTAGTATAACTCTTAAGCTTTGTTTTAACACCAACTATTACTCTTCCATTAAAATGATTCATTATTCTTTTGACATACTTCAAGGTTCTTATTATTCAGCTTAAGTCAAAAGACATTGCCGATTATCATATGTACGTCATTGCACTATATATACTTAAAATATCATGCTCAGAGTATAGGAAGAATCACATACCTTCTCGGCAAATCCACCGCCAAGTCGAGTATGTCGCACAGAGAATCAACTATAATAGTCACAGACATCTATCAAAGTCTAGACTATTCTAGGTCATTCTAAACAGAGGGTCCTCAATTCTACTGAAAGTCGGGCAGCACAACCCTACCCGGTGAGCTATATAAGTTCATCATGAAAACAAATTCTATGTAAGTACAGTCAGATATTCTTCTTTATACCCTTCTAAGGTGTTACCAATTCTATTCCTTAATAACCTTCTAAGTATTTATACTTATTTCAATACTTCTACAATATGCATTCTCTAATTACAAAAGAGGGTTAGGATTATTTACCTCGATAAGCCCAATAATATCCAAGTAAAAGTCGATCCCGAGCGAGGTTTAGCTCCTAATCCAAAGCTCCAAGGCGCTCCAAGAATCCTTAGAAGTTTCCCACAACTTCTACTAAGTACTAAGGATTTGGGCTAGGTTAAATTGGGCATTATAACAATACTAGAAGGCAACTTTTCTACCAAGGAGGGGGTAGGTTTCACTAGGCTGGGGTGGGGTAGCCTCGCCAAGCTTCTCGAGGAGGGGGTGTTGGACGAATTGTTTACAAAGGGAGAGGAAGGATTTTAGACTTGAAAGCTTTGTGGATGAAGAACTCTTCATCTCAAGAGGGTATTTATAGGTCAAGACATGGCCAACCAATGGCCAAGATTTAGCCAAGTGCTAGGCAAGTGTAAGGTCAAGATTAGGGCAAGTGTACCTAGCCAACTTGCACACAAAATATCTAACCAACTTTATGACAAGGATGGTCATCCATTCGCCCTATCATTGCCGTGACAAGTCCACCAATGAGAGGGTGGCAAGTGTCGCCTCTCGTTGGTCCAAAGTGTTACGCCTCTCGGAAAAATCCGCAAAAATTAGAAATGACATAGCGTAATTTATCCTACGAAGTCGTGGAAACGCTTCGTCGGAAAACTATTCATTTTGTGAGTTGTGCCCAATTATTTTCGCCCAAGCCTAGCTTTTAAGGCTAACCTTTTCAGACGTATTCCCCACGTACATACTGGAAATACGGGTATAACATTCTCCTCCTTAGAAACATTCGTCCCGAATGTTCCTTCCTACACGTATAACGATAAGGTTCTTCATAACTTAAATAAGCTTGCAAATGCCACACACGCCACAAAACAACACTTAGGCAAAACGATAACGAAAATTTACAAGTAGGAAAGTGAATTACCTGGAGGTGTGGGGAATAGGTGAGGATACTTCTGCCTCATGCCATCCTCGCTTCCCACGCCATCTCTTCCTCGAGCTCGCTCCGCCACAAGACTTTGACGAAGCCACGCCCTGGTCCGCAGACGCCTAACTCGACGATCGACTATCGCTATGGGAATCTCCTCATACGATAACCCCTGGCCACCGACATCGCCAATCGGTGTACCCTAGATGGATCCCCGATACATCTCCTCAAAGATAGATACGTGAAAACCGGATGCATCGCTCCGGACGGACGGCAGATCCAACTCATAGGCAACCTCGCCTACCTCGCGACACCAAACGGCCCAATGTACTGGGCCGAAGTTTTCCTTCTTCCCGAATCTCATCACACCCTTCATGGGTGACACCTTCAGAAAACCCAATCATCAATCGCGAACCGGATGTCGACGCCGATGATCTCGTGATACGACTTCGCCGACTCGAGCCATCAATAGCCGCCTTGATAAGCTTCACCTTATCCATCGTCACTGCACCAAGTCTGGTCCCACTAATCGCATTCTCGCCCACATCGAACCATGCTATCGGCGACCGCACTTCCTCCCATACAAAGCCTCATACGGCGCCATCTCAATGCTGAGTGGTAGCCGTTATTATACGCGAACTCTACCACGGCAAGTGATCCTCCCACTACCGGTCAATAACACAGCTCGCAGATATCCTCAAGAGTTCGGATAGTGCGCGCTCGTCCGTCTGCTCGTGGATGAAATGCGCACTTCAGCTCACCGCGCCCCTAAACCCTCTCGAAGGACTCTCCGTAAGTTAGCCGAACCGGGCTCTCTGCGATATGATCGAAATAGGGACTCCATGCATCGACGATCTCTGATGTAAAGTCCGCATAATCTCACCAGAAAGTCGCCCCGACGGAAGAAAGTGGGCTGATTTCACACCGCCGACGATAACCCATATAGAATCATGTCTCCTCCGAGCGAGGCAATCCCGTGATGAAGTCCATGCTGATCACCTCCCACTTCCGTGTCGGGATCTCTATCGCTCAGAATAAACCACCGTGCCTCGTGCTCTACCTTCACCGCCGACAACACGCACCGAGCTACGAACTCGCAACGCCCTCTTCAAACCATCCCACCAATACACGATCTAAGCGTCGTGGTACATCTTGGTCGACTTCGACGGATAGAGTAACGCCGCGATGTGTGCTTCCCCAAGAACTCACGCCAAGTCCTCAAACATCCGAACACACAACTCGCTTCAAACCTTAGCACCCCATCAAAGCTACTCAAAAGGACCTTGCCTCACGAAGAGTTGTATCACGATAACGCGCCAAAACCGGATCCTCGAATCGCCGCTCTTCACCTCTCGACGATGGAAGACTCGCAACCTCACGAACTCTAACCCCATCGCTATCGTAATCAATCAAACGGACACCAAGGCTCGCTAATCGATGCAAATCACGAACCATGCCCTCCTCTCTGGCCGCACCTCCGATAGACTCCCATCGACCTACGACTAAGAGCATCCGCCACAACATCGCCTTCCCGTGGTACAGATATCGACGCCATAGTCCTTAAGCAACTCTAACCACCGCTCTCGCTGTAGGTTCGCCTCCTCTCGTCAAGATATACCGAGGCTCTGTGGTCTGTATAAATATCCACGTGAACCCCATACAAATAGTGCCTCCGCATTTTCAAAGCGTGAATCACCGCCACCTCCAAATCACGGGCGGGTAGTTCTCGTGTATCTTAAGTCGCTGACGATGCGATGCTATAACTCGCCTCGCCGCATCAACACACATCCCAACCCGATGCCCGACGATCACAATACACCACGTAACTATCCGACCTCGTGAAGAGTAAGAACGGGCGCCGCCGCCTCCTTTAGCAATCGGAAACCCCGCCACACGCATCGCCCATCAAACTTAGCCGCCTTTCCGAGTCACCTAGTCAATGGTGCGTAGATAGAAGCAAACTTCTACGAACCGATAATATCCTCGCAAGGCCCGTAAAATCGCGAACCTCGCCGAGTAGTAGGTTCAGGCCAAGTCCCGATCGCTTCGATTCGCCGATCCACTCAATGCCATCACCACAACGTGCCCAAGAAAAGCCACCAAGTCAACCAAAACTCACATTTGGAAAACTTCGTGATACAACCGCTGATCCCGAGAACTTGTCAAAGACAGCCCTCAAATGCTCCGCATGCTCCCGCTTCGAGCGAATAAACCAAGATATCATCAATGAACACTATCACAAACGTGTCCAAAAATGGTTTGAACACTCGCTCATCAACTCCATGAATACCACGAGCATCGTCAACCCAAAAGACATGACTCAACTCATAATGCCCGCACGTCCTAATGCAAATCTGTGGACATCCACCTCTAACTCGAACTCGATGATAGCCCGATCGTAGATCAATCTTGAAAACATCTCGCGCTCGCAATTGATCGAACAAATCATCAATCCTGGGAAGAGGGTATCTGTTGTTAATGGTCACTTTGTTCTGCTGCCTGTAATCAACACACATGCGCAACGTCCCGTCCTTCTTCTTCACGAACAATACCGCGCTTCTGCGAGAAACACTAGGTCCGATGAAACCCTTCTCCAACAAATCACTCACCGCTTCCTTCAACTCTCTCAACTCGCAGTGCCATCCTGTATGGCGGAATGGAAATATGCCGAGTGTCTGGCAGCACATCTATACAAAACTCGATCTTCCTCTCAGGAGGGATACCCGGGAGGTCGTCTGGAAACACGTCTGGGAACTCTCTCGACTATCGAATCGATCGAAAATCTGGTACCGCAGCCTTCGTGATCAAACACCCGAACGAGATGGTAGATATACCCCTTCGCACTATCTTTCCTAGCCTCGAGGTAGGAAATAAACCTACCTCTACGATACCGCGTTCTCCCACTCAACAACCGGCCTCAGAAACCGAACCGCATTACTTTCTCTCAGCCTACATTGGCGTAGCAAGAAGCTAGCCAATCCATCCCCATGATCACGCCGGTCGATCATCTCCAACTCTATCAAGTCGGCGCGGTCCGACGATCAGAATGGTCACAGACAAGCTCTATATACCCGCCGAGCTACCACCGAATCACCCACCGCGTAGCTACTCGAAAGCGGTCTATGGACTCGTGCTCTATCCCTATCCTACTAGCAACAAGGGAGATATATAGATGCAGTAGAACCCGATCTATCAAAGCATATACATCAAACCCAGAATCGATAAGGTACCGTGACGACATCGCGAGGCCTCCGATCCCGCTTACCGACAAAGCATAAATGCGCTCGAGGACCGCTAATCGAACTCGCGCCACGACCTCTCGCCGACTGGCTGATCTCGAGTACCGCCCGGCGAGTAATCGCTTCGGGACGGAAGAAGCGGCAATGCACTCGTAGGCCGGGCCCTACCCCGCCACGCTTCGGCCGCAAACTCGCGAATGACCTGCCGCCACAAATATGGCAAGTTCTCGTAGTAGCATAACAGCTCCCGAATGGAATCTACCACAACGGGCACACCGAATGCACTCGAACGGTTAGCACCCCGTTACTCGAAATCAAGTCCCGGGCCCCGACCGCCGATCGCTTCCGTCAGACCAAATGATGTAGGAGTGCTCGAGCCATTGTGGTGCACCGACTTCACGACGCCGCACCGAGAACCACTAAAAGAACCGCCATCCCGCCTTCTTCTCGCCGCCGATATCGGTCTACCCGCGGTCTCTACGCCTCGCATCCCAACGACGAGCTCGATACGTAATGTCCATGCTCGGCCGGGACACACCCGCACAAGACTCGCCATATAGTCGCTTCAGCCCTGGACGTAGCGATGCACCCGGCCCTCCATATTCGCTACCCGGCAGAGAACATATCGAGCCAATGAATCAAACTCGACATTGTACTTCTAATCGCGCCCTCGCCTCGCAGAATAAAAATTGCTGATCGTGTTCTCTCATCCGCGGAGGCAAGGTGTGTGAGAAAAGCCTCAAAACTCATCCCATACTGCTGGAGGCATGCTCTCCCGAAAGCTCCCATGACCAAACCAATCGATCGCGATCACGCAATGACGCGAACCGAACGCCACGCACTCGGTCTCAAGCCCGATCACCCGTGATAATCCTTCGCACCGACGGATGAACTCGCGGATCATCCTCCCGCCGACCCATAAAACTCGCGGGCTACAACTAAGGAAATCCCGTAGTCTCAAACTATCTCGCCTCGTGTACTACGGTGCGACCGAGCCGAGCTGAATCGCCAGATCCAGCCTCTCAGACGGGCCACCACTTTAGCCAAAAGTCGGGCTATCTCTCAGAGCCCTAACTCTCCGCCCTGTGCCGCGGGACAGAGGTGGGTACTGTGGTCTCGGCCGGGCGCCATGGAACTCGCCGTCTCGTATAGATCGGCACGAGCCCTCGTGACTGGGTGTCACACTAGCAGCCTCCTCGCTGCTTGCTCTTCTCCCGGTTGCTTTACGCGAGGCATATTCACATAGAAAGGAATGCGTTAGAGGGTCCAACCTATAACACACTCTAAAGCACGATCTCAGAGTGAGAAGAATGGAAACCAATCCTAAATATCCTATAGCCTCCGATTATTGGTGTGCACAACACACCGATAATCAAGACTTACTAGATACTTCTCAGACATTTTCCGAGGATTAATCGCTCGATACCACTTTTGTCACGACTGCCCGGTTCGTGGATCGTGCCTTACCCGCACCCAAGTAGTCATACATCGAGAACAATCATGGAATATAAAACAAGACATGAAACATGATATAACTAGAACATTTTATCCGATGAAAAGGTTGCCTTTCTAAGATATATACATAAACCAAGTTTTTGCGCTACATCCCAACTGCATAAATACGACTACGCACTTCTAAGGAAATAACAACTATGGCGACAGGGCCCGCCATACCCTCGATCAGACACAACTATCTACAACAGGGCGATCATACCCACAAGTAGAGCCTCCTGAGAGAGTGGAGCTCCGGACACCAACGTAGAGATCCTAAGGATGTGGATCTAGCACCAGCTTCCTCTAGAACTCGCGCAGATGAACGCAGCCTCGGCGAGGTCAAGATAACAGTACCAAGTATGTGAAACTATAAAGTACTTTAAATGAAATCAAGGTATTTAAAACCTTTTCACAAATACATTCAGATTCAATTGCACATAGTGCCACATCACAACAATAACGAATAGGAAAATCAGAATGTGTCTAGTCTAGGCCGCTAATGATCAAGCAAGGCCAACCGCCCATAGTATCATTCTCACTGCCTAGTCCTCGACTTCCGCATCCGCATAGTCACACACGCACTGCATGAGGTATTCCCCGCGACGGTAGCTAGCCCCTGCATTCTCCTCGACTTCCGCATCCGCATAGCCTCAAAAGACCGCATAGTCCCATGGACCGCATAGTGGCATCTCCGCGACGGCTAAACACCCTAATGATCAACTCGAGCATACCGCAGCCTCCGCATAGTCTCATAGACCGCATAGCCGTATAGACCCGCATCAAGGGTGGCAAGCCCTCGTGATAACAAGTCGGGCGGGTAGGTGATACAATAACAAGACAACGGACTTACCGTTAGCAACGTAAGCACGAAGAATGACCCCTTTCACACATTACAAGGCATTTAACACACGCAGATCATAGTATGTCTACCTATCAACCAATCTTACTACACTTAACAGAAAGCAATACAAGGCTTTTATAAACAAACAAGTAAATGCCTTTTATCATTCTTAGGTTGTTATACCTACTTCCCATAAAGCTAGTATAACTCTTAAGCTTTTGTTTTAACACCAACTATTACTCTTCCGTTAAAATGATTCATTATTCTTTTGACATACTTCAAGGTTCTTATTATTCAGCTTAAGTCAAAAGACATTGCCGATTATCATATGTACGTCGCCGCACTATATATACTTAAAATATCATGCTCGTGAGTATAGGAAGAATCACATACCTTCTACAAATCCACCGCCAAGTCGAGTATGTCACAAGCAGAGAATCAAATTTATAATAGTCACAGACATCTATCAAAGTCTAGACTATTCTCAGAGGTCATTCTAAACAGAGGGTCCTCAATTCTACTGAAAGTCGGGCAGCACAACCCTACCCATGAGCTATATAAGTTCATCAGAAAACAAATTCCATGTAAGTACAACAGATATTCTTCTTTATACCCTTCTAAGGTGTTACATCAATTCTATTCCTTAATAACCTTCTAAGTATTTATACTTATTTCAATACTTCTACAATATGCATTCTCTAATTACAAAAGAGGGTTAGGATTATTTACCTCGATAAGCCCAATAATATCCAAGTAAAATGTCGATCCTGAGCGAGGTTTAGAAACTAATCCAAAGCTCCAAGTCTCCCAAGCATCCGTATAAGTTTCCCACAACTTCTACTAAGTACTAAGGCATTTGGGCTACGTTAAATTGGGCATTATAAAAATACTAGAAGGCAACTTTTCTACCAAGGGAGGGGTAGGTTTAGGCTAGGGGTGGGGTAGCCTCGCCAAGCTTCTCGAGGAGGGGTGTTGACTAATTGTTTACAAAGGGAGAGGAAGGATTTTAGACTTGAAAGCTTTTGTGGATGAAGAACTCTTCATCTCAAGAGGGTATTTATAGGTCAAGACATGGCTAACCAATGGCCAAGATTTAGCCAAGTGCTAGGCAAGTGTAAGGTCAAGATTAGGCAAGTGTACCTAGCCAACTTGCACACAAATTATCTAACCAACTTTATGACAAGGATGGGCAGCCATGCGGCCCTATTGCCGTGACAAGTCCACCAATGAGAGGGTGGCAAGTGTCGCCCTCTCGTTGGTCCAAAGTGTTACGTCTCTCGGAAAAATCCGCAAAAATTAGAAATGACATAGCCGGAATTTATCCTACGAAAGTTGTGGAAACGTTTCGTCGGAAAACTATTCGTTTTGTGAGTTGTGCCCAATTATTTTCGTCCAAGCCTAGCTTTTAAGGCTAACCTTTTGTACGTATTCCCTTACGTACATACTCTGGAAATACGGGGTATAACAACTTATTAAATCAACAAGAAAGTATTACAAGGTTATCACAAACCAACATAGTCAAGTTATTCACACAAGGTACTTCATACATTATCTCTTTTAAAAATATTCTGTTTCTTTCACAAGAGTCACACGATACCCGTAGTATTAAAATAGAGTGACTATCTTTTTAAGTAAACCAAAACACTTCCCTTTGTAAAATCAAGTAACAACATTCTTTTCCAAACGTTCAAGTTTGCCTAATTTCAGATACTCAAGTTTCTCATTTTCGAAAGGTTTCGTAGTTCATAGTCTTAATCACTTAATAATATAATTCTCTTTTAAAACAATTTTGAGAAACATATGCCTTATGTGTGAGTAGGTTATTCTTGTTCATAACAATCTTATTAAAGCAGCCATGATCTAGGAAATGTAATATCATTTTGTCTCATCTTAGCTTCTATGCAGATGGAGGTTTCTACTGGTTTTAATAATACTTAATTAGTCAATACATTTCCCTTTATTAACGCTGCAGCTGGGTCGTTTCGATACTTATTCGATTTCAAATCAAGAAACATTATTCCTTTTAAAAACCAAGTACTCATTACTCACGAATGAGGTTTCACACTTTTTAACAAAATTCATATTAATTCAATTAAGTCAAGTCTCTTATCTTTTAAGATCAATAAACCATTCTTTTTATCTCTCTTAAGTCGTTATACCTAACTTCCCATAAAGCTAGTATAACTCTTAAGCTTTTAAAACCAAGTATTACTCTTCTTTCAAAAAGGTTTCTTATTATAAAAACTCAAGTCAAAAGACATCGGAGTAAAACCACGTTCAGTTAACACACGTACGTCTACCGTACTATATATATATTCTTTTAAAATATCATACTCAAGAGGATAGGAAGAATCACATACCTCGCGACGATTTATCGACTATTAGCAAATAGCTCCAAGTACTGTAATCCTGCTAGCCTTTTCCACCCTTCGAGTAGAATACGCTACTCGCAGTACTTCAACCTATAACGGTTATATAAGTCTATCAATGTTTAGACTACTCGGTAGAATAAATCTAGATACAAGATTCCCTATTCTACGGGAAATTGGGCAGCACTTCCCTACCTGTCAAACTACACAAGTCTACTGTAAATACAGTCCTATGTAAGTACAGTTCAATTCTCTTTTTATATACCTTCCTTGTATATAACTTATACTTAATTCTTATACTTCAACAGTATGTAAACTCTAATTACAATAGAAGTTCAAGAGTATTTACCTCGATAAGCCCAAAATTATCCAAGTTTAAATGTCGATCCTGAGCAACGTTTAGCTCCTACTCTGGGCGCTCCAACCCGCTCCAAACAACCCTTAGAAGTTCCCAAACAACTTCTACTTAGCACTTCAACCAACTATGAAGATTTTCCTTAGGGTTTCGTTTTTGAGACTAAAAGGACAAAAAGTAGTATTTCCGGGATCTACGTAGAGAGGTAACTTTGGAATACTACAAGGTATAAGGCTAAGGTATTTTGGAATAGTAACAATACTTTGGAGAGTATTTTCTACCAAGAGGGGGGGTATTTTACGAGAACCACTAGTCAAGGGGGGGGGGGGGGGGGTATGTCTCGGCCAACACCACTAGGAGGGGGGGTGTTTCGGCCAAGGCCTTCCCAAGGGGGAGGGGGTGCTCTTGGACGAGAGCAAGAAGAAGAGGGGAGGGAGTATTTCAAGACTTGAAATCTCTAAGTGTGGATGAAGAAGTCTTCAACTAAGGGGGGTATTTATAGGGCCTTCAATGGCCAAGATTTAGACAAGTGGTGGGCAAGTGGAGGGTGAGGATTTGCCCAAGTGCCCCCTAGCCCTCTACTCCACAAATCACTCCAAACATTGACCCATGGTTTAGGCAACAAAACATGGCACAAAACGTGCACCCAATTGGCCACCACATCCGCCACTTGAGGGTGACAAGTGTCGCCCTCTCGTTGGTCCAAAATATTTCATCTCTCGGAAAAATCCGCAAAAAATAATAAATGTTGCAACCGTATTTTTCCCTTCGCAAAGTTTGGAAAACGTTTCGTCGGAAAACAATTCTTTTCGGGGGTTGTGAACAAAATTTCGTCCCTTTGCCTAACTTAAGGCTTGAACTTTTATACGTACGCCCTCACGTACATACTCTGGAAATACGGGGTATAACATTCTCCCCTCCTTAGAAACATTCGTCCCGAATGTTCCTTCTCAAGACGGATAACGATGAAGTTCCTTTTAACTTAAACAAGTTGCCAATGCCACACCTGGCCACAAAATAACACACGCGCAATTACTAAATCCAAACCCACAAGGAATCACCTCTATTACCACAAAAGCTCCCACCCAAGGGCTAAAAGATACTCCCTTCGCACCTTCATTTCACAAAAGAAATGATCACTTCTATTCTTTTAACACATGCCCACTTCTTCCCTTACTCGTCGTACCTTTCTCGTACACTCGAACTCTTTCTCATAACTTACCATATTTCTGTTACTGCTTCAATTTCCAAAATCTCTGGGTTACTATCTCCAACTTGGTCATCATTAATCGATCACTCGATGGATCTCCGATACTTTCCTAACATAGCAAATACGAAAGACCGAACGCATCGCTTCCTAAGTCGGATGGCAATGCTAACTTATAGCAACCCGCCTATTCTTCACATGATCCAAAACGCCCAAGTACCTCGTGCTAAGTTTCCTCTGTTTTCAAAACTCGTCACACCCTTTCCGGTGGTACCTTCAAGAATACCGACCGCCAACTCAACTTCGTGTCGACGTCGATTATCCGCATGACTTCTGTTGACTCTGAGCTGCCAATAACCTCTTCTGGATAAGCTTCACCCTATCCACATCCTGCTGAAACAAGTATGAACCAACTATCTGAACCTTGCCAACATCGAACCAATCGACCGACAATTTACACTTCCGCCCCTACAAGGCTTCATAAGGCAATATCCGAACACTGAAATGGTAGCTAAAAACACTCCCTCAACAGGAGGCAACAATCCTCACAGCTACCCCTGAAATCCAAATACTGGCCCGAGGATGAATGCGATACTGAGACTCACCTGAGTTCCTAACCCTGCCTGGTAAAACTTCCAGAGAAAGAAATAGCCGTAAACTGGGCTCCACTGCCCGTCATAAGGTGAAAGTAGGCACCTCGTGCAGCCTTACAACCTTCCCGATATAACATCTCGCATAACCCTCTGCCGAGTAAACAGTCTTGACTAAAAGACAAGATGGGCTGACCTCATCGGCCGACTACTGGTCGAACGCATCCACGAACTCGTACAATGGTTAACTAAACTTGGGCCTAACACCCTCATGACCCTGCCACCTGGCGGGACCACCTCGAACTGACCCCACCATAATACAGGCCGCGGGTTGACCCGCGATTGGTCCTCAACCCGACCCGCTATCCACCAAAAACTCTTGTTCCCGATCCGGAACAATCTCACTAATCAAGTCACGAAAACCTAGCGGTCTTCTTAGCTCAACTATCCTCTTTCATTTCACACTACTCAGGGACTTATTACACAAATATATCCCACTTGTACTATGCACTCTGATAAGGGTCAAACATAAAAATATAAATCTCTTACTCGAGATGGCCTTGCCTCTAAGGTCTCCACGTATAAAACTCTAAGGCTCACACTTTCCTTATCCCCAAACTTACCCTTCTAACTAACCATGATTTCTAATCATAATTAACACACTGCTATCAGAACATAACACTTAAGATATACTCATCTTATCACACATACTAATCTCTAGAGGGTTGAGGATATACCTGCATCTACTGCTTCACTCCCCTCTTTCGTTCTAATCAATCCTGCCCTGTTGGGCGCATAGCTAGGAAAGGTGATGAACTAGCCACCGATCCTGAAGGCTGAGTCTCTATATCCGCGCCGCCTCTGGTCGGACAATTTCTCGCAAAATGGCCCTGCTGGCCGCAAGCAAAACAAGCTGTCGAAGAAGTACGACACTCCCTATAATGACATCTACCACAACGGTCACACCGAGGTGGGGGTGGCCTCCTCTGGCTAACACCCCTTCCTCTCTGAACTACTGAATCCGCAACTGATCTGGTAGGCTGAGTCCTCCAACTTGCATCCCTCCTACTAGGACATCCTTTCAACACATGGCCCTGACGGCCGCAGTTAAAACAAGCACCAAACAAAAGGCGACATTCCCCGGGATGACGCCACACGTGGAACAATGAGGGAAAATCAACCCACCGGCTGTAACCTACGATAGCCGTGGAACCTAAGCCCCGAGCTCACCAACTCCGACATACCTCGAACGCCCCAAGTCGCGGAGGACCACTGCGCACCGGGCGAGGCGCATATCTATTCTCACGCGAGGCGATTCGCCGAAGTTACCAAAGCGACCTCGCTGCTCGCCTCTTCGCGATTCGTTAACCTGCTGATCTCATCACGACTCCGACCGATCGCGATCGTGCTCCTACTCGCACCCTTTACGTAAACATTAGAGAAAGTCACGAACATACATGAAACTTATAAATAAAACATCGAATTAATACAACAAAGTTAGCCGATGTGGCTACCTTCCGAACATATATAAAAACAATCAAGCTTGCCTCCTTTCTTTTACAAATCGACCCACAATATGTGACTACGCACTCTAAGAGTGTTAATATAACCATCGTGGGACAAGGCCCCGCTGCATTCTCAATATACATAGTCATGACAACTCCTAACATCGAGCCATCTCAAAATGCTGAACCAGATCCTAAGCTCATGGATCCATAATCGTAATACCTAAACTCGCGGACATTTAACGCAGCTCGGCGGGGTCCGCATAACAAATTTAATATGGAATGAAATAACGCATAAGAAATGATCATAATCAGATAAAAGAATGACAAGGACAAGTATAAAAATACATACCGCATCCTCGCCGTGTCATTACCACTTATGAACTTAATTTCACATCAATATCTTTTTCCATTCCATTAAGAGTTATAGCCATATCTTACGTACTTACTTAGGAGAAGTCATTAAGTCTATTTCGCCTAACTTACTTATCTTTCATAACATAGTCCGCCCACTACGGAGGGACACATATACTACCCTACCAAATCGACGCGATCCACACCAATATCAAAGCACGCCCGTGGAATCCCCATCACCGCCGATACCTAAAAGTGTAAACATAACCATGGGTCTCACGCCATAAAATCAATCAAAACAGTGGTATAACGCCCGGGCTTGCCTCATTTATACTCTTACCCCGAGAAGGTGGTAAAGCGGGGGTATAACGCCTTGGCTTGCCTCATTTATACTCTTACCCCGAGAAGGTGGTATAACGCCTGGGCTTGCCTCATTTATACTCTTACCCTATCTCGATCGGTCAAATAACACATAAAGTGTGGTACAGTCTGGGATTTACCTCACTTATACTCTACCCGGAGAAGGTGGTATAACGTCTTGGGCTTGCCTCATTTATACTCTTACCCTAACTCAACCTACCATCATACATAACATAAGCCCTATCGGCTTATCATACATAGCATAAGCACCACCACTACCATACATAACATAAGCACTACCGACTTATCATACATAACATAAGCACTACCTACTTATCATACATAACATAAGCACTACCGACTTATCATACATAATATAAGCAAGTTAAAAATCCCCTAACTTCTTATTAGCTTGTTCATATACACTCTCATTTTTGTTTACTTAAGGCACTAACATGTCATTATAAAATCCGAATTTAACCCAACGTACTACGCATCTACTCCTTTAAAATGATTCTCTTTCAAATAAAACTTCCAAGATACTAATAACCGTAGTATCAAGTCATATCTACTTTTCACGACAAGTCACAATACTTTTTAGAAATACATTTATAGGCTTCTAAATCAAGTGACTTCTTTCTTTAAAACTTTAAGCAATTTGTACCTTTAAAACAATTTGCCCTTCTTTATTTCAAATCATTTCTTTGCTTACATTACTGAAGAAAACCATTCTTTTAATCTTCCATAAAGTTGTTATAACCAACTTCCCATAAAGCCGTTATAACTCTTTATGTCTTAGACAAATTCATTCCTTTTATGACCAAGAAACTTATACTTTCAATTCAAATCACATAGCTTTCAAAATACTTCAAGTCTCTTATCTTTTAAGAAAACAAGTTCCTTAACTTTAGAAAGGCAAGAAATCAATACTTTCCAAATCAAGTATTCTATACTTTTAAATCAATTCATTTCTTCCTTTAAGAATCAAGTGTTATACCCCGTATTTCCAGAGTATGTACGTAAGGGAATACGTACGAAAGTCTAGCCTTAAAGATAAGCCTTGGACGTTTTTATTTGTACACAACTCACTAAAAGAATCGTTTTCCGACGAAACGTTTCCACAGCTTTCGTAGGGTAAATTCCGGCTATGCCATTTCTAATTTTTGCGGATTTTTCCGAGAGACGAAACATTTTGGACCAACGGGAGGGCGACACTTGTCACCCTCCAATTGATGGACTTGAAATCGTCCATTTGGACGATTTGAACAATAGGGAGCACGTTTTTTGTGCCTTGTGCACAAGTCAAGGAGTTGGTAGGATATTTGTGTATAGTTAATCCTCACCCTACACTTGCCTTGCACTTGTCTTAATTCGCCATTGGTTGGCCACTTCTTGACCTATAAATACCCTTAAGATGAAGAGTTCTTCATCCACAAATTACTTTCCAAGTCTTGAAAATCCTCCCTTCTCCTTGTTAGCCATTTCGCCCAAGCCCTCTCTTCCTCTAGCCTAAGTGGCCCTTGGCCGAATACTCCCTAGCCTAGCCAAACATCTACCCCCCCTCCCTTGGTAGAAAAGTTACCTTTTTGTATCGTTATAATGCCCAAAATACCCTAGCTCAAATACCTTAGTACTTAGTAGAAGTTGTGAAGAACTTCTAAGGTTCTTGAGCATACAACTTAGAGCAAAACCTGCTCAAAGCGCGACTTTTCTAGGATATTATTGGGCTTACCGAGGTAATAATCCTAACCTCTTTGTATTAGAGAATGCATACCGTAGAAGTATAAGAATAAGTATTAATCACTTAGAAGAATATCACGTATAGAATTGAACTGCTACTACAAGAGAAGGGTTTAAAAGAAGAATAATCAAATCAGACATACATAGGATCGTTTTCAAAGAGACTTATATAGCTCACCGCAGGAAGTGTCACGCCCGACTTACCGTAGAATTATGAACCTCTGCTTAGAATGACCTTCGAGTAGTCTTTGATAGATATCTCGTGACTATTATAGGTCGACTCACATGCGACATATTCAACTCGCGTGGTTTTCACTTAAGGTATGTGATTCTTCCTAAAGCATGATATTTTACAATATATATAGTACGGTAGACGCATACGTGTTAACTCGATAATAACTATGGCAATGTCTTTGACTTAAGCTCGAATAATACTTACGAATGCCTCACGCTTAAGCCCGAATAATACTTACTAAGAATGCCTCACGCTTAAGCTGAATAATACTTACAGAATGCCTCACGCTTAAGCTCAATAACAAAGAACCAAAACATTTCAAAAGACTACCAATCATATTAATGTAAGAGAACTAATTGGTTTTTAAATGTAAGCTTAAGAGTTATACTAGCTTTTTGGAAGTAAGTATAACCACTTAAGATTGATAAAAGAAACAAGTTTGCCTATGTGTTTATAACAAACTTATATCGAGAAAAGAATAATAAGATGGTTTGATAAGTAGACATGATATGATGCTATGTGTGTTAGTATCTTGTAACGCTTGTATAGCGAGTATCCTTGTTGTGCTTATGTTGTTTAAAGTTAAGTTGTTATGTTAGTATACTATCACTCACCTCTTGAGATGATACCGGGGTTGTCGCCTCCGACGCGGGTAGACTCAGCGGTCCGGGACCATGATTCGAGAATACCTACGCGGGTCCAGGGGGCCTATGCGAGCTACGAGTTCCGTGTTAGTATGCGGGGTTATGCCTCACGCGTCTACGCGCTACGCGACAATGAGTCCAGACGATGCCGAGGAGTAGCTACCCTCGACGCGGGTTATACCTCACGCGCCCACGTGAGTGGCCTATGCGACTCGAGTCCGTGATTAGGCTTGCATGATAATACGGCGAGTGGCCCCGCTTCAATCATTCGCAGCCTAGAAAAGACCTATTACGCTTACCTATTGTTGCTCTTGTTGTGATGTGCACTATGTGCGCTTCTTGATTTCTTCATACATACTTGTAAACCGGTTTTAAAAAGGGTTATGATTTCATTTAAGTACTTTAATTTCACATACTTAGTACTTGTAATCGACTCCTTCGGGGCCGCGTTCATGCCGCAGTAAGGCAAGCAGTGCTAGATCCGCATCCTTAGGATCTCTACGTTGGTGTCGCTGAGCTCCATCTCTTCCGAGGCTCTACTTTTGGTATGATCTCCCCGTTGTAGATAGTTTTGTATACAGTGGTATGGCGGGCCCCGCCCGCCATAGTTGTATATTTCCTAGAGGTCAGTAGTCATGTTGCAAAGGTTGATGTAATCAATCGCTAAACCATGATTATATATATATATGCCGTAAAGGCGATGTTTTCTCACATAAATCGTGTCTTATTTTATAAACTGTTTCATGTCTTGCTTTATATTTCCGCTGATTACTCGATGTATGACTACTTGGGTGCCCTAAGGCACTACCACGCCCCTGAACGGTCGTGACAAAAGTGGTATCGAGCGCTAATCCTCTGAAAGTGTCTACGCACCGCATCTAGTAGTTCGATTATCGCGTGTTGTGCACTACACCAATAATCGTGAGGCTATAGGATATTTAGGATTGGTTTCATTCTTCTCATTCCGAGATCGTGCTTTAGAAAGGTTATAGTTGGACCTCTAACGTATTCCTTCCCCGTAATGCTTATGCCTCCACGTAAGGCAACCCGCCCGTGGCGGCAAGGCAACAGGAGCCGCTAGCAGACACCCAGAGTCACGAGGCTCGTGCCCGGGCCTATACCGCAGACGGCGAGTTCTATGACGCCAGCCCCAAAGAGACCACGCACTCCACACCTCCTATCCCACACCGGGCGGAGGAGTTAGGGTACAAGGAGATGGCCCACCTTTGGCTAAAGTCAGGCCCGACACGGCGAGAGGCGACGCGGCAGCCCAGCCCAAATCAGCCCACTGCACCGTTGTTCACCCGAGGCAGAGAGTTTGAGGCTACGAGACTTCGAGTCAGAGCCCACGGAGTTTTACGGGTCGAGGCCGAGGATGATCCGCAGGAGTTCATCCGCCGCCTTCAGAGGATTTTGAGAGTGATCGTATGCCGAGACCGAGTCCGTGATCTTTGGTTCACATAGGTCGCGTGATACCGCAATGATTGGTTTGATTCACGGAGTTATCCCGGGAGAGCACGCGTCCGCCTACTGGGATGAGTTCTCGAGGCTTTCTCACTCACTTCTTGCCTCCACAGATGGCGAGGGCGCGGCCGATAGATTTTTACCGCCGAGGCAGAGGACGACCGTCGTGAGTACAATGTCGAGTTTGATTCATTGGCTCGATATGTCCCAAAGATTGGTAGCAGATATGGAGGATAGGTGCACCGCTATGTCACCGCCAGACGACTATATGGCCGAAGTCACGTGCGGGTTTCTCCACCGTATGGACATTACCCGCACGCAGCTCACGCCCTTGACGCGGCGAGCGCAGAGGTCGACGAGTGGGATGCATGAGCAGGTTAAGGCCGTGACGGGAGGGTCTTCGTGGTTATCGTGGGCGGCGGCCTCAGCAGCTAGCCTAGATTCGCACCACGCCGTGAGCACTTCGCCCGCCCTCAAAGCCCGAGTTTTCGAGGGCGCACCGGCCCTGTGGCTTCGTGACGCCCGCAGTAGCAGGTATCGCCGATCGACCACCCCAGTGTGGCAGATGCGTTTGATGAGTTTTGGGGATGTGTGGTACTACTTTTGGAGCTTGTTACGCCAGGCCGCAGGTCACTTTGCGAGGATTGTCCGACCGGGGCGCTACCGTGGTGGTAGGCTCACCTTGTTCGCTGCCGCCCATCATCTCCTACGCCACTCGCCCGAGGCGTGGTTCACATGGGTCGCCAGGTCGCGACAGCAGGTCGTGGCTCGTCCCGCTTCTAGCGTCCTCGTAACCGCATCTATGCTTTGTCCAAACGACAGATCGTGAGGCCTCACCGATGTCGCCACGGTACCTTATCGCTCGGGTTTGATGTTTATGCCTTGATAGATCCGGTTCTACTCTATCCTATATATCTCCCTTGTTGCTAGTAGGATAGGGATAGAGCTCGAGTCCATAGACCCTTTCGAGGTAGCTACGCCAGCCGGTGATTCGTGGTAGCTCGGCGGGTATATGTGGCTTGTCCGTGACCATTTACGTCACGACCGCCGACTTGATAGAGTTGGAGATGATTGACTCGACGTGATTATTGGGACGGATTGGCTAGCTTCTGCTATGCCAATGTAGACCGCAGAGAGAGAGTAGTACGGTTCCAGCTTCTCGGCGAGCCTGTTGAGTGGGAGGAGCACAGATCGCCGGCGGTAGGTTTATTTCCTACCTCAAGGCTAGGAAGATGGTGCGGCGGGTATATCTACCATCTAGTTCGAGTGTTTGATATCGAGGTCATGTACCAGATTTTCACCGCCTCGTAGTCACGAGTTCCCGACGTGTTCCTGCATGACCTCTGTATCCTCCCGAGAGGAGATTGAGTTTTGTATTGACATATTGCCAGATACTCGCCTATTTCCATTCCGCCATACGTAACGGCACCGCCGAGTTGAGAGAGTGAAGGACCACCGAGGGATTTGGCCGAGAAGCGGCTTCATTAGCCCAGTGTTTCCCGGGGCGCCGTATTGTTCGTGAAGAAGAAGGACGACGCCGCGCATGTGTGTTGATTACACCGAACAAGGTGACCATTAAGAACAGATACCCCTTCCTGTGATTGATGATTTGTTCGACCAGGTTGGCGCGAGATGTTTCTCCAAGATTGATCCGTCGCTATCATCGTTCGTGTCGAGAGGTGGATGTCCCTAGATCGCATTCCGACCGCAGACGCATTATGAGTTCGTGGTCATGTCTTTGGTTGACCAATGCCCGCCAGATTCATGGATTTGATGAACCAAGTGTTCAAACCATTTTGGACACGCTTGTGATAGTGTTCATCGATGATATCTTGGTTTATTCTCGCCAGAGCAGAGCATGCGAGCATTTCGGCGATCGTGGCCGATAGTTCTCCAGACCAGCAATTGTACGCCAAGTTTTCCCAATGTGAGTTTTGGTTGACTTCAGTGGCGTTTCGTGGGCATATTGTCAGGGCTGATGGCATTCGAGTGGATACGCCAAGATCGAGGCAATGACTTGGCCTAGACCTACTACTCCGGCGAGGTTCGCAGCTCGGGCCTTGCGAGTTATTATCGGCGTTCGTGGAGAAGTTTGCTTCTATCTCTCGCACCATTGACTAGTCGACTCGTGGCGCAGCCAAGTTCCGGGACCGATGCTTGGAGCGTGGTTTCCGCCGAAGAGAGATTGACGACCGCCTCGCTCTTACTCTTCCGCAGGTCCAGATGGTTATGTCGCGGTATTGTGACGCGCCGCATCGGTTGGGATGTGTTGACGCAGATGGCAGGTTATAGCATATGCATCCCGACACCAAGAAACACGAGAGAACTACCCCACCCATGATTGGAGTCGCACCGTGATTCACGCCAAGATCCTGAGGCACTATTTGTACGGGTTCACGTGGATATTTATACGCACCACACAAGAGCCTCCAAGATATCTTCACCAGAGGAGTGAACTTACGGCGCAGACGGTGGTTAGAGTTGCTTAAGGATTACGATGTTGATATCCCGTACCACCCGGAAGGCCAACGCCAGGCGGACGCCTTAGTCGTAGTCGATGGGGAGCCTATCGATGTGCAGAGAGGAGGACATGGTTCGTGATTTGCATCGCCAGCGAGCCTCGTGTCCGCTTGATTGATTCCGATAGCAAGGTTAGAGTTCGCGAGGTTGCCGAGTCTTCCATCGCCGGCGAGGCGAAGAGGCAACAGCTCGAGGATCCACTTTGATTCGATATCGTGATACGCCTCTTCGTGAGGGCAAGGGTCTCGAGGTAGCACCACGGGTGCTAAGGTTTGAGGGCGCATCGCGGTGTTCCAGATGTTTCGTGACTTCTCGCAGTTCTGGGAAGCACACACAAGCATTACTCATCCATCCGGTCGACCAAGATGTACCACGACCTTAGATCTGTGTATCGTGGGATGGCTTGAAGAGGACGCTGCAGAGTTCGTAGCTCGGCCCGTGTTGTCGCAGTGAAGGTAGAGCACCGCAGGCCCGTGGTTTGTTGCGCATTTATCGAGATCCCGACTGAAGCCGAGGTAATCAACACGGATTTCATCACGATTACCTCGCACTCGTATGAGACATGATTCTATATGGGTTATCGCCGACAGTCGACGAAATCAGCCCACTTTCTTCCCGTCAGACGACTTTGCTACCGAGGATTATGCCGACTTTACATCCGGAGATCGCCGATCGCATGGAGTCCCTACTTCGATCATATCGCATGTGGAGCCCGCATTGCTAACTCGAGATCCTTCCGCAGGGTTTAGGACGCAGTGAGCCCGAGTAATCGCATTTCATCCACGCATGCACGGACAGCAGAGCGCACTATCCGCACTTCGAGGATATGTCGCGAGCCCGTGTTATTGACTTCAGGTAGTTGGGAGGATCATTTGCCTCTAGTTGAGTTCGCATATAATAATAGCTACCACCCAAAGATTCGGATGGCGCCTTATGAGGCCTTGTATGGGAGGAAGTGCAGATCGCCTATAGGTTGGTTCGATGTGGGCGAGTGCAAATGCAGTAGGACCAGATTTGGTACAGCAGTGGATAAGTGAAGCTTATCCGAGAGCGCTATCGACACCGTAGTCCCAGGTCGATGCAGATCATCGCCGCTTCGGCATCTTGAGTTCGAGGTTCATGATTGGGTTTTCCTAAAGGTGTCACCCATGAAGCGTGTGATGAGATTCGGGAAGAAGGGGAAACTCACCAAGGTACATCGGGCCGCTTCGCATTGTCCGCAGGTAGGCAAGGTTGCCTACGAGTTGGATCCGCCGTCCGATCCGGAGGCAAAGCATCCGGTTTTTCACGATCTACGCCGGCGAGATGTATCGGATCCATCTAGTGGTACACCCGATCGACGATGTCCGTGTGACCGGCGGGTTATCGTGATGAGGAGATTCCCATAGCGATAGTCGATCGCCGGGTTAAAGGCGCTCGCGACTAAGGACGTGGCTTCCACAAAGTCTGTGGCGGAACGAGCTCAGTGAGGAGATGACGGGAAGCCGAGGAGACATGAGACTAAGTATCCTCACCTATTCCCCACACCTCCGTAAATTCACTTTCCTACTTGTAAATTTTCGCTATCGCTTCGCCTAGTGTTGCTCGTGGCCGCGTGTGGCATTTACAATCGCTTAAGCTTCTTCGATAATCGTTTGGGAAGGAACATTCGACGAATGTTTCTAAGGGGGAGAATGTTATACCCCGTATTTCCAGAGTATGTACGTAAGGGAATACGTACGAAAGTCTAGCCTTAAAGATAAGCTCGACGCTTTTATTTGTACACAACTCACTAAAAGAATCGCTTTCCGACGAAACGCTTCCACAGCCTTTCGTAGGTAAATTCGCTAAGCCATTTCTAATTTTTATGATTTTTCCGAGAGACGAAACATTTTGATCAACGAGGGCGACACTTGTCACCCTCCATTGATGGACTTGAAATCGCCCATTTGGACGATTTGAACAATAGAGCACGCTTTTGTGCTCAGGTACAAGTCAAGGAGTTGGTAGGATATTTGTGTATAGTTAATCCTCACCCTACACTTGCCTTGCACTTGTCTTAATCTTGGCCATTGGTTGGCCACTTCTTGACCTATAAATACTTCTTAAGACGAAGAGTTCTTCATCCACAAATTACTTTCCAAGTCTTGAAAATCCTCCCTTCTCCCTTTGTTAGCCATTTCGCCCAAGCCCTCTTCCCTCTAGCCTAAGTGGCCCTCGCCGAATACCCCTAGCCTAGCCAAAAATCTACCCCTCCCTTGGTAGAAAAGTTACCTTCTTGTATCGTTATAATGCCCAAAATACCCTAGCCCAAATACCTTAGTACTTAGTAGAAGTTGTGAAGAACTTCTAAGGTTCTTTGAGCATACAACTTAGAGCAAAACCTTGCTCAGCGCGACTTTTCTAGGATATTATCAGCTTACCGAGGTAATAATCCTAACCTCTTTTGTATTAGAGAATGCATACCGTAGAAGTATAAGAATAAGTATTAATCACTTAGAAGAATATCACGTATAGAATTGAACTGCTACCACAGTAGGGCGGTTTAAAAGAAGAATAATCAAATCAGACATACATAGGATCGCTTCACAAAGAGACTTATATAGCTCACCTGTAGGAAGTGCTGCCCGACTTACCGTAGAATTATGAACCCTCTGCTTAGAATGACCTTCGAGTAGTCTTTGATAGATATCTGTGACTATTATAGTCGACTCTCATGCGACATATTCAACTTGGCAGTGGTTTTCACAGAAGGTATGTGATTCTTCCTAAAGCATGATATTTTACAATATATATATAGTAGAGACGATACGTGTTAACCGGATAATAACTATGGCAATGTCTTTGACTTAAGCCTGAATAATACTTACGGAATGCCTCACGCTTAAGCCCGAATAATACTTACAGAATGTCTCACGCTTAAGCTCGAATAATACTTACGCAGAATGCCTCACGCTTAAGCCTCAATAACAAAGAACCAAAACATTTCAAAAGACTACTGAATCATATTAATGTAAGAGAACTAATTGGTTTTTAAAATGTGCTTAAGAGTTATACTAGCTTTTTGGAAGTAAGTATAACCACTTAAGATTGATAAAAGAAACAAGTTTGCCTATGTGTTTATAACAAACTTATATCGAGAAAAGAATAATAAGATGGTTTGATAAGTAGACATGATATGATGCTATGTGTGTTAGTATCTTGTAACGCTTGTATAGGTGAGTATCCTTGTTGTGCTTATGTTGTTTAAAGTTAAGTTGTTATGTTAGTATACTATCACTCACCTCTTGAGACGATACCGGGTTAAGTCGCCTCCGACGCGGGTAGACTCAGCGGTCCAGGACCATGATTCGAGAATACCTCATGCGGGTCCAGGGGCCTATGCGAGCTACGAGTTCCGTGTTAGTATGCGGGTTATGCCTCACGCGGTCTACGTGGCCATGCGACAATGAGTCCGGGACGATGCCGAGGAGCTACCTCGACGCGGGTTATACCTCACGCGCCCACGCGAAGTGGCCTACGCGACTCGAGTCCGTGATTAGGCTTGCACGAATGATAATACGGGCGAGTGGCCCCGCTTCAATCATTCGCAGCCTAGAAAAGACCTATTACGCTACCTATCATTGCCTTTGTTGTGATGCGCACTATGTGCGCTTTCTTGATTTCTTCATACATACTTGTAAACCGTTTTAAAAAGGGTTATGATTTCATTTAAGTACTTTACGCTTTCACATACTTAGTACTGTAATCGACTCTTCGGGGCTGCGCTCATGCCGCAGTGGGCAAAAGTGTGCTAGATCCGCATCCTTAGGATCTCTACGCTGCGCTGAGCTCCATCTCTTCCGAGGCTCTACTTTTGGTATGATCTCTCAGAGATAGTTTTGTATACAGGTGTGGTATGTGGGCCCCGTCCCGCCATAGTTGTATATTTCTTAGAGGTCTCAGTAGTCATGTTGTACAAAGGTTTGGATGTAACTGCTAAACCATGATTATATATATATATATGCCGAAAGGCGATGTTTTCTCACATAAACTGTGTCTTATTTTATAAACTGTTTCATGTCTTGCTTTATATTTCCGCTGATTACTCTGATGTATGACTACTTGGGTGCCCCGGTAAGGCACCAGTCACGGGCCCCGGAACGGGTCGTGACATCAAGTCTCATAACTTGAAAAATAAAGTCCCTTAACCTTTTAACAATTGAGGTCCATGGTCTTAAAACTTCATACGTAAATCCTTATAAATTAAGTAACATATACTTGGTGCGTTGTGAATAAGTTATACTTATTTATAACCATCTTAATCAAGTAGCCATGATCTAGAAAATGTAATACAATTTTGTCTTATCTTAGCTTCTATGCAGATGGAGAATTCTACTTGTTTTAACATAATTAATTGTCATTACATTTTCCTTTATTAACGCTGCAATGGCTTGTTCGATACTTATTCTTATTCGTGCCGTAAATTAGCCAAGTCAACTTGGCTCCAAAATACCTCCTAACGACTCTTACCAACATCCCCATAAGACTTGGTAAGAACTTAGATAACTTATACATAACCTTTACGTAGAGTAAATCAACATACATACCTCTTAACTTCTAAGAGTGTATGAATCATGAAATAGTACTACATGTATATTCCATACATAGAATCATGTCAAAAGAAGGAAGAGGTTCACATACCTCACGACGATTGTCGACAAGTAGCAAAATGCTCCAAAGTACTTCCACCTTGAGCTTTTCCATTCTCCAAGTAGGATACGCTATACTTAGTACATCAACCTATAATGGTCACCATACGCCCATTAACCTCTTACTTCATACGTAGAATATTCTGTGTGCTAAGTCGCTAAATTCTACGGAAAATCTGACAAAGACCTCCTTTGTTTTTACTTACTTTGCCACCTTTTCAAGGCCGAATACAATAACCAAACAGCCCCAATTGGCTCACAATTTCTATAAGGTACTCCAATACAAAATAAAACTAAACAAATTTCCAATTGGCTCACAATTTAGAAAGTAGTCCAATACAAATGAAAAACAAACTAAAAGTCCAAATTCGCCACCTTGAGTTCAACCTTACCAATTCTTATCAAATTTCCATTTCAATCCAAATTGGTAGCATAACACGATATCAAGTCGATTTGATAATAATAACCATAATCTTTAAGTAAGTAACATGCGACGATTTTAGTAACGACTAAATTGTAATCCAACTTAACATGGCTTACATACATTTCGAATTTTCCAAGGCTACAATCAATCCAAAATCCTTATAAACTTCAACACATATACTACATACTAGCAACATGTAAAGCTAACAACAAAATAAATAATCTTGTAACACTTTCAATGACCAGGATTATACCTCCACTACTCTCAATCTAACTTCCAACCAAGTCTCTCCCTAGTTGTTTAGAACCTCTCCAAGACACTTCAATCCGCTAGTTGAGACCCTTAGAACCATACCAACAACTTTCCTTCAAACTTCCCCTCCAAAACCTAGAAAGCCACTAGGCTTTCACTTTGCGACTAATACGAAAACTCTCTTTTTCCGGGATTTTTCTATTGATATACACTTACATAACACTCATGTACCTTGGTTTAAAGTGTGGAGTTGAATGGACAAGGAACAAATCTTTTTCCTTTTAAACGCAAGGAACCCGAGAGCACATTTGCTTGTTCCTCCAATTCTCTTGAAATTTTGCTAAGTATGGAAGCTTGTCTCACTACTAGTAGTATTATATAGTGACACGAGGGTCAAGATGTGTACAATCGTGGCTAGGATGAGGTCTAAGCAAATATCAAGCCTTAGTGGGTCCATTGACTTAGTCAATATTGTCAAGCTACTCTTGCAAGACTTGTTCATCAAAGACTTATGGTAAAAGACCATTATGGGCATGCCTAAATTCGTCCAAGGCATTCTAAGGGGGGGTGACACGTGTCGCCCTCCCATTCGTCACAATATTACGTTTTCCGACAAATTCATAATTCCGATAAATTTTTACAAGTCTCAAAATCTTAACATTATGAGTTCTTACGTACGTTCTTAAAACATATCTTGCAAATACGGGGTGTAACATTCTTCCCCCCTTAGAAACATTCGTCCTCGAATGTTCTTTCGGAGTCAACTTATAATTACCGACATAGTCTCCTGTCAAAATCCCGACATACCAACAATGCCACACATGGCCCTAATATCTCGCACACGTATAACTGTCCATCATAAGCCCAAAAGAGATTATCCTTTCGTACTTCCAACTCATACTAGCATACATACATAACTTCCATACCTTCCTGCATCTAGTTAGTCTTTACCAATTCCTGTAATTTAAAATTATTCTAGGCAACACGTGTCCGACTTTCATACATAACTCCGTATAGATGTATGTCACAATACCAACTATACTATAATCATTACCAACCCGATACGCAATCCACATAGTCATTCCCGGTCATTGCCTTTCTCAGCTGCAATCAACATAACTCGTTAGTGAGGGACGACTTAACAACACAAACTCTATCGCACGATCTCGAGTGAGAAGAATGGAAACTAATCCTAAATGTCCTGCAGCCTCCTCGATTATAGATGTGGTGCACAACACATCGATAATCAAGACTTACTAGACACCTGGCCTCAGACACTTTCCGAGGACTAATCGCTCGATACCACTTTTGTCACGACTCCACCTCGATCGCGATCGTGCCCTACCCGGGCACCCTTACAGTAAACATTAGAGAAAGTCAATGAACATACATGAAACTTATAAATAAAACATCGAATTAATACAACAAAGTTAGCCGATAGGCTACCTTCCCGAACATATATAAAAACAACCGGCTAGCTTGCCTTTTCTTTTACAAATCGACTCCACAATATGTGACTACGCACTCCTAAGAGTGTTAACATAACCATCATGGCGGGACAAGGCTCCGCTGCACTTCAATATACATAGCCATGACAACTCGAACATCGAGCCATCTCAAATGTCAACCAGATCCTAAGCTCGCGGATCCATAATCGTACCTAAACTCGCGGACATTTAACGCAGCTTCCCGGCGGGTCGCATAACAAAAATTTAATATGGAATGTAAATAACGCAAGAAATGATCATAATCAGATAAAAGAATGACAAGGACAAGTATAAAAATACATACCAGATCCTCGCCGTGTCATTACCACTTATGAACTTAATTTCACATCAATATCTTTTCCATTCCATTAAGAGTTATAGCCATATCTTACGACTTACTTAGGAGAAGTCATTAAGTTCATTTCTGCCTAACTTACTTATCTTTCATAACATAGTCCGCCACTACGGAGGGACACATATACTACCCTACCAAACTCGACGCGATCATACACCAATATCAAAGCACGCCTGGAATCCCCATCACCGCCGATACTAAAAGTGTAAAACATAACCACGGGTCTCACGCCATAAAATCAATCAAAACAGTGGTATAACGTCTGGGCTTGCCTCATTTATACTCTTACCGGAGTATGGTAAAGCAGGGTATAACGCCTGGCTTGCCTCATTTATACTCTTACCTCGAGAAGGTGGTATAACGCCTGGGCTTGCCTCATTTATACTCTACCCTATCTCGACCTGGCCACAAATAACACATAAAGCAGTGGTACATGGCTCTGGGATTTACCCTCACTTATACTCTTACCCCCGAGAAGTGGTATAACGCCTGGGCTTGCCTCATTTATACTCTTACCCTAACTCAACCTACCATCATACATAACATAAGCCCTATCGGCTTATCATACATAAAGATAAGCACCACCAAATTACCATACATAACATAAGCACTACCGACTTATCATACATAACATAAGCACTACCGCTTATCATACATAACATAAGCACTACCGACTTATCATACATAATATAAGCAAGTTAAGAAATCCCTAACTTCTTATTAGCTTGTTCATATACACTCTCATTTTTGTTTACTTAAGGCACTAACATGTCATTATAAAATCCGAATTTAACCCAACGTATCACGCATCTACTCCTTTAAAATGATTCTCTTCAAATAAAACTTCCAAGATACTAATAACCGTAGTATCAAGTCATATCTACTTTTCACGACAAGTCACAATACTTTTAGAAATACATTTATAGGCTTCTAAATCAAGTGACTTCTTTCTTTAAAACTTTAAGCAATTTGTACCTTTAAAACAATTTGCCCTTCTTTATTTCAAATCATTTCTTTGCTTACATTACTGAAGAAAACCATTCTTTTAATCTTCCATAAAGTTGTTATAACCAACTTCCCATAAAGCCGTTATAACTCTTTATGTCTTAGACAAATTCATTCCTTTTATGACCAAGAAACTTATACTTTCAATTCAAATCACATAGCTTTCAAAATACTTCAAGTCTCTTATCTTTTAAGAAAACAAGTTCCTTAACTTTAGAAAGGCAAGAAATCAATACTTTCCAAATCAAGTATTCTATACTTTTAAATCAATTCATTTCTTCCTTTAAGAATCAAGTCTCATAACTTGAAAAATAAAGTCCCTTAACCTTTTAACAATCGAGGTCCATAGTCTTAAAACTTCATACGTAAATCCTTATAAATTAAGTAACATATACTGTGCGTTGTGAATAAGTTATACTTATTTATAACCATCTTAATCAAGTAGCCATGATCTAGAAAATGTAATACAATTTTGTCTTATCTTAGCTTCTATGCAGTGGAGAATTCTACTTGTTTTAACATAATTAATTGTCATTACATTTTCCTTTATTAACGCCGCAATGACTTGTTCGATACTTATTCTTATTCGTGTCAAATTAGCCAAGTCAACTTGGCTCCAAAATACATCCTAACGACTCTTACCAACATCCCCCATAAGACTTGGTAAGAACTTAGGATAACTTATACATAACCTTTACGTAGAGTAAATCAACATACATACCTCTTAACTTCTAAGAGTGTAAGGAATCATGAAATAGTACTACATGTATATTCCATACATAGAATCATGTCAAAAGAAGGAAGAGGTTCACATACCTCGCGACGATTGTCGACAAGAGCAAAATGCTCCAAAGTACTTCCACCTCGAGCTTTTCCATTCTCCAAGTAGGATACGCTATACTTAGTACATCAACCTATAATGGTCACCATACGCCCATTAACCTCTTACTTCATACGTAGAATATTCTAGGTGCTAAGTCGCTAAATTCTACGGAAAATCTGACAAAGACCTCCTTTGTTTTTACTTACTTTGCCACCTTTTCAAGGCCGAATACAATAACCAAACAGCCCCAATTGGCTCACAATTTCTATAAGGTACTCCAATACAAAATAAAACTAAAACAAATCCCAATTGGCTCACAATTTAGAAAGTAGTCCAATACAAATGAAAAACAAACTAAAAGTCCAAATTCGCCACCTTGAGTTCAACCTTACCAATTCTTATCAAATTTCCATTTCAATCCAAATTGGTAGCATAACACGATATCAAGTCGTATTTGATAATAATAACCATAATCTTTAAGTAAGTAACATGCGACGATTTTAGTAACGACTAAATTGTAATCCAACTTAACATGGCTTACATACATTTCGAATTTTCCAAGGCTACAATCAATCCAAAATCCTTATAAACTTCAACACATATACTACATACTAGCAACATGTAAAGCTAATAACAAAAAAATAATCTTGTAACACTTTCAAAGAACAAGATTATACTTCCACGACTCTCAATCTAACTACCAACTCCGAAGTCGCTCCCTAGTTGTTTAGAACCTCTCCAAGACACTTCAATCCGCTAGTTGAGACCCTTAGAACCATACCAACAACTTTCCTTCAAACTTCCCCTCCAAAACCTAGAAAGCCACTAGGCTTTCACTTTGCGACTAATACGAAAACTCTCTTTTCCGGATTTTTCTATTGAGATACACTTACATAACACTCATGAACCTTGGTTTAAAGTGTGGAGTTGAATGGACAAGGAACAAATCTTTTTCCTTTTTAAATGCAAGGAACCCGAGAGCACATTTGCTTGTTCCTCCAATTCTCTTGAAATTTTGCTAAGTATGGAAGCTTGTCTCACTACTAGTAGTATTATATAGGGACATGGAGGGTCAAGATGTGTACAATCGTGGCTAGGATGAGGTCTAAGCAAATATCAAGCCTTAGTGGGTCCATTGACTTAGTCAATATTGTCAAGCTACTCTTGCAAGACTTGTTCATCAAAGACTTATGGTAAAAGACCATTATGGGCATGCCTAAATTCGTCCAAGGCATTCTAAGGGGGGGTGACACGTGTCGCCCTACCATTCGTCACAATATTACGTTTTCCGACAAATTCATAATTCCGATAAATTTTTACAAGTCTCAAAATCTTAACATTATGAGTTCTTACGTACGTTCTTAAAACATATCTTGCAAATACGGGGTGTAACACCTACGTTTCTCGGCCTGCTGCGCATAAGCCCGTACACAGGCCATGCTCAAGCCTGACTGAAGAGCTACTCTTGCACAACCCTCTCTTAGATAGTCATCAAGACCCGCGATAAATTGGTACATAAAATACTCTCTGGTTGCTAAATCCCTGGCTAATAACAGGGTCGTCTCTTTGCAATCTATACTTTCTGCTACTGGTCGTGGAACTGAAGGTTTAAATGTCATGGCCGCAGTAGGAATCGCCGCCAGCACTAAACTCTTGGCCGGGCGACGCCGCAGAACTCCCCGAACGAAGCACCACTCGTGATGGTTGGCTCGTGCCCTCGTAACCCTCAGATTTACTCGCAGCCTCTCTACGCTTTGCCCTTCTTCTGCCCGCCGCTTTACGCGAGGCATAGCGGTGGAAAGAAATACGTTAGGGGTCCAACTTATAACACCTCTAAGCACGATATCGAGTGAGAAGAATGGAAACCAATCCTAAATATCCTATAGCCTCACGATTATCGTGGTGCACAACACACCGATAATCAAGACTTACTAGATACGGTCAGTAGACACTTTCCGAGTATTAATCGCTCGATACCACTTTTGTCACGATCCGAACTCCGCCTGGATCGTGCCTTACCCGCACCTAAGTAGACATACATCGAGTAATCAATGAACATAAAACAAGACATGAAATAATATGAAGTGTAAAAATAGTTTTTCATAAAAGTTGCCTTTACGCATATATATATATATAACTTGAATCCAACAGCTACATCCTTTTACAAACTCGCCACAAAGATTACATGCACTTAAGAATGATATGATAACAATGGCGGACGGGGCCCGCCATACCCTCGAATGTAAGTACCTACAACGACAGGACTATACCATCGATAAGCCTCCGAGAAACGGAGTTTCCCAAACGCTGAATCGTGACTTATGAGCGAGGATCAACAATCGTGTACTCTACCGCGGCATGAACGCAAACCGGGCGAGGTCAAGACAATGTATACCAAGTATGTGAAATCAAAATATCAGAAATGAAATCATAGTAGTCTATATAAAGCAGAGACATGTATGATAAACAAACTACGCTCACAATAAATAAGCGATATGTCAAGTCGTGACTCACGCCCTCAAAGTCACCACTCAAATATAACTATGGGTCTCACGCCCACAACATCAATCATGCCCGTGGAATACCTTCCTCACTGCCGGCAGTCTATGATATAAAAGCACCAAGGAATACACATGAACACCAGGTCCCACCTGTGTCATAATAAAACCGTACGGGGTAAGTACAAAGGCATAGCCGACTACTAAAACCCACAGCACCAACAAGGTCATAAATCAGATCACGAGGTCTTTCTAGACCGCCACATGATCGGCCGCCACTCGCCCGCAAAGATCAAATGTGCGCTTAGTCCCGAACTTCCCGCAGCTCCGCATAGGCCACACACATAGGCCCACATGAGGTATTCCCCGCATCGAGGGTAGCTCCCCGGCATCGTCCTGGACTCGCAGTCCGCATGGCCACATAGACCGCATGATCATATAGACCGCACACTAACCTGGAACTCTCGTAGCTCCGCATAGGTCCCCTGGACCCGCATGAGGTATTCTCGAATCATAGTCCTGCATCGCTCGAGTATACCCGCGTCGGAGGGCGCCTTAACCCCAGATCATGTCAAGAGGTGAGTGATGTAATACTAACATAACGGCTTACCGTTAAACAACATAAGCACAACAAGGGAAACCCCTTTACACAACCATCACAAGACACTAACACACGTAGCATCCTAACATGTTTACTTATTAAATCAACAAGAAAGTATTACAAGGTTATCACAAACCAACATAGTCAAGTTATTCACACAAGGTACTTCATACATTATCTCTTTTAAAAATATTATGTTTCTTTCACAAGAGTCACACGATACTCGTAGTATTAAAATAGAGTGTCTATCTTTTTAAGTAAACCAAAACACTTCCCTTTGTAAAATCAAGTAACAACATTCTTTTCCAAACGTTCAAGTTTGCCTAATTTCAGATACTCAAGTTTCTCATTTTCGAAAGGTTTCGTAGTTCATAGTCTTAATCACTTAATGATATAATTCTCTTTTAAAACAATTTTGAGAAACATATGCCTTATGTGTGAGTAGGTTATTCTTGTTCATAACAATCTTATTAAAGCAGCCATGATCTAGGAAATGTAATATCATTTTGTCTCATCTTAGCTTCTATGCAGATGGAGGTTTCTACTGGTTTTAATAATACTTAATTAGTCAATACATTTCCCTTTATTAACGCTGCAGTGGGTCGTTCGATACTTATTCTGATTTCTGAAATCAGTAAAACATTATTCCTTTTAAAAACCAAGTACTCATTACTCACGAATGAGGTTTCACACTTTTTAACAAAATTCATATTAATTCAATTAAGTCAAGTCTCTTATCTTTTAAGATCAATAAACCATTCTTTTTATCTCTCTTAAGTCGTTATAACTAACTTCCCATAAAGCTAGTATAACTCTTAAGCTTTTAAAACCAAGTATTACTCTTCTTTCAAAAAGGTTTCTTATTATAAAAACTCAAGTCAAAAGACATCGGAGTAAAACCACGTTCAGTTAACACACGTACGTCTACCGTACTATATATATATTCTTTTAAAATATCATGCTCAAGAGGATAGGAAGAATCACATACCTCGCGATGATTTATCGACTATTAGCAAATAGCTCCAAGTACTGTAATCCTGCTAGCCTTTTCCACCCTTCGAGTAGAATACGCTACTCACAGTACTTCAACCTATAACGGTTATATAAGTCTATCAATGTCTAGACTACTCGGTAGAATAAATCTAGATACAAGATTCCCTATTCTACGGGAAATTGGGCAGCACTTCCCTACCCGTCAAACTACACAAGTCTACTGTAAATACAGTCCTATGTAAGTACAGTTCAATTCTATTTTTATATACCTTCCTTGTATATAACTTATACTTAATTCTTATACTTCAACAGTATGTAAACTCTAATTACAATAGAAGGTCAAGAGTATTTACCTCGATAAGCCCAAAATTATCCAAGTTTAAATGTCGATCCTGAGCAATGTTTAGCTCCTACTCTGGGCGCTCCAACCCGCTCCAAACAACCCTTAGAAGTTCCCAAACAATTTCTACTTAGCACTTCAACCAACTATGAAGATTTTCCTTAGGGTTTCGTTTTTGAGACTAAAAGGAAAAAAGGTAGTATTTCCTGGCTCTACGTAGAGAGGTAACTTTGGAATACTACAAGGTATAAGGCTAAGGTATTTTGGAATAGTAACAATACTTTGGAGAGTATTTTCTACCAAGAGGGGGGTATTTTACGAGAACAACTAGGCAAGGGGGGGTATGTCTCGGCCAACACCACTAGGAGGGGGGGTGTTTCGGCCAAGGCCTTCCCAAGGGGGAGGGGGTGCTCTTGGACGAGAGCAACAAGAAGAGGAGAGGGAGTATTTCAAGACTTGAAATCTCTAAGTGTGGATGAAGAAGTCTTCAACTAAGGGGGGTATTTATAGGGCCTTCAATGGCCAAGATTTAGACAAGTGGTGGGCAAGTGGAGGGTGAGGATTTGCCCAAGTGCCCCCTAGCCCTCTACTCCACAAATCACTCCAAACATTGACCCATGGTTTAGGCAACAAAACATGGCACAAAACGTGCACCCAATCGGCCACCACATCCGCCACTTGAGGGTGACAAGTGTCGCCCTCTCGTTGGTCCAAAATATTTCATCTCTCGGAAAAATCCGCAAAAAATAATAAATGTTGCAACCGTATTTTTCCCTTCGCAAAGTTTGGAAAACGTTTCGTCGGAAAACAATTCTTTTCGGGGGTTGTGAACAAAATTTCGTCCCTTTGCCTAACTTAAGGCTTGAACTTTTATACGTACGCCCTCACGTACATACTCTGGAAATACGGGGTATAACATATATAGCTAATGTGACGGCTAAATACAACCATCGCATTAGGTGCACATCTAATACGAAGCCAGTAACAATCGCCGCATTAGGGCCTTCTGGCCGTTGCATTAGACCTAATGCAATGCCAGCGGATGCAACGGCTCCTCGCCATTGCATTAGGTCTAATGCAACGTCCAGAAGGCCCTAATGCGACGATTTTGAGGTGTCGCATTATCCTAGAAATGTAGTAGTGTGATAAACATATCATCTACATAGACTAACACTAATATTAGGCCTCTGTCAGTGTTCTTTATTAATAGTGAATGATCATATTTTGATTGTATGAACCTCATCTTATGTAGTGCTTCTGTAAGTTTAAAATTCCATTGTCGTGGTGCTTGTTTTAATCCATACAAGGATTTAATTAGTCTGCAGCACTGTTTGTCCCCCTGACTAGTAAATCTTTGTGGTATTTTCATATATATTTCATCATATAGATCTCCTTGTAGAAATGCATTATACACATCCATTTGATGTATGTGCCAATGCCTAGATGTAACCATTGAGAGAATAGCCCTTATAGTTACCATTTTTACCACAAGAGAAAAAGTTTCTTGATAATATATTCCTTCTTTTTTATTGTATCCTTTAGCTACAAGTCTGGCTTTTAGTCTTTCAATAATCACCTATCTTTGTACTTTATTTGTATATCTATTTGCACTATATAGTAGTCTTTCCATTAGGTAATGACACAATCTCCCAAATATGATTATCTGGTAAAGCTTTTATTTCAGCCTTCATAGCTTCCACCTATCTTGGGTCTTTAGATGCTTCAGTATAATTAGTTGGTTCAGTGATTTTTGAGAAATCAGAGAGAAACATTATATTTTTGTGAGATTGTCTCATATGAGATATAGTTGGCTATGGAGTATGAAATATTTGTAGCATTAGCTTTCTTTGTAATGAAATCTTTTAGCCAAATTGATGGTTGTCTTGTTCTAGTAGACTTTCTGAGAGAGTTTGTATTATTAGTATTGTCACTGTCAGTCTGTATTACCCTTGTGATATTTGATTTATCTCTGTTGTTGATTGTGTATTACTAGTGTTTTCTTCTGAAACTATTGGTGTAAATACTCTTTGAGTTATATTTCCTTGTGAAGACCCTGGGTGTTTACATACTATGTTATAATATTCATGTGGATTTTCAATAGGATTATTTAAGAAAATTGGATCTTCTGTTGTTTCCTTTTTAAAAGGAAATTATGTTTCTCTGAAGGTAACATCTCTGTTTACAAAGAATGTTTTCTGTTGTAGATCATATAGGATGTATGCCTTCTGATTTTCAGAATATCCCATCATGAAACAGGTTCTTATTTTAGACTGTAGTTTATCATACATAGCTAAGTCACTTGCAAAACACATACACCCTAACACTTTTAGATGATTAATAGCTGGTTTTCTTCTGTATAGTTTTCATAAGGTGTTGTTCCAGTAACTGAGGATGGTTGTCCATTTATCAAGTAAACTGCAGCTTGTACACAAACTCCCCAGAATTTTAATGGTATGTTTGCTTGTAATCTTATAGCTCTAGTGACCTCTAATATGTGTATGTGCTTCTTTCTGCCACTCAATTTTGTTGTGGAGTATAGGCATAGGATTTTTGGTGTATTACTCCTAGTTTTAGAAATAATGTTTTGCATGTTTCATTTACAAATTCTGTTCCATTGTCACTCTGGACCACCTTCACTATCTTATTGAATTGTGTGTGTACAAATGTGAGAAACTGCTGAATAACAACACATACATCTGATTTTAGACTAAGCAAGTATATACAAGTCATTCTTGAGTATTCATTTACTATAGTAAGAAAGTATTTTTATTTTCCCATTATAAGTTGGTAATTTATGTGGTCTCCATACATCCATGTGTATATGATCAAAACTTGAAATACTAGTTCTATTACTACTAAGAAAAGGTAATCTATAATGTTTAGCACATGGACAACTTCTTATAGTACTGACTATATCACTAATACTTGTTTTTATCACTTTAGTTAGTACAATGTTGGATGTATGCCCAAGTCTTTTATGCCACAATTCAATCTCTTCTTTAGTTACTGTAGCAGGGTTTTTCTTACAGACAATCCTAACTTTATCTCTTCAATAAAAGGTTTTGTCGTATTTTGATTCATTAATATGTATAGTCCATTTTGTACTCTACCAATCGTCTTCACCCTCCCACTGTATAGTTCCTGAAATACACATAAATCAGGGTAGAAAATGACAGCACACTTTAACTCTTTGGTTAGTTGGGACACAAGCATTAAATTGAGTTTAAACGGTGGCAAGTAGAACACATTCTTAAGAGTGCTACTATTGAAAATGTTACTTGACCCAGTATGTGTTACCTTCACTATTTCACCATTTGGTAGATGTACTTGTTTGGGTTCATAATTATCATCTATTCTAATCACCTCATTTAACATATTCAAATCAGATACCATATGGTTAGTAGCACCAGGTTCAATTATCCACTGTTTGAGAATTCTAGCTACAGCTAAAGCTTTATGACAATTCATACATGTTGCATTTGCAATTGAGTGTATGTCACTTCCTTCTTGTGTGTGACGACTTATTTCCTTCTGTTCCATGTTATGATTCAACAATTTTACAATTTGTTCATACTGTGACTTGGACAGAATCGAGCATCTGGATGCATGCACCATCGTGATATTTTGCGATACATCAGGCAAGATACTTCTTTATTTTTCACTTAAAATTTGATGGATACCCAACCACCTTATAATATGTTTCTTTAGTATGTCCCTTCATTTTACATACTTCACTGAAGAAGGTACTCATCTATTTAAACTTATTTGTGTTATAACATATTCTAGAATACATAGCAGTAGAGTCATGACTAGTATTATGTCCAAACCCTCTAGGTCCAGCACCTAACAGACCTGCAGATTTAGCTGTTAATGTCTTCTGGCTATCATCACTTGTGACCATGGAGTAGGCTTTATTAACTATTGGTAAAGGGGACATTATTAGAATCTGGCTCCTAGCCTGCATATAATTCTCATTCAGCCTCATAGCCCCATCAAGAACTGATATAGCTTCTGTCTCTGAAGGTATTCCACAAACTCTTTGGACTTAGGACAGCCACAGCTAGGAGGAGAAACTAAGGACTGAAATTCCACCCAAAGTATTTTCAGCCTAGAATAGTATTCTACCAAACTTGAAGTACCTTGTGTTAAAATTTCTATTTATCTATGTAAGTCATAGATTCTTGACCTATCGACCTTATCAAACCTTTCTCTCAGTTCTTCCCACACCTCACAGGATGTATCAACATACAATACACCACTAAGTAGACCACTTGAGACTGAATTCATCTGACTGAATTGTGTGTGTACAAATGTGAGAAACTGCTGAATAACAACACATACATCTGATTTTAGACTAAACAAGTATATCCAAGTCATTCTTGAGTAGTCATTTACTATAGTAAGAAAGTATTTTTATTTTCCCATTATAAGTTGGTACTTTATATGGTCCCCGTACATCCATGTGTATATGATCAAAACTAGAAATACTAGTTCTATTACTACTATGAAAAGATAATCTACATTGTTTAGCACATGGACAAACATTACAACTTCCTATAGTACTGACTATATCACTAATACTTGCTTTTATCACTTTAGTTAGTACAATACTGGATGTATGCCCAAGTCTTTTATGCCACAATTTAATCTCTTCTTTAGTTACTGCAGCAGACTCTCTGGTTTTTCTTAATGACAATCCTAACTCCATCTCTTCAATTAAATGTTTTGTTGAATTTTGATTCATTAATATGTATATTCCATTTTGTACTCTACCAATCGTCTTCACCCTCCCACTATTTAGATCCTGGAATACACAGAAATCAGGGAAGAAAATGACAGCACACTTTAACTCTTTGGTTAGTTGGGACACAAACATTAAATTGAATTTAAACGGTGGTAAGTAGAACACATTCTTAAGAGTACTACTATTGGAAATGTTAATTTACCCAGTATGTGTTACATTCACTAGTTCACTATTTGGTAGATGTACTTGTTTAGGTTCAGATTTATCTTCTATTCTAATCACCTCATTTAACATATTCAAATCAGATACCTTATGATTAGTAGCACCAGGTTCAATTATCCACTGTTTGAGAATTCTAGCTACAGCTAAAGCTTTATGACAATTCATACATGTTGCATTTGAAGCTGAGTGTATATCACTTCCTTATTGTGTGTGAAGACTTATTTCCTTCTGTTTCATGTTATGATTCAGCAATTTTACAATTTGTTCATACTGTGACTTGGACAGAACTGGAGAAACTTGGATAGACAGACCATCAGTATACTTTGCAGATACATTGTGTGCAGCATACTCCTTTATTTTTCACTTAAAATTTGATGGATACCCAACCACCTTATAACAGTATGTCCCCTCATTTTACATACTTCACAGAAGAAGGTACTCATATATTTAAACTTATTTTTGGTATAACCTATTCTAGAATACATAGCAGTGGAGTCATGACTAGTATTATGTCCAAACCCACTAGGTCCAACACCTAAAAGACCAGCAGATTTAGCTGTTAATGTCTTCTGGATTTCATCATTTGTGATCATGGAGTAGGTTTTATTAACTATTGGTAAAGGGGACATTAATAGAATCTGGCTCCTTGCCTGCATATAATTCTCATTCAGCCTCATCAAGAACTGATATAACTTCTGTCTCTGAAGGTATTCCACAAACTTTTTGGACTTAGGACAGCCACATCTAGGAGGAGGAACTAAGGACTGAAATTCCACTCAAAGTGTTTTCAGCCTAGAATAGTATTTTGCCACATTTGAAGTACCTTGTGTTAAAGTTGCTCTTTCTCTGTGTAAGTCATAGATTATTGACCTATCGACCTTATCAAACCTTTCTCTCAGTTCTGTCCACATCTCACAGGCTGTATCAGCATACAATACACCACTAAGTAGACCACTTGAGACTGAATTCATCAGTCAAGCCTGAACCACATCATTCATCCTATCCCATTATTCCCACAATTCTTCTCCATATTGTTCCTTCTTACATTTTCCATTAATGAACCATATTTTATTCCTTTCAAGTAATGCAATCTTCTTGGACTTACTCCACCGGGCATAATTCTCAGTACCTAGCAACTGAAATGATATGCACCACTAAGTAGACCACTTGAGACTGAATTTATCAGACTGAATTGTGTGTACAAATGTGAGAAACTGCTGAATAACAACACATACATATGATTTTAGACTAAGCAAGTATATTCAAGTCATTCTTGAGAAGTCATTTACTATAGTAAGAAAGTATTTTTATTTTCCCATTATAAGTTGATACTTTATATGGTCCCCATACATCCATGTGTATATGATCAAAACTAGAAATACTAGTTCTATTACTACTAGGAAAAGGTAATCTACATTGTTTAGCACATGGACAAACATTACAACTTCTTATAGTACTGACTATATCACTAATACTTGTTTTTATCACTTTAGTTAGTACAATGTTGGATGTATGCCCAAGTCTTTTATGCCACAATTCAATCTCTTCTTTAGTTACTGCAGCAGGGTTTTTCTTAAAGACAATCCTAACTTTATCTCTTCAATAAAAGGTTTTGTTGTATTTTGATTCATTAATATGTATAGTCCATTTTGTACTCTATCAATCGTCTTCACCCTCCCACTGTATAGTTCCTGAAATACACATAAATCAGGGTAGAAAATGACAACACACTTTAACTCTTTGGTTAGTTGGGACACATACATTAAATTGAATTTAAATGGTGGCAAGTAGAACACATTATAAAGAGTACTACTATTGGAAATGTTACTTGACCCAACATGTGGTACCTTCACTATTTCACCATTTGGTAGATGTACTTGTTTAGGTTCAGATGTATCATCTATTCTAATCACCTCATTTAACATATTCAAATCAGATACCATATGGTTAGTAGCACCAGGTTCAATTATCCACTGTGTGAGAATTCTAGCTACAGCTAAAGCTTTATGACAATTCATACATGTTGCATTTGAAGTTGAGTGTATGTCACTTCCTTCTTGTGTGTGAAGACTTATTTCCTTTTGTTCCATGTTATGATTCAGCAGTTTTACAATTTGTTCATACTGTGACTTGGACAGAACTAGAACATCTTGGACAAACAGACTATCAGTATACTTTGCAGATACATTGTGTGCAACATACTCCTTTCTTTTTCACTTAAAATTTGATGGATACCTAACCATCTTATAACAGTATGTCCCTCATTTTACATACTTCACAGAAGAAGGTACTCATATATTTAAACTTATTTTTGGTATAACCTATTCTAGAATACATAGCAGTGGAGTCATGACTAGTATTATGTCCAAACCCACTAGGTCCAACACCTAAAAGACCAGCAGATTTAGCTGTTAATGTCTTCTGGATTTCATCATTTGTGATCATGGAGTAGGTTTTATTAACTATTGGTAAAGGGGACATTAATAGAATCTGGCTCCTTGCCTGCATATAATTCTCATTCAGCCTCATCAAGAACTGATATAACTTCTGTCTCTGAAGGTATTCCACAAACTTTTTGGACTTAGGACAGCCACATCTAGGAGGAGGAACTAAGGACTGAAATTCCACTCAAAGTGTTTTCAGCCTAGAATAGTATTTTGCCACATTTGAAGTACCTTGTGTTAAAGTTGCTCTTTCTCTGTGTAAGTCATAGATTCTTGACCTATCGACCTTATCAAACCTTTCTCTCAGTTCTGTCCACATCTCACAGGCTGTATCAGCATACAATACACCACTAAGTAGACCACTTGAGACTGAATTCATCAGTCAAGCCTGAACCACATCATTCATCCTATCCCATTATTCCCACAATTCTTCTCCATATTGTTCCTTCTTACATTTTCCATTAATGAACCATATTTTATTCCTTTCAAGTAATGCAATCTTCTTGGACTTACTCCACCGGGCATAATTCTCGCACTAGCAAATCAAATGATATGCACCACTAAGTGACTCACTGAGACCGAATTTATCGATCAATTGTGTGTACAAATGTGAGAAACTGTTGAATAACAACACATACATATGATTTTAGACTAAGCAAGTATATTCAAGTCATTCTTGAGAAGTCATTTACTATAGTAAGAAAGTATTTTTATTTTCCCATTATAAGTTGATACTTTATATGGTCCCCATACATCCATGTGTATATGATCAAAACTAGAAATACTAGTTCTATTACTACTAGGAAAAGGTAATCTACATTGTTTAGCACATGGACAAACATTACAACTTCTTATAGTACTGACTATATCACTAATACTTGTTTTTATCACTTTAGTTAGTACAATGTTGGATGTATGCCCAAGTCTTTTATGCCACAATTCAATCTCTTCTTTAGTTACTGTAGCAGGGTTTTTCTTACAGACAATCCTAACTTTATCTCTTCAATAAAAGGTTTTGTCGTATTTTGATTCATTAATATGTATAGTCCATTTTGTACTCTATCAATCGTCTTCACCTCCCATCAGATAGTTCCCAAATACACATAAATCAGTAGAAAATGACAACACACTTTAACTCTTTGGTTAGTTGGGACACATACATTAAATTGAATTTAAATGGCAAGTAGAACACATTATAAAGAGTACTACTATTGGAAATGTTACTTGACCCAACACGTGGTACCTTCACTATTTCACCATTGGTAGATGTACTTGTTTAGGTTCGATGTATCATCTATTCTAATCACCTCATTTAACATATTCAAATCGGATACCATATGGTTAGTAGCACTGTGTTCAATTATCCATCGCGGTGAGAATTCTAGCTACAGCTAAAGCTTTATGACAATTCATACATGTTGCATTTGAAGTTGAGTGTATGTCACTTCCTTCTTGTGTGTGAAGACTTATTTCCTTCTGTTCCATGTTATGATTCAGCAGTTTTACAATTTGTTCATACTGTGACTGGATGTAACTAGAACATCTTGGACAAACAGACTATCAGTATACTTTGCAGATACATTGTGTGCAACATACTCCTTTCTTTTTCACTTAAAATTTGATGGATACCTAACCACCTTATAACAGTATGTCCCTCATTTTACATACTTCACAGAAGAAGGCACTCATCTATTTAAACTTATTTTTGTTATAACCTATTCTAAAATACATAGCAGTGGAGTCATGACTAGTATTATGACCAAACCCACTAGGTCCAGCACCTAACAGACCTGCAGATTCAGTTGTTAATGTCTTCTAGCTTTCATCACTTGTGATCATGGAGTAGGCTTTATTAACTATTGGTAAAGGGGACATTAATAGAATCTGGCTCCTAGCCTGCATATAATTCTCATTCAGCCCCATCAAGAACTGATATAGCTTCTATCTCTGAAGGTATTCCACAAACTCTTTGGACTTAGGACAGCGACAACTAGGAGGAGGAACTAAGGACTGAAATTCCACCCAAAGTGTTTTCAGCCTAGAATAGTATTCTGCCACACTTGAAGTACCTTGTGTTAAAGTTGCTATTTCTCTATGTAAGTCATAGATTCTTGACCTATAGACCTTATCAAACCATTCTCTCAGTTTTTCCTACACCTCACAGGTTGTATCAGCATACAATACACCACTAAGTAGACCACTTGAGACTGAATTCATCAGCCAAGCCTGAACCACATCGTTTACCCTATCCCATTGTTCCCGCAATTCTTCTCCATATTGTTCCTTCTTACATTTTCCATTAATGAACCCTATTTTATTCCTTTCAAGTAATGCAATCTTTTTGGACTTACTCCACTGTGATTCTCAGTACCTAGCAACTGAAATGATATGAGGGACACCCCACCCACATCTGAGGATTGAAGAAATAGTGGAAGATCCTCCATAGTACTACAATGTAAGAATCAATAGTTTTTCTGAGTTAACAGATTTCAGAGTTTAACTGCACAGATTTCAGAGTATAACTGCCTATCTTGATTTGTATAGACTCGCAAATATTTCAAGATTTCAGACAGAAATGCATGATCAAGAATAGGAGATATTCATATAGAAGTGTTGCAAGATTTCAGACACAACTATAAGAACATGAGTAGAAGATGGTATTTTACTTCAGATATTCAGTATATACAGAAGCAGAAGACAGTAGGAAGAAAAGATATTATTGTAACTTTCTGACGAGTTTTAACTTCTGAGGACATATTGATCTACTGAGAAGTAGCTGAAGCTCTTAACAAGATGTAATAGAACCAAGAAGATGTGAATTCTTAGATAGAAACCAGAAATACATATATGATAGACAGAATTCACAGAACAAAAAAAACCACATAAAGGTAAGAAACTTCAGAACTTGAACCTGTCTACTAAGAGTAGTAATCTGATTCAGAATTAATTGCAGAAGCATGCCCCAGACGCTATGATACCATGTTGTAGTTGATAAACTCCATTCATATACATTCAATTTCATGAGTTATGCAAGATATATTGTGATATACATGTAGTATACACAGTTTGTATACACTCGACAGAAGGATAGAAGAATAAAGAAGAAGAGTAAGAGAGTGTTCAGAATTTTATTAAATGAATTGAGTACTGATTACAATGTAGATACATCTATTTATAGTTTCATAGATACTCTCTTTTCTTTCTAGATTAATAAGCTAGATTCATTTGAGTAGTTACACATTGCTAACAACTTTATAACTAACTATACTAACTTCTATAACTATGTAACTGCTTTTTTATTCTCCAACAAGAGTGTTTGTAGTTTTAAGGTATATAATACTTCGTCTCAACCCGATACGTGAAGAGTACCATTTTTACCTGATGACAGGCCTTTGCCTGTATACATATTGGTTTTCAAAAGAATACTATTTACACACATACATATATGAGGATGATATTTTGCGTGACGGTGGTGTCAAATGACACCCCTTAAAACAAAGGCAAGCTAGTGATGATATGAAAAAATTACAGAGAGGAAAAAGACGTGATATATATATATATATATATATATTTATTAGTTTAAGGAGGTAATAATTAAGAAAAGGGGTTAGAAGGGAAGGGAGGTAAATGTATAGAGAGAATTGTTTTGTAGTAATGATAATTGATAAAGGAGAGGGTGCACATGTGAAGAGGTTGGGTACGTGCATTTGTCTTGGAGGAATGGAGACAATGTTTGAAGCAAGAAACTTATGCCAACTTCCTTATTAATGAACTGTTCCTATTTGCAATACTGATAACAACCCGTGACACTCCACTCCACTCCACTCTGTGGAGATATTGGATACTAGCTACCCCTCTCCTACTATATTTCTTCTTTTATATTTTTTTCTTTACATCTATGTCAACCAGTTACATCCAAACCAACTTCATGGGTCGTTTACGTACACTGCTTTCTTTATTCCTGTTGCTTCCATGTTTTTAGTTAATTTGGAATTTACAAAAGGTGTACTAAACTTCCATCTCTGACTTTTAATCCGTGAAGAATTTTCAATCCTATTGATCGATTAAGGGAATCATGTTATTTCATACGTCATTACGGTTTTTCATTTTACAGGAGAAATAATCATTTTGGAATATAACATATAATCATAATTTCCTTATTAAAAAGAAAACCACAATAAAAATATAAAAACCAGAATTAATTATGCACATTATTCGATACTATATTCCTAGAAAGGCTTTAACGGTGATTGAACTCTTCTCTAGAAATCTAATGAGTAATGATTTGGAGAACGTCAATTCTCTAGCTTTTCCGACTTACCTTCCCTTTGAAGGCACTAAGGGGTTGTTTGCTTGAGGCTTTATAAGTCGTAATCCGCACATCGAAATCAACGCTAAATTATACAATATTTTTTTTTTTGTTGTGAAGGCCGCACGCCACTTCTTTTTCGAAATACAAGAAACCCTTGATCGACGCAATACGTCGAAATAGCGTAACTTGTAGCCCATGTGTGGCAGTTCAACCAAGAAGGTTTATGCAGGGGATCTATTTGGTTTGTGTTTGAGGAGATTTAATCTCCATATACAAATCAACATAGGTTATACAATGCTAATTTGGTTGCTCCTTTTAATTTTCCTTTTAAAGAATACGTGCATAAGATATGTGAATATATATATATATATATATATATATATATATATATATAATAAAATGTGTAATAAAAATGTAGATATTAGTAATATATATTTATTAACTAAAAAAATACTGAAATGAAAAATCTAACTTGTTAGTAAAAAGTTTCTGTTTTGCCTAAAAGGTATTCAAATATCTTAAAATCATTATTGTATATAGCACTAGTTTATAACAACAATGACGTATCAAGCATAATTTCAAAAGATGAGGTTTGGAGAGAGTAAGATGTACGCAGATCTGATCATTACCTTTGTGGGATAGAGAGATTATTTCTGATAGACCCTTGACTCGAAAGAAAAGAAAATATTTGAAGCAAGATAACAAGTAATAATATGACAACACGAAGAAACTGAGAGATTACTAGCTAGATGCTACTAATAGGGAAAATCCTCGGCTACCTACTAACCTTCTAGCCTAATCCTCAACCTTCACATCTTTCAATCTAGGGTCATGTTTTTAGTGAACTGAAATTGCGGCATATCTTGTCTTATTCGGCCTACCTCTACCCCTCATACATAACTCCTGTTATCGCCAACATCTCACACCTCCTTGCCGGTGCATCCACAACCACACACCTCTTGTTCACATGCCCAAACTATCTCAATCTTTTTTCCCTCTCAACATCAATGCCTATCCAGTGGATTAGATCAATTCTTGATCAATGGACATCAATGCCTATCCAGTGGATTAGATCAATTCTTGATCAATGGAGGAACAATATCACCATTTTTGAATAAAGTCAAGCAGCTTCACCCCTCTCGCATTCGCTCGAGCCGCTAAACGTACTTCCACCTTGCCTAATATAACTTCATTCCTTATCATATCCCTCCTCATATGCCCACGCATCCATTAAGCATCAGCATCTTTGCTACATTCATATTCTAAACGTGGGTGTTCTTGATTGACCAGCACTCTGCCTCATATAATTATGTCGGTCGAACCACCACTTTGTAGAATTTATCTTTAAGCATGGACGACACTTTTTTATCGCACAACACCTAGATGTGAGCCTCAATTTCACACACTCTTGTCTAATATGATGTGTGACATCCTCATCAATCTTCCATCTCCTTGAATTATGGATCCAAGATATTTGAAACTTTCTTTCTTTGATATGATTTGATCATCAATCTTTTTTTCCACCTTTGCCTCATGTGCCACATCATGAACTTTCACTCCAGGTACTCTGTTTTAATCATTCTTAACATGAAATCTTAGACTCTAATGTTTGTCGCCAAACTTCCCGTCTATCGTTGACTCCACCGCATCTCGTCAATCAACATTATGTCATCTGAGAATAACATACACCACATCACCTCCCCTTGAAAAGTCTGTGTCAATTCGTCCATCACTAAGACAAAAAAAAGGGCTAAGGGCTAATGTTTAGTGCAACCCTATCATGACCAGAAAGGGCTCTAAGTCACCTCCTACTGTTCTAACTCGAGTCTTGGCTCGATCATACATATTTTTAATTGCCCTAACATAAGCCACAAACGCGTCTTTAGACTCCAAACACCACCAAAGGATCTCCTTAGGAACTTTATCATACCCCTTTTCAAGATAGTTTATAACATATCAAATTAAATATTCAAGAGGAAATAATTTTGCATTACTCATCTGTGTATTATTAATTTCTGCACTACTATTACTATATTATTAATCTCTGCATGACTTATCACGGAATCCAACGACTCCTAAGTGTATACATAATATATCTATGAGGTCACGAGATGTGATGATACTGCTAATAGTAGTGTGTACGGTAGACAGGTAAAAGGCAAATTGATCATGCATTAGGCATATTCAGTTATATATATATATATATATCAAAATAATGATAAATAGATATTTATTTGAAAAAAGGAAGAAATAGTGATGGAGGAAGAAAGGCACGTGTAGAAAGAGAGGAATTAAAAGAGGACTGAGGAGTGAAGACAAAGGTGACGGCTGGAGTAAAGGGGGAACTCCAAATTCCCCGTGAAAACTATTTGGAATCATCCAAAGTTCACAAAAATATAAACATCTGCCCTGTATTTTTCCCTCCACTACTTTCCATATTATAAATGGCTCCATATAACTATATATGCATATATTATTACAATTTCCAATCCTTCATGTCCCATCCCATGTCACTGGTAGATGCTTCTTTAATTGTAACTTCCACTACACAATCTAATTATTGAGTACTATAGTATATAGTATATTTTCACCGATTGGAAATTTTGAGTTTTGACGTGTAAACTAAAATCCAGTTGGAAAAACAGTCTTGTCCGTGGTAATTTCAATATTTGACCCCTAGCTAATAGCTATCATTTTGAACTACTTTTCTGATGTATTTAATAGCATAGGATAAAAGATTTGTATACTATCAACAAAGTTTACTAGTGGTAAGATATTACTTATCATCTTTTGTAGGTTACGAATTCATCGGTGATTCACCAGAAAGATGACAGAACACTATCGGCACAGAACCTTAAAAGTCCGGTTCTATTTCAACCGTGGATACTAGTGAATGAATAAAGAAAGTAGATATATGATATAAAAAAGTTACATGTAATTGGCATTAAATGACAATGTAAACATTTTTACATTGTTAATATATAAAGTTAACCTAATACTTTCTCTGTCCCAAAACAAATGTTTTACTTTCCTTATTAGTTTGTTCCAAATAGATTGACGCATTTCTATATTTTAAAAGAAAAATTAACTTCATGAGATGATTTACGGATACACAAATATCTAAGGTTTGTTTTTTACCATATATTTTAAAAGTTTTCCTTTTTTTTAAACTATGTACCAAGTTAAAATAAGACAATTTTTTTGGACGGAGGGTAATTAATATTACACACTCTCGTGGAATTTATTCAACATAGTCTAAACGTGGAAATACTAATTTATGATATTACCATGAAAAAAGGGTTTGTACACTAATGTCTAAAAAAACTAGCCATTGAACTATCGTTCATTGACAGAGGTAGTACTAATAGCAATATGTGCATGTCAGGAGTTCAAAATTCTATTGTCAAAATCTAAGTGTTATATTTAAATGGAGAAGGATAAAATAACTCGCTCATATTACCATATATTATTATCTTTATATGAGGATAATATGTATATAGTATCCCATTTACCATATATTATTATCTTTAGATAAGACTTGGTAAATGGCCTTATCCACAAAATTATTCATTTTATACCCTTTGGTATTAATTGTTTAAACTGTAGGTTAATGTTTGTTTTGTCGTGAAGGAGAGTGAATTATTTTTTGTGTTATGTTTCTTATCCAAAGGGCATCTTTCCTAGTTCTTGAAAATAAGAAATAAAGAGGTCATGAGAGGGGAAGCCAGGTGGGATGCAAACAAGAGGTGATATTGATATGAGAGCTCCTTTTCTCCCTCTTTAAAGAGAGCTAGAGAGCAAGAGCAAAATTTAAAGAGAGAAAGAAAAATAGAAAGAAAGAATGGTATCGAGGGAGCAGAAAAGAGCAGCAGTACTACATGAGAAGTTGCAACTTCTTCGATCAATCACCAAATCTCATGCTGTAATTCCCTGCATTTCTCTGCCTTCATTTCATCTTCCTCTTTTCTATGGATTCCACATATTTATAGAACAACAATATTGTCTATATGTGATTGAAAAATACACATTTTCTTCTTCTCTCCTCCTTTCAATTCAAATCTCCTCTTCCTCTCCTCCCACACCCCGTTTCTCATTTTCCTTAGAAAAATGTCAATGTCTAGTGATAGTAAGATATCTATATTCTCCCACAAGTCCCTGAGACGGATTTGATAGTTAGAGTTCTATTTGTAGGAAGGAAGAGAAAATACCTGTTAATTTTCTCTTCATACATTCATTCTTCAACATTAATTTTTCATTAATTGATTGTCTTTTTGTCCCAATACCTTTCTCATCTACTCCACCTCAAATGGAGTAGAAAGGGACTTAAACATGATATGACATGACATTTGTTCTTCTTCTATGTATGCATTCATTGCCTAATACTTAATGTAGTAACTAGATAGGCTAATGAATGTACAATAACAAAACAGACTTTAAGGTTTCTAATTTTTGATCCTCTCAATTGTAAATTTGCTTCTTTGATTTGTTGCAATTTCCAAGTGTTACTTTCCAATATTTTCATGATGGCATGCAGCTTAGTGAAAGCTCAATCATAGTAGACGCTTCAAAGTATATTCAAGAACTGAAACACAAAGTGGAAAGGCTGAATCAAGACATAACTACTACCGCCCCTCAAACTAATTCAAACAACAACACTTCGTGGCCCGTAAGTATTTCTTTCATTCTCAACTTAGTATTATACTTATAACTCTGGCCGACATTCAGAAGTGTTCTCTATTTCGTTTTTGCAGCAAATTGAAGTAGAAACCCTAGAAAAAGGTTTCTTGGTAAATGTATATTCAGAAAGAAGTTGTCCTGGCATGCTTGTTTCCATATTAGAAGTTATTGAGGACCTTGGCCTTAACGTGCTCGAAGCTAGGGTTTCTTGCACTGATACCTTTCGTTTACAAGCATTTGGAGGAGAGGTAAACATCATCTATTCTTAAATTTATAACCCCTAAAAAAGACATTATATTCAAAGAACTATGTAAATGTTTCATTTCTTTCTAGGGTGATAAAAAGAAGAGGATTCTCTTCTTTCATGTGACTTAATTCTTTATGAGAATATCATTAAAAAGAAGAGTCCCTTAATTATATAATTCGAAAATGGATAATTAATCAGTTATTTCTTGCACTGGACTAACCAAAAAATCTTTCTTATAGAATGAGGAGAATGAAGAAGCCATTACTAATGCTCAAGTGGTGACGGATGCAGTTTTTGAAGCTATTAAGAATTGGAGTGAAAGCAACGAGCAAGGCTAATTATTAATCAATAAATGTAGCTTAATTAGCTATTACTATGATCTCTCTTTTGTTTCTAATTTATCCTTAATTTTAATTATTTCCCCCTCATCTTCAGCTATGATGGTTATATTAATAAGGAATTATTGGTTAGTCCATTAATTCATCAATATTAATGATCAAAGATCATTCATTTTTCCCGGTCAAATGACTCTCGCGATACTTGAGAGATTTTATTTTCACGTAAAATGTAATTAAACAATGGGGGAGAAGAAAAGGGTACTCTTATCTATAATGTATAGTCTAAACTTTAGCCAAAATTCTGCTTAGAATGTTTATTATTATAAAAATAGTACTACCCATGTCAGTTTATTCAAAATTATTCTCCAGAAAAGTGGGAAAGGCTACTTATGGGTGTCTATGACAAGAAATTAATTAAGGTGTTTCATTCCGTGATTAATTGAATTGCTTAATTAAAGGAAGCAAACTTAAAAATTCTTCTAATTGGGTTTAAATATTTATGAGTTGAGGTAGGTGCTATATAATATATATATCCTTGTCTGAGGTACATTACAAGACAATTTGAAGTGTATGATTAAGACACCTCCTGATGCTTCTATTGTTACATACAATAATTTAAGATTCTGAGTGAAAAAACAGATAGACAAAAATAATTAATGCCATCGCAAAAACTGGCCATTTTACCAACATTTGTTTGAGAAGCGCAAAATCTACATTTTTATGAAGTACAGTTTGGGCCATTCTTGCCAGCCTAATACCTGTGATAAATGCCAAAAGGTAATCTTTTACATTCAGAAATTGGAACCCTGAGCAAATAAAGTGTTTTCTTAGTGGAAATGTTTTTGGTTGTATTTTTGGTCGTTCAATAATTGAAGGTCGGCACTTTTAATTCTTCTCCTCGTGATACTTGGCAGCAATAGTAGATTATTAACTGATGACCATATAATTACCACGTGTTACTGTGTATTAGACATGTGCACCAAAGTGTCATGAGGTGTATAGTAGCAGATTAGCTTGCATTAAGTCTAATTTAAATCATTAAATTAGTTATGGGTGTCAAGATGTATTAATTGTAGTTGAGGGGGTCAAAGTGTATAGATATACTCTTGTAGTCATTTTGTGTATATAGAAAAGAAATACAAAGGGGCAGATCACAATTCTGTTTTCCAGATTTTCACTTCACCGACACTGTGCTCTCTCTCTCCTCTCGTCTCCTCCATCTTTCCATTTTGTTCACTTTTCTTTCTCTGTTCTTCATTCTCTCTATTCAATCTATGCGCATGCAATATGTGATTCCTATTGTCTTGAACATGGTATCAGAGCCTGAGGTATTTGATGGAACGATCTGGAGAGAAAACGGTTGGATCGAGATGAACCCTATATTTTGGGGATTATCGATCGATCGAGGTGAATATTGATGATTCTGTTGTAGAGATCGAGGATTACCTTTGTTGTGCGCTTGTTGATTTGGTTGCATGATTCAACTCTCGATTTTGTTGGTCTGTTGGTCACATTTGTTGACCAAACCCTTGCATGCTCTAACTCTCGATTTTGTTGGTCACGCTTGTTGATCCAACTTTCTGGTAACTTTCTGGTATTGTTTGTTGATCTAATCGTCTGTATTCATTACATTTTCGAGTTTATACTTGAGGAAGAAATCATCTGTATTCATTACGTTTTCAAGTTTATACTTGAGGAAGAATGGGAAGTATTGAAGGAACATCAACTGGTAGAACAGATACGGTTGTGACCATAGACCACAACCATCCACTGTATCTATACCCATACGATGCCCCTGGATCGTTGTCAGTTGGGATTGTGCTCACAGGGATGGATAACTATATAATATGGAGCAGAGCGATGAGGCTTGCACTGCTGGGAAAAAACAAGATTGGATTCGTCGATGGAACTGTGAAGAAGGAAAACTTCTCTGGGAATCTTGTGAGTTTGTGGGAAAGGTGCAACGCTATTGTGGTGTCGTGGTTAATGGGGAATGTGAGTAAGAGCTTGTTGACTGGAATGCTCTTTAACTCAGATTCATACATGATATGGGAGGAGTTGCGAGATAGATTTGATAAGGTAAATAGTTCTAGAGCATTTCAGTTACATAAGGACATATTTACACTACGACAAGGAGCTACACCTGTGTCTGTATATTACTCGATACTTAAGGATTTATGGGATGAGTATGATTCCATCATACCTGTGCCAAATTGCTGTGCCAAGTCCAAATAATTCGTGGACCATCTTCAATATCAAAGGATGCTACAATTCTTAATGGGACTTAACGACAGCTATGGTCATGTGAGGAGTCAAGTGTTGTTAATGAGCCATTTGCCCAATCTAAATCAAGTTTACGCTATGATAAATCAAGAGGAGAGTCAGAGGTGTTTGGCTGGGACTATCCAAAGTAATATGCATGATGAAGGTGGAAGTTCTTCTACCATGTTCACTGCAACCAGAAATAACAGTGATACATACAAACAGAAAAAGTCATACAGCTCGAATATAATATGTGATTTTTGTCATATCAAGGGACATAAGAAGATAGATTGTAATAGGCTGAAGAAATGTACATATTGTGGAAAGACATGTCATGTGCAGAAGAATTGTTACAGATTGAATCGTTATCCAGACGATTCGACACAGAGTAATGTGAAGAAGGCAAATATGGTGACTGAGAATGATCCTATGTGCGAGAACACTGAGACAGGTTATGGAGTTATGGGACAGAGTCAGAGTGATGTAGAAAGACAGATGGTACAAAAAGGAACACACCAGTTCACACCTCAACAACATCAACAGTTACTCAACTTGCTTAAGGATCAAACAGAAACTGGAAGAGCAAACAACTTCGTGACCAACATGACAGGTATCTGTAACAACTTTGACACACAGCCTATAATAAAATGGATAATAGACTCAGGAGCCGCCAATCACATGATTGGCAATCAACGAGATTTACATAACAAACGACTAACAGAAGGTGCAGGTAAAGTGCGACTACTGCTGAGAGTCGACAAGATATCACACATGTGAGACTATCACATTTGCGAGGTGATGTCTTAAAAGATGTTCTTTGTGTTCTTACTTTTCGATTCAACTTGATGTCGGTTTCCAAAGTAACAAGGAATCAATTGTAGTGTCAATTTCTTTCCCACATTTGCATATTTCGTGATCTCTCATCCGGAAGGTGAGAGCGATTAATCTTGAGGAGGATGGATTATACATCCCGTATGGACAAACAGAATAAGGGCGAACCACACGAAGTTTGATGAAGCACGTAAGGCGATGCGTAGTATGGCATCAGAGGCTATGTCATGTGCCATTGAGTGTGATGAGAAGGATACCCTGTTTCCAGAAAGATAATTCATTTACATTCCATAATTGTGAAGTGTGTCCCTTAGCAAGACAAACTAGAGTTCCATTTCCTATTAGCTCTACTAGAACATCTACTTCTTTTGAATTGTTACATATGGATGTATGGGGACCTTATAGAGTTGATACCTATAATGGACTGAAATACTTTCTTACAATTGTGGATGATTACTCTAGATGGACATGGGTTTTTCTGATGAGGCTGAAATCTGATGTGTTTACTCTGCTTAAAAACTTCTTCTTAACAGTGAAAACACAGTTTGAAGCTAAAATTAAGAAAGTAAGTGTTACACCCCGTAGTTCCAGGGTATGTATATGAGGACGTACGTACGAGAATACGACTTTTAAATTAAAAGGAAGAAAGATGTGATTTTTCGACGGAAAAGTTTCCGAATTTTGTGAAGGAAAAATGTTCGTTAATGGGAATTGGATTCCCAGATTTGGTATTCGGACTTTTTGGAATATTTGAGAATTATGGAATTTTATTTCCGGAAATGGTCACGTGGGCCCACGGAAAATTTACTTTTGTAGGCCCACTTTATTTTTGGATTTTTGGCATTACGAGATATTTTGGAAGATGAAATATTTTGGGCAGTAGGCGACACGTGTCACCCCAGTGGCCCTATGGCCGAAAGTAAAGGGGCACTTGGACGTTTTATTTGGGGGACAAGTGGCAAGCTACGTGTCCCATTTTTGTGGTTGACAAATGGTTGGCAACTTACCCACACACATGTCCCCAATCCTCACCTTACACTTGCTTAAATCCTAGCCATTGGTTGGCCTATAAATACCCCTTATGTTGCAAGACTTAATTTCATCCACACTTGAAATATTTTCCAAGGCAAATTCTCCCTCCCTCCCTTAGTGAAGTTCTCGCCCAAAACACCCCCACGTTGTGTAGATATTCTTCAAGTGTTGTTGTTTTCCAATATACATTAGACTAAATCCCTTGTAGTAGTCCAACGTTATGACAACATAAGAGCCCGTAAATATTACTTTATTCCATTAGTCGCAGTGAAACCTCAGGAAATCTTCTTAGAGGGTTGAAGTGTTTAAGAGAAATTGTTAGAAACTTCTAAGGGTTGCTTGGAGCGGTTTGGAGCGTACAGAATAGGAGCTAAACGTTGCTCAGGATCGACTTATAATCTTGGATAATTTTGGGCTTATCGAGGTAATGATCTTTATCCCCTATCAGAATTGGAGATTACATGTTGTAATGTATAATCGAGTATATGAATTATGGAAGGATGTTTATAAAGAATTGAATCAGATTTACATTGACCGTATTCTGATGAGACTTGTAGAATTATTGTGGGGCAGTGTTGTGCACGTCCGGTTAGACGTGTAACCCCCTTGGAGTTGTTGGCTTGGTAGCGGGCCTCGTTAGAGGAGGAGTTTTGTGTGGTTGCGGGGGGGAGGTACTGCCGAATTTTCCGTAGAATAATGACCTTGTGCTTTGAATTGCGCTACAAAGAGATCGAGAAGTTGATAGACGTTTTATGGCCATTATAGGTGGAAGTACTACGAGTAGCATATTCTACTTGAAGGGTGGAAAAGGCTAGCAAGGTTATAGTACTTGGAGCATTTTGCTAATTGTCGATAATCGTCGCGAGGTATGTGAACCTCTTCCTATCTTTTCTAGCATGATTGTTGTAAACTATGTAGTACGGTAGACGTACGTGTGCTAAATGAATTTGGTTGGTTTAGAACATAAAGTGTTATAATGGCTTTATGGGAAGTTAATTATAACGACTTTATGTAGGAAAAAGAATGGTTAATTGTTTTTAAAAGATAAGAGACTTGACTTATAAATGACTTGATGTGAAATATTAAGGACTTGGTGTCACGACCCGAACCCGGGCCCGTGACTGGTGCCTTACCCCGGGCACCCAAGTAGACATACATCAGAGTAATCAGCGGAACATAAAGACAATACATGAAACCAGTGAAATAAGACAGTGAAATAAGACAAAGCAACTAAAACTTACCTTCAAGATATATATAAATAGCAACTTTTTCAACATGAACAGTTTAATCCTTTTACAAACCCCGCCACAACAAAGATTACTGCACTCTAAGAATGATACGACAACAATGGCGGGGCGGGGCCGCCAAACCCCGAATGTAAACACTTACGACGACAGGACTATACCATCGATAAGCCTCGGAGAAACGGAGCTTCCCAAACGCAAATCGTGACCACGAGCTAGGATCAACGGCGGTGTACCTCAACTGCGGCATGAACGCGGCCCCCGAAGGAGGTCGAGACAACAGTACCAAGTATGTGGCGAAAATACATCGTAAATGAAATCATAGCGATCATATAAAGCAGAGACATGTATGATAACCAAACTACGATTTACAACCAGCGATCATGTCAAGTCGTGACTCACGCCTCAAGTCATCACTCAAGTATAACAATGGGTCTCGTGCCCACAACATCAATCATGCGTGGAATACCTTCGCCACTGTAGGCGGTTTATGATATAAAAGCACCGAACACACATGAACACGTGTCCCACTGTGTCATAATAAAATCGGGGTAAGTAATCGAAGGCATAGCGACTACTAAAAACCACAGTACCAACAAGGTCATGAATCAGATTATAAGATCTGTCTAGACCGTCACATGATCAAAGCCGCCACTTGCCCGCAGATGTCGATGCTGCGCGTCTAACCTCGAACTCCGCACTCCGCGTAGGCCAATCTCATCGCCCGCATGGTATTCCCGCATCGGTAGCTACTCCGGCATCGCCCCGACTTCGCGATCGCATGGCCCATGGACCGCATGCCCATAAAGGACGACACTAACTCGGAACTCGTAGCTCGCGATAGGCCCGGGACTGCGTAGGTATTCTCGAATCATAGGTCCATCGACCGCCGAGTCTACCCCGTGGAGGCGCTTAACCGGAATCATCTCAAGAGATGAATGCCACAATACCATCATAACGACTGATAGTTAATAAGCACAATCAAGGGAAACCCCTTCACACAAACATCACAAGATACTAACACACGTAGCATCCCAACACGTTCACTTATCAAAGCAATCAAGAAAGTATTACAAGGCTATCACATACCAATACAATCAAGTTGTTCACACAAGGTACCTTCTACTATATGATTAACAAGATCGGGTTTTTATCCCCAAAGTACTTCATACATTAACTCTTTTAAAGATACGTTACTTTCATAATGTCACACAATACCCGTAGTATAAAATAGAGTGACTATCCTTTTAAAGTAAATCAATTACTTCTCTTTGTAAAATCAAGTAGCAACATTCTTTTCCAATGATCAAGTTTGCCTAATTTCCAATGTTCAAGTTTCTCATTTTAGAAAGGTTTCGTAGTTCATAGTCTTATTCATTTGAGAATATAATTCTCCTTAAAACTATCTGAGGAACATAAGTCTTATATGTGAGTAGGATATTCTTGTTTATAACAATCTTATTACAGCAGCCATGATCTAGGAAATATCATTTTGTCTCATCTTAGCTTCTATGCAGATGGAAGTTTCTACTGGTTTAATAATACTTAATTAGTCAAAACATTTCCTTTTATTAACGCTGCAGTGGTTTGTCGATACACATTCTGATTTCCGAAATCAGTAAAGCATTCTTAAGCCGTTATACCTAACTTCCCATAAAGCTAGTATAACTCTTAAGCTTTTAAAACCAAGTATATTACTTCTTCTTTCAAAATGATTCAAAAATCTTTTGAAATACTTCAAGTTCTTTATTAACACATAACAAGCCTGTTATAGTTCAAATCAGTACATTTTAAAAACCACATGTATTTTCTTACCAACATAAAGTCATATAACTAACTTCCCATAAAGTCGTTATAACACTTTATGTTTTAAACCAATCACATACATTTAGCACATGACGCTCACCGTACTACATAGTTCACACATATCATGCTAGAAGAGATAGGAAGAGGTTCACATACCTCGCGACGATTATCGACTAATAGCAAAACGCCCAAGTACCTCAAACCGCCGCTACTCCCTAAGCCAAGTAGATCGCGCCACGCATAGTACTTCCACCTATAAGGCCACAAGGCGCTTATTAACATAAGGTCTCTTCGTAGAACTTTCTACGTAAAATTCGCAAAGACTCTCCCGCAACAACAGAAATCTCCTCCCTACCGAGGCCGCCAAGCCAACCAGTGGGTTATACAACTAACCCTAAACGTACAATTCTACTCACTGCATTACTACTACACAAGTCTATGTAATACAACCCTATGTAATTACAATTCAAGATTCTTCTTTAAATTCAGCTTAAGTCGCAAGACATTCGTAAGTATTATTCGTGCTTAAGTCAAAAGACATTGCCGATAACTACGCTCGTTCTATATATAGTATACTTCAACTATATATTCTACAATATGTAATTTCCAATTACAATAGAGGACAAGATAATTACCTCGATAAGCCCATAATTATCCAAGTATAAAGTCGATCCCGGCAATCGTTTAGCTCAACTCCGAGCGCCCAACCCGCTCTAAACCACCCTTAGAAGTTCTAACCAACTTCTACACAATACTCCAACTGACTATGGAGATTTTTCCTGTGGTTTCGGTTTTGTGACTAAGGGAAGTATAATAGTATTTCGGGCTTCAGATAGGTATAACCTTAGAATACTACAAGGTATATGGCTAAGGTAATTTAGGCATTATAACAATACTTTTGAGTATTTCTACCAAGAGAGTGGTATTATACTAAAGCAACTAGGCTAGTGGGTACCCACTACCACACTACTAGGAGGGGAAGGGCTCTCGCCAAGGGGAGGAGGCTCTACCACTACACTACACAAAGGAGGAAGAAGCTTTCAAGACTTAAGAGATTTTTGGATGAAGAAGTTCATCAAAGGAGGGGTATTTATAGGTCAAGTGAAGGCCAACCAATGGCCAAGATTTAGCCAAGTGCTAGGCAAGTGTAAGGCCAAGATTAGGGCATGTGTACCTAGCCAACTTGCACACAAAATATCCTACCAACCCTTGACCACAATGGCCAACTTTCGGCCACTACATTACCGCCCAAGGTGTCCCAATGAGAGGGTGACAAGTGTCGCCCTCTTGTTGGTCCAAAATGTTTCGTCTCTCGGAAAAATCCGCAAAAATAAGAAATGACATAGCCGGAAATTCCCCTACGAAAGCTGTGAAAACGTTTCGTCGAAAAACGACTCTAACCGGGTGTTATGCACAAATAAAATTCGGCCAAGCACTTTAAGGCACAAACTCAAATTTTCTACGCACGCCCCACGCATACATACTGAAAATACGGGGTATAACATTCTCCTCTCATTAGAAACATTCGTCCCGAATGTTCCTTCTAAGTCTCAAAACAAGCGTCGCCAAGATAGTCTTCACTACTATACTTACGAAACAAACTCGCCACATCCGCCACTAAACACCCAAGCAAAATACCTCCATCCAAGTCCACGAGGAAACACCTCTAACATAACCACAAACACTTCTCACCGGTCTAAAATATACTTCCTTCGCGACCTTCTCTTTACAAAAGAAATGATCACATCAATGCTCGCCATACATGCTCACTTCTCTCTTTACTCGTCGTAGATACCACTTTGTCACTTTGTCGCGAGCCTTGCTCGACGACCCAACAAATGGTACCGGCCGCTGCGATCCCGGAGGATGTCGTGACACTCGAACTCTTACCACATTTCGACATCGTCGCTTCCAAAACTCGTTACTATCTCTCACGTGGTCATCATTAATCGGGAATACTCGATGGATCTCCGATACTTTCCCGAACATAACATTTAACGATCGACGCGACCGCTTCCTAAGTCGGACGCAAATGCTAACATATAGGCAACTCCGCCTATTCTTCACATGAACTCGTGCGGCCCAAAGTAACTCGGGCTAAGTCCTCTCAGATTCCAAACTCGTCACACCAACCCGGTGGTACTTTCGAAGACCGACCGTCAACTCGAACTTAAGCTGCCGCCGCCATTATCCGCACGATTCCTCCGAGCCGCGTAACCTCTTCTAGACAAGCTTCACTATCCACGATCACCGAACAAGCCCGAACTTGCCAACATCGAACCAATCGACCGACAACTTACACTCCCGCCCTTACAAGGCTTCATAAGGCGATATCCGAACACTGAAATGGTAGCTTAAACACTTCCTCCCCAGGAGACAACAATCCCCCACGACTACCTCTGAAATCCACGCACTGGCCCGAGGGCGAATGCGATTCTGAGACTCACCTGAGTTCTTAACCCTGCCTGGTAAACTTGTAGAGGACGTAAAATAGCCACAACCTGGGCTTCACTGCGACATAAGGTGAAGGTAGCACCTGCAGCCTTTCAACCCTTCGATAACTCAACACACCAGTAAACGGTCCCGAACGAAGAACACGATGGCTGCCCCATCGACCACCACCGGCCGAACGCATCCACGAACTCAGACGCTGTTAATCGAATACGGGCCTAACACCTCGTGACCTACCACAAGGCGACCACCACAACCGACCCACCACTAAACCCGCCGCGGGTTGACCCGCAACGTGGCCTCAACCCGACCGCAACGCGCATCATACTAGCTCCCGAACCTAACAATCTCACTAATCACGTTACGAAACCTGCGGCCTTCTTAGCTCAACTACCCCTTTCATTCCACACTACTGGGACTCGTCCCAACATAACTCACGTGCACTATGACTCCGATAAGTGGTCAACCATAACACTACACCTTTTCCTCGAGATGGCCTCACCTCTAAGGTCTCTACGTATAAAGCTCTAAGGCTCACACTTTCTCTATCCCCAAAATCTTACTCGGTTAAGCATGATTTCAAATCACAACTAACATATCGCTATCGTAACATAGCACCTAAGGTATACTCACCTTATCACCTATACAAAACTCTAGAGGGTTAAGGATAGATCTATGTTCATCGCTTCACTCCCTTAGTCGTTCTAATCAAACTCGCCTGTAGGGCGATAGCTAAGGAGATGACGAACTACCCACCGATCCTCGAAGGCTAAGTCCTCCTACAAGGACACTCTTCGACACTGCACTCGACGGTCATAGTACAACAAGTACCAACCTAAAAGATGACATTTCCCGGGATGACGTCTGTCACACTGTGAACCGGAAGCCCCGGAGTTCTAACCAACTCCTGCATACCCCGAACGTCCTGAAATTCGTGGAAGACCACTGCACTGATGGATGTGCATAATCAAATCTGGTGAGGTGACTCGCCTCGAAAGTTACCAAAGGACCTTGCTGTTCTGGCCCTCTTCTACTGTCCTTCGTTAACCCGTCGATCTCTACGTCTCGCCTGCTGCGCATAAGCCCGCATACGTGCCATGCTCGCTTCATTCAAGAATTATTCTTGCACAACCTCTTATAGATAGTCCTCAAGACTCGCGTACATCGGTATACTCTCCGTAGCCAAATCTATAGCTAGTAATGTGGTTGCCTCTTTGCAATCTATATTCACCGCTTCGGCCGTGGGAATCGAAGGTTCAAATATCATGGTCGCAGAGGAACTGCCGCCGTGCTAAACTCTGCTGGGCTAGTGGACGTCGCAGAACTCCCGAATGAAGCACCACCTAAGGTGATAATTGGGCTCGTGCCCACGTAACCCTCGAACTACTCGCAGCCTCCGCCGCCTTGCCTCTGGGCCGGGTTGCCACTACGGGGCATAGCGGTAAGGAAAGAAATACGTTAGAGGTCCAACTTACAACACACTCTAAGGCACGATCTCGTAGTGAGAAGAATAGAAATCAATCCTAAAATATCCTATAGCCTCCACGATTATTGGTGTGGTGCACAACACACCGATAATCAAGACTCTGCGGATACGTGCAGACACTTTCCGAGGATTAATCGCTCGATACCACTTTTGTCACGACCGAACCGGGCGTGGTCGTGCCTTACCCGGGCACCCAAGTAGACATACATCGAGTAATCACGAACATAAAGACAATACATGAAACCAATTGAAATAAGACGGTGAAATAAGAAGACAGCTAACCAAAAACGGTTACCTTCGTATATATATAAATAGCAACTTTTTCAACATGAGCAGTTTAATCCTTTTTACAAACCCCGCCACAACAAAGATTTTCTGGACCTCTAAGAATGATACGACAACAATGGCGGACAGTGGCCCGCCAAACCCCGAATGTAAACACTTACGACGGCGGGGACTATACCACCGATAAGCCTCCGAGAAACGGAGCTTCCCAAACGCTGGCTGACCACGAGCTAGGATCAACGGCGGGTGTACCTCAACTGCGGCATGAACGCGGCCCAAGGAGGTCGATAACAGTGCAGTATGTGAAATCGAAAATACATCAGTAAATGAAATCATAGCGATCATATAAAGCGAGACATGTATGATAACCAAACTACGATTTACAACAAAGCAATCATGTCAAGTCGTGACTCACGCCTCAAGTCATCACTCAAGTATAACAATGGGTCTCGTGCCCACAACATCAATCATGCCCGTGGAATACCTTCCTCATCGCCAGCTTTATGATATAAAAGCACCAAGGAACACACATGAACACCGTGTCCCACTGTGTCATAATAAAATCAGACGGTAAGTACGAAGGCATAGCCGACTACTAAAAACCCACGCATCAACAAGGTCATGAATCAGATCATAAGATCTGTCTTGCATCACATGATCAAAGCCGCCACTTGCCCGCAGATCAATGTCGCGCGTCTAACCTCGAACTCCCGCACTCGCGTAGGCCAATCTCATCGGCCCGCATGAGGTATTCCTCGCATCGAGGGTAGCTACTCCCGGCATCGCCCCGACTTCGCATCGCATGGCCACGTGGACCGCATGCCCATAAAGGACGACACTAACCTCGAACTCTCGTAGCTCGCATAGGCCCCGGGACTGCGTGAGGTATTCTCGAATCATAGGTCCATCGACCGCTGAGTCTACCCGCGTCGGAGGCGCTTAACCGGAATCATCTCAAGAGATGAATGCCACAATACCATCATAACGATCGATAGTTAATAAGCACAATCAAGAAACCCTTCACACAAACATCACAAGATACTAACACACGTAGCGTCCCAACACGCTCACTTATCAAAGCAATCAAGAAAGTATTACAAGGCTATCACATACCAATACAATCAAGTTGTTCACACAAGGTACCTTCTACTATATGATTAACAAGATCGGGTTTTTATCCCCAAAGTACTTCATACATTAACTCTTTTAAAGATACGTTACTTTCACAATGTCACACAATACCCGTAGTATAAAATAGAGTGACTATCCTTTTAAAGTAAATCAATTACTTCTCTTTGTAAAATCAAGTAGCAACATTCTTTTCCAATGATCAAGTTTGCCTAATTTCCAATGTTCAAGTTTCTCATTTTAGAAAGGTTTCGTAGTTCATAGTCTTATTCATTTGAGAATATAATTCTCCTTAAAACTATCTGAGGAACATAAGTCTTATATGTGAGTAGGATATTCTTGTTTATAACAATCTTATTACAGCAGCCATGATCTAGGAAATATCATTTTGTCTCATCTTAGCTTCTATGCAGATGGAAGTTTCTACTGGTTTTAATAATACTTAATTAGTCAAAACATTTCCTTTTATTAACGCTGCAGTGGTTTGTCGATACACATTCTGATTTCCGAAATCAGTAAAGCATTCTTAAGCCGTTATACCTAACTTCCCATAAAGCTAGTATAACTCTTAAGTTTTTCAAAAACCAAGTATATTACTTCTTCTTTCAAAATGATTCAAAAATCTTTTGAAATACTTCAAGTTCTTTATTAACACATAACAAGCCAGTTATAGTTCAAATCAGTACCTTTTAAAAACCACATGTATTTTCTTACCAACATAAAGCTGTTATAACCAACTTCCCATAAAGTCGTTATAACACTTTATGTTTTAAACCAATCACATACATTTAGCACATGTACGTCTACCGTACTACATAGTTCACACATATCATGCTAGAAGAGATAGGAAGAGGTTCACATACCTCGCGACGATTATCGACTAATAGCAAAACGCTCCAAGTACCTCAAACCGCCGGCTACTCCCTAAGCCAAGTAGATCGCGCCACGCATAGTACTTCCACCTATAAGGCCACAAGGCGCTTATTAACATAAGGTCTCTTCGTAGAACTTTCTACAGAAAATTCGGCAAAGACTCCCCGCAACAACAGAAATCTCCTCCCCCTGAGGCTACCAAGCCAACCAGTGGGGTTATACAACTAACCCTAAACGGTACAATTCTACTCCACTGGTACTACTACACAAGTCTCTGTAATACAACCCTATGTAATTACAGTCAAGATTCTTCTTTAAATTGTGCTTAAGTCGCAAGACATTGCCGTAAGTATTATTCAGCTTAAGTCAAAAGACATTGCGATAACTACGTTCGATTCTATATAGTATACTTCAACTATATATTCTACAATATGTAATTTCCAATTACAATAGAGGACAAGATAATTACCTCGATAAGCCCATAATTATCCAAGTATAAAGTCGATCCCGGCAATCGTTTAGCTCAACTCCGAAGCGCTCAACCGCTCTAAACCACCCTTAGAAGTTCTAACCAACTTCTACACAATACTCAACGGACTATGGAGATTTTTCCTAGGGTTTCGGTTTTGTGACTAAGGGAAGTATAATAGTATTTCGGGCTTCAGATAGGTATAACCTTAGAATACTACAAGGTATATGGCTAAGGTAATTTGGGCATTATAACAATACTTTTGAGAGTATTTCTACCAAGAGAGGGGTATTATACGAAAGCAACTAGGCAGTGGGTACCCACGCCACACTACTAGGAGTGGGAAGGGCTCTCGGCCAAGGGGAGGAGGCTCTCGGCCACTACACTACACAAAGGGGAGGAAGAAGCTTTCAAGACTTAAGAGATTTTGGATGAAGAAGTTCATCAAAGGGAGGGGTATTTATAGGTCAAGTGAAGGCCAACCAATGGCCAAGATTTAGCCAAGTGCTAGGCAAGTGTAAGGCCAAGATTAGGCATGTGTACCTAGCCAACTTGCACACAAAATATCCTACCAACCCTTGACCACAATGGCCAACTTTCGCCACTACATTATCACTTGGTGTCCCAATGAGAGGGTGACAAGTGTCGCCCTCTTGTTGGTCCAAAATGTTTCGTCTCTCGGAAAAATCCGCAAAAATAAGCAAGGACATAGCCGGAAATTCCCTACGAAGTCGTGGAAAACGTTTCGTCGAAAAACGACTCTAACCGGGTGTTATGCACAAATAAAATTCGGCCAAGCACTTTAAGGCACAAACTCAAATTTTCTACGTACGTCCTTACGTACATACTCTGGAAAATACGGGGTATAACACTTGGTTTGTGTTAAAAAGTTGTGAAACCGCTTTTATGAGAAATGGGTAATTGGGTTTTAAAAGGAATAAGTTATATTGATTTCGGAAATGAGAATAAGTATCGAACAAACCACTGCAGCGTTAATAAAGGAAAATGTATTGACTAATTAATTATTATTAAAACAAGTAGAAACCTCAATCTGCATAGAAGCTAAGATAAGACAAAATTGTATTATATTTTCTAGATCATGGCTGCTTTAATAAGATTGTTATAAACAAGAATAAACTGCTCACACATAAGATATATGTTACTCAATTTTGTTAAAAGAAGAGATTACGTTATTAAGTGATTAAGACTATGAACTATGAAATCTTTCGAAAATAAGAGACTTGAGTATTTGAAATTATGCAACTTGAACTTTTGGAAAAGAATGTTGTTACTTGACTTTAAAAAGGGAAAGTGTGTTGGTTTAAAATGAAGGCATGGTATTGCCTTAATCTGTCTTAAAAGAGGGTTTAAATGTTATGGACGATTTCACCTCGAGTCCCATGAGATGGGCCGAGATATGTATACCATACGATCCGACACCGAGTCCCATGAGATGGGCCGGGACATGTGACCATACGATCCGACACCGAGTCCCATGAGATGGGCCGGGACATGTGACCATACGATCCGACACCGAGTCCCATGAGATGGGCCGGGACATGTGACCATACGATCCGACACCGAGTCCCATGAGATGGGCCGGGACATGTGACCATACGATTTTACACCGAGTCCCATGAGATGGGTCGGGACATGTGACCATGCGATTTTACATCGAGTCCCACGAGATGGGCCGAGACATGTATTCCACACGACTTTACATCGAGTCCCATGGGATGGGCCGAGACATGTATACCATACGATTCCACCTCGAGTCCCACGGGATGGGCCGAGACATGTTATACGTATCATACGATTTATATATAGACTGCCGGCAGTGAGGAAGGGTTCCACGGGCATGAGGGATGACTTGAGGGCGTGAGTCCCTGACATGACATGACTGCTTTTATGTTGTGAACTGTAGTCTGGTTATCATACATGTCTCCTGTTTTATATAGACTGTTATGATTTCATTTACAGTATTTTCAGTTTCACATACTTGGTATCTGTTGTACTGACCTCCTTCGGGGGGCTGCGTTCATGCCGCAGGTAGAGGTACATCTGTTGTTGATCCTCGCTCTTAGGATCACAGTTCAGCGTATTGGGAAGCTCCGTTTCTCCGGAGGCTTATCTTTTGGTATATTCCCTGAGTTTGTAGGTTCTTGTACATTCATGGGTATGGCGGGGCCCTGTCCCGTCATAGTTGTTATAAAAACTCTTAGAGGTCTGTAGTACTGTCGTGGGCAGGGTTTGTAAAAAGGATGTAATTGTTCAGGTTTAATCATTTTTATATATATGCAGAAAGGTGACCGTTTTGGTTAACCTATTTTTTTATTGTATATCTTGTTTCATGTGTAAGTTTTTATTTCCGCTGATTTTCTCTGATGTTGTATCACTAGGGTGCCCGGGGTAAGGCACCAGTCACGGGCCCGGGGTCGGGTCGTGACAAAAGTGGTATCAGAGCAGTTAATCCTCGGAAAGTATCTACAGACCGTATCTAGTAGAGTCTTGATTATCGGTGTGTTGTGCACCACACCTATAATCAGGAGGCTGCAGGATATTTAGGATTGGTTTCCATTCTTCTCATTCTGAGATCGTGCCTTAGATCTGTGTTATGAGTTGGACTCCCTCTGACGTATTCTTATGTGCCAGTTATGCCTCCACGCAAGGCAGTCAGGGCCCAGAAGGGCAAGGCAGCAGAGGGAGCTGCGAGTAGAGCAGCGGCAGTCTCTACAGAGACCACAGTACCTGCGCCTCCAGTCCCACAGCCTGGGGCAGAGGAGATGGGGTACAAGGAGATGGCCCAGCTACTAGCCAGGATCGTGGCCAGACATGAGGATAGGCTGGATGCAGCAGTTCCAGTTCCAGTAATACCCGTGGTTCACCCGAGGTCGGATAGTTTGAGACTACGGGATTTCCTGAGTTGCAGCCCGCCAGAGTTCTACGGGTCGAGGCCTGAGGATGATCCGCAGGAGTTCATCCGACAGTTGCAGCGGATCATGAGAGTGATCAAGGCTTCGAGACCGAGTCGATGGTCTTAGGTTCGCGTCGGCCGCGTGATACCGCAAGCCGATCGTTTGATTCGCGAGGCGTCCCGGGGAGCATGCGCTCCAGCAGATGGGACGAGTTCTCCGAGGCATTCCTTGACCATTTCTTGCCGCCCACGCATGAGAGGGCACGGGCGATAGATTTTTGATCTTTGAGACAGAGAGGCGTGCGATTCGGGAGTACAACGTGGAATTCGACTCGCGGCTCGATATGTCCCTGCGTTAGTAGCAGACATGGAGGATCGAGTGCACCGCTACGTCACGGGGCTAGATGACTATTCGGCAGAGGCTTGCTCGGGTGTAGCACTTCAGCCGGGCATGGAAATTGCCCGCATGCAGACTTATGCACTGGGATATGAGGAGCGGAGGGGTCGACGGAATGACCGAGATCGCAGAAGAGGCGAGCAATGAGGTCCTTTGGTAACTTTAGAGGCGGACCGCCTCGGCCGAGCTAGTTATGCACCTCCACCAAGATGAGTGGTCCTCCGCGCCTTCGTGATGTTCGGGTATTCGAGGGCCCGAGCTCGTGGCTTCGGTTCACAGATATACATGGGTTCTAGCCAGCCGGGTTCATGTCTCCCTCAGTGTGCACGATGTGGCAGGCGTCATCCCGGGGAATGTCGTCTTTTTACTGGTGCTTGTTTCACCTGCGGCCGTCGAGCGACGAAGAGACCGCCCTAGTAGGAGGGATACAGGTAGAATGACGCAGCCTACCGGGTCAGTGGCAGGTTCATCGCCTTCTATAGCTATGCCCCCGGCAGGGCGGTACTATGATTAGAGCGACGAAGGGAAAGTGAAGCAGTTGATACAGGTATATTCTTACTGTCACGACCCGACCTCGGATCCGTGACTGGTGCCTTACCCCGGGCACCCTTGTGATACAACATCAGAGAAAACCAGCGGAAATAAACTCACAAACAAGAACCATATAAGAATATAAAACAAAGCAACCAAAGTGGCTACCTCTAAATATAATAAAACGAACAGTTACATCCTTACACCCCAATTCATGACAGGACTACAAGCCACTAAGAAGGTATAACACTATGACGGGACAGGGCCCCGCCATACCCCCTGAATGTACAAAAGTCTACAACCTCAGGGAATCGTACCAAAAGACGAGGCCTCCGGAGAAATGGAGCCTTCCGAGAACCGAACCGTGATCCTAAGAGTGCGGATCGCAAGCTATGAACCTCAACTCGCGCATGAACGCACCCCAAGGATGTCGCACAACATGTACCAAATATGCGAAACTGAAAATACTGTAATAATATCATAAGTCAAAATATAAGCTGGAGTTATAGACGAAAATCAGTTTACTTTGCACTGTGCCTTACTAACAATGAGAGTAACAAATGTATATATATATATATCGCGTAAAAATAGGAAGCTCATGATCAAAACAGGTACCTCGCCCGTAGTATCATTAAGCAATCCTACTCCTGGGACTATTTCACCCGCATAGGTCCTGTGGACCCGCATGAGGTCATCCGCCTCGTCATGGGACTATTTCACCCGCATGGATCCTGTGGACCCGCATGAGTACCATCGCCGTACTCGCATGGGACTATTTCACCCGCATGGATCCTGTGGACCGGATCCGCATGAGTACAAACGCCGCACTCGCATCATGGGTAGCAAATCCATGGCATAAGTAGTAAACCATCCTATCGAGCATACCCGGGCCATCCATCGCACGATGTCCAAAGGAAATAACAAGAATAACCCGGGGTTTACCCGTAATAATATATATATAACATAGCTCATCCGGCTATCATACATAACATAAGCACTACCGGCCTATCATATCATAACATAAGCACTACCGGCCTATCATATCATAACATAAGCACTACCGGCCTATCATATCATAACATAAGCACTACCGGCTTATCATATCATAACATAAGCACTACCGGCCTATCATATCATAACATAAGCAAATTAAGAAATCCCCTAACTTCTTATTAACATTATTAATATATCCTCTCATTTTAGTATACCTAAGGCACCAACATGTCTTTTAATAGAAAATCCGGGAATTTAACCCAAGTACCGTACTTCTAACCTTTTAAGAAATAACTCTTTTTATACAAAAATTCCAAGATACTAATCACCATAGTATCAAGTTACAATTTCTTTTCAAAACAAGTCACATTTCCTTTTAGAAATATAATAAGCTTCTAAATCAAGTGACTTCATTTCCTTTAAAACCTTAGGCAACCAATGCCTAAAAATCAATTCACCTTTCTTAGTTTCAAATCCTTTACCCGTACTTGTTTTAATTAGAGTAAACCTTTCTTTGTGAACCTCTCAAAAACTAATATAACCAACTTCCCATAAAGTCATTATATTAGCGTTATTCCTTTGTCAAATACATTTTTCCTAAATCCAAGGGACTTATACTTTTAAAATGAAACAAGTACCAATATACTTTAAAACAAGTGAAAGATATCGAATCTTGTACGTCTACCGTACTACATAGATACAACTACTCATGCTCAAAAGATAGGAAAGTTCCACATACCTCTTCGGTTAATCCACTTGCTAAGTCCGAAATACCGCACGTAATAAGTCAACCTATAATGACCATAATACGCTTATTAACCCCTAATTTCAATGTAGAAATTCCAAATTCAATTTACTAATTCCTAAGGAAAATTGGGCAGCATTTCCTTTGTTTCTACATACTTTGCCACCTTTTTCAAGGCCGAAATCAATAACCAAACGCCACATTTAAGGCCCAACAATCCAATATTTCAAAGGGGATTACACAACCAATCTTAGCTGTGTAAAATTCTGCCCCAATAGGTAAAACAATATACTTAACAATTCTAAAGTGGTTTGTAGGCTACAACATGCTCATAATATCTCTTTAACTAATCCTTCATATCCAAACCATTTTTCTTACATGCAATGATTCTAAGAGCATTCTTTACCACTACAAATTCCTTATTCTTCACATGCAACACCAATAACTAGCTACAAGAGAAGAAATGTTACCTTTGGAGCTTTAGCCAAAATTATTCCAACAATTTGCTAGCCTCCTTTTCAAGAATACCACTACAACAACCTCCACAAGCTTGCAATTAACTTTCCTTCTTAACACCCTTTTCAGATTTTTCTTAAGCTTGGAGTTTCTCTTGATTTTCTAGAGAGAAGGGAGAGCTTTTTAGCTTAGAGAGAGAGAGATGAAAGATGAAAAGATGACCAAGTCTTCAAGACTTGGTCAATATAAGGCATGCAACATTTCAGATGGGGGGGACACTTGTCACCCACCCATGGCCTCTTTTAAAACAAAACAGTGCAGAAATTTCCACTAACTCTCGCAGATCCCGCCTCGGCGCCGCAACTCCTGCGGACTCTCGGAACTTTAGGCGCCGCGGCCCTGATTTCCGGCGCCGCGGCCATGAATTCCCCGCCTTGGCGCCGCGGCCTCGGGGCGCGCTGAGGCCCCGACCAGTTTTTCGATTTGAGTCCTAACTCCTTCCGCGTGGCCCCATACGCACGACTGAACCACGGTATAACATTCTCCCCCTTAGAAACATTCGTCCGAATGTTCCTTCTAAACTTACTCGAATCACAATATCGACATAGACTCAAATAAAGACGCTCCACACGACCACAACAAAACGCACGCACAATTGCTAACCAAACCGCACACGCAGGAAAGGAGGTTACCTGGAGGGGGAGGGAATAAGTGAGGATACTTCTTCATCATGTCATCCTCTGCTTCCCACGGCATTTCCTCCTGCTCGTTCGCCATAAGACGCTTGGACGGAAGCCACGCCCTTCGTCCGAAGTCGCTTAACTGTCGATCGAGTATCGCTATGGGACTCTCCTCGCACGATAGCTCCTCTACTTGGACATCATGAACCGGATGCACTCTAGATGGATCTCCAATACATTTCCGCAACATGGACACATGGAAAACTGGATGTACCGCCTCCAAATCGGACGGCAGATCTAACTCATAGGCAACCCTGCCTACCCTACGGACAATCTGATACGGCCCAATGTACATTAGGCTAAGCTTCCCCTTCTTTCCCAATCTCATCACGCCCTTCATGGGCGATACCTTTAGAAAAACTCAATCATCTATCTCAAATTCCAAGTGTCGACGCCGATGATCTGCATACGACTTCTGTCGACTCTGAGCTGACAATAACCGCTCCTGGATAAGCTTCACCTTATCCACTACCTGCTGTACCAAGTCTGGCCCGACTAACTGAACTTCTCCCACCTCAAACCAACCTATCGGTGACCTACACTTCCTCCCATATAAGGCCTCAAAAGGCGCCATCTGGATACTAGAATGGTAGCTGTTGTTATAAGCATACTTCCACAAGAGGTAAATGATCCTCCAGCTACCCCTGAAATCAATAACACAAGCCCGCGGCATATCCTCAAGTGTCTGGATAGTGCGCTCGGCCTGTCCGTCGGTCTGAGGATGAAACGCCGTACTGAGACTCACCTGTGTCCCTAATCCCTTCTGAAAAGACCTCCCGAAGTTAGCCGAGAACTGGGCTCCTCTATCTGATATAATCGACACCGGGACTCCGTGCAGTCTTACAATCTCTCTAATATATAATCTGGCATAGTCCTCAGCTGAGAACGTCGTTCTGACCGGAAGAAAATGGGCTGATTTCGTCAGCCTGTCGACAATCACCCAAATGGAATCATGCTTCCTCTGAGTGGTAGGTAGCCCTGTAATAAAATCCATATTTACCACCTCCCACTTCCAAGTCGGAATATCAATAGCCTGTAACAGCCCACCGGGATTCTGATGGTCAACCTTAACCTGCTGACAAATAGGACACGGTGCAACAAAACCTGCCATGTCCCTCTTCAGGCCGTCCCACCAATACACACATCTGAGGTCATGGTACATCTTAATCGACCCCGGATGAATAGAATAATGCCGCGTGTGCCTCCCGAGAATCTGCGGCGAAGTCCTGTCACATCGGGAACACATAATCGGCCCTCAAATCTTAGCACCCCATCCGGCGCTACCCCTAATAGACTCTTCTCTTTACGGCGGCATCTCGATACCACTGTCGGATCCTCATACCGTCGCCTCTTTACCTCCTCGACGATGGAAGACTCGGCAACCCCTCGAACCCGAATTCCATCACTATCAGAATCAACCAATCGAACCCCAAGGCTCGCTAGCTGATGTAACTCGCGGACCATGTCCTTCTTCCCTGGCTGCACCCCCGACAGACTACCCATCGATCTGCGACTAAGGGCATCTGCAACTACATTGGCCTTCCCTGGGTGGTATAGGATATCAATATCACAATCCTTGAGTAACCCTAACCACCGTCTCTGTCGCAAATTTAGCTGCCTCAGTCTGAAGATATACCGGAGTTTCTTGTGTTCTACGCAAATATCCACATGAAATCTATATAAGGAAATTGCCTCCAAATCTTCAAGGTACGATTAACTGCCGCCGACTCTAAATCGTGAGTAACGTAATTCCTTTCTTGCTTCCCTAACCGCCGGGAAACATAAGCTCTAACCTTATCGTGTTGCGTCAGCACACAACCTAGCCCAACACCCAACGTGTTACAATAATACCCTAACCCTCTAGTCTCTCAAGAGGGGTTAGAACTGTAGTCGTGGTCAACTTCTCTTCCAATAACTGGAAGCCTTTCTTGTAGTTGCGAAATATTCGAGCATCCTTAATCTCAGTTATGGTTTCTGTTTCCCTTTCCCTGTTGCAACCAAACTTGGTTACTATACTTGGATCTGATTCCTTTGCTTTCCGCATGGCTAAGACTTCCTGCCAATCACAATTTAGGGGGAAGACTTCCTTGATCTTGTCAAGTAGTAATCCTATTATCCTCTCTCAGCTCGTAGAGCTTATAGTCCGGTGTTCAACCTCAATTCACGGTATTACATAATCCAATGACTTGTCAAGATTTCTTATCGTTCGAGTGTCTACTCGTCTTTCCTTTATAAGTTATTTCAAGTTGTCCTGAGGTCCCTTACCTCTCCGTATTCTCTTACTATCTTTCTCGTCAGTATAGATGCTACTACCTTTCCTCGAGGTGTTCCTACTGCCCATTACCTACTAATGGTCTTACACTAGTCCGGGGTAACTGTATCTCGTGCAACTTACATAACCATAGTTGTATTCTCTTTTATCCTTCTGGTCATAACCTACCTTATGCTTATTAATAGTAAAGTGTTTCTAATTTGATCCATAATCGTACAGTTTCAAATATGCGTACTACCTGCATTTTTCTTACGACACTTCCCTGACCGTTTCGTAACGTCGTTCTTAATTACCCCAACATAATACTTTTTCCACGGTTATCTAAAACTGTAACTTATGGCATGACGATACTGAAGACCTACCAGTCTCCCATCCTTCGTCTAACTACATGGGTACACATAACCCCATAATACGTAAGACTATCCTTTTATGTAGGGGAGAGAACTTATCTCCCTTCAATAAACTTTCCTTGGTGTCACAACCCTAATCACCGGGTCCTCTCGTGGTCCTGTAAATATCTAATCATTACACACCGCCTTAAAATCGTGTAGATTTTCAAAACCTACCAAAGATGCCCTCAGCTTTCTGCCGGCAGCGCCCGTACTTATTTTATTCTTGCCTTGCACATTTCCTTGAAATTATCCGGAAGGTCGTGGCTCTGACCGCCACACCAAACCAACTCCAAGTACCTCCAAGGGAACTTAACATAAATTCCTTCAAATTCAAGTATTACTTACTTTCTGCGTCAATTTTTCCCAATGAACAAGTCACACAGACTTATTAAAAACAATGATGCCAAAGAAGGAAGGATAATTCACTGGTTACTACCACTTCCCTTCCTCTCCACTCGATAATCGGCTTACCGGGAAACTGGTACCGAATCAATCTCTTCTGTAGTCCACGTTGGCATAACATGAGGCCAACTAGCCCGTACTCATAATGACCTCAACGTCTGTCATAACAGCTCTGCTAGGGTCCGACGACTGTATCGTTACCGACAATTATTATCTGCCCACTCAGCTACCACCCAACACTCACGGGTGTGGTTACCTCATAAAGGTTCTCATGGATTCTGGCTTCATTTCTTTCACACTTGGTTGCTCACTTCCTTACCGGTCGTACTCTTTTCCGTACTTCCAAACTTATTCTAGCTTACGTACATAACCTCCATAATAAAGCTGGCCTTCGATCTTGGAGTTACTAAGTTAAACAATATAAGGTCATTTCCGGCGCTCACAACCTGGTTCCGGTGGAATACGTCTGCGAACTCGTAAAATGATTAATTAGACTCGGGCTTGTACCCTCGTGACCCTGTCCCGTAGCGGGACTACTATTAACTGATCCCACCCCATAAACGGGTATACTAACTTCTCATAATACCATAGTCGTGTCGTCTTGGTCACAACAACCATTACTTACTCCACACGGATCTCATCCGTACTATCCTCTTAAGCATACCACGTAGCTTAATTTACAAACATAGTCTCCCATTGGGCCCCTTAATTAAGCTTCTTAAGGTTCCATTACTTTTCCGACAACTCATCGTCTCCTAATTTTCTCAAACTAGCACGTAAAACCTCGATGAGAGTTCCTTAACTGTTCATACCTTCCCGGTATCTATTTAGTCCTTACCAAATCCTGGTAATCTAAAATCATTCTAGGCAACACATATGTGACCCTCATACAGAAATCTGTATAGATGTATGTCACAATACCAACTATACTACAAGTATTACCAACCTGGATACGCAATCCACATAATCTTCCCTGGGTCACTGCTGCTTCCTCGTAGCTGCAAACACCATAACCTGTTAGAGAGACGACCCTAACCACACAGCTCTATCGCACGATCTTAGAGTGAGAAGAAATGGAAACCAATCCTAAATATCCTGCAGCCTCCTGATTATAGATGTGGTGCACAACACACCGATAATCAAGACTCTACTAGATACGGCTTGTAGACCCTTTCCGAGGATTAACTGCTCTGATACCACTTTTGTCACGACCCGACCTCGGATCCGTGACTGGTGCCTTACCCTGAGCACCCTTGTGATACAACATCAGAGAAAAATAGCGGAAATAAACTCACAAACAAGAACCATATAAGAATATAAAAGCAAGCAACCCCAAAGTGGCTACCTCTAAATATAATAAAACGAGCTACATCCTTACACCCCAATTCATGACAGGACTACAAGCCTCTAAGAAGGTATAACACTATGACGGGATAGGGCCCCGCCATACCCCCTGAATGTACAAAAGTCTACAACCTCAGGGAATCGTACCAAAAGACGAGGCCTCCGTAGAAATGGAGCCTTCCGAGAACCGAACCGTGATCCTAAGAGTGCGGATCAGCAAGCTATGAACCTCAACTGCGGCATGAACGCACCCCAAGGAGGTCGATACAACATGTACCAAATATGCGAAATCGAAAATCGTAATAATATCATAAGTCAAAATATAATTTGGAGTTATAGGCGAAAATCGGTTTACTTTGCATGCCTTACTAACAATGAGAGTAACAAATGTATATATATATATATCGTATAAAAATAGGAAGCTCATGATCAAAACAGGTACCTCGCCTGTAGTATCATTAAGCAATCCTACTCGGGACTATTTCACCCGCATAGGTCCTGTGGACCCGCATGAGGTCATCCGCCTCGTCATGGGACTATTTCACCCGCATGGGACTATTTCACCCGCATGGATCCTGTAGACCCGCATGAGTACCATCGCCGTACTCGCATGAGACTATTTTACCCGCATGGATCCTGTGGACCGGATCCGCATGAGTACAAACGCCGCACTCGCATCATGGGTAGCAAATCCATGGCATAAGTAGTAAACCATTCTATTGGAGCATACCCGTGGGCCACCCATCGTGTCAGTATGTCCAAAGGAAATAACAAGAATAACCCGGGGTTTACCCGTAATAATATATATATAACATAGCTCATCCGGCTATCATACATAACATAAGCACTACCGGCCTATCATATCATAACATAAGCACTACCGGTCTATCATATCATAACATAAGCACTACCGGCCTATCATATCATAACATAAGCACTACCGGCTTATCATATCATAACATAAGCACTACCGGCCTATCATATCATAACATAAGCAAGTTAAGAAATTCCTTCACTTCTTATTAACATTATTAATATATCCTCTCATTTTAGTATACCTAAGGCACCAACATGTCTTTTAATAGAAAATCCGGGAATTTAACCCAAGAACCATGTACTTCTAACCTTTTAAGAAATAACTCTTTTTTATACAAAAATTCCAAGATACTAATCACCATAGTATCAAGTTACAATTTCTTTTCAAAACAAGTCACATTTCCTTTTAGAAATATAATAAGCTTCTAAATCAAGTGACTTCATTTCCTTTAAAACCTTAGGCAACCAATGCCTAAAAATCAATTCACCTTTCTTAGTTTCAAATCCTTTACCCGTACTTGTTTTAATTAGAGTAAACCTTTCTTTGTGAACCTCTCAAAAACTAATATAACCAACTTCCCATAAAGTCATTATATTAGCGTTATTCCTTTGTCAAATACATTTTCCCTAAATCCAAGGGACTTATACTTTTAAAATGAAACAAGTACCAATATACTTTAAAACAAGTGAAAGATATCGAATCTTGTACGTCTACCGTACTACATAGATACAACTACTCATGCTCAAAAGATAGGAAAGTTCCACATACCTCTTCGGTTAATCCACTTGCTAAGTCCGAAATACCGCACGTAATATGTCAACCTATAATGACCATAATACGTTTATTAACCCCTAATTTCAATGTAGAAATTCCAAATTCAAGTTACTAATTCCTAAGGAAAATTGGGCAGCATTTCCTTTGTTTCTACATACTTTGCCACCTTTTTCAAGGCCGAAATCAATAACCAAACGCCACATTTAAGGCCCAACAATCCAATATTTCAAAGGGGATTACACAACCAATCTTAGGTGTGTAAAATTCTGCCCCAATAGGTAAAACAATATACTTAACAATTCTAAAGTGGTTTGTAGGCTACAACATGCTCATAATATCTCTTTAACCAATCCTTCATATCCAAACCATTTTTCTTACATGCAATGATTCTAAGAGCATTCTTTACCACTACAAATTCCTTATTCTTCACATGCAATACCAATAACTAGCTACAAGAGAAGAAATGTTACCTTTGGAGCTTTAGCCAAAATTATTCCAACAATTTGCTAGCCTCCTTTTCAAGAATACCACTACAACAACCTCCACAAGCTTGCAATTAACTTTCCTTCTTAACACCCTTTTCAGATTTTTCTTAAGTTTGGAGTTTCTCTTGATTTTCTAGAGAGAAGGGAGAGCTTTTTAGCTTAGAGAGAGAGAGAGATGAAAGATGAAAAGATGACCAAGTCTTCAAGACTTGGTCAATATAAGGCATGCAACATTTCAGATGGGGGGGACACTTGTCACCCACCCATGGCCTCTTTTAAAACAAAACAAAGGTCTGAAATTTCCACTAACTCGCAGATCCGCCTCGGCGCGCGGCACTGCGATGCGCCAGAATCACATCCCGTATTTACAGGACATGTTTTAAGAACGTACGTAAGAACTCACAAGTGTTAAGATTTGAGACTTGTAAAATTTTTTATCGGAATTATGAAATTTGTCGGAAAACGTTTTGTTGTGACAAATGGGAGGGTGACACGTGTCACCCCCATAATGGTCTTTTTGGATGAACAAGTCTTGCAAGTGTAGCTTGACAATCTTGACTAAGTCAAAGGGACCACAAGGTCTTGATATTTAAGTAGAGCTTATCCTAGCCACCCAAATGGTTGCATCTTGTCCCTCCATGACCCTTTATTATACTACTAGTAGCAAGAGGGATGTCCAACACTTAGAAATTTTCAAGAAAAATTGGATGAACTAGAGCATTGCTCTCGGGTTCACTAGCAACAAGAAAGAAAAAATTTTGTTTCTTGTCCTTTAAGCCCCACACTTTAAACCAAGGTTCTTGAGGGTAGTGTAAGCATATCTCAATAGAAAAATCTTGGAAAAAGATAGTTTACGGGTTAGTCGCAAAACGAAAACCTAGTTGTCTTTCTAGGTTTTGTTTGGAGAGTTGAAGGACAATTGTTGGTGTTGTTCTAAGGGTCTCAACAAGCGGATTGAAGTGTCTTGGAGAGGTTCTAATCTTCTAAGGAGCGATTTCGGATTGGAGTTGGATTAAGAGTTGTTGAGGTATAATCTTGTCTTTTAAAGTGTTACAAGATTATATAATTATATTGTTGTTGTTAGCTTTACATGTTGCTAGTATGAAGTTGTTAAGTTGAAGTTTATAAGTATTATGGATTACTTGTAGCTTAAATCCGAAATGTAATGTAAGTCATGTTAAGTTGGATTACAATTTGGTCGTTTATTAGAATCGTCGCATGTTAATTACTTGGAGATTATGGTTGTTATAATCAAATGCGGCTTGATATCATGTTATGCTACCAATTTGGATTGAAATGGAAATTGGATAAGAATTGGTATTGTTGAACTCAAGGTGGCCGAATTTGTACTTGTAGTTTGTAATAGTTTGTTATTCTTTTGTATTGGACTACCTTCTATATTGTGGTGAGCCAATTGGGGCTGTATGGTTATTTATTTGTATTGGACTACCTTATAGATTGTGGTGAGCCAATTGGGGCTGTTTGGTTATTGTATTCGGCCTTGAAAAAGGTGGCAAAGTGAGTAGAAACAAAGGAGGTGCTGTCCGATTTTCCGTAGAATTTAGTGACTTAGCACTTAGAATATTCTACGTTTGAAGTAAGAGGTTAATGGACATATTGTGACCATAATAGGTTGAAGTACTAAGTATAGTGTATCCTACTTGGAGAGTGGAGTAGCTATCAAGGTTGGAGTACTTTGGAGCATTTTGCTACTTGTCGATAATCGTCGCGAGGTATGTGAACCTCTTCCTTCCTTTGGCATGATTCTATGTATGGAATATACTTGTGGTATCATTTCATGTTTCCTTCTACTCTTAGAAGTTAAGAGGTAGTTGTGTGATTTACTGTATGTAGAACTTTTCCTATCTTTGAGCATGACTCGTTGCACGTATGTAGTACGGTAGACGTACAACACCTTGATATCCCTTACTAGTTTATGAATAGCCAAGCCGGGGGAGTTAGGAGATTAACTCACTTCTTTGAAAGTATTAAGGATGTCTAATGTTGTATTAAAGTTAAGGGACTTGAAGAGTTTTAAAGTATGTGATACTTGTTCCGTTTTGAACGTATAAGTCCCTTGGATAGGAAATTGTATTTGGCTAAGGTATAAAGTGAATATAACGACTTTATGGGGAGTTGGTTATATTTGCTTTATGGAAAGACAAATGACTTGATTTTAGTGAAAAGGCAAATTGTTTTAAAGGTACCAATTGCTTAAGGTTTTTAATAAAGAAGTCACTTGATTTAGAAGCCGGTATTGTATTTCTAAAAAGTATTGTGACTTGTCTTGAAAGGTGGGTAGGACTTGATACTACGGTTGTTAGTATCGGGGAAGTTTTATTTGGAAAAGAGTCTTTTGAAAAGAAAGTACGTACGTAGTACTTTGGCTTGTTAAATAGGAATTATTTTATTTGTGCCCTGATAAGTACTTTGGCTTGATTAAATAAGAATTATTCTATTTGTGCCCTGATAAGTACTTTGGCTTGTTAAATGAGAATTATTCTATTTGTGCCCTGATAAGTACTTTGGCTTGATTAAATAAGAATTATTCTATTTGTGCCCTGATAAGTACTTTGGCTTGTTAAATGAGAATTATTCTATTTGTGCCCTGATAAGTACTTTGGCTTGATTAAATAAGAATTATTCTATTTGTGCCCTGATAAGTACTTTGGCTTTTAAATGAGAATTATTCTATTTGTGCCCTGATAAGTACTTTGGCTTGTTAAATGAGAATTATTCTATTTGTGCCCTGATAAGTACTTTGGCTTGTTAAATGAGAATTATTCTATGTGTGCCTTGATAAGTACTTTGGCTTGGTTAATTGAGAATTAGCCTATATGTGCTGGTGATAGCCTTTGAGTGCAAGTATTATGTTTTATTACGTTGTCGCGACTCTCGGTTGGAGGGCCGGCTGTCTTGTTGTAAGTTACTTGGACGTACCGACAGTGATGTGGGATTCCACGGGTATGCTTCCGTTATTTGTAGTACCTGGGTTAAATTCCCGGATTTTATAAAAAGACATGGTAGTGCTTATGTCTTGTTTGATGGTCGGTCGAGATAGGGTAAGAGTATAAATGAGGGGCAAGCCCCAAGACGTTATACCACCTTCTCCAGGGTAAGAGTATAAGTGAGGGGTAAACCCCCAAGCATGTACCACCCGCTTTATGTGTTGTTTGACTGGCCTTCGAGATAGGGTAAGAGTATAAATGAGCAAGCCCAAGACGTTATACCACCTTCTCCAGGGTAAGAGTATAAATGAGGGGCAAGCCCCAAGACGTTATACCACCTGCTTTGATTGATATTATGAGCGTGAGACCCATGGTTATATTTGACACTTATAGCTGTCGACAGTGATGGGGGATTCCACGGGCAGGAGATATATATATGTGTTGTGTATGTGTACGCCGACAGTGAGGTGGGATGCCACGGGCGCGTCACATGATTATATTTTTACACTTGTAGCTGTCGGCAGTGATGGGGGATTCCACGGACACGCTTGATACTAGTGTGACTTGATCGCGTCCCAGTTTGGGCCGGGTAGTAAATGTGCCCTCCTTTAAGGGCCGGATTATACTTATGAAAGATAAGTAAGCTATATAGAAATGAACTTAATGATTTTTCCTAATCATGTGCGTAAGAATGAGGCTATAACCTTTACTGAAAATGGGAAAAGATATTGATGTGAAATTAAGTTCATAAGTGGTAATGACACGGCAGGATCTGGTATGTACTTTTTATACTTGTCCTTGTCATTCTTTTGTACAGTTATGATCTGTTTACTGTACGTTATTTATGTTCCATATTAAATTTGTTATCTTGACCCCCGAGGGCTGCGTTAAATGCCGCAGGTTTTAGGTACCCAGGTTGGTGATCGTTGCTCTTAGAATCTCTGTTCAGTTTTTTAGAGAAAGCTCCATTTGCTCTGGAGGCTTAGCTCTTGGTACGGTTTTCCCTGAGGTAGAAGATTCATGTATATTCAGGGGTATGGCGTGGCCCTGTCCCGCCACAGTTGTTATGTTAAAACTCTTAGAGGTCTGTAGTCACATATTGTGGGTCTGTTTGTAAAGAAATGAGGCAACTGCTTCGGTTATATATATATGTCCAGGAAGGTAGCCCTATCGGCTAACCTGTTGTTTATTTCTGTTGTTTTATTTTATAAGTTTCATGTATGTTCCGCTGATTATCTCTGATGTTTACCTGTAAGGGTGCCTGTAGGGCACGATCCACGAGCCCGGTCGGGTCGTGATGCAACTTCGCGACTCTCGGAACTTTAGGCGCCGCGCCGATTTCGGCCGCGTGAATTCGCCTTGGCGTGGCCACTGCCTCGGAGCGCTGAGGCCCCTGACCGAAGTTTTCTGATTTCGAGTCCTAACTCCTTCCGCATGGCCCCATACGCACGGCCTGAACCACGGGGTATAACACTTACCCCTCTAGAGATTAGTATGCTTGATATGATGATCTTGATTGAGTGTTATGTATGGGTAGCATTGTGTTAATTATGATATAGAAAACATGAGTAGTTGGGCTTAGAAGACCACTAGGTTCTCATAACTTGAATAGGGAGATTGTTCCAGACCGGGAACAAGAGTTTGGTACGAAGTGGGTCGGGTTTTGGACTCATTTCGGGTCAACCGATAGTATGGAATGGGGTGATGTCAGTTGGTAGTGGTCCCGCTATGTGATAGGGTCTCGAGGATGCAAGGCCCAAGTTTAGTTAATCGTCATACGAGTTCGTAGATGCGTTCGACCAGTAGTCGGGACGATGAGGTCAGCCCATCTTGTCTTTCAGTCAGGACTGTTTACTCGGCGGAGGGTTATGCGAGATGTTATTTATCAGGAAGATTGTAAGGCTGCACGGGGTTCCTACTTTTATTGTATGACAGGCAGTGGAGCCCAGTTTACGGCTATTTCTTTTTTTTTCTCTGGAGGTTTTACCAGGCGGGGTTAGGCACTCAGGTGAGTCTCAGTATTGCATTCACCCTCGGGCCGGTGTTTTGATTTCAGGGGTAGCGGTGAGGATTATTTGCCTCTTATTGAGTGAGTATTATACTAGCTACCATTTCAGTATTCGGATGGTGCCTTATGAAGCCTTGTATGGGCGGAAGTGTAGGTTGCCGGTCGATTGGTTCGATGTTGGCAAGGTTCAGATAGTTGGTCCATACTTGATTCAGCAGGATGTGGATAAGGTGAAGCTTATCCAGAAGAGGTTATTAGCGGCTGAGTCAGCGAAGTAGTGCGGATAATCGGCGTCGACACTGAGTTCGAGTTGTGGTGGGTCTTCAAGGCACCACCCGGAAGGTGCGGCGAGTTGGAAAACAGGGGAAACTTAGCCCGAGGTAGTTTGGGCATTTTCAGATCGTTTGTAGAATAGGCCAGGTTGCCTATAAGTTAGCACCGCCGTCCGACTTAGGAGGCAGTACGTCCGGTCTTCCATGATGCTAGGTTTCGGAAGAGTTCGAGTGTACGAGGAAGGTACGACGAGTAAGAAAAGAGGCGAAGATGTGTTAAGAAGATGGAAGTGCCCTTTTTATAAGTAAAGATGGGAAGAAAGTATCCTTTGGACCAGGGGTGGAAGCTTTAGTGTTGTTATACACGTTAGAGGTGATTCTTCGTTGGCTCGGATGTGAGTTTTGCGCGTATGTTGTATTATGGCCATGTGTGGCATAATTGGTTTCGTAAGCTTAGTAGGGAAGACTATACCGACAGTTATGTTTGGAGACTTAGAAGGAACATTCGGGACGAATGTTTCTAAGGGGGGAGAATGTTACACCCCGTAGTTCCATGGTATGTATATGAGGACGTACGTACGAGAATACGACTTTTAAATTAAAAAGAAGAAAGATGTGATTTTTCGACGGAAAAGTTTCCGAATTTTGTGAAGGAAAAATGTTCGTTAATGGGAATTGGATTCCCAGATTTGGTATTCGAACTTTTTGGAATATTTGAGAATTATGGAATTTTATTTCCGGAAATGGTCACGTGGGGCCCACAGGGAAAATTTACGATTTTGTGGGGCCCACTTTATTTTCGGATTTTTGGCATTACGGATATTTTCGGAAGATGAAATATTTTGGACGAGTAGGGGGGCGACACGTGTCACCCCCATGTGGCCCTATGGCCGAAAGTAAAGGGGCACTTGGACGTTTTATTTGGGGGACAAGTGGCAAGCCACTTGTCCCATTTTTGTGGTGGACAAATGGTTGGCAACTTACCCACACACATGTCCCCAATCCTCACCTTACACTTGCTTAAATCCTAGCCATTGGTTGGCCTATAAATACCCCTTATGTTGCAAGACTTAATTTCATCCACACTTGAAATATTTTCCAAGGCAAATTCTCCCTCCCTCCCTTAGTTAAGTTCTCGTCCAAAACACCCCCCCCCCCCACCTTGTGTAGAAATTATTCAAGTGTTGTTGTTATCCCAAATACCTTAGCCTAAATACCTTGTAGTATTCCAAAGTTATTGTTATACCCCGTATTTCCAGAGTATGTACGTAAGGGAATACGTACGAAAGTCTTGCCTTAACGTTAAGCCTTGGACGTTTTATTTTGTACACAACTCACTAAAAGAATCGTTTTCCGACGAAACGTTTCCACAGCTTTCGTAGAGTAAATTCCGGCTATGCCATTTCTTATTTTTGCGGATTTTTCCGAGAGACGAAACATTTTGGACCAACGGGAGGGTGATGTGTCACCCTCACATTAAAGCAGTGGGGTGGCTTTGGACGATTGGGCGTCCAAAGAGGGGTGTTGGCCTTGGCCGATTGGGTCCTTGTTTAGGCCTTGTTTTGTGCCATGTTTTGTGGAGTGTTTTGTGGAGTGTTTTGTGGAGTAGGAGTAGGGTGCACTTGGCTTGATCTTGGCCTTACACTTGCCTTGCACTTGTCTTCATCTTGGCCATTGGTTGGCCAAGGCTTGAGCTATAAATACCCCCTTAGAGATGAAGAGTTATTCATCCACAAAGTTATCTTCCAAGTCTAAAAATCCTCTCCTCTCCCTTAAGCTTTTCGTCCAAACACCTCTTCCCTCCCCTTGTGTTGTATGGCCGAGAGCCTACCACTGCTAGCCGAAATCTACCCCTCCTGGTAGAAAAGTTGTCTTCTTGTATCGTTATAATGCCCAAAATACCCTAGCCCAAATACCTTAGTACTTAGTAGAGATTGTGAAGAACTTCTAAGGTTTCCTTGGAGCATACAACTTAGGAGCAAAACCTTGCTCAGGCGCGACTTTTTCTAGGATATTATTGGGCTTAACTTGTTAATAATACTAAACATCTTTTGTATTAGAGAATACTTATTGTTATGGTATAAGAATAAGTATAAATATAAGTATATCCCGAATAGAATTGAAGTATTAATCACTTAGAAGGGTTTAAAGAAGAATAATCAAAGTACTTACATAGAATTTGTTTTCTGATGAACTTATATAGCTCATGGGTAGGAAGTCTTTGCCCGACTTACCGTAGAATTATGAACCCCCTGTTTAGAATGACCTCGAGTAGTCTTTAATAGATATCTGTGACTATTATAGGTGACTCTCTGCGACATATTGACTTGGCGGTGGTTTTTTGAGAAGGTATGTGATTCTTCCTAAAGCATGATATTTTACAATATAACTACGGCAATGTCTTTGACTTAAGCTGAATAATACTTACGGCAATGCCTGGCTTAAGCTGAATAATACTTACGGCAATGCCTCACGGCTTAAGCCTGAATAATAAAGAACTGAAAACATTTCAAAAGACTACTGAATCATATTAACAGAAGAGAACTAATTGGTTTTTAAAACAGAAGCTTAAGAGTTATACTAGCTTTATGGGAAGTAAGTATAACCACTTAAGATTTATAAAAGAAACAAGTTTGCCTATGTGTTTATAACAGACTTGTATTGTGAAAAGAATAATAAAGATGGTTTGATAAATAGACATGATATGATGCTATGTGTGTTAGTATCTTGTAACGTTTGTATAGGTGAGTATCCTTGTTGTGCTTATGTTGTTTAAAGATAAGTTGTTATGTTAGTATACTATCACTCACCTCTTGAGATGATAGGGGTTAAGCGCCCTCCGTCTGGGGTAGACTCGGCGATGCAGGACCGTGATTCGAGAATACCTCATGCGGGTCGAGGGCCTATGCGAGCTCTGAGTTCGAGTTAGTATGCGGGGTTATGCCTCATGCGATGCAGTGGCCGTGCGGACAATGAGTCGGGGCGATGCCGAGGAGTACCTCGATGCGGGGTTATACCTCATGCGGGCCCGTGTGAGTGGCCTATGCGGACTCGGGAGTCGAGATTAGGCTTGCGAGAATGATGATGGGGCGAGTGGCCTGTTTCGATCATTCGCGGCCTGGACAAGACTATTACGATTACCTATTGTTGCTCTTGTTTGTGATGTGGCACTACGTGCGGTTTCCTTGGTTGTTTCACACATATTTGTAAACTGGTTTTAAAATGATATGTTTTCATTTAAGTATTTCTGATTTCGCATACTTAGTACTGTTGTCTTGACCTCCTTGAAGCTGCGTTCATGCCGCGGTAAGGGCAGCGGTGCTAGATCCACATCCTTAGGATCTTTGCGTTGGTGTCGTGAGCTCCATCTCTCCCGAGGCTCTACTTTTGGTATGATCTCCTGTATTGTAGATAGTTTTGTACTGATCGGGGTATGGCGGGGCCTGTCCGCCATAGTTGTTACTTCCTTAAGTGCAGTAGTACTATTATGCAGTTGGGATGTAGCGCAAAACTTGAGTTATTTATATTATCTTGAAAGGCAAGCTTTTCTTGAGATAAAGCGTGTCTTATTTTATAAAGCTGTTTCTGTCTTGTTTTATATTCCGTGGTTACTCGATGTATGACTACTTGGGTGCCGATGAGGCACGATCACGGGCCGAGCAGTCGTGACAAAAGTGGTATCGAGCGATTAATCCTCGGAAAGTGTCTGGCCGTATCTAGTAGAGTCTTGATTATCGGTGTGTTGTGCACCACGCAATAATCGAAGCTATAGGATATTTAGGATTGGTTTCCATTCTTCTCATTACGAGATCGTGCTTTAGAGGCGTGTTATAGGTTGGACCCTCTAACGTATTCCTTTCTGTAATGATTATGCCTCACGTAAGGCAACCGGGCCCGGAAGGCAAAGCGTAGGAGGCTGCTAGCGAGACACCCAGTCACGAGGGCTCGGGCCCGGTCTATACGAGGCAGCGAGTTCTATGACGCCGCCAGCCCAGCGAGACCACGGTACCACCTCATCCCACGGCTGGGCGGAGGTTAGAAATCTGAGAGATAGCCCGGCTTTTGGCTAAAGTTGTGGCCCGTCTGAGAGATTGGATCTGGCGGTTCAGTTCAGCTCAGCTCGATCGCGCCGTGGTACACCCGAGGCGAATAGTTTGAGGCTACGAGATTTCTTGAGTTGTAGCCGCCGGAGTTTTATGGGTCGAGGCGGAGGATGATCCGCGAGTTCATCCGTCGGTGAGGATTTTGAGAGTGATCGGCGTCGGAGACCGGTCCGTGATCTTTGGTTCACATAAATTTGCGTGATACCGCGATCGATTGGTTTGATTCATGGGAGTTATCGTGGAAACGCGTCCCAGCCTACTTGGGATGAGTTCTCGAGGCTTTCCTCACTCACTTGCCTCGCGGATGAGGAGGCGCGGGTGATAGATTTTTATCCGAGGCGAGAGGGACCTTGTCGGGAGTACAATGTCGAGTTTGATTCTTTGGCTCGATATGTCCCGGCGTTGGTAGCAGATATGGAGGATAGGGTGCACCGCTATGTCACGGGCTGACGACTATGGCGAGTCATGTGCGGGGTTTCTCTCCAGCCGGGTATGGACATTACCCGCGTGCGAGCTCACGCCCTTGGATGCGAGGCGCGGTCGGCGAGTGGGCGACGGCGGCGAAGAAGGCCGGGGCGGGAGGGTCTTGGTGGTTATCGTGGTGGCGGCCTCGGCGGCGATCTGGGTCGCACCACGGCCGGCTGAGCACTCTGCCGTCCTCGGCCGCCCGAGTTTTCGAGGCGGGCCAGGGCCGAGCTTCGGCGTCGAGTAGCGAAGTGCGGCGACGGGACCACCCGGTGTGGCGATGCGGGGATCCATTACGGAAGTGTGGTACTACTTATGGATCTTGTTCTGATTGTAGCGGCGAGTCACTGCGGCTTCGGCCGGCGTGGCGGTGGTAGGGCCCGACCGGGTTACGTGGCGCCATCATCTCCTACGATTACTCGCCCGGGCGCGGGTGCTCATGGGTCGCAGTCGCGGCGGTCGTGGCTCGGGTCCCGATTCTAGCGGTCCTCGAACGCATATATGCTTTGTCCGGTAAGCGGGATCGAGGCCTCACCGATGTCGCCACAGTACCTTATCGATTCACGGGTTTGATGTGTATGCTTTGATAGATCGGGTTCTACTCTGTCCTATATATCTCCCCTTGTTGCTAGTAGGATAGGGATAGAGCACGAGTCCATGAACCCTTTCGAGGTAGCTACGCGATGGGTGATTCGGTGGTAGCTCGGCGGGTATATAGAGCTTGTCTGTGACCATTCTGATCGTCGGACCACTAGCCGACTTGATAGAGTTGGAGATGATTGACTTGGCGTGATTATGGGGATGGATTGGCTAGCTTCTTGCTATGCCAATGTAGACTGCAGAGAGAGTAATGCAGTTCCGATTTCTGAGGCCGGTTGTTGAGTGGGAGGACGCGGTATCGTAGAGGTAGGTTTATTTCCTACCTCAAGGCTAGGAAGATGGTGCGAAGGGTATATCTACCATCTAGTTCGGGTGTTTGATCACGAAATTCGCGGTACCAGATTTTCGATCGATTCCGTAGTCACGAGTTCCCGGGCGTGTTCCCGGATGACCTCCTGTATCCTCACGAGAGGAGATTGAGTTTTGTATTGACATATTGCGGATACTCGGCCTATTTCCATTCCGCCATCTGAGAATGGCACCGCCGAGTTGAGAGAGTGAAGGATCGGCAGGGATTTGCTAGAGAAGGGCTTCATTAGGCCCAGTGTTTCTCCCAGAAGCGCCGGTATTGTTCGTGAAGAAGAAGGGCGGGACGCTGCGCATGTGTGTTGATTCTGAGCGGTGAACAAGGTGACCATTAAGAACGAATACCCCTCCCGTGATTGATGATTTGTTCGACCGGTTGCGAGTGCGAGATGTTTCTCAAGATTGATCTGCGATCGGGCTATCATCAGTGCGAGTCGAGAGGTGGATGTCCACTGGATCGCATTCGGACCGATGCGGGCATTATGAGTTCGGTCATGTCTTTTGGGTTGACAATGCTCGGCGGTATTCATGGATTTGATGAACCGAGTGTTCAAACCATTTTGAACACGTTTGTGATAGTGTTCATTGATGATATCTTGGTTTATTCTCGCCGAGCGGGAAGCATGCGAGCATTTGAGGCTGTCTTGTGATTCTCGAGACCAGTGATTATCGCCAAGTTTTCCAAATGTGAGTTTTGGTTGACTTGATGGCGTTTCTTGGGCATATTGTCGGGCCGATGGCATTCGAGTTGATCTGGCCAAGATCGGCGGTCGAGACTTGGCGAGACCTACTACTCGGCGAGGTTCGCATTTTCGGGCCTTGCGAGTTATTATCGGCGGTTCGTGGAAGTTTGCTTCTATCTGCACCATTGACTAGGTGACTCGAGAAAGCGACCAAGTTTCAGATGGTGATGCTTGTGGCGGGGTTTCGATTCTTTGAAAGAAGGCGACAGCGCCCGTTCTTACTCTTCGCAGGTCGGATGGTTATGTCGTGTATTGTGATCGTCGGGCATCGGGTTGGGATGTATTGATGCGGCATGGCGGGGTTATAGCATATCGTCGACGGTGAAGAAACACGAGGAACTACCCACCCATGATTTGGAGTTAGCGTAGTGATTCACGCTTTGAAGATCTGGAGGCACTATTTGTATGGGGTTCACGTGGATATTTATACGGACCACAAGAGCCTCGGTATATCTTCACCAGAGGAGTGAACTTACGGCGAGGCGGTGGTTAGAGTTGCTTAAGGATTACGATGTTGATATCCTATACCACGGGAAGGCCAATGTTGTGGCGAATGCTCTTAGTCGTAGGTCGATGGGAGCCTATCGGATGTGCGGCTAGAGAGGAGGGACATGGTTCGTGATTTGCATCGATTAGCGAGCCTTGGTGTCCGCTTGATTGATTCGATAGCGGTGGGGTTAGAGTTCGTGAGATTGCGAGTCTTCCATCGTCGAGAGGTGAAGAAAGCGGCAGTTCGAGATCGGCTTTGATTCGATATCGTGATGACTCTTCGTGAGGCAAGGGTCCTTTTGAGGTAGCACCTGATGGGGTGCTAAGGTTTGAGCGGTATGTGTTCGGATGTTTGAGACTTGGCGAGTTCTTGGGAAGCACACGGTAGCGTTACTCTATCCATCCGGTCGACCAAGATGTACCACGACCTTAGATCTGTATTGGTGGGATGGCTTGAAGAGGGGCGTTGCGAGTTCGTAGCTCGGTGCGTGTTGTCGGCAGTAAAGGTAGAGCACGAGGCACGGTGGTTTTATTCTGAGCGATTGAGATCGACACGGAAGTGGGAGGTAATCAACATGGACTTCATCACGGGATTACCTCGCACTCGGAGGAGACATGATTCTATATGGGTTATCGCCGACGGTGGCGAAATCAGCCCACTTTCTTCCCGTCGGGGCGACTTTTGGTGAGGATTATGCGGACTTTACATCAGAGATCGTCGATCGCATGGAGTCCCTACTCGATCATGCTCAGACGAGAGCCCGGTTCTGGCTAACTGGAGGTCCTTCCAGAAGGGTTTAGGGACGCGGTGAGCACGATCTTGCATTTCATCCACGAGCAGACGAGGCGAGCGCACTTATCGGACTGCGAGGATATCTGCGAGCTGTGTTATTGACTTTAGTGGTAGTTGGGAGGATCATTTGCCTCTAGTTGAGTTCGCGTATAATAATAGCTACCACTCCAGTATTCAGATGGCGCCTTATGAGGCCTTGTATGGGAGGAAGTGCGGATCGCCTATAGGTTGGTTCGATGTGGGCGGCGGCTAGTGGGACGGTTGGTACGAGCGATGGATAAGGTGAAACTTATCGAGGCGGCTATTGACTCGAGTCGGCGAAGTCGTATGCAGATCATCGTCGTCGACATCTGGAGTTCGCAGTTGATGATTGGGTTTTCCTGAAGGTGTCACCCATGAAGGGTGTGATGAGATTCGGGAAGAAGGAAGCTCACCTAGGTACATTGGGCCGTTTCAGTTGTCGCAGGTAGGCAAGGTTGCCTATGAGTTGAATCTGCCGTCCGATCTGGAGCGATGCATCCGATTTTCACGTATCTATCTTTGAGGAGATGTATCGGGGATCCATCTGGTACACCCGATTGACGATGTCGGTGACCAGGGGTTATCGTATGAGGAGATTCCATAGCGATAGTCGATCGTCGGAGTTAGGCGTCTGCGGACGAAGGGCGTGGCCGTCAAAGTCTTGTGGCGGAACGAGCTCGAGAGGAGATGACATGGGAAGCCGGAGGACATGAGGCGGAAGTATCCTCACCTATTCCCCATACCTCCAGGTAAATTCACTTTCCTACTTGCAAATTTTCGTTATCGTTTCTGCCTATGTGTTGCTCTGTGGCCGTGTGTGGCATTTACAACCTGTTTAAGCTTCTTCGCTACCGTCTTGGGAAGGAACATTCGGGACGAATGTTTCTAAGGAGGAGAATGTTATACCGTATTTCAGTATATGCGTAAGGGAATACGTCTGAAATCTTGCCTTAAAGTTAAGCCTTCGACGTTTTATTTTGTACACAACTCACTAAAAGAATCGTTTTTCAGCGAAAGCGTTTCCACGACTTCGTAGAGTAAATTCCGCTATGCCATTTCTTATTTTTGCGGATTTTTCAGAGACGAAACATTTTGGACCAACGGAGGGTGGCGTGTGTCACCTCACATTGAAGCAAGTGGGGTGGCTTTGGACGATTGGGCGTCAAAGAGGGTGTTGGCCTTGGCGATTGGGTCCTTGTTTAGGCCTTGTTTTGTGCCATGTTTTGTGGAGTGTTTTGTGGAGTGTTTTGTGGAGTAGGATTAGGGTGCACTTGGCTTGATCTTGGCCTTACACTTGCCTTGCACTTGTCTTCATCTTGGCCATTGGTTGGCGAGGCTTGAGCTATAAATACCCCCAGAGATGAAGAGTTATTCATCCACAAAGTTATCTTCCAAGTCTAAAAATCCTCTCCTCTCCCTTAAGCTTTTCGTCAAACACCTCTTCCCTCCCTTGTGTTGTATGGCGAGAGCCTACCCCCCTAGCCTAGCCGAAATCTACCCCCCCTCCCGTGGTAGAAAAGTTGTCTTCTTGTATCGTTATAATGCCCAAAATACCCTAGCCCAAATACCTTAGTACTTAGTAGAGGTTGTGAAGAACTTCTAAGGTTTCCTTGGAGCATACAACTTAGGAGCAAAACCTTGCTCAGGCGCGACTTTTTCTAGGATATTATTGGGCTTACCGAGGTAATAATCCTAACCCTCTTTTGAATTAGAGAATACTTATTGTTATGGTATAAGAATAAGTATAAATACTTAGAAGTATATCCCAGAATAGAATTGAAGTATTAATCACTTAGAAGGGTTTAAAAGAAGAATAATCAAACTGTACTTACATAGGACTGTTTTCTGATGAACTTATATAGCTCACCGGGTAGGGAAGTGCTGCCCGACTTACCGTAGAATTATGAACCCCCTGTTTAGAATGACCTCCAGAGTAGTCTTTAATAGATATCTGTGACTATTATAGGCTGACTCTCTGCGCGCGACATATTCAACTTGGCAGGTGGTTTTCGCTGAGAAGGTATGTGATTCTTCCTAAAGCATGATATTTTACAATATAACTACGGCAATGTCTTTGACTTAAGCCTGAATAATACTTACGGCAATGCCTGGCTTAAGCTTTGAATAATACTTACAGATGCCTCGGCTTAAGCTGAATAATAAAGAAGCGAAAACATTTCAAAAGACTCTTGAATCATATTATGAAGAGAACTAATTGGTTTTAAAGCGAAGCTTAAGAGTTATACTAGCTTTATGGGAAGTAAGTATAACCACTTAAGATTTATAAAAGAAACAAGTTTGCCTATGTGTTTATAACAGACTTGTATTGTGAAAAGAATAATAAAGATGGTTTGATAAATAGACATGATATGATGCTATGTGTGTTAGTATCTTGTAACGTTTGTATAGGTGAGTATCCTTGTTGTGCTTATGTTGTTTAAAGATAAGTTGTTATGTTAGTATACTATCACTCACCTCTTGAGATGATCTGGGGTTAAGCGCCCTCCGTCACGGGGTAGACTCAGCGATGCAGGACCATGATTCGAGAATACCTCATGCGGGTCCAGGGGCCTATGCGGAGCTACGAGTTCGAGTTAGTATGCGGGGTTATGCCTCATGCGGTGCATGTGGCGTGCGGACAATGAGTCGGGGCGATGCCGAGGAGTAGCTACCTCGATGCGGGTTATACCTCATGCGGGCCCGTGTGAGTGGCCTATGCGGACTCGAGTCGAGATTAGGCTTGCGGGAATGATGATGGGGCGAGTGGCCTGTTTCGATCATTCGCGGCCTAGACAAGACCTATTCTGATTACTATTGTTGCTCTTGTTTGTGATGTGGCACTACGTGCGGTTTTCCTTGGTTGTTTCACACATATTTGTAAACGGTTTTAAAATGATATGTTTTCATTTTAAGTATTTCTGATTTCGCATACTTAGTACTGTTGTCTTGACCTCCTTGGGCTGCGTTAAATCTGCAGGTAAGAGGCGGCAGTGCTAGATCCACATCCTTAGGATCTTTGCGTTGGTGTCGTGAGCTCCATCTTCTCCCGAGGCTCTACTTTTGGGTATGATCTCCTGTATTGTAGATAGTTTTGTATGTCGGGGTATGGCGGGGCCCTGTCCGCCATAGTTGTTACTTCCTCAGAGGTGCAGTAGTACTATTATGCAGTTGGGATGTAACTGCAAAACTTGAGTTATTTATATTATCGAAGGCAAGCTTTTCTTGAGATAAAGCGTGTCTTATTTTATAAAGCGTTTCTGTCTTGTTTTATATTCATTGGTTACTCGATGTATGACTACTTGGGTGCCCGGTAAGGCACGATCACGGGCCGGGCAGGTCGTGTGATTATCCCAACATAAGAGCCGGAAATACTACTTTATTCCATTAGTCGCAAAGTGAAACCACAGGAAATCTTCTTAGAGGGTTGAAGTGTTTAAGAGAAATTGTTAGAAACTTCTAAGGGTTGTTTGGAGCGGTTTGGAGCGTACAGAATAGGAGCTAAACGTTGCTCAGGATCGACTTATAATCTTGGATAATTTTGGGCTTATCGAGGTAATGATCTTTATCCCCCTATTGTAATTGGAGATTACATGTTGTAGTAATGTATAATTGAGTATATGAATTATGGAAGGATGTTTATAAAGAATTGAATCAGATTTACATTGGATTTGTATTCTGATGAATTTGTAGAATTATTGTGGGGCAGTGTTGTGCACGTCCGGTTAGACGTGTAACCCCCTTGGAGTTGTTGGCTTGGTAGCGGGCCTCGTTAGAGGAGGAGTTTTGAGTGGTTGCGAGGGGGGGGGGGGGGGAGGTGCTGCCGAATTTTTCGTAGAATAATGACCTTGTGCTTTGAATTGCGCTACAAAGAGATCGAGAAGTTGATAGACGTTTTATGGCCATTATAGGTGGAAGTACTACGAGTAGCGTATTCTACTTGAAGGGTGGAAAAGGCTAGCAAGGTTATAGTACTTGGAGCATTTTGCTAATTGTCGATAATCGTCGCGAGGTATGTGAACCTCTTCCTATCTTTTCTAGCATGATTGTTGTAAACTATGTAGTACGGTAGACGTACGTGTGCTAAATGAATTTGGTTGGTTTAGAACATAAAGTGTTATAATGGCTTTATGGGAAGTTAATTATAACGACTTTATGTAGGAAAAAGAATGGTTAATTGTTTTTAAAAGATAAGAGACTTGACTTATAAATGACTTGATGTGAAATATTAAGGACTTGGTTTGTGTTAAAAAGTTGTGAAACCGCTTTTATGAGAAATGGGTAATTGGGTTTTAAAAGGAATAAGTTATATTGATTTCGGAAATGAGAATAAGTATCGAACAAACCACTGCAGCGTTAATAAAGGAAAATGTATTGACTAATTAATTATTATTAAAACAAGTAGAAACCTCCATCTGCATAGAAGCTAAGATAAGACAAAATTATATTACATTTTCTAGATCATGGCTGCTTTAATAAGATTGTTATAAACAAGAATAAACTGCTCACACATAAGATATATGTTACTCAATTTTGTTAAAAGAAGAGATTACGTTATTAAGTGATTAAGACTATGAACTATGAAATCTTTCGAAAATAAGAGACTTGAGTATTTGAAATTATGCAACTTGAACTTTTGGAAAAGAATGTTGTTACTTGACTTTAAAAAGGGAAAGTGTGTTGGTTTAAAATGAAGGCATGGTATTGCCTTAATCTGTCTTAAAAGAGGGTTTAAATGTTATGGACGATTTCACCTCGAGTCCCATGAGATGGGCCGAGATATGTATACCATACGATCCGACACCGAGTCCCATGAGATGGGCTGGGACATGTGACCATACGATCCGACACCGAGTCCCATGAGATGGGCCGGGATATGTGACCATACGATCCGACATCGAGTCCCATGAGATGGGTCGGGACATGTGACCATACGATCCGACACCGAGTCCCATGAGATGGGCCGGGACATGTGACCATACGATTTTACACCGAGTCCCATGAGATGGGCCGGGACATGTGACCATGCGATTTTACATCGAGTCCCATGAGATGGGCCGAGATATGTATTCCACACGACTTTACATCGAGTCCCATGGAATGGGCCGAGACATGTATACCATACGATTCCACCTCGAGTCCCACGGGATGGGCCGAGACATGTTATACGTATCATACGATTTATATATAGACTGTCGGCAGTGAGGAATGGTTCCACGGGCATGAGGTATGACTTGAGGGCGTGAGTCCCTGACATGACATGACTGCTTTTATGTTGTGAACTGTAGTCTGGTTATCATACATGTCTCCTGTTTTATATAGACTGTTATGATTTCATTTACAATATTTTCAGTTTCACATACTTGGTATCTGTTGTACTGACCTCCTTCGGGGGGCTGCGTTCATGCCGCAGGTAGAGGTACATCTGTTATTGATCCTCGCTCTTAGGATCACAGTTCAGCGTATTGGGAAGCTCCGTTTCTCCGGAGGCTTATCTTTTGGTATGTTCCCTGAGTTTGTAGGTTCTTGTACATTCAGGGGTATGGCGGGGCCCTGTCCCGTCATAGTTGTTATAAAAACTCTTAGAGTGCATGTAATGCTGTGAAGTGGGGTTTGTAAAAAGGATGTAACTGTTCAGGTTTAATCATTTTTATATATATGCAGAAAGGTGACCGTTTTGGTTAACCTATTTTCTTATTGTATATCTTGTTTCATGTGTAAGTTTTTATTTCCGCTGATTTTCTCTGATGTTGTATCAACAGGTGCCCGGTAAGGCACGATCACGGGCCGGGTCGGTCGTGACGATGAGTCGGACAATGGAACCGAATTCTTTAACAAGAATCGCAGCGAAGCTTTGAGAGCATGGAGTGGTCCATGAGAGCTCATGTCCCTATACTCCTCAACAGAATGGAGTAGTTGAAAGGAAGCACAGACACATTCTAGAGACAGCAAGGGCCATCAAGATTCAGGGCAGCTTACCAGAAAGATTCTGGGGCTTCTGCATTGAAGGGGCAGTATATGTCATGAATAGGGTTCCCTTATATGTACTGAACCATCTGTCTGCCTATGAAAGGTTATACAAGTCAACCCCTTCTCTATCTCATTTAAGAGTCATTGGGAGTCTATGTTTTGCGACTAATCTTCTTCATCATGATAAATTCAGCCCCAGGCAAGAAAATCACGCACTGGCTATGGTTCAGTGCAAAAAGGTTACAAGTTATATGATTTAGATAATAGAATTATTTTCATGAGTAGAGATGTAGTTTTCATGGAGAAGATTTTTCCTTTCAAGAATGGTAGTAATGAGACTGGAACAGGATCTATACATACTCATGATTCATTTTCGTATGATGCTCTAGTACATCCAGGAGAGATTACCATTGGCCATCCTCCAGTCAATGCTAATATACATGAAAATGAAGTCATTCCAGATCTACAGCAGGCAGCTATCACCAATGCAGATGTTCCTAATTCTAGCTTGCAGAATCCTGAATCAGTCATACATGGTGATAACTCTAATCTAAGAAGATCAGCAAGGGCCAGCAGGCCTTCTATCTGTCATAAAGATTACATCACAAAAGAGGGGTCATCTAATTGCCTATATTCTATCTCTGCAGGTTTAACTTACTCAGGGCTTTCTTCCAGATATCAGACATTCATAGACAAGTCCTCAATTACCATAGAACCTTGCAATTATAAGGAGGCTGCGAAGGATGTGAAATGGGTTGAGGCCATGAAAGCTGAAATTCAAGCACTAGAGGAGAATAAAACCTGGGAGCTAGTGTCATTACCTAAGGGGAAGAAAGCCATTGGATGTAAGTGGGTATACAAGATCAAATACAAAGCAACTGGTGAGATTGAAAGATTTAAAGCAAGGCTAGTTGCGAAAGGATACAATCAGAAAGAAGGTCTTGATTATCAAGAAACATTCTCACCTGTTGTGAAAATGGCAACAGTGAGAGCTGTTATCTCCATTGCAGCAGCTAAGCAGTGGATCATACATCAGATGGATGTTTACAATGCCTTCCTCCAAGGTGACTTATTTGAAGAAGTTTATATGCAACTTCCTGAAGGGTTTCAATCAACCACTGCAGATGGTAAAGTCTGTAAGCTACTGAAATCATTATATGGATTGAAGCAGGCATCGAGACAGTGGAATATCAAGTTATCTTTAGCGTTAGTCGATTCTGGTTTTACGCAGAGTCGCAGAGATTACTCTCTCTTTACCAAGCAGCAGAATGGGAAGATTGTAATTGTTCTGGTCTATGTCGATGATCTTCTACTAACAGGGAATGATAGAGCATTACTCCAGTCAACAAAGGAGGTTCTACAATCAGTTTTCAAAATAAAGGATCTTGGTGAGCTTCGGTATTTTCTTGGCATTGAATTTGCCAGAAGTGAACAGGGGATTGCTATGCATCAGAGGAAATATGCACTTGAACTGATTTCTGATATGGGCTTAGCAGGAGCCAAGCCATCTCCATCTCCTATGGAGATGCATTAGAAACTGACAACTGTTGAGTTTGATCAACACATTGCTGCATCTACCAATTCTGAGGAAGCAGATAAGCTAAAGAATGATCCTCTACTCCTGGATCCTGGCATCTACATAAGACTTATTGACAGGCTGTTGTATCTCACGAATACCAGACCATATATTGCTTATCCGGTGCGATGCCTCGGTCGATTCACGCAGCTCCCAGCGATCTCATCTTGGCGGGGCGAGGATTGTCAATACATCAAAATGCCCCCGTTCAGAATCGTTAGCGAGACTAGTTCATCAAGTCTACAGGTGTTCTGTGACGCTGATTGGGGATCATGCCCCAACAACAGGAAATCTATTACTGGCTATTTGGTTCTATTTGGGACATCCCCTATTGTGTGGAAATCTAAGAAGCAAGTTACTGTATCCAGAAGTTCTGCCGAAGCTGAGTATCGGGCATTGGCAGCATCTGTCGCAGAAGTGGTTTGGCTTGAGGGTCTGTACAAAGAACTTGGGGTGTCCATCGACTTACCTGTCCCGGTTCATACTGACAGCCATTCCGCGATCCTTATTGCAGCTAATCCAATTTTTCACGAGAGAACTAAACACATCGACATCGACTGTCACTTCATTCGGGAAAAGATCACGCCGCCTCATTCGGGAAGTACATACCTTGGTGAGCAACCCAGATTTGTTTACGAAGCGATGCGAGAGGACAACATCAGTTCTTGATGTCCAAGCTCGGAATGAAGAATATCTTCATCACTCCTAGCTTGAGGGGGTGTGTGGAAGTATTAGACATGTGCACCAAAGTGCCATGAGGTGTATAGTAGCAGATTAGCTTGCATTAAGTCTAGTTTAAATCATTAAATTAGTTATGGGTGTCAAGATGTATTAATTGTAGTTGAGGGGGTCAAAGTGTATAGATATACTCTTGTAGTCATTTTGTGTATATAGAAAAGAAATACAAAGGGGCATATCACAATTCTGTTTTCCAGATTTTCACTTCACCGACATTGTGCTCTCTCTCCTCTCGTCTCCTCCATCTTTCCATTCTGTTCACTTTTCTTTCTCTGTTCTTCATTCTCTCTATTCAATCTCTGCGCATGCAATATGTGATTCCTATTGTCTTGAACAGTTACAGTAAACCAGGGTTGGTATAGTATATATAGCTCCAGATTGTCATATAATTCTATAGGTTGCCTAAATTCTTAATATTTTAACATATCTTTTCGTATGAATTTCATAGATAGTTGGAGTACATAATTATCACTTTTTTTCACCGAGGACACTTAATTATGTTTTTAACACAAAAACCTCATCTACCGAAAAATTCAACTTGATAGGTAATATTTATTTAATCTAATAAACACAAACTCAATTAAAAATAACTGACTCGACACAAAATTCATATGCAGATATTAAAGTAAGGGTGAACAATTTTGATAAAATTTATCACAAGGTTATTACTTATAAATAGTAATAACTATTACTTCATAAAATTTAATTTCTTACCATCCAGAAAAATGTAACACTTTTCAATAATTAAGAGACTAAATGTCTTTTGCTCGACATACTTGAATTATGAAAGAGGATTGACAGGAGTTCTATTATTTTCCTTTTAAATGTGTAGTATTGTCATTATCAAGGTTAAGGTATCATGTGCTAGATATGTTATGACAGTAGTTTAAGCTCTTGAGTCATGTAAAGCTTTATCTAATATTAAATTGAGTTTAAGTTACTACATTATTAGTATAAATAATTTTTTATTACTAGATTACCATAAGGATATATATATGTGTTAAGCCTTCTTAGAGTCTTGAGCTACAACAAATAATAATGACCTAATGGTATAAAAATTCATAGTGTATATAATTTAAACACTGATCCAATTAGATCTCATTAGTTGTCAACCATGAATTTGTGGGGTAGAAAGGAGAAATATGGAAGGAGAGCCAACGATGGTTTATCATTCCTTTCCTTTTCATTCAAACATGACAATTAGCATTTAGCACCATCACCTTTTTCTTCTCCTTTTCTACTTACTTTTTCCCCTTTCTTTCTAATTCTATTCAGACAGAACTAAGAACCTAAGAAAATGAAAACTTGATGGTCCCGCACGATATCCACTTGAAGGCTTATTACATTCATCGAATCATTATGCCACAACAAAGGCAAATTTAGGGCGATTTTTATATATATTCTCTCACTGTCTCAATTTACGTGAATGTGTTTGATTAGATATAAAATTTAAGAAATAAAAAAATATTTTGAAACTTGTGTGGTGTAAAAGTCATAGATATTTATGTGATTATAAATCATTTCATTGAGAGAAAATAGATAATTTAAAATCAAATTATTACTAAATATAGAAATGTATCATTTCTATTGAGTCAAATTAAAAAGAAAAGAATTTTACATAAGTCTACCGTCAATTCAAATTAACTCTAAATTGTGAATTCTATCTCATTAGAATCTTAAATTGGTAAATTAATCAGTTCATAGGCATACTTTCAAACATTCCACATACAAACTTGGCGTCTTAGGTTCCTACACCACAACGGGTTTGGGCCAGCACAAGGTCATGGCCTGTTATATGGCTTGAGGCCCAATGTCGAAGAACACTACCTCCAGGCCCATTGAGCACATGATTTATCGGGCCGAAGACAAATACAAGAAGAGATTATGGGTGTGTTCGGTACGGAGGAAAAAATTTTCTTTTTCGGAAAATGTTTTTAAATTTTCTTATGTTCGGTTGGCCAAAAATTTTAAAAAATATTTTCTTTAGAAATTTCTTTAAAATGAAGAAAATGACTTCTCTAATGAAAGTAGAGAAAACAGTTCCACAAGTGACATTCAACCAACTATCCTACCATCATTCAACCCACCCACCACCCACCCCATCAAACCCGAACATTCCCACCACCCTATGCACCCCCACCCCCATCCACCCCCCAAAAAAATTTATTCTCTTTTGTTTTCTCTACCACTTCTCCCCACCCCGTGCGAACCCCCCCCCCACCAAATCTTTTTTCCTTAAAAAGTTTTAATTTTTTTTGGTTTTACACCACCCACCCCCTCCACCCTCTAACCCCACAATTTTTTTAAAAAAGTGAACTTTTTTCTACACCACCCCCATGCCCCACCCAATATTTTTGGTTTTCTACACCTCACCGCTGTTCTTAACCCACCCCCATACACACCGCCCACCCAAATGTTTTAACTTTTAGAATTTTCCCCTCCAAAACCTTTTTTTAAAATGAGTTTTTAATTTTTCTTTTTCCTACACTACCATTTTCCCCTCCTCCAATTTTCTAGTTCATATATTTTATTTTACTTTTATAAAATAATTTTTATTTTTCATTTTTTATAAAAATAAATATATGAAATAAGAAATTGGGAGGGGGAGGGGTGGTGAAGGTTGGACGATGGGTAGTGTGGGTGTCGGTGGGGGTGGGTGGTGGGGTTGATGGGCTTGAGTGAGTTTTTTCTGGAAAAAATGTTTTCTAGTAATCAACTGAACATGAGAAAATAAGTAAGAATTCACTTATTTTCACTAATCAAACGAACATGAGAAAATAAATAAGAATTCACTTATTTTTCACTAACCAAACGAACATGAGAAAATAAATAATAAATTCACTTGTTTTCCAAGAACTGATTTTCCACGAAAACATTTTGATGAAAAACATTTTCCCCCTTACCCAACACAACCTATATGAAAGTATCAAGGAAGCAATATTGTGATTGGCCAATTTCTTTCATCTCATTTAACATCTTGAAGGTGTTACGTTTGAAGCATACAATTAACACAACAAACAAATAATATAATCTTATGTTGTTCCTCCAAAAATCAAATACCAAGCCTCCTATTTTTAATGTCAATAAAAGAAGTCCTAGTAATCTGTACAGTTAAATGAGGGTTCTTGAGTGCAAATGCATCAAATCTAGCCGTAAATAGAATGTCCTCCATGTTCTTAACAATGAAGTTTAACGTTGTTTCCTTTAACGACAGGTTAGAACAAGTGTCCGAAATCTCTAAAACATCAAGAGCATTCGATGTGTTCAATGATCCCAACATTTGGTGCTCGCAGAATTTCTGTAAAAAAAAGATTTTGTACTTGTCTGCTGCAATTGACAATGAATAAACATGTTTTCCCACCTTCTCTTTAGGCAAATCTCCACTGTAGAGGAACTCTAGTAGAGACTCTAATTCATCGTAGCTTAGTTCGGGCAAGGTTATTGTGTCATTTGGTGGAGCTTTGCACCTATCTGAATCCAATATGTTCTTGAAGATGTCAGATCTTGCTGCCTGTGAATTATAAGAATATACATGGTTGTTATCATCAAATTAAGGTCATGCACTTTGATCCGTTGACCGAAATTAATTATGGGTGCTAGCCAAATATACACAACATAAACTTATACATTTGTTGAAAAGACATTTGACGGTAATTATATTAGTTGATGAATGGGTTGATGGCATACCCAAAGAAGTACTAATAGTGTAATTGGGTTGATGGCATACCCAAAGAATTACTAATAGTGTAATTTTTTTAATGAACTGTAAGTAGATATAAGCCAAATCCATTTTATTTATGGGACGCTTATAATATTAGCCAGGCGGCTAAAAATATTTATGCGTGCCTTGCCGTAACCCTTTGTAGCCAGCGCAATTGTATTCTCAATGTATAATAGGTGTATACCAAAGGTATAATAAGCGTATCATAATTATATAATTAGTATATAATGCGGCTTGTACAAGATTATACAAGCGTATCACGAGTCACGTTCTGCTACACAAATTTGTGAGATTGGTTATCATATACAAAATGAAATTAGAAAAACGGGGTAGAGATAAGATCTGCGTACACTCTACTCTCTGTAGACCTCACGTTGTAGAATTTTAGTGTGTATGTTGGATCTATACATAAATTTGATAGTGAAAATTGAGGAAATAAAAATGAAGGGATGATTACCAGAAGGGCTCTATGGGCTGGTATGGAGGGAGCATCATTGCCAGGCTTAATTAAAATATCGGTATGAATATGATCTCTGAAGGCAACAACAAAACCACTAAGATAATTCAACTTGTCATTTAATTCCTCCTCCATCTCCTTCATTTCTTTCACCCATTTCAACGCATTTGCAAATCCCTGTAATAATTCCAACAACACAAATAAATTATTATATAATTAAGTTCCTATTAGGGGATTGTCTTATTCCCCTTTTTGTCACTTACTATTCATTATGGAACCAAATTAAGATCCAACCATGACACAAAAGAAATGATTGGTCAATTCAATATTTGATCGTCACTTAAAATAATTCTTTTATGATATACTACTAGCCCATTTAACTTTTCATCGCTTAATTGCATCCTTAGTCTAAAAAAAAGAATGATACAATTACTAATTAGGGAGTCAAGACAATTTTTTTTTATATTTTATCAAATTTAATTTAAATATTCTACTTTTAAGTAACTATTCCAAAATTTATAGAAATATGTGAATTTTGTTTCTAAAAGATCAAGATCTACATTAAAAATGGGGCAAAATTACACATGGTCATCTTTTTAATGCTAACCACGTCATTATTTTCTTGAAACGGAGGGAGTATGTGTACGAAATAGTTCAATTCCTTAATTATTTTTTCTTGCAACTTATGGACACTGTCCAAAGATTTCATTTGAGCAAATTGAAATCTTATAAAGAACATTAAACAACTGTTTAAAGATTGTTTTTGAGCAAACTGAAATTTTTTATAAGAAAACATTAGACGATAATCTAATATTGAGTTAGTACTTTTAAAAATATGAATAAAATCTAAACGTGGCCTCAAAAAGAGACATTTGCGTTAATCAACCATCTAAGCAAGCAGGTGAAATAAAAAGGTCGAAGCAACATCTTGGCTTTATATTAGAGCATAGGCTTTCCAATTGGGCTTTATTCCAGGATTTAACAGGTTTATAGTTGCTAGTCCAATTTCCGCGCCAGGCATTGGGTTTTCAAATTTTTCTTTGTGCTGCATAGGTTTAGCCTCAAGCTACTGCTACACTTTTCAAACTTCTCTCTTTAAAGAATTAAATAACTCTATGCTTATTTATATTTAAATTAATACAATACCAATAGCAAAACATTTAAGGTAAAAGTACCTCTCCCCAACCCCCAATCTTCTTTCTTTTTATCTTGAAAATGTGTAACATCATTAGTGATATTGCTTGTTTTGAACGTAGGAAATAAACCTTAGACTTTAGAGATGTGTTTTAAAACTGTGCGGGGCTATGAACAAAACAGATAATATCACTAGTTGACGGGTCTGTTACAGAATGTTGCACAAAACGCATCATCAAAGGACAATAATCTGAAATTGTAAAAAAGAAGATTCTTGGCTTTGGGTAGAAACTGTTTTTTTTTTAACAAGAATTCTTAACATTTATGACGGAGGAAATCCTTTCTCGCACCAAAAGATCTAAAAAAACAATTAATTAAGAGAAGAAGAAAAAACTTATATGCAATTTCCATCTTGTACTCATATACATTAATTAATACATGCATGACATGTATTATGAGTCTTAACCCAGACCTTACATCATCACAAACAACATATCCATAGAACATATTAAATTTCTTAAATTCTTTGGTTCTCTTTGCTTCCCAAAACAGAAGAACAAATATGAACTAATATATACGTGAACAAATACTGTATTATAAGCAACTAAGACAAAGAGATGATGATACCTTGATAGAAGGATTAGATGAAGAAATAGAAATTCCAGTTACTGTTTTATTATCACCTCCTTTTGTGTTGTCACTGTGATCAAACTTGTTGGTGGTCAACGTAATTATGGTTCTGGCTCCCTCGTAACAAGCTGCACATATTGTATTCCTAGGTGGCCTTAGAATAAATGGCATCGCACTACATATTGAACAATCCATCTTAATATTTCTTCTATTTATTTTTCTGATGAATATAATTGGCAGAAGAAACTCAAAAGAATGAAGAGAACGATGAAATAAGGAAAATAAGAGAAGTGGGCTTAGAATGATGGCGCTGCCTTTTTCATTTCTCCATTATTATAAAGTTTGATAGACTTTGTGCTCCATTATATTAAAGAATTGAAAAGGGGAGGCAAAACTATTCCCATGCTTTCTTTATAAGCTGACAATTATCAATTAGTGGCAACTTATCTCCCTTTGTGCAATTAGTATGATTGATCCATATTCATGTGGGGTAAGCTAGTATTATGTTCCTACTTTTATTAATGACCGTAAATAAATGCTTTATTCTTAATCCAAAATATATAAAGTCTATTTCGCCCTCCTTCCTCACAGGGGTCGTCTTTGAACCCGTGCGAGGTGCGTTACCGCACAGGACCTTCCGAAAAACGAAAAAATTTAGGGTCCTTTTTTTCATTTTTATTAAGTAATATTAGCCAGAATTTACTGTAAAGATCCATAATTCGCAGGTCTTAGCCCAATTAAAGATCAATTTTTACAAATTAGAATAGGGCCCCAAAATGATTGAGACAACCCTGTTCCTCACCCTTATGTATGTGGGTGAATAAGTTACTAAAACAAGATAGTAGAAGACATTAATTAGAAAAAATAAAAGAGAAAAGTCTCAAAGTATCCATTTGAAAAAAAAAAATTATCTTTAAAGATGCAAGGATCATTTTTTATTAACTCTTAAAGAAATTATATTTGATTCGAAGAATGGAATATTAAACCAATCCACTAGCTTGACCTAATTATTAAGTTCATGTAATCCACCAGCTAATTATTTAGTTCCAGCGAGGCAGGAGTATTGGTTGGCCATGTCTCTTTTGAGTAGGTTTCAAGGAGAAGAATTGGTTAAGAATTAAGCAGAAATAATATAAGGTAGGAAGTGGAAAAGGACTTTCCAACCTTACGAACAGCGAAAATGAGGTAAGACAAGCCCGCCCGTCCGTCCGATATTAGTTGTCACGTATTTTTTTCATGCCACTTAAAAAATTACTAATTTAACTTTATCCCTCTTCATGAACAAAGCTAAACTAATTTTATTTGTACTTGAAAGTAGCTGGTCTCTTTCTTGCTTGCCCGTTGATCACTCTGTCGCCTGCCTGTAGTCGTGATGGTGGTTGCCAGTAGGTCACTCGGCTTGCAGGTCTTCGAACAATCATAACATGAACCATAATCACTTATTTGAACTTTTCATATTTATAATTTCTATCCTAGGTAATTAATATTGTACTACTTTTAATAACAATTAGTAATATGGGCAAGATGGAAAGAAATTAATTAATTCTATCTTAATTTTATAAAATAATAGATATTTTATGACAAATATCTTTAATAACTGACAACTAATATAAAACGGAGGACCTAAAAAAAGAAGCTCTCATTCTTCCCAATCCAAACCAAAAATTGGTACAAGATCTTCTACTCCTCTAATTAAGTTTTTGATCAACATTCCATTTCCTTCCTATACACATTTCCTCATAAAGCAATCCTTTATGAAAAATTAACTTAGCTTCAACCTCATGTTCATCATTTGATTAGAATTCCCCAGGTGGAAGGGGTACAGAAGTTCGATAAAGAAACTGAAGGGTTTTTGTCGGGTTCGTATACGCAGCGAAATTTGAAAATTTGTGTTTCAAACTCAACAAACGACGAATTGTAGGATAATTTTGCAGTAATATAATATACATGTAAAACATACAACATGTATGTATAACTGTAACGTATCGATAGAACACTTACGGTTTGATAAATCTGGAGTCGTTTAGTATAATGTCCAAGGGCGCACACCCAATTGATCCTCGATTGCAAGTTCCAAGAACTCCGATGTATACCTCCTTCGAACATCTAGGAAATTCGGCAGAGGTTCGAGAGAGAGTTTTAATTGTAGGTCTCTAAGACTTAGAATGATATATGAATCAAGTGTATGGAACATTTAATAGAAGCCCTCTATTTATAGCTGCGTTTTAGGTCTAACACGCAGCTAGGGCCAGGCCCAAAAAATGAGGTGTATTGGGTCAGTCAGACTGCCCCACTGTCTCGTCGGTGCCGCAGCTCAAATAGGAGGCGTCGACTTCGTCTCGTTTTTATTTTAATTAAATCTGAAATATAATTTCAACTTAATTAAATAATCATTATTCATTCAAATGTCTCGATTATAAATCGAACATTTATATTCTCTCATTACATCCTTAGATCGAAGGAACAATTGACTTAGTGTTACCCTACATGCCTTCACATATCGACACTAATCATATTAGGGTCTACACGGAACTCCTAGACGGCGCCGAAAGACGAACTCAATATGTGAAGTATATTTACACGAATATGGTAAACTAAACCTCTATGTGGGAAGATAAAATCATTTAATTCATGACACACTCGATTAAGCTTATGATTTGCCAAGTGTCTATCCAAATGGATTGATCATTATATCTCATCTATATTGGTTGAAAACAAGACCATATCCCAGATATGTCTATTGCGCTGGCCAACAACTTAGTCAACCTAATATCACATGAGAATCTGAGTGTTCTCTCGAATATACATTCGAGGAATGAATCCTAATCTTGGCTCAACTACCACCTTTAATCCACATCGTAATGTACCAAATATAAGTCGTATCTCAACCAATAAGGCATTTGAGCTTAGGACAGGATCAAAGTATATTATTCTGTAGACAAGGTGTGTATCGACCTCAAGTCTAAGGACTTCTATCTCTCACACACTGATCATACATTATACATTGTATAACAAATAGTATATCAGCAGGGTATACCAATACTTCCAAGTTATTCATGTGTCCATCACGAGTAACCATTACTCATAGCAGGTAAGACATACTACATCCTCTAAAGATGTGATGCAGACCACATATCGACTTATCACATATCATCGATATTCCATTCTCGATGATCATTAGTCGATGCTATTTTAAGAGTTACATTATAATATTAATATCTTACACTATTAATAACAATGTAATCTCTAGGGATGCATATTACAAAATATTATAAACAATCAACTAATAATTCAATAATTGCAAATGTCATAATATTAATATCCATTAATAATACGAATGTGTATAAAGTACATTTGTCCTAATACAGATTGTCTCTAGGACATACATATACTTTCAATCTTCCACCTGGCCTAGAGTCAATCACCAACATATCTAATGTCCATAATCTTAAAATGACCATTATGCTTGACTAAGATTAATGGTTTAGTGAATGGGTCAGCTAGATTATCGTCTGTGAGAACATAGTCTAATCTAATCTCTTTAATCTCCATCATATCCCTGAGTATGTGGTACTTCCTTACATGTTTATGTTTATTGATCTTGGTTCCTTAGCCTGTGCAATCGCACCACTGTTGTCACAATAAATAGTTATTGGACAACTGTCACTCGGAACTATCCCTAGTTCCTTTAGGAACTCAGAAATCACGACAGCTTTTTTACCAACTTTCGATCCAGTAATGTACTCAGCTTCTGTTGTCGAATCAGCAGTTGTAGCTTGTTTGGAACTTTTCCAGCTCACTACTCCACCATTGAAAATGAACGTGTACCCAGACTGAGATTTGAAGTCATCAACATCTGTCTAGAAACTAGCATCAGTGTACCCAGTAGCAACTAGCTTTTCTTTCCTACCATAAACCAAGAAGTAATCTTTAGTTCGTCTAAGATACTTAAGAATACTCATGACTTCTTTCCAGTGTTCTTCCCCAGGATTCTGCTGAAATTTGTAAGTCATACTAAGTGCAAATGTCACATCTGGCCTAGTACAGGTCATGACATAAATGATCAATCCTATAGCCGAAGCATATGATATCTTTTTCATGGTCTTAAGTTCTATAGCATTAGAAGGACTATCCTTCTTAGATAACTTGACTCATAGGTAGACCGTCTTTCTTGGAATTTTCCATAGAAAAACGTCTAAGCACCTTGTCTATGTAAACTGACTGTGACAACCCCAACAATCTATTAGGTCTATCTCTATAGATCCTAATTCCCAGAATATAGCAGGCTTCACCTAAATCCTTCATAATGACCACTTTTTGACTGACTGCAAGAGAGTCTTATTATCTCCAATTATCAATATGTCATCTACATATATAATAATGAAGGCAATAACCACATCCTTGCATTTACTATAAACATAGGGATTATCTTTGCTTCTGACGAAATCAAATGACTTGATAGCCTTGTCAAAGTAAATGTTCCAACTCTTCGAGGCTTACTTAAGCCCATAAAAACCCTCATGTTGTTTCATATACACTTCCTCAACTAGATTACCATTGAGGAACGCAGTTTTGACGTCCATCTGCCAAATGTCATAGTCATAATATGCATCTATTGTAAGCAAAATCTGAATGGACTTAATCTTAGCAACAGGTGAAAAGGTTTCATCATAATCGATCTTAGGCCGTTGATTATAACCTTTAGCCACCAACCTTGCTTTATAAGTCTGTACTTTGCCAAATGCATCGATCTTCTTCTTGAAGACCCATTTGCATCCTATGGGTTTAACCCAGTTGGAAAATCAACCAAGTTCCACACTTGATTGATGTACATAGATTCCATCTCGGATTTCATGGCTTCTTGTCATCCTTTCGAATCAATGTCCAACATTGCTTCGCTATAGGTTGTAGGCTCATCATTATCGGGAATATCTATCTCACTATGTATTTCCACAAATAGATTTAGTCTTTCAGGAGGACGATGAGTCCTAGTAGACCTACAGAGTTGATTGTTTTGCAGTTCAGTGCTGGGTATATTCTGACTGTGAGAGGGTTCTTGTGTGTTGGATATTCCACCACCTTGAGAGCTTTCAGGAATATCATTTTCATGCATTTCCTGAATGGGATGAGGTGCAACCATTGCATCTACTCCCAAAGGCTGTGTAGGAGGATCTTGCATTCCTGCATTGTTCCTCATAACACTTCCACTAGCCGAAGAGCGTACTTAAAGTACCCAATCTTCGCCAAATACTCCTATTGAATTCTCGTCTTGGTCATTCGACAAGGATTCAAGCTCTATGTTATCTCGCGGTTCTTGAATTTCTTCAAGTTCTATCTCTGTGCAACTCTGTTCCTTGTAGACATATTCTTCTTCAAGAAAAAATGTGTTCCTGGAGACAATGACCTTATATTCTCTACGAAGATAGAAGTAGTATCCCTTAGTGTCCTTTGGATACCCCATGAAGTAATATTTTTCACTTTTGGATTCCAACTTGCCAGTGAACATCTTCTTAACATATGCAGAGCACCCCAGGGTCTCATATGTTTAAGAGCTGGCTTTTTTCCATACCATATCTCATAGGGTGTCTTTTCTACTGACTTGGAAGGAACCCTGTTCAAAACATATATTGAGGTTTGTATAGCATATCCCTAAAGGTATGTCGGTAGATCTGAGAAGCTCATCATGGATCGAACCATATCCAATAAGGTTCGTTTTCTCCTTTCGGCAACACCATTCATCTGTGGTATTTCAGGAGGCTTCCATTCTGATTGGACTCCATGTAACTTTATGTAATATAGGAACTCCTTGCTCAAGTATTCACATCCTCGATCAGATCGAAGGGTCTTGATAATTGTTGTGAGTTGTTTTTCTACTTCAGACTTGTAGTCCTTGAACTTTTTGAAGGCCTCGGATTTGTGTTTCATAAGATACACATATCCATACCTTATCAAGTCGTCAGTAAAAATGTTGAAGTAAGGAAAACCTCTCTTGGCTTGAGTCGAGAATGGTCCACATACGTCAGTATGTACCAATGCAAACACTTCTTTGGGTCGCACACCTTTCCCAGAAAGTGGTTTGTTAGTCATCTTACATTTCAAACAGGATTCGCAGTTACCATAAGACTCCAAGTCAAATGGTTCGAGGTATTCAAGTTTCCTTAACCTTGTTATTCTTGTTTCGTTAATATGACCAAGTCTATAATGCCATAGGTAGGTAGAGTTTCTATTACTTATCTTAGCTCATTTATTTTTTACATTGAATATTTCTCGACTACAGTTTAGTGTATATAATCCATCCACAAGAGGATCAGTTCCATATATAACATTATCAAAAGACAATACTTGAATGCCTTTATAAATATATGAGGAAAACCCCTCCATGTCTAAAACAGGGATATAAATGATATTCCTCGTTAACAAGGGTACATAGTAACAATCATTTAACACTAGACAATAGCCAGAAGGAAAATTTAATCTATAAGTTCCTACCCACTCAACATCTACTCGTGCTCCATTTCCAACGCGTTGGTCCACCTCTCTTGGTCTAACCTTCTTGTTGCCAGTTAGCCCGTGCACATTTGTACAAATGTGTGAGCAACAAGTGGTATCCAATACCCAGGAATGAGAGTTGTTTATAGACATATTTATTTCAATGACGTACATACCTTTTCCATTATAGGTAGAAGCACCTGATGTTTTTCCTCCTCCTAGTGCAGTGCAGTCCTTTTTCCAATGCCCTTTCTTGTTACAGTTGAGGCACACATCCTTAGCCGGAATAACCTTCTTCTTATTCACACCTCCCTTAGGCTTCATAGATGAGGGCACAATGACTGTTTGTCCCTTCTTCTTCTGTCATTCCTTACCTTTCGGCTTGGGCTGGCTAGAAGAGCTCACCATGAGAACAACTTTGCCTTTGGTAGTTGAAGATTCAAAGGTCTTGAGCATGTTGTGCAGCTCTGGCAGACTCGCCTTCGTTTCGTTCATATTGTAGTTTACAATAAAATTCTCAAACGAACGAGGGAGATAGTTTAGGATGAGGGTGAAAGCGACGTTATTATGCATCTTTATACCAATCGAGGCCAACCTTTCTATCAACCCTATTATATTCAAAACATGCTGAGACACTTGGCCCCTTTCAATTAGCTTACACTTGAAGAGTTCTATTAACAAATCATATTCCATAGTTTGGGACTAAGAGTCATCGAGACTCTTCAAATGTTCGAGCATCTCGTTAGGGCCCATGTTCTCATGTTGTCTTTGAAGCTCCACTGACATGGAAGACAACATTACACATTGTTCTGAAGTGGCGTCATCTAGGTTCTTATGGTAGGCCACCTTATCAAATGTGGCATATTTTATAGAATTCTCAGCAGGGACTGTGGGGAATACATTGTCCAACACGTATTCAATCTTTTCTTGTCTTATGACAATTCTCAGATTTCTAAGCCAGTCTAGATAGTTGGGTCCAGTGAATTTGTTCATTTCCATCAACATTTGCAATGATAGGCTCGACATCTTGATAATCTGAAGAGTTAGATAGATAGGAGATTAAACTCAAATTCATTTCCTATTATACACATTCGTTTAGGCTAATCAACATGGTCATTTATTTAATTAGCTCCTACTATTTTAACATACTTCTACGACCCCATGGTAGAATACATACCTATATTAATTTAAGGTCATAATGGGCTAAGATCCAATCCTATGGTATCTCCGCATTTGCTTTGGTTGATAACTTCAATAACACATCTTGGTAGGTTCTAAACCAATTGCAAAACTTATTTGCAACTCTTGTTTAATCAAATATTATTCAATCTTGCGTCCTTAGATTAGTCCGACACTTTGGCGTCAAGATTTGTCTAAGCAAGTCAACTCCATTACACGACTGCGTTTATGTATCTAAATAAATTTGGCATTTGTGAGAAAATACTTTGGTATAAATAGCTACAAAAGTTTATCATCTACCTTTACATTTAAACACATCTATGAAAGAGTCTGAGTCATCGTAGACTTAGAGCAAATGCTTTGGCATAAATACTCGTATCGTCGAAACGGATTTTGCACTCTAATAATTATAATGGACGACGCGTTTTAATTTAGACTTATATTTAAAATTTGGGTAACATTTTAATTTCGGAGATTTTAACCAAGATCAACAATTTGTGTCATATCCAATACGACATATAATCATGCAATTTCTAAAACACGTTTAGATGGGAACCATCAACCCAATAGACATGATATAAGATGGTTTGTTCAATTACTGGACGCCGCCTACCCAAACAGTTATAGCGGACATTACGCTAATAATTAAATGCACGCATTTAAATACTTAGCATATATTTCATATATTATTCAATAATATACAATTAATAATAATCATGGGTTAACTAGTTTAAACTCTAAAATTTAAGTCTAAACCAAACAGTCCCTTAAACATTTTCTGATTTTAAAAGCTGATTTTCAGGGTATTTCTGTAAATTCCAGATTTTCAGAATTTACAGTTTAGTCCCTCAATAATTTAAAATTTCAATTTTGAACCCCTTTAAATTCAAAAAATCCAATTTTAATTATCAGAAAATATTTTCAGATTTTAGGGACCTGTCTGTAATTTCCAGAATTTAAAATCTAATTTTCAGAAACTTATTTAATTTCATATTTGCCCCAAAGGACCAAATCTTCCTATTTAAAAAAATTCAAATTCTAAAACTTTTAAACTTCAGAATCAGTATCTGGAACTTTTAAAACTTCAGTTTCTGAAGAAAAAAAATTGTTGTTGGAGCCTCGGTGTCGCGGCCCTAACTGGGTGGCGTTGCGGCTTCGGGATGAATGGCGCCACGACGCTCCACTATGGAGACGTGATTCCTTTTCAAACCCTAGGTGGAGCCGCGACGCTCCACCATGGAGCTGCGGCGCCTCCGTCTCAGAAACACAAAATCTACGTTTCCACAACTCTAAAATTGGTTCAGGGTCAGATTTGCAGATTCATCCTCGTTACCCTTCACCATCAAACAACACGTTCATCGACCATCATCCAATCCCTTCTCGTTCTTCGCTTTAGTGCACCATGTTCGTAATGAACTGGTTACGTACATCGACTTAGAAGAGTTAGATCGGAATGGCCTCCTCGATTACATCATTGTTTAACAGTTCGGGAGACAAGGATTATGCACTCTTAAGATATTAGGTTTTCAAGCTTCAAAAGACATAAAATTCAGATTTAAATAAATTCTAACCCATATTATTATTAACGATTACTACATAATCACACAAAATATCCCAGGCTCTGATACCACTGTAGGGTTTTGTCGGGTTCGTACATGCAGCGGAATTTGAAAATTTATGTTTCAAACCAGATGGGCGGTCAAACTGATGGATGATTATATAATGAAAACACATAGAAACTGTAATGCGTCGATAAAGCACTTACAGTTTGAAAATCTGGAATCTTCTTCTTCAAATGCACCAAGGGTGAGCACGCAACCGTTCCTCGATTTGCAAGTCAAGACTCCAATGTAATTACTCTTTCAGAAAGCTAGGAAATCCGGCAGAGTTTCAGCAGAGAATAATTCAAGTGAATTAGGTGTATTAAAATAATGATTGAACCCTCTATTTATAGCTGAAAAATCAGCTAGGGTTTCCCACGTGGGCCAGACCCAGAAACCGAAGCAGAGTGGGTAATTCGGACCAACTAGACACGTGGCTCCGCGACCCTTGGTCCTTTGAGCCGCGACCCTAGTCCAATTCTGCCTTGTTTCTATTTTAATTAAATCTGAAATACCATCTCGATTTAATTAAATAATCATTATTTATTCTAAAGCCTCGATCATAAACCGAATATTTATATTCTCTCTAATTACATCCTTGAATCGATGGAACAATTGACTTAGTGTTACCCTACAGGCCTTCACATATCGACACTAATAATATTAGGGTCTACACGAAACTCTTAGACGGCGTCGGAAGATGAACTCAATATGTGAAGTATAGTCACACGAAATTTGTGAACTGAACCTCTATGTGGGTAGATAAAATCCTTTCACTCATGACACACTCGATCAAGTTTAGGATCTGCCAAGTGTCTATCCAAATGGCTTATCATTATATCTCATCTATATTAGGTGACAACAAGACCATATTAAAGATATGTCTACTGCATTGGCCAATGACTTAGTCAACCTAATACCATATGAGAATCTGAGTGTTCTCTCGAAGCGTTACACCCCGTAATTCCAAGGCATTAATATGAGAACGTACTTAAGGAACTAAGATTTGAATATTGGAAGGATAGTGTAATCACATTTTCTTAAGGAAAAATTTTGGAAAAATGTGAAGACGGAAATTTATTAACTCTGAGTTAGATTCCCAAATATAGATTTATGGACTTAGTATTGTATTATGAATTATTGGCATTGATAATATGGGGCCTACCAAAAATTTCACAATTTTGTGGGGGCCTTCGATTTTAAGAAATTTTGGCCAAGTATTTAGATATTTTGGTGAAAAGATTATGTGACCAATTGGAGGGTGACATGTGTCCCTCATCCACTTATCTTGCAAAGGAAATATCTATATAGATATGAGTATAGCAAGACTTAGACATTTCACATAATATCTCCCTCTCCAAAAAACTTTCTCTTCTCTCTTCCTTAGCTAGTAAGGCACGATTTTGTTCAAGAAAAAGTGCAAGAACAAGACTAAGTTGTTATCCAAGATAAAGAACCCTAATCAAGTTTTAAGCCAAGTTAACTCTCCAAGATCCCTCCAAAACAGTTTTGGGCTGAGAGTGGTGTTGAAACCCTAAGCTTGTTTATGAACTTTTTGGAAGTAAAACAAGAAGGAAAGATGGTTACAAGCTTGTAGAGGATACATGGGTGTGATTGGAACTTGAAGAAGTGGAGCTAAGACAAAACTGTGGGCCGAAATCGTGTGGACTATTTTGGGCAAATATTTAAGGTAATATTCTTCTTCCTCTTGAAGTAATGGGATATTACATGTTGTTATAGTTAATATATGAACTTGTGTTAGGAAGAATGGAGAATAAGAAGTGTATGGACAGTTTTTGGGTGTTTGGCAGAAACTAGGCAGTTTTGTGATATTGGATTTGTGGTTATAATTGTTGTTGTTATCTTCACCTATTGCATGTTAAAATGAAGGAATATTGTTGTTGATAAGTTGTTATGGTTTATATAAACGTGTTGAAACTTGAATTGGATTATAATGGATTATGAAAAGGGTTATTGTATTGGGGTTGTTTGGCCGAGAATACTATAAAACTGTTGGATATTGTTGTGCAGTTTTAGGGACTGTTTTGTGGGGTTGAAATGCTGGAAATTCAGCCACCAATATGCATGTTTAAATGTCGTAATTGCTAATGTAAGTCCTAAGGGAATAAGGGTGTAGAAATGCTTCACTTTTTACCCTCGTTGTTGTTGGATTGTGGACTGATTTTTGTGGACTGTTTTATGTGGATTATGAGACTGTTTTACGTGAGAAATAGGTGTGTGAATCACCTTGGTTAACTGTTGGTTGTGCCCTTAATTGGTGCCTTGGTTATTGATGACATTGGCCTTCTTGAAAGGTGGAAAAGTACGTATAAATAGGGGAAGTGCTGCCCAAATTTTTTATAGAAAAGGAGAACCATTACTTGGTATTAACCTACACTAGTAAGCATGAAGTTGATAGAAGTGTTATTGTCATTATAGGTTGAAGTCCTACTTGTGTCGTATTCTACTTAGCGTGTGGTTTAGCCGATAAGGTATGTGAACTATTCCTTTCTTCTTTTGGCATGAACTTTATAAAGTGAGTGTATGGTGGACGTATGTATTTTAAATGAATCTAGATTTCATGTGGTACATGAGGTGGTAGTGACTTGATTTTAAAAGTATACTTGACTTGTTTTTAAAAGTGTAAGTGTCTTAATTTTAAAAGTGTAAGTGTCCTGATTTTAAAAGTATAAGTTACTTGATTTTATAAGTGAAAGTGCCTTGATGCTATATGTGCTAGTGTCTTGGGGTTTTATAAGTGAAAGAATGTACGGCGGACGTACATGGTGTTATTGGGTTCACGTCCCTAATATTACATGACATGATAATGCCATGGGTTTTTTTCTAAAATGATAGTTTATTCTATTTATTTTAATGAGAGTCAAAGATGATTTAACTTGCATATGGTTGCTCATGATTGCTATTCGTGCAAGTGTTATATTTTCATATCACCGCGTCCCTCACTAGAGGGCCGGAAATATGTATGTATGGTTCCATGGACATGCTTCCATGATGCGAGTAGGTATACTCATGCGGGTCTAAGGACTCATGCGGATGAAACAGTCCCATGAATATTCCATGGACTAGCTCTCCATGATGCGGGTATATATAGTCATTGCGAGTCTAAAAGATTCTTGCGGGTGAAATAGTCCCATGAATAGGATATGCATAATGATTTTATGGGCAGGTGTCCCTGATTTTGACATGACTTTCATATGTTGAAATGGTACAGTTGATTTCATATGTTGAAATGGTACAATTGACTTTCATTACTCTCATTTTTCATAAGGCACAGTTGTACTGGTAGTTTGATTATCATACTTGTCTCCTTTCATCTTTTGGACTGTTATGATCTCATTTACATAACAGTCCAAAAGACTTATTTCATAAGTTCTGGCGGACTTATTTCCCTTGCTTTGGCTTGTACTGGCTCAACCGATGTTCTGACAGTGCTTACTGCAAAACACTTGCTTATGACTGGGGGTTCAACGATGTGTTTAAACACCTTGAACACCATCTCTTCATTCTCCACTCTGAGTGTCAGTTCGCCCTTCTCCACATCAATCAGGGCTCTCCCAGTTGCCAAGAATGGTCTTCCCAATATGATGGGGATCTCATCATCTTCCTCCATATCAAGGATGAGGAAGTCCGCAGGAAAGAAGAATTTTCCCACCTTAACTAAGACATCTTCAACCATTCCCCTGGGATGCACCACTGTCCTATCTGCCAACTGCAAGCTCACAATGGTTGGTTTGGCCTCACCCAACCCCAACCTCTTGAAAACGGACAAGGGCATAAGATTTATGCTAGCCCCCAAATCACAAAGGGCCCTATTACATGTCACCCTGCCAACTGTGCAAGGCAATGTGAAGCTCTATGGATCCTTGAGTTTGGGGGGAAATTTCTTTTGCAAGATGGCACTGCATTACTCTGTCAATGTCACTGTCTCATACTCATCCAGCTTCTTCTTCTTCCCAAGAATTTCCTTCATAAATTTAAAATAAGTAGGCATTTGCTCCAATGCCTCAATAAACGGAATGTTAATGTGTAGCTTTCTGAATACCTCCAAGAACTTGGAGAATTGCTTATCAACTGCTTTCCTTTGCAACCTCTGAGGGTAAGGAATCTTCTCAGTGTATTCCCTCACTGGGACTGTTGGAACTTTCTCTAACATAGGGCGGTCTTCAGTAACCCCCTCCTTCTCTGCATCTACTCTCTGTTCTACCACAGGCTGGGGTGTAGGCTGTTCTAGCTGCTTTTCATTCCTCAACTGCACCGTTTGGCACTGTTCTCTGGGGTTCATCTCTGTATTACTAGGCAGAGTGCCCTGTGGCCTGTTGTTTGCCATCTTTGCTAGTTGTCCCACCTGCGTCTCCAAATTCCTGATAGAGGATCTTGTCTCTGCCATGAACTGGGTCTGTGAGTTGGTGAGTGTCAACAGGGCTGCTCTCAACTCATCTGGCTTTTCTTGTTGAGCAGGTGCACTGAATTGTTGTGAAGATGAGGCCTGAGTGAATGGTTGTTGATTTTGGTATTGGCCTCGAAACTGGTTCTGCTGCCCTTGATCACCCCTCCTTGAAAAGTTAGGGTGATTCCTCCACCCTGGATTGTAGGTATTTGAATAGGGGTTGTTCTGGGGCCTTTGGTAATTTCCCACTGCTTGGAATTCTGCTTGCTCGATAGAGATGTTGTTGGGGTCTGCTGATGGGCACCTATCAAAGGTATGAGGACCTCCACACATCTCACCTCAACGACATTTGAACTGCATTCACTGACACTGTGTTCTGTTGCAGTTGTTTGGTCAAGAGAGCAACTTGTGCATTTAACGTTGTGATGGCATCAATCTCATGAACTCCTATTGCTCTTCTTCCACTCAGCCCTCTGTCCTCTGTTACATGATTATTGGTGGCCATGTCTTCTAGCAAGTCATGAGCTTCATGTGCTGTCTTCCTCATGAAAGTTCCACCTGCAGCTGCGTCAATTATAGTTCTTGTGGTCCCGCTTAGCCCATTATAGAAAATATGGATCAAATTCCACAGCTCAATATTGTGATGTGGACACTTTCGCTGCAAATCTTTAAATCTCTCCCAAGCCTCATAGAGTGACTCTCCATCAGCTTGGTAAAAATTGTTCAACTCCTCTCTCAGCTTAGCGGCTTTGGACGGTGGAAAGAACTTTGCTAACAACTTCTGTGCCAACTCCTGCCATGTGAATATAGAATCTGTAGGCAGAGAATTCAACCAAACTTTTGCTCTATCCCTGAGTGAGAAGGGAAAGAGCCTCAATCGGATGGCGTCGTCAGTAACGCCATTGTACTTGAAAGTTGCACACAATTCTAAGAAGTTCGCTATGTGCATATGAGGATCTTCCGATGGCAACCCTCCGAATTGAATAGTATTCTGCACCATACTCAGGATCGCAGACTTGATTTCAAAATTATTTGCTCCTATTACTGAGAGCCTGATGCAAGTTTGTGCTCCATTCACCCTTGGCAGCACATAATCTCCCAAGCTTCTCTCAGCTTGGACCTGGACCCTTTCTTCAACTATCCGCTCATCTTACTTGTTAATGCAATTAATTATGGTTCTTCTTCTACGTTGAGACAGCAGGTTAACTAAGCCGTTTTATACTCCTGTTAAGGTAATATAAATACTCAACCCCAATATAGAACCTTTCTGCCTTTCGGTGACAATATTGACTATAAAGGAGGATTAAGAGCAATAACCTATTAAGCTACACAAGTATCGGGGTACTTTCGTCCATGATTTAACCTATGTTTATTCAACTATAGCATATTCACAATCTCCCCTTTCGGCTTTCGATTAGAAATCATATAAGTTATGATAATTAGTGATCAATTAATTACCAAGCAATCAAGACAAATATTGAATAAATCTCAACAATATAAGACGAAACCAAAACATGCATTAATTCATAAGAATGAGTTTCAAGTGATTCGATATGGAAAACCCTAAATTAAGTTAGTTCCTAGTCATAGACATGCCAAGAACTAAACTAACATTCAACATAAATTACAAAGAAATAAAATAAAGAACAAAGAAATTACACAAAAGTAGTCTCCAATCTTGATCTCCAAGTTGTGATGAATTGGCAAAAGTGGGAACTCTTATTCTGACCTAGAAAGGTCCTTTTTATAGCCTCAAAAACGTTCCCCAACTTTTCCTTCTTGGCCTTGGCCCATTCTCATTCGGATTTGGCAGAATTCCCGCCTCGGCGCCGCGGCCCTGCAACTGGCGCCGCAGCGCCGAAACTCCTGCGGCTCTCTGTACTTTGGGCGCCGTGGCGCTCTGATGCTGCTGGTTGGAGGCGCCGCGGCGCCGCCCTGTTTCTCGCCCGGGACGCCAACTTTCTAGTTTTTTGAGCTCTGGAACCTCTGTTTCTGCCCTCTTTTCGCTCCTTTTCGCCAATGTGCCACTTTAAACCATTATGACTCAAAAGAAAGAAATTATATCCTAAGACGACATATATTTGTACAAAAATGGGCAAAAGACTAACTAAAAATGACTCAAAAAGTGAATATAAAATACACCGATCAACAATTGACGTATTATTGTGCTTTCAGCTATGCCTCCACGGAAAGCTACAGTGGCCCAGAAGGGCATATCAGCAGAAGAAGCTGCTAGTCAGACTCAGAGAGTTACTAGGGCACAGGCCCAGTCTATGCCTGAGGGTGTGCGTCAGTCGGCTAGTTCTGTTACGCCGTCATCACTAGAGGAGCTTAGAGCAGCAGCAACTCCAGAGGCTCCGACACCTGAGCCTCCAGTTCCTCAGCCAGGGGCAGAGGACAGCGCCATGAGGGATGCGATCCAACTGCTGACTAGGCTAGTAGCAGGACAGACTTACAGACATGGGCTAAGAGTTGACCCCAGAGCAGATAGTTTGAGGGTTCGGCATTTCCTGAGTTGTAATCCGCTAGTGTTTTACGGGTCAAGGCCCGAGGATGATCCATATCAGTTCATCCGCCATATCACTACTAATGAGTAGGCTGCTTTGGATGCTTATGGAGATATGGCTTTGGTAAAGATCTGCTTAGCGTGTGCTTTCTCGGTGCCTCACCTCAGGATGAGAGGAATTTTTTGAGCCCTAAGCTTTGTTCCCTTCGCAAGTGACATGAAAGCCGCGCAGGCGCGCTGTAAGCAGTAGTGAATACTTTTTCCATGGAGACAAACCCCTCCGGCGGAAACGTTCCCTTTGTCACTATAGACTGAACTCGCTGTAAACCTTTTCGAAGGAGATGAGAAAAACTAGACTTCTGCTTTTCTCGCTTAAATCTTTCAAATTGGATCTCCAAGTTTTTGCATTATATTGCCCTGAGAATAGGTGAGTGAAGAAATCAGTCCAGTTCTGGATCGCATCACAACATTATGAAGAAGACTATTCTCTTGCTCCTAGTCTTTCTAAAGTCTCATTTAGTTGGTTCGGCATATATAAAAGCGGAAGATGAGGGTGATTAAGGCTTCGGAGACCGAGTCGGTCGTATTGGCTTCATACCGGTTGCGCGATGTAGCTGTTAATTGGTTTGAGTCGTGGGAGCTGTCCACGGGCTAGGGTTCTCCTCCAGCTGTGTGGGATGAGTTTACGGAGGCCTTCCTTGACCACTTCTTGCCTCCTGAGATGAGGAGAGCCAGAGTTGACAGGTTCTTGACATTGGAGCAGAGTGGAAGGACTATTAGAGAGTACAGTCTGGAGTTTGACTCATTGGCTCGGTACGCACCCACTATAGTAGCGGACATGGCAGACAGGGTACACTGATACGTGATGGGGCTAGACCACTATCTGATTGATGGATGCATGGCTGTAGCTCTTCAGCCGGCCATGGATATTGCTCGTATCCAGGCGTATGCACAGGGAGTTGAGGAGCGAAATAGAGGGCGACGACCAGAAGGAGGTCATGATAGGGACCAGCCTAAGAGGGCCAAGACGGCGGGGTTTTCGGGTGCGTTTTGAGGCGGGCAACCTCAGTAGCAGGTGAGGTATGCATCTCAGCTAGCACAGAGTTCTCCTCCACAGTCTACAGGCAGGAGGTTTGACCGTCCGGGGTATTCGGGGATCGATCAGAGTTCGAGGGCTTCGGGTTCTCAGGGGAACAGGGGTCCTAGTCAGGCGAGGCCACATTTGCCTCGATGTGTTCGATGTGGTTGGTCCCATTTTGGTGAGTGCCATTCTGTTCCAGGAGCCTGTTATTCTTGCGGCCGTCAGGGCCATTTGAAGAGGGAGTGTCCGTATAGAGGTGGCACGGGTAGTATGGATCATCCTACTGGATCAGCTGCTGGGTCATCATCTTCTATAGCTATGCGCCCGACAGGGCAGGATGTTCATGGGCCAGCAGGCCGTGGTAAAGGTCGTGGCAGAGGTTCTAGTTCTGACGGTCCTTCGAACAACATTTATGCCTTGGCCAGTAGACACGATCAGGAGGCTTTGCCGTATGTCGTCACATGTATATTATTGATCTCTTTCTGTGACGTAATATGGAAGGAAGTGTAGATCGCCGATTGGTTGGTTTGATGTGGGCGAGACTAGGTTGCTTGTCCCAGACTTGATTCAGCAAGCTGTGGATAAGGTGAAGCTTATCCAGGAGAGATTATTAGCAGCCCAGAGTCGACAGAAGTCATATGCAGATAATCGACGTCGACATTTGGAGTTTCAGCTTGATAGCTTGATGATTGGGTATTCCTGAAGGTATCACCCATGAAGGGTGTAATGAGGTTTGGTAAAAAAGGGAAGCCTAGCCCGATGTACATTGGGACTTACCAGGTTTTTCGTAGAGTAGGCAAGGTTGTCTATGAGTTGGATCTACCATATGATTTGGAAGCAGTACATCCAATCTTCCACGTATAGATGTTACGTGAATCAGATGGTGATCCTTCCAGTCTTCCCGATGAAGCGATGTCCGGTATGAGGAGTTATTGTCACGACCGACCCGGGCATGCGGCGGTGCCTACAGGCACTCCTTACAGGTATATATCATAGAATAGTAGCGGAACATACATACAACTCAAAAAGAAATAAATAACAGGTTAGCCGATAAGCCCACCTTCCAAAAGTATACTCATAACCCAAAAAACAGTTACCTTTTTTGTACAACCCAATCCACAAGATATGACTACAGACCTCTAAGAATTTTTACATAACAACTGTGACGGGACAGGGCCCCGCCATACCCCTGAATGTACATAAATCTACAACCTCAGGGAACGGTACCAAACGACAAAGCCTCTGGAGAAAGAGAGCTTTCCAAGAACTGAACAATGATCCTAAGAATGAGGATCAACAAGCTATGTACCTCAACCTGCGACATGAACGCAGCCCCCCGAAGGAGGTCAGTACGAAATATGTACCAAGTATGTGAAACTAAAAATATTGTAATGAAATCATAACAGTCTATATAAAACAGGAGACATGTATCATAACCAAACTGCAGTACACAATATATAAGCAGTCATGTCAAGTCAGGGACGCATGCCCTCAAGTCATTACTCACATATAACCATGGGTCTCACGCCCATAATATCAATCATGCCCGTGGAATTCCTTCTTCACTGCCGGCAGTCCATGATATAATATAACATCAATGAGTATACATGAACACCAGGTCACACATGTGTCATAAAACCGTACGGGCCAAGTAGGAAAGCGAACCATCAGATCCAGCCTGCATCATAAAACTGACCGGGGCAAGTACGAAAGCCAACTACCAGATCCAGCCTGCGTCAACACTGATCGGGGCAAGTACGAAAGCTAGCTACCAGATCCAGTCTGTTGTCACGAGATATGACCGGGGCAAGTGCGAAAGCTATCTACCAGAGTCTACCGTACCAAACTGTGCCATAGAATCGGGGCAAGTCGAAAGCCAACTACGGATCGGCTGCGTCGACCATCGGCCAGGCAAAAGTAAGCTAACTACCAGACCATCCTGCGTCACTAAACCTCATGGAGAGCTAGTCCATGGAATAACAATATCCAACATGGTCGCATGCCCCGGAATCCCACATCGTATAAGCATGTCCAAGGAGTAATAAAAACAATCCAGGAATCTAACGCGTCGATCGCATGCCGGAATCCCACATCGTATAAGCATGTCAGGAGTAATAAAACAATCCGAATCTAACGCGTCTGGTCGCGTGCCGGAATCCCACATCGTATAAGCATGTCCAAGGATCAATCATAATGGAAGCATACGTGGAATCCTCGTCGCTCGATGCGTCAAGTAAATTCACAACAAAACAATGACCCTCAGTGAGAGTCTTGGCAGCGTAAAAATATAATACTTGCACTCAGGGCTATCACAAGCAAGCATAGGCAAGTTCATAAAATATTTAGGCTTTCATATCACATAACAATACGGGAATTTAACCCAAAGTACTACGTACTTCCATTCTTTTCAAAAGACTCATTTTCATATAAAACCCCAAGATACTAACACCCGTAGTATCAAGGCTTGTCTACATTTCAAACAAGTCACTACACTTTTAGAAATACATTTTTAGGCTTCTAAATCAAGTGACCCTTACTTTAAAACTTTAAGCAATTGATGCCTTTAAATCAAATTGCCCTTCCTTATTTCAAGTCATTAATCCTTGTTTACATTACTAGAGAAAACCATTCCTTTAACCTTCCATAAAGTTGTTATAACCAACTTCCCATAAAGCCGTTATACTAACTTTATGCTTTGGAACTAAGACATCTTTAACCTTTCATAAAACCGTCATAACTAACTTCCCATAAAGCCGTTATAACTCTTTATGTCTTAGACAAATTCATTCTTTTTATAACCAAGAGACTTATACTTTCAAATCAAATTACATAACTTTCAAAATACTTCAAGTCTCTTAACTTTAAGAAATCAAGTTTCTTAACTTAGAATATTGATCAGTGTATTTTATATACACTTTTTGAGTCATTTTTAGTGAGTCTTTTGTCCCTTTTTGTACAAATACGTGTCGTCTTAGGATAGATTTTCTTTCTTTTGAGTCAAATTGGTTAAAGTGGCTCTTTGGCGGAAAAGGAGAGAAAAGAGGGCAAAAACGGAGGTTCCAGAGCTCGAAATGCGAGAAAGTGGCGAACCAGGCACAAAAACGAGCCAGCGCCGCGGCGCCTCCAGCCAGCAGGGCCAGGCGCCCCGGCGCCCAATATTCAGAAGCTTGCAGAAGTTCCAGCGCCGCGGCGCCTAAACAGCGAGTTGCGGCGCGCGGCTAATCTTCGATCTGCAGAACTTCCGTGGCGCGGTGCGATGCGACGCGGCGCCAACGCGGGAAAAATCAGAAATCTGAGCGAATAATGGGCCAGGCCTGAAGGAAAACCCTGCACCTCGTTTTTAAACTATAAAAAGAGAACTCTAGGCAGTTTTTAAGGGTTCCCTTCTTGCCAATTCACAACACATCTTGGAGTTCAAGATTGGAAACCATTCTTTAGTAATTTCTTTCTTTTCTTTTACTTTATTTTCAGTTTTATGTTGGATATTGAATTAGTTCTTGTCATGTATATGGCTAGGAACTAATTCTAATATAGGGCTTTCCATGTCAATTCACTTGAACCTTTATTTATGAATTAATGCATTGTTGTGGTTGTTCTTCTTATTGTTGAGTTTTATCCAATATATGTTTTGATTGCTTGGTAATTACTTGATCATTAATTATCATCACTTGTATGATTTCTAACCGAAATCCGAAAGGGGAGGTTGTGACTATGCTGTAGTTGGGTAGACATAGGTTGAATCGTGGATGAAAATACCCCGATTACTTGTGTAGCATTAATAAGGGTTTTTGTTCTTAATCCTCCTCTAGAGTCAACCTTATCACCGAAAGGTAGAAAGGTGTTGTACTGGGGTTGAGTGTTTATATAACCTTAACAGGAGTATAAAACAGATTAGTAAACCTGCTATCTCCAAAAGAAGAAGAACCATAGTTAATTGCATTAATAAGTAAATAAAGCGGATAGTTGAGGAGATTTGGAAGCCCTATTTCCATCATCACTGAAGTAAACAACATAGTTAATTAGTCTTTATAATTGTTAGTCATAATCAACAACTCAAATATCGGTCACCAAATAAATAACAAAAAATAAAAGTTGGTACTTGAGCACTAATCCCTGAGGACGATAACTCGGTCTTCAAAGACTATATTACTTGACTCGACACGTGCACTTGCGTTAAAGTGTGTGCATAAATCGCGCATCAAGTTTTTGGCGCCGTTGCCGGGGATTGGCGTAGTTCAATATCAATTTTATCTATTCTTAATTTCTAATTTGGTTTTATTTTTGTTTTTAGTTATTACTTTTTACTTTTTATTATTGGGAAAACCAGTGTGTCGTGATCTGTTTGTTTGTTTTGATCTGTTTCAGACTCTTTGTTTATGCGAAGGAGAAGAGTAGCAGACACTCTTGTTCCCTTCAACCCAGAAATCGAGAAAACTTGTAAGCGAGCGAAGGAACCAAGCCAATTTCAGCCTTAATTGAGATGGAAGGCGCACAAAACAATAACGAGATGAATGAGGGGTTAGGTGATCATCAGCCTAACATGAGAATGCCTCGGAGAGTGCCAATGGATGTAGAGGAGAGAGTTCAGGTCCAAGCGGAGAGAAGCTTGGGAGATTACGTGCTGCCGAGAGTGAACGGAGCACAAACTTGTATAAGGCTCACAGCAATAGGAGCAAATAATTTTGAGATCAAGCCTGCAATATTAAGTATGGTGCAGAATACGGTGCAGTTTGGAGCATTGTCGTCGTCGGATCCTCACATGCATATAGCTAATTTCTTGGAGCTGTGTGCAACATTCAGCTATAATGGCGTTACTGATGACGCTGTCAGATTGAGGCTCTTTCCTTTCTCACTCAGGGATAGAGCGAAAGCGTGGTTGAATTCTTTGCCAGCGGATTCGATATTTACATGGCAAGAGCTGGCACAAAAATTTTTGGCAAAATTCTTCCCATTATGCAAACAAGCAAAGTTGAGAGGGGAGTTGAGTAATTTCTATCAAGCCGATGGAGAATCATTATATGAAGCTTGGGAGAGATTCAAGGACTTGCAGAGGAAGTGTCCACACCACAATATTGAGTTGTGGAATTTGGTCCACATCTTCTATAATGGGCTGAGCGGAACGACCAGACCAATTATTGATGCAGCAGCAGGTGGAACCTTTATGAGAAAAACAGCCCATGAAGCTCATGACTTATTGGAAGACATGGCCACCAATAACCATGTCACAGAGGATAGACAAGTTAGTGGTAGAAGAACAGTGGGAGTTCATGAGATTGATGTCATCACTGCCCTGAATGCCCAAGTTGCCCTTTTGACAAAGCAGCTTCAACAACATACAATATCTGTAAATGCAGTGCAATTGCCAATGAGCTGTGAAATGTGTGGGGATCCACATACCTTCGATAGATGCCCATCAGCTGATCCTAACAACATGTTTATCGAGCAAGCAGAGTGTCAAGCTGTAGGGAACTATCAGAGGCCCCAGAACAACCCATACTCAAACACCTACAATCCAGGGTGGAGGAATCACCCAAATTTCTCATGGAGAGGTGAGCAGGGGCAGCAAAATCAGTTTAGAGGACAGTACCAACATCAGCAGCCATTCACTCAGGCCTCATCTTCACAAAGAATTCAGGCCCGTCCAACGAAAAAGCTAGGCAGTGAGAGCAGCTTTGTTAACACTCACCAACTCCCAGACCCAGTTCATGGCAGAGACTAGATCCTCGCTCAGGAACTTGGAAACACAGGTGGGGCAACTAGCAAAGCTATCGAACAACAGGTCATAGGGTACACTGCCAAGCAACACAGAGATGAACCACTGAGAACAATGCGAGCGATCTGTGAGGCGGAAGCGGTTGGAGCGATGTGCACCTCGGCTGTGGTTGAACAGAGGGTAGAAACAGAGAAAGAAAGGGTTGTTGAAGATCGCCCAATATTAGAGAAAGCTCCAGAGAAGGAGTACACGAAGAAGATTCCGTTCCCACAAAGATTGCAGAGGAAGGTAGTTGACAAACAATTCTCCAAGTTTTTGGAGACATTCATAAAGTTACGTATCAACATACCCTTCATCGAGGCGTTGGAGCAAATGTCGTCTTACTTCAAATTTATGAAGGAGATTTTGGGAAAGAAGAAGAAACTAGCAGAATATGAGATGGTGGCGCTGACTGAGGAGTGCAGTGCCATCCTGCAGAAGAAATTTCCCCCTAAACTCAAGGACCCAGGGAGCTTTACATTGCCTTGCACAGTTGGCAGGGTAACATGCAACATGGCCCTTTGTGATCTGGGGGCAAGTATAAATTTGATGCCTTTGTCGGTGTTTAAGAGGTTGGAATTAGGTGAAGCAAAATCAACCACGGTGAGCTTGCAACTAGCTGATAGAACGGTGGTGCTCCCAAGGGGGAAGATTAAGGATGTGCTTGTTAAAGTAGGAAAATTCTTTTTTCCTGCGGATTTCCTCATTCTTGACATGGAGGAGGATGCGGAGATTCCCATCATATTGGGGAGACCGTTCTTGGCAACAGGGAGAGTCCTGATTGATGTAGAAAAGGGTGAGCAAACGCTGAGGGTAGAAAGTGAAGAAATGGTGTTTAAAGTGTTTAAACACATTATTAAGCCACCGGTCATGAGCAGGTGCTTTGCAATCAGCACCATCAGAACCTCCTGTGAGCCAGTGCAAGCCAAAACAAGGGAGATAGGCCCACCAAAGCAAGTACGTGATGCTGAACCTCCGCCAAAACAGGTATGTGCCACTGAACATTCGCTTGAAAATAACTATAAGAAGAAAAACAGAAGAAGAAAAAGGCGAATGTTAAAAAAATGGATTGGTTGTGGGGTTAATCTACCCCACACCTCTTGATTTAAAGAAGTTGCGTCCGGCTAAAAGACGTTAAAGACAGCGCTACTTGGGAGGCAACCCAAAGTATTTTAAATTATTTATTTTAATGTAGTTAGTTTTTACTAAGAACAGTCTCACGGAGGTAGTGTTTGTGTTGTGTTGACAGGTGCAGGGCCAACAAAATTTGGAGGGCGAAAAACTGAAGATAAGCAAATGGATTTCCAGAAAAACGGGTGAGCGCCGCGGCTCCAAGGAGCAGGGTCGTGGCGCCAAAAGAGCAGAAATGCGCTGAAGTTTAAGTGTCGCGGCACCCGGGAAGCGAGCAACGCAGAAGTTCAGAATGCGCGATAAATTAGGCGCCAGCGCGATTCTGGCATGCGTGCGCCGAAACCCAGAAATTAAATAGCCCAAAAACCCGATTTTTCCCCAATCCAATTCAAAACCTAAACCCTTCTTCTCCACAAAACCCACAAAAATCCACCTTTTACCTAAAAATATTCCATAAACCAAACCCAAACACAACCAAAGTTCTTAAATTCCCTAAACCCTTAACCATCCTAAACAACTACCCTCATCCCATTGCCTCAAATCACCATTAGAAGCAAGAAAACCTTGAAGAACACCGTCAAAGGTAACCTTCGTCTTTTCTTGAAAGCTTTACTGTAGTTAGAGGAGGTAGTAGATTGGAGGAGGTGTTGTATCTGTGAGGGTGTGTTGGGGTGTTGAAATTGGTTGTGATATTTCGAGGAAGAGTATACGAGGTGTGTGTGGGTGTTGTGCAGGAGCTTCTTAAGTGAAGTTTGGGGGTGATAGGTGTTGTAGCTGTTGATTGGTGAGTGATAGTGTTGGTTAGCGTTGTTGGTACAAAGGAAACGCTGCAAAAAGTTATCTAAAAATGTCTGCCAGAAAGAAAAGAGCTTCAACATCCACCTCAGCCCCTCAATATGATGATACTAGGTTTGTCAGCAAAAGAGCTCATGATAGATACCAAAAACTTAGTACTAGGCCCTTAATCCCTGAAAGATGAATGGATTATCAAAGGGATTCGCTTGGGGAGGGGGATGTCTATGAGCCCATTCGGGCGATGATTGAGATGATGGGGTGGAAAAGATTTGTAAACCCGGGAAAGATAGCACCAATGAACACAGTGATGGTGCGTGAATTTTATCCTAACTTTCCGGAGAAGGTGGACAATGAATGCTTTGTGAGGGGAAGATATGTGCCTGTGACGGCAGAAGTGGTAAATGTGTTATTGAAAACAGTTGATGTTGAAGGAGAAGATGGTTATTGGAGCTATTTTAGAACATGGTCTAGAAGCACCACCAACATCGACTGGAATGCCGTCGCAGAACCACGATAGCTACTACAGGCTGCATATGAATTTGCCAGAAATGGGTCAAGATGACTGAGCAGGTGTCAGTTCAACAAAGCAGCCAAGGGTTGATTGTATTTCGTTAGTGCCCTCCTGATTCCATCAACACACTTTACCAGAGTGCCAGAAGACAGAATCAAATTGATATATGGAATTATGTCGGGGAAGACGATTGATGTTGGGAAGGAGATAGTGCAAAATATTGAAGAGACCAGCAGGTTGGTAACAACAGGTGGGTTGGGACATGGCTCACTTATTACAAGTTTATGCGCCATAAATGGGGTCCCAACCCTACCCACTGATACTTATGAGAAAAACCAACTTCCTGTGTCATACGGGATAATGCACTCCTTCCCAGACCCAATCCCTCCAGCAGCAGCAAGAAGAAGACCACCAGCAGCAGCAGAGGCTGCCATGGATGAAGATGAGCCTGAAACAGAGGCTCACTATGAGGCAGGAAGCAGCCATCAGCCACCCACAGAATCAGAACCTCCAGTGCCTATGATGGAGCAGTTGCTCCAGAACCAAAGAAGGATGATGCAGAATTTTGACACGGTGATACAATGACAACAAGAATTTATGCAGAGAATTGACGAGATGAGTTCCTTGTTCAACCAGTGGTCAATGCACTATCCACCGCCACCGCCACCATTTTAAACCAAGTCTGTAAGTGTCATGTTTCTTTTATTTTCTTTGAGTCTTGCACACATTGGGGACAATGTGTGATTTAAGTTTGGGGGGGGGGTGTCTTATTTGTGTCTTATTGTTGTAGTATGTTTGAGTCTTTTTGATTTGTTTTGTGTATTCTTGAGTCAAATTTTTTTTTCTTTTTGAGTCATAATTGTCTGTCAAAGATCATGCATGCTGTAGTTACTAGAAACACCTAGTGAAGTAAGGTGGAATAATGTAATGGAATTAGAAGCAACTATCTAAACACTTAGGTTAGATATGCCAAAAATTCATGAAATCTGTCTATTTGGGGTTTCTTGCTTGATTTGTGTATGGTTAAATTTTAAAACCTATGTGTATGATTGTTTGCTATTTGAGGCGAAATAGTTAGGATATGCATGTTAGGGAGATGACTCAGGAAATTCTTTGTTAGCCAATTCTTACCACTCTTTTCTATCCCTGACATTAAAAATATCCCTAGTCAGCCCCGTTGAGCCTAAATATTAAACTTTTTCTTTGACACCCTATATTCACATACTTGTGCCATAAGTAAAAATGTGAAATAGTTGGAATAGAAAGTGTTAAAAAAGAGACAAAAATAGTGAACAAGTTTGATGCACCCCAATAAAAAGTAATAAGAAATAGGCAAAAGCCTAAGTTTGGGGGTGCCTGTGATTTATAATACACTTCACTCTCTCAAAACAAAAGAGGGGAAAGATAGATATGAAGTGAAGAAAGGAAATCAAAAGAAAAGGGAAAAATTGAAAAGCTAAAGAGCTTATGGTACACAAAATGAGCCTAAATGCCTATTTTTACCTACCCATGCCTAAGCCTACATTACAACCCTGAAAAGTCCTGAAGATCTCTTAGATGCATATCCATGATTAGTGGAGAATAGCAAGTAAACATTTCATAGGAATTTTGAAATTGACGTGCATAATACAGTATCCTTGCTTCCATTAAGCATGATTAGAATGAGTTTGCGAAATATCTAGCTTAATGTGTTTAGAATGCTAAAATTTTATGCTATATGTTCCTGCATATTATTCTGCTAACCTTCATGTTTTTCTAAATAACACCAAAGCAGCAAAGTGATCAATGTCATTGAGTCTTTTATTTTTCTTTTTCCTTGAGTCTTATTTCTTTCTTTTGATCTTTGCTCGAGGGCGAGCAAAGGTTAAGTTTGGGGGTATTTGATCAGTGTATTTTATATACACTTTTTGAGTCATTTTTAGTGAGTCTTTAGTCCCTTTTTGTACAAATACGTGTCGTCTTAGGATAGATTTTCTTTCTTTTGATTCAAATTGGTTAAAGTGGCTCTTTGGCGGAAAAGGAGCAAAAAGAGGGCAAAAACGGAGGTTACATAGCTCGAAATGCGAGAAAGTGGCGAATCGAGCACTGACGAGCAGCGCATGGCGCCTCCGGCCAGCGGGGCGAGCGCCCGGCGCCCAATATTCGAAGCTGCGAAGTTCCGTCGCGGCGCCTGCATGCAGAGTTGCGATCTTTGCGGCGCCTAATCTTCGAACAATCACGAGAACTTTGTAGCGCCAGAGCTGATGCGCGGCGCACGCGGAAAAATCAATCGAAGCGAATAATGGGCGGGCACGAAGAAAACCCGCACCTCGTTTTTAAACTATAAAAAGAGAACCCTATGCATTTTTAAGGGTTCCCTTCTTGCCAATTCACAACACATCTTGGAGTTCAAGATTGGAGACCATTCTTTAGTAATTTCTTTCTTTTCTTTTACTTTATTTTCAGTTTTATATTGGATATTGAATTAGTTCTTGTCATGTCTATGGCTAGGAACTAATTCTAATATAGGGCTTTCCATGTCAATTCACTTGAACTTTTATTTATGAATTAATGCATGTTTGTGGTTGTTCTTCTTATTGTTGAGATTTATCCAATATATGTTTTGATTGCTTGGTAATTACTTGATCATTAGTTATCATTACTTATATGATTTCTAACCGAAATCCGAAAGGGGAGGTTGTGACTATGCTGTAGTTGGGTAGACATAGGTTGAATCGTGGATGAAAATACTCCGATTACTTGTGTAGCATTAATAAGGGTTTTTGTTCTTAATCCTCCTCTAGAGTCAACCTTATCACCGAAAGGTAGAAAGGTGATGTACTGGGGTTGAGTGTCTATATAACCTTAACAGGAGTATAAAACGGATTAGTAAACCTGCTATCTCCAAAAGATGAAGAACCATAGTTAATTGCATTAATAAGTAAATAAAGCGGATAGTTGAGGAGATTTGGAAGCCATATTTCCATCATCACTGAAGTAAACAACATAGTTAATTAGTCTTTATAATTGTTAGTCATAATCAACAACTCAAATATCGGTCACCAAATAGATAACAAAGAATAAAAGTTGATACTTGAGCACTAATCCCTGAGGACGATAACTCGGTCTTCAAAGACTATATTACTTGACTCGACACGTGCACTTGCGTTAAAGTGTGTGCATAAATCGCGCATTAAGTTTTTGGCGTCGTTGCCGGGGATTGGCGTAGTTCAATATCAATTTTATCTATTCTTAATTTCTAATTTGGTTTTATTTTTGTTTTTAGTTATTACTTTTTACTTTTTATTATTGTGAAAACCAGTGTGCCGTGATCTGTTTGTTTGTTTTGATCTGTTTCAGGCTCTTTGTTTATGCGAAGGAGAAGAGGAGCAGACACTCTTGTTCCCTTCAACCCAGAAATCGAGAAAACTTGTAAACAGAACAGAAGGAACCAACGAATTTCAGCCTTAATTGAGATGGAAGGCGCACAAAACAATAACGAGATGAATGAAGGGTTAGGTGATCATCAGCCTAACATGAGAATGCCTCGGAGAGTGCCAATGGATGTAGAGGAGAAATTTCAGGTCCAAGCGGAGAGAAGCTTGAGAGATTATGTGCTGCCGAGAGTGAACAGAGCACAAACTTGTATTAGTCTCCCAGCAATAGGAGCAAATAATTTTTAGATCAAGCCTGCAATATTAAGTATGGTGCAGAATACGGTGCAGTTTGGAGGATTGCCATCTGAGGATCCTCACATGCATATAGCTAATTTCTTGGAGTTGTGTGCAACATTCCGATATAATGGCGTTACTGATGACGTTGTCAGATTGAGGCTCTTTCCCTTCTCACTCAGGGATAGAGCTAAAGTGTGGTTGAATTCTTTGCCAGCGGATTCGATATTTACATGGCAAGAGCTGGCACAGAAACTTTTGGCAAAATTCTTCCCACCATGCAAAGCAGCAAAGTTTAGAGGGGAGTTGAATAATTTCTATCAAGCCGATGGAAAATCATTATATGAAGCTTGGGAGAGATTCAAGGACTTGCAGAGGAAGTGTCCACACCACAGTATTGAGTTGTGGAATTTGGTCCACATCTTCTATAATGGGCTGAGCGAAACGACCAGAACAATTATTGATGCAGCAGCAGGTGGAACCTTTATGAGAAAAACAGCCCATGAAGCTCATGACTTATTGGAAGACATGGCCACCAATAACCATGTCACAGAGGATAGACAAGTGAGTGGTAGAAGAATAGTGGGAGTTCATGAGATTGATGCCATCACTGCCCTGAATGCCCAAGTTGCCCTTTTGACAAAGCAACTGCAACAACATACAATATCTGTAAATGCAGTGCAATTGCCAATGAGCTGTGAAATGTGTGGGGGTCCATATACCTTCGATAGATGCCCATCAGCTAATCCTAACAACATGTCTATCGAGCAAGCAGAGTGCCAAGCTGTAGGGAACTATCAGAGGCCCCAGAACAACCCATACTCAAACACCTACAATCCAGGGTGGAGGAATCACCCAAATTTCTCATGGAGAGGTGAGCAGGGGCAGCAGAATCAGTTTAGAGGCCAGTACCAACATCAGCAACCATTCACTCAGGCCATCTTCACACGGCCGCATCCAACGAGAAAAGCGAAAGTGAGCGGCTTTGTTAACACTCACCAACTCCCAGACCCAGTTCATGGCAGAGACTAGATCCTCGCTCAGGAACTTGGAAACACAGGTGGGGCAACTAGCAAAGCTATCGAACAACGAGCCACGGTATCTTGCCAAGCAACACGAGATGAACCACAGAGAACAATGTCGAGCGATAACCGAGGAGCGGAAATCGATTAAAGCGATGTGCACCTCGATGCGTGGTTGAGCAGAGGTAAGCAGAGAAATAAAGGGTTGTTGAAGATCGCCCAATATTAGAGAAAGCTCCAGAGAAGGAGTACACGGAGAAGATTCCGTTCCCACAAAGATTGCAGAGGAATGTAGTTGACAAACAATTCTCCAAGTTTTTGGAGACATTCAGAAAGTTACATATCAACATACCCTTCATCGAGGCGTTGGAGCAAATGTCGTCTTAGTTCAAATTTATGAAGGAGATTTTGGGAAAGAAGAAGAAACTAGCAGAATATGAGATGGTGGCGCTGACTGAGGAGTGCAGTGCCATCCTGCAGAAGAAATTGCCCCCTAAACTCAAGGACCCAGGGAGCTTTACATTGCATTGCACAGTTGGCAGGGTAACATGCAACAGGGCCCTTTGTGATCTGGGGGCAAGTATAAATTTGATGCCTTTGTCGGTGTTTAAGAGGTTGGAATTAGGTGAAGCAAAACCAACCACGGTGAGCTTGCAACTAGCTGATAGAACGGTGGTGCACCCAAGGGGGAAGATTAAGGATGTGTTTGTTAAAGTAGGAAAATTCTTTTTTCCTGCGGATTTCCTCATTCTTGACATGGAGGAGGATGCGGAGATTCCCATCATATTGGGGAGACTGTTCTTAGCAACAGGGAGAGCCCTGATTGATGTAGAAAAGGGTGATCTAACGCTGAGGGTAGAAAGTGAAGAAATGGTGTTTAAAGTGTTTAAACACATTATTAAGCCACCGGTCATGAGCAGGTGCTTTGCAATCAGCACCATCAGAACCTCCTGTGAGCCAGTGCAAGCCAAAACAAGGGAGATAGGCCCACCAAAGCAAGTACGTGATGCTGAACCTCCGCCAAAGCAGGTATGTGCCACTGAACCTTCGCTTGAAAATAACTATAAGAAGAAAAACAGAAGAAGAAAAAGGAGAATGTTAAAAAAATGGATTGGTTGTGGGGTTAATCTACCCAACACCTCTTGATTTAAAGAAGTTGCGTCCGGCTAAAAGACGTTAAAGACAGCGCTACTTGGGAGGCAATCCAAAATATTTTAAATTATTTATTTTAATGTAGTTAGTTTTTACTAAGAACAGTCTCACGGAGGTAGTGTTTGTGTTGTGTTGACAGGTGCAGGGCCAACAAAATTTGGAGGGCGAAAAACTGAAGATAAGCAAAGGGATTTCCAGAAAAACGGGTGAGCGTCGCGGCGCCAAGTAGCAGGGTCGCGGCGCCAAAAGAGCAGAAAGGCGCTGAAGTTTAAGCGTCGCGGCGCCCAGGAGCAGGGCCGCGGCGCAGGAAGTTCAGAATGAGCGCAGTAAATTGGGCGCCACGGCGCCAGTTGCAGGGCCGCGGCGCCGAGGCGGAAACCCAGAAATTAAATAGCCCAAAAACCCGATTTTTCCCCAATCCAATTCAAAACCTAAACCCTTCTTCTTCACAAAACCCACAAAAATCCACCTTTTACCTAAAAATCTTCCATAAACCAAACCCAAACACAACCAAAGTTCTTAAATTCCCTAAACCCTTAACCATCCTAAACAACTACCCTCATCCCATTGCCTCAAATCACCATTAGAAGCAAGAAAACCTTGAAGAACACCGTCAAAGGTAACCTTCGTCTTTTCTTGAAAGCTTTACTGTAGTCAGAGGAGGTAGTAGATTGGAGGAGGTGTTGTATCTGTGAGGGTGTGTTGGGGTGTTGAAATTGGTTGTGATATTTCGAGGAAGAGTATACGAGGTGTGTGTGGGTGTTGTGCAGGATCTTCTTAAGTGAAGTTTGGGGGTGATAGGTGTTGTAGCTGTTGATTGGTGAGTGATAGTGTTGGTTAGCGTTGTTGGTACAAAGGAAACGCTGCAAAAAGTTATCTAAAAATGTCTGCCAGAAAGAAAAGAGTCATATTGGGGTTGAGTGATAGTGGGGTTGAGTGTTTATATAATCTTAACAGGAGTATAAAACGGATTAGTAAACCTGATATCTCCAAAAGAAGAAGAACCATAGTTAATTGCATTAATAAGTAAATAAAGCGGATAGTTGAGGAGATTTGGAAGCCCTATTTCCATTATCTTCGCGCCGGGAAACTACTTAACATCACTCCTGAAAATATGTTGGAGAAGGTGGGGGACGTCTGCGCGGAAACAATCAGATTATCTAGGGGCTAAGCGGGGAATTGATACGAGAAGTTGAATGCCTTGGAAAGGGACACGGGACTTGGTTGGCTCAGTCTATTAGCGAGCAGTAGTGAAAGTGGACTTGAATGGATCTACTTCTCCTCTGCCAGATCGATCTTCATTAAGAGGGTCAACCCTCGTGTGGTTCACCGGTTCCACCGAAAACTTTGACGTCCACAAAAGAATTTCTCTCGAATGACTTTTGTAAATTCCCAGAAGCAGGAAGCATAGGAAAGAGCAGTAAGAGCAAGAGCAGTCCGCAAAGCAGCTGGTTGAAGCATGGCTTGTTAGTCATAATCAACAACTCAAATATCGATCACCAAATAGATAACAAATAATAGAAGTTGGTACTTGAGCACTAATCCCTGAGGACGATAACTCGGTCTTCAAAGACTATATTACTTGACTCGACACGTGCACTTGCGTTAAAGTGTGTGCATAAATCGCGCATCAACAAGTCTCTTTAACTTAGAATATCAAGTCTCTTAACTTAGAATATCAAGTTATCAATACTTTTCTCAAATCAAGTATTCTATACTTTTCAAGTCAAGTAACATATACTTCTTTGAAAACGAGTTACTACACTTTAAAAAATCCATACAAGGATACCAAAATGAAACCGAGTTCATTTAAAACACGTACGTCTACCGTACTATACATTTCATAAGATTCATGCTCAAGAGGATATGAAGAGTTCACATACCTCTTCGGCTTAATCCACTTGCTAACTTGAATTTGCCGCACGTAGAATGCCAACCTCAATAAGCCCTAATAATGTCCAAGCGTAAAAGTCGATCCTTAGCAACTTTATCTTCTTATGTTCCAATCCGCTCCAAGCACTCCTTAGAAGCTCATGGAGAACTCCTCTTCAAGTTCCATCTTCAAAGTTGAAGAACACCCTAAGTTTTCGTCTTGCGACTAACGTGAAAACGTAGTTTTTCCGGAATCTTTCTATTGAGATAACCTTACAATACCTCTAGGAACCTTGGGTTAAAGTCTTGTGAATAATGAACCACAAATGAAATTTTTTGTCTTCCATTTAGGCACAAAGCCGAGAGCTCTCATGAGCAAGACAAGTCTGGAAATATTTTCTAAGTGTTCACTAATCTTGCACTAGCAATGGATATATAATAGAATCAAGGGCTAGGATTAAAACACTTGTGTGGCTTGGATTTGGATGACTAAAATATCAAGGGTCAACTTGCCCACTTGTCTTGCTAGTTCTCGCCCAACATGGGCAATGTGAGGGTGACACGTGTCGCCCTCCGATTGGTCTAAAATATTTCATCTCCCGAAATTTCGATAAATTCTATAAGTCTCAAATATCAAATTCGGGAACCCAAATCTCATTAACGAATAATTTTCCTTCCCGAGGCTCGAAATCATTTTTCGTAGGAAAAAACAATCCTTCTTTCGTTTCCAACTTAAAGTCGTATCTTTTCACGTACATTCTCATAAACACATGTCCTGGAATTATGCGGTGTAAAAATTATCTTATGAGGAGAGTCCTATAGACATACTTTATCGCCAGGTCAGAAGGTTACAGACTAAGGACGTGGCTTCCGTCAAAGTCTTGTGGCGGAATAATAATTGAGAGGAGATTACTTGGAAAGCAGAAGAGGAAATGAAGAAGAAGTATCCTCATTTGTTCCCTACGCCTACAGGTAATTCTATTCCTCGCTTGGCTTATTGATTGGTGTATATTCATGTTTGAGATATTGGGTCCATGTGGGCATCTTTGTGTTTACTAGGTATAGGTTGTTAGGAATAGTTAAAGGAGACTATGCCGAAATTTGTATAGTTTGAGACCTAGTATGAACATTCGGGACGAATGTTTCTAAGGGGGGAAAGATGTTACACCCCGTAATTCCAAGGCATTAATATAAGAACGTACTTAAGGAACTAAGATTTGAATATTGGAAGGATAGTGTAATCACATTTTCTTAAGGTAAATTTTTGGAAAAATGTGAAGACGGAAATCTATTAACTTGGAGTTAGATTCCCTAATATGAATTTATGGACTTAGTATTGTATTATGAAGTCTTGACATTGATAATATGGTGCCCACAAAAAATTTCACAATTTTGTGGGGCCCTTCGATTTTAAGAAATTTTGGCCAAGTATTTAGATATTTTAGTGGAAAGATTATGTGACCAATTGGAGGGTGATATGTGTTCCTCATCCACTTGTCTTTCAAAGGAAATATCTATATAGATAGGAGTATAGCAAGACTTAGACATTTCACATAATATCTCCCTCTCCAAAAAGCTTTCTCTTCTCTCTTCTTTAGCTAGTAAGGCACGATTTTATTCAAGCAAAAGTGCAAGAACAAGACTAAGTTTTTATCCAAGATTAAGCACCCTAATCAAGTTCTAAGCCAAGTTAACTCTCCAAGATCCCTCCAAAATAGTTTTGGACCGAGAGTGGTGTTGAAACCCTAAGCTTGTTTATGAACTTTTTGGAAGTAAATCAAGAAGACAAGATGGTTACAAGCTTGTAGAGGATACATGGGTGTGATTGGAACTTGAAGAAGTGGAGCTAAGACAAAACTGTGGGCCGAAATCGTGTGGACTGTTTTGGGGGGGAAAATTAAGGTAAGATTCTTCTTCCTCTTGAAGTAATGGGATATTACATGTTGTTATAGTTAATAGATGAACTTTGTTAGGAAGAATGGAGAATAAGAAGTGTATGGACAGTTTTTGGGTGTTTGGCCGAAACTAGGCAGTTTTGGGATATTGGATTCGTGGTTATAATTGTTGTTGTTATCTTCACCTATTGCAGGTTAAAATGAAGGAATCTTGTTGTTGATAAATTGTTATGGTTTATATAAACGTGTTGAAACTTGAATTGGATTATAAGGGATTATGAAAAGGGTTATTGTATTGGGGTTGTTTGGCCGAGAATACTATAAAACTGTTGGATATTGTTGTGCAGTTTTAGGGACTATTTTGTGGAGTTGAAATGCTGGAAATTCAGCCACCAATATGCATGTTTAAATGTAATAATTTCTAATGTAAGTCCTAAGGGAATAAGGGTGTAGAAAGGCTTCACTTTTTACCCTCGTTGTTGTTGGATTGTGGACTGATTTTTGTGGACTGGTTTTTGTGGACTTTTTTACGTGGATTATGAGGATGTTTTAAGTGAGAAATAGGTGTGTGAATCACCTTGGTTAACTGTTGGTTGTGCCCTTAATTGGTGCCTTGATTATTGATGAAATTGGCCTTCTTGAAAGGTGGAAAAGTACGTATAAATAGGGGAAGTGCTGCCCAAATTTTTTATAGAAAAGGAGAACCATTACTTGGTATTAACCTACACTAGTAAGCATGAAGTTGATAGAAGTGTTATTGTCATTATAGGTTGAAGTCCTACTTGTGGCGTATTCTACTTAGCGTGTGGTTTAGCCGATAAGGTATGTGAACTCTTCCTTTCTTCTTTTGGCATGAACTTTATAAAATGAGTGTATGGTGGACGTACGTATTTTAAATGAATCTAGACTTCATGTGGTACATGAGGTGGTAGTGACTTGATTTTAAAAGTATACTTGACTTGTTTTTGAAAGTGTAAGCGTCTTAATTTTAAAAGTGTAAGTGTCCTGATTTTAAAAGTGTAAGTTACTTGATTTTAAAAGTGAAAGTGTCTTGATGCTACATGTGCTAGTGTCTTGGGGTTTTATAAGTGAAAGAATGTACGGCGGACGTACATGGTGCTATTGGGTTCACGTCCCTAATATTACATGACATGATAATGTCATGGGTTTTTTCTAAAATGATAGTTTATTCTATTTATTTTAATGAAAGTCAAAAATGATTTAACTTGCATATGGTTGCTCATGATAGCTATTCGTGCAAGTGTTATAATTTCATATCACCGCGCCCCTCACTAGAGGGCCGGAAATATGTATGTATGGTTCCATGGACATGCTTCCATGATGCGAGTAGGTATACTCATGTGGGTCTAAGGACTCATGCGGGTGAAACAGTCTCATGAATATTCCATGGATTAGCTCTCCATGCTGCGGGTATATATAGTCATTGCGAGTCTAAAAGATTCTTGCGGGTGAAATAGTCCCATGAATAGGATATGCATAATGATTTTTATGGGCAGGTGTCCTTGATTTTGACATGACTTTCATATGTTGAAATGGTACAGTTGATTTCATATGTTGAAATGGTACAGTTGACTTTCATTACTCTCATTTTTCATAAGGCACAGTTGTATTGGTAGTTTGATTATCATACTTGTCTCCTTTCATCTTTTGGATTGTTATGATCTCATTTACAGTACTTATTGTTTCACATACTTGGTACATCTTGCGTAGTGACCCCCTTTCCTCGGGGGGCTGCGTTTCATGCCGCAGGCGTAGGTACACAGTTTGGTGATCCTCGCTCTTAGGATCTCTACTCAGTTTTTGGGAAAACTTCATTTTTTCAGAGGCTTGTCATTTTGGTACGGACCCTTGTATTGTAGGCTTATGTACATTCAGGGGTACGGCGGGGCCCTGTCTAGTCATAGTTTAATGTCCAAACTCTTAGAGGTCTGTATTCATATGTGGGCTGGACTTGCGGGAGTTGTATATATTGTTGGCCAGTTGTACTACTGTATTTTCGGGATGTTCCCGTTTATATATATATAGCGACAGCCTCGTCGGCTTGCCTTGTTGCTACATATATAGTTTTCCATATGTTATCTGGCCTATGTGTTATATGGGATGTGAGGGTATAAGAGGGGGGTGCCCAGGTAGGGCACCAGTCGCGGGCCCGGGATTCGGGTCGTGACACGAAGATACATTCGAGGAATGAATTCTACAAGTATTCATGTGTCCATCACGAGTTGCCATAACTTGTAGCAGGTGAGACATGCTACGTCCCTAAGGATATGATGCAGACCACATGTCGATGCATCACATATCATCGATATCCTATTCTCGGTGATCATTAGTCAAGACAACTTAAGAATTGCATTATAATATTAATCTCTCACATTATTAATAACCACGTAGCCTCTAGGGATGCATTTATAGAATATTATAAACAATCAACTAATAATTCAATAACTGCAAATGTCATAATATTAATCTCCGTTAATATAAATATGAATGTGTATAAAATACATTTGCCCTAATATAAATTGTCTCTAGGACATAAATATACTTTCTAACATCCATAATAATTGTGCGCAACCTTGTACTATGGATGTATACTTAGCTTCTATTGTGAATAGCGCTATTGAGCCTTGTCTCTTGTTGATTGACATATTTCAGGTGCTTTTTCTATCATATTTCTCTCCTTCAAAGTCTGCATTTGAGAAACCTTCAAATTTAAAAGTATTAGAATAGGGATACATAAACCATATGAGGTAGTTCCAATAAGATAAGAAATGATTAGTTTAACCGTAGTGATATGAGATTCTTTGGGAGCTAAATGAAATCTGGTAATTTACGTTGAACATAATGTCCGGTCGATTGGGGGTAAGATACAAAAAGGAGTCGATTATGCCATGATAATTGTTTTTCATCTACAGGATTTCCTTCATCATCCTTGTCAAGTGAGCATGTTGCTTACATAGGTGCATTAAGAGCTTTAGCGTCTCTCATTCCAAATTTTTAGATGCATACCTTTGTACATTTGGTATGACATCTTGTTGATGAAATTATAGTCCGAGAAAGAATGTTAATTCTACCATCACGCTCATTTTTAATACACTTTGCATAAAATTTGAAAATTTCTTGCATAAAATTGAGCTAGTATTATCAAATATGATATCAACAACGTAAATCAGAATAATGAAATTATCCTAAGATGAATATATGTAGTGTCAATATTACCTCTTGAAATTCGTATTCAACTAATATTGAATTCAGTCGTTCATATCAATCCCGAAGGCTTGTTTGAGACCATATAAAATATTACTCGAACTCAAAAATATGATAACAAAACGATGAGACATATACCTCTTCATTAATAAATTCATTTAAAAAAGGACATTTGATATCAATTTGAAAAAAAAAATAAAGTCTTTGTAAGGTGTGTAATAATTAATTTCATCAGACCCCAAAAAGGCCAATTAATCTGATTTTAATAGTACAACAATTCAAATTAGAAGTTTTTGAAATTCACATCGTGATTATCGTTAAGAAGCTACAATATCATTTCTTTAACTCTCTGATTTCAAAAGTCACGTCTCTTAATTAAATACTTGTGAAGCAATTAAGAGTATTAACTAGGGTTGGCCAGTGGGTCGGGCCGGGCCCACTGGGATCGAAATAGGCGGGGTCAGGACGGGATCGGGACAGAGAGGAGGGGCGGGGTCGGGCTGAGGCGGGCAAGGCGGAACCGGTACTAGAGGAACGATACCGTGTCCCGTCCCGGTACCGATCCCGGAGGGCAGTTGGTCGGGAAGGGACGGGACGGGCAGGACATTTATTTATTTTTTAAAAAATTTCACTAAATTAAAAATACTAACAAAGTAACATATAGTCATATAGTGATAGTCATATACTCATATTATAGTATTATACTCATATATATTTATAAACTAAATAATTAAACAAAGACAAGAAGAGTGTAAAAAAAAACATCCCAAGGCTGTTTTTGTGTCTCTTATATTATTAATTATTTGATTATTTCATTGAAATATACAAGATTCAGAATTACAATATTGTAGTGTACTGTTGTTGATAAAAATTGCAAAAGACATAGAAAAAATAAATAAAAAACTAAAATTGCAATGAAATATATTACCAATTTGAAAATATTTTTTCTAGTTTCTTTATAATTTCGTGTGGTTCTTCGGTTGGAATTGGTATATCTTGGTCAAATTGTTCCACGTCGCTACTCATGCCTTCAGATAAGATGTCGTTGTAGTTTTCGTCTTCTTCTTCGTTAATCTGTGGGTGACCGCACCTTCTTCGCTCCGCTCGTATCCAATCTCTGAATAGTACCGCCATCTCCAAGCTGTCTCCGGCTAATGAGTGTCTGTGCTCTCCTATTTGAAATCTGCCTGCAGAAAAAGCGCTTTCAGAAGCGATTGATGACGCTTGAATGTTCAAAATATCTCGGGCCATCATTGAAAGTGTCGGAAATGTCTTCTCATTCTGCATCCAATATTTCAGCAAGTCTTCGTTTCCGTCTTCATTGACAACTGCTTGGTAAGGTAAAGTGCCCTGCAAAACAAAAACATCGAACTCGCTAATTTGGTTAGCAGTGTTACCACCACACATTCTATTTCTGAGGCTTTTAATACTGTCAGCAGAAACAACATGTCTTTTTTTAGGTTGTGTTGAAGCAGAAGAAGGTGGTACGAAAGCCGGTTGGTTACTAGCATTTTCTTGCTGGTAATGCCGATATACTTTTTTGCATTCATCTTCTACGCTATCCAACACTTCTTCTAGCGTTTGTTCAATAGGTGACTCAACATTTAAATTTTTAGGAGTTGGAGTGGTAGTACGTCCATACAGTTATAAATATTTTCAATAAGACTTTTACAACCGTCTACTTTAATAGTTGGGTTTAATACAACACCAATAATATAAATAGGGGGAATAGAAATAAAATATTTCTTTAATTTCATAAAAAAAAAATTAATAGTTGCCTTATAAGCAGGTTTTTCCATATATTCTTTAAGAAGTAAAAATATTATAGTTATATAAAACAACATAGTTGAAATAGTAGGATAATATAAAGTAGAAAATTCTTTTGTTGCTCGTTGAAAATTATCTAGAAATACAATTCTTTAATTTTGTCTCAATCATTATCCACAATCATATCAGTTAGATTTTGATTATGGGCGTTAAAAAATAAAGTGATAGGTTTTCTATAGTCATAAGCAACAACTAGTTGGTCATATAAAGAATTTCACCTAGTTGGTACTTCTTCGGGAATTTTTCTGTAAGATAGTCCACAATCGTGACAAATTTTTTTATATTCTTTTTTCTGTTGAATTCTATTATTTTTAAAAATAAAGTTTATAGCAAATTGTATTTTTTCAAGAATATCTTGAAAAAGTGAAAGACCATCCTTTACAACTAAGTTATAAATATGACACACACATTTGATATGAAAATGTTTTGGAAATGACGGAGTTAAAACTTCTTTTAAAACATAAATAACAGAATTGTTAGAAGCTACATTATCTAATGTAATACTCATAACTTTATCAGTTATTCTGTAATAATCGCAAACTAAATAAATATTTTGTGAAATAAACTCACCAGTGTGTTTACTATCTATATATCTATATGCTAAAATACGTTTTTGCATAGACCATTTATAATCTATCCAATGACAGGTTACCGTTAAATAATCATGGCCGTTAGTACTATGACCTATATCAGAAGTTAGAGCGACTTTGCAATTTAAATGATATAATGAATAACGCAAATATTATTGATATTCGTGTGCAAATTTAAACACATCTCTCTTAACCGTTGATCCAGGAAAACCTTTATAAGCAGGATTATACATATCTCTAATATAATGAATAAAATCAGGCGATTCAGAAAATGAAAAAGGCAAATCCTCCACAGCAACTAATTTTGTTAGTGCTTCCCTATCTTTATGTTTATCGTATTTAGACCTCTGACTCCCCGTCATAGGGTTAATTTGACCACTGTACTTTGTCAGAACGATGCGTGAACCTTGTCCCGATTGAGAGGACGCTTGCTCACCATCTTTTTCAATAAGGTATTGGGCATGCAAGACTTTGTGTTTTTGCAATAGGTGTCTTGCTAAACCACCCGTCCCACCATGACCTTGTCCAGTTTTAAAAGTATAAACAGATTTACAAGTTTTACATATAGCTACTTAATTCGGTACGTCCCTGTGAAAATATTTCCATACAACAGATGTTAATGGTCGTTTTGCCGGACCTCGTCTCATACTAGGGGGGGATAGGAGGCATTTCACTAGAGGGTGTATCATCATCTACATTAGTATGTGTAACATCATCTAGAGTGTCATCTAAATTAAAAACTTCTTCATTTTGAGGATAAACGTTTGTATCAAGATCATATGGTATTTCAGGAAACAGTTCAGGATCCATAAAATCATCTTGTCTAGGAATACTAGAAGAAGTACCCTTGCCCTTGCCCTTGATACCCAAGGCCTTGCCCAATTTTTTTTTTGTTCTTTTCATTTTAATTATGGTAATAAATAGTTAAAGACTTAAAAAGTTAAAGATAATGAAATTAAATGTGCTAAATGAAATAAAAACAAAATAATAATTTAATGAGAGAACGAATGTACCAAACGCCGACGTAGAGTCGATGTGTAATCGAGAGAGGTTGAAAATTGAAACTTTGCTCGATAGATTAATTCTCAAGCTAGTTGTCAACTTCACTCCCAATTCTCAAATTAATAAATAGAGTGAATATGTAGTAGACAATGTTGTATAGAGATTGATTGATTGAGATTTGAGAGATTAGAGATTGTAGGAAGATTTGTGAGAAATAAGAAGAGAAAATGAGGTATTTATAATTGAAAAATTGGGTTAAAATGTAAATATAATAACTTAAGGGTTAAAAATAAATATAAAAGGGGTAGGGGGGTTGGGGGAGAGGGGGAAGCCAAAAATGGCCGTTGTCTAACGGCCAAAATGTAAAATGACCGTTATTGCAACGACTATTTTTGGCAAGTGGTTGTTTTTGGGCGGGACTGGAGCGGGACCGGGACGGGTCCTAGCGGGACCAGGTTCTAGCGGGACTGGGTCGGGCGGGACCATACCATGTCCCGTCCCGGTTCGAGCCCCGGACCCGCTAATTTTTTTTTTAATTTAATCGGGACGGACCCGAAACGGACCCGGACCGGCCCGGCCCACTGGACAACCCTAGTATTAACAATGACGGTAATGACTGATTAATATAGAATGAGTAATGGTGAATTATTTGAATGAAAGAAATGGAAGGTTCTGTGACCTGAAGCAAATTAATATATCTTTGAATGTGGAAATAATAGAGGATTAATTCCACCTCATTCTTCATATTTTCCTCTCTTTGGATAGCATATTATATCCAGCTTTTGAGTTTCTTCCAGATTACAATTTATTTGTATTCTTTTCTAATCAAGTTGAAGTCACTTTCCGATAATTCAAAGTTAGATAAGTTGGCGTTATATCTGCAACCCGCTGGACAACAAAGAAAAAGAAAAGGTCAGCGACAATATGAGAATAAAAAGATTTATTTTCTTCAAAATTCACCATCTGCCCTACTCTATTTCAATTTTTAACAAAACTAATTTTGCCATGCCCCGCCCTGTCCTGCCCCGTTAAGAGTTTGCCCTGCCCGACCCCGTTAAGATCTTGCCCTACCCCGCCTTGCCCCAATTGTCATCCCTATTTCAATGAGATCAATTTCTATCTTCACCATTTAAGCATAAAAATACAATAAATATAACGGTAAAAAAAATTAAATGTTGTTTTTATTTGAAAGCATATTTTCATGGAGAAGCTACAATTATGTTTTACATGCACATTTGATATTGTACAAAATAATTGTTGCAATGGAATAATAAAAATGTGTTCATAACTAAACATATAAAATGTTTTCATATATATTTTAAAGCAATTTAAAATAAAAAAATTAAATTAAAAACACATTTTTGTAAAAACTCAAGAATGATTTTTTATACAATCATTTGGTATCCGGTACTCTAATTTAAATGGTGAAATTTGTTCACATTGTACTACCTGACTACTTCAACAAACATCTTTATAACAGTAATATTTTTAGTTGTTATCGCGAGATATTATTATAGAGAATATATAATATATTATAATATAAAAGTTAGTTTCAAAAAAACATGAATGTTATAGTGAAATGTTATATAATTCTTATAGAAAGGTCTGATCGTATGTCACACCCTAATACTAGGGTGGGACGTGATTGACACCCAACCCTTACTACCCGTTGAGTGAACCATGTACTAACTAACCGAAGGTCTGTGTTGATCTTAGTAATAGATATAAAGCCAACGTCTTGATTAAACATGTTCAAGCAAATTAAATAAGGAACATAAAATTCAAAGTGTCTATAAAGCTAACATGATGTCTAGTCATGAGCCTCTAACTGAATACGAATACATAAAGCTTTGGGGCATTCCCCGAGAAAAAAATGTAAATGTCAAAGTAAATATGATTGGAAATGATCTACTACCAATGAGATGAATCAACGGAGCCTGCTAACTGAGTCTAGAACATCTGCCTCTAGCCACGTTCTTCGTTACCTAGAAACTCAACACCTATCACACGATGTGACAGACCCAAACGGGCTAAGTATCTCCAATGATACCCAATAAGTCTCATAGATTACCTCCTAAAAAGGTGAAGGTAAACTTTCTGGGGGTAAGAACATAATATATAAGGAAACACGATTTACAAATATCATTAAAGTCAAATAAAGTCTGGAAATTGAAAGATAATTAAGATTGTAAGCTGATAACTAAACTGAGTCTAAAACAAATAAGTAAAGTTGAAGCTTAAAACAGAATTATTTTTAAAGAAATGACTTTTTTGAATAAAATAACATTTCACATAATGACCTGCGTACCTGAGGATCTGGAAACACGCACGGGGAAGTGTTGGTCTATCTCCCCAATAAACAATTTGACTGTCACGCCCCGAACCCCGGACCCGTGACTGGTGCCCTACCTGGGCACCCTTCTACCTTAACAACACAAGTAAACTGCGGAATTTAAATAACACCTCATTTTTGTTTTTTAAAACCAACGTACGTGCAAGGGCAAAGCCGACAAGGCTGCCATATAATATACATAATCAAAAGACACTACACTGTACATGAGTCTAATCCCACATATGAATACAGACCTCTAAGAGTTTTACTGAACTATGACGGGACAAGGCCCCGCCGTACAATCGCATAAAAGCACATCAAGGATCTATACCAAAAGATAAACTCTGAGCAGATGGAGCTATCCAAAAACTACGGCGGTCCTACACTGCAGATCACCAAAGCTGCGTACCTAAACTGCGACATGAGCGGCCCGAAGGAGGTCGATGCGAAGAATGTACCAAGTATGTGAAAGCGATGAAATCAGTAATGAAATCATAACAATCTAAACAAAACAGGAGACATGTATGATAGCCAACCTACAGTACACAATACATAAGCAGTCATATCAAGTCAGGGACGCATGCCCTCAAAGTCATTACTCAAATATAACCATGGGTCTCACACCCATAATATCAATCATGCCAGTGGAATCCTTTCTCACTGCCGGCAGTCCATGATATAATACAACATCAGTAAGTACACTGAACCTTGCAATCATGAGAGTAATGCAATCCTTTTTTATCTTTTAAGTTATGTCTTTAACAATGAGAATTACTGTTCCACTTTAAATCATACACACACTGCACCCTTTCATTAATGAAATCACTACCGTTTCAAAATATGAAGGCCGTGCCAGTGCCAGGGTCAACCACCCTCTGTGTTATAATGCAACCTATCATAGGACTATTTCACCCGCAAGGGACTATTTCACCCGCTTAGGTCGTGAGGACCCGCAATGAGTCATCGGTACACGATACTCGCATCACGGATAGCTAATCCATGGCTTATATATATCCCGGGAATTTAACCGCGAGTCAAATCGACCCAGCGTGAGTGTGTACCACTCACCCCCATGGGGAGCTAACCCATGGTATCCTTGAAACAAGTTGCCGGCCCTTTATGGAGGGACGCGGAGATGTGGAGATATGACACTTGCACGAATGTCTATATGAGTAACCCATATGCAAGCAAACCAAGACAAAACCATATCTTTACACAAATCAAGACAATTATCATGCCTTTCTTTTTGTCATAAACCAAGACAATACCATGTCTTTCCTTTTTACACAAACCAAGACAATACCATGCCTTTACACAAACCAAGACAATACCATGCCTTCTTGTTACATAAACCAAGAGAAATCCTTATTTAAGCAAGTCAAAGTACTTATCAAGGCACACATAGAATAATTCTCATTTAAACAAGCCAAAGTACTTGTACTATCAAGGCACACATAGAATAATTCTCATTTAAACAAGCCAAAGTACTATCAAGGCACAAATGGAAAAATTCTCATTTAAACAAGCCAAAGTACTACGTATGTACATTCTTTTCAAAAGACTCATTTTTATGTAAAACCCCAAGATACTAACACCCGTAGTATCAAGGCATGTCTATTTTTCAAAGTAAGTTACTACACTTTTAGAAAACTCATTTCAAAGCTTGAAACCAAGTTACTTCAAATTTTCACAATCTAGGCAACTTATGCCCATTAATCAAAATAGACAACTTTCTTAACTTTCCATAAAGCCGTTATAACCAACTTCCCATAAAGCCGTTATAACCCTTTATGGTTTTAGACATATTCATTCCTTTTATAACCAAGAGACTTATACTTTTAAAACCAAGTATCACATACTTACAAATCAAGTTTCTTAACTTTCAAAATACTTCAAGTCTCTTAATCTTTAGAAATCAAGTTTCTTAACTTTCAAAATACTTCAAGTCTCTTAATCTTTAGAAATCAAGTTTCTTAACTTTCAAAATACTTCAAGTAACTCACACCTTTAAAACAAGTTACTTCTCTTAAATCATGTCATTTCTCCTCTTTTAAAACAATTAAGTAAATCACTCATTTGACTCCCCTAAAGTCATTATAACAACTTTTAGGTTTTGGAACTAAGGCACTAGCCAAAAGATTTGGAAACCACTTCCTTTTCAAGACTCTATGTACTTTAAGTAAAATACTTTCACTTTTAAGAATCCAAACTTCACTAAGGAAATGGATTATAACAACTTACAATTTAAACATCAAAGTACAATCAAGGAAGCACATAGAACAAATTCTATATTAGGCAATCCAAGTACAACCAAGGAATGGATCATTTAAGGAGTAGGACTTACTTTCTTTATCTTAAGGAATCATGCTAGAAGAAGAGGAGATGGTTCACATACCTTTTCGGCTTAATCCACAAGCTAAGTCGAATACGCCACACGTAGAATTGTCAACCTATAATGGCCACAACATGACTATCAATTTCTAGCTTCTAACGTAGAATAATACTAAGTATACGGTCTCTTATTCTACGGAAAATCGGGCAGCACTTCCTTTGTTTCTACATACTTCGCCACCTTTTTCAAGGCCGAATTCAATAACCAAACATGCCACATTTAAGGCTCAACATACCAACCAATCAAAGGGGATTACACGCCTTACAATACGTGTAAAATTCCGCCCCACAATTCATACCAAATAGTTTAATAACCAAGCCATTCTCGGCCAACATATACAACAACACTAAGTCCTTTCCAATTCTTTTTCAATCCAAGTTCTTAGGTCTAACATGTTATATAGGCATAGGCAACTTAACAACTAATATTCCTTCTTTATATAACATGTGACAACTTAACTAATAATCAACTTGAATTGTAATCTTAAGGCTAAACATGCTAGTTTTCGGATTAGGGTTCCAATAGCCAATACACTTATCAAACTTCATATTAAATACCTCATGCTTGCTAATATCCATAACTATAATGATAAGTAAACTTTAATTGCTAAAACGACAAGATTTATACCTTTACAAGCCCTTAAAATTTCCAAGATTCAAAGTCTCTCCTTAGCAATTCTTAGCTCCTTTCCTTTACGCTCCAATCCGCTATTTGAAGCCTTTAGAAGCTCACAACCAACTTCTCTTCCAATTCCAATCCAAACTTGTGAAAACGACTTTGGTTTTCGCCTTGCGACTAACGTGAAAACGTCGTTTTTCCGAAATATTTCTATTGAGATATCCTTACAATACCCTTAGGGACCTTGGGTTTAAGTCTTGTGAATAATGGATCAAAACTACAAAATTTTGTGTGGATATGATGACAAAGCCGAGAGCAAGTCTTGAAGAACAAGAATGTGTGAAATAATTCTAAGTGTTGAAGAGCTAGTCTTGTACTAGTGTGGTATATAAAACACAATGGAGGGTTTATATTGCAACACTTGAGTGGCTAGGATGAAGAACACTTGGATAAAAGCCAAGTGGACAAGTTGACAAGTCAACAATCTCAAGCTTGAAGACTTATCATCCACAATTGTCAAATGACCATTCTAACCTTGCTAATTTTCGTCCAAGACCATGTGGAGGAGGTACCACGTGTCGCCCTCTCATTCGTCCATAAAATTCTGTAATCCTCGTGGGCCCCACAAAACGTAAAATTCCTCGGGTGGGCCCCACGTGACCAAATCCGTAAAAATAAATTTCCATAATGTTAATAAGTTCCATACTCTTCAAATAATGCATTTTGAGAATCCAATTCTCAACAACGAACATTTTTCCTTTCCGATGTTCGGAAGATTTTCCGTCGTAAAAACAATTCTTTCTTTCGTACCAATTTCCAAGTCTTGATTCCTTACGTACATTCTCTTATACATGTCTTCGACTTACGGGGTGTAACATTGACCCTATGTATGTGAGGATCTAGCAACACGCACGGGGGAGTGTCGACCTATCTCCCCAGCAAAACATTTGGCTCTACGTACGTGAGAATCTGGCAACACGCACGTACCTCCCCAACAAACAATTTCCACTATGAGCGTGTGGGTAGCTAACCCTGGCCGTCGTGGCTCTCACGCAAGGGGAGGTCGTCTAGCTCTCCCATCTGAGTCTGGATGTGATAACATAAATAAATATAATTTGCAAGCAATTGCATATAAATGAAGTGTTACAAATAAACATATATTTCTTAAAAAATTGAGTCTAAAACCATATAACACATACAAAACATCAAGCAACATGTTAAGAGATTTTTGCACTACTATGTATGACTGTTATGAATAAGAACGAATTGCACTGAGTACTTAATGACAAGAATTTTGTCAGAAAATAAACGCAACAACGGAGATAGTAAAAAACTATTATAAATGCTTTGAAAGGATAAACAATAACGATTGCAACAAGTTTTTAGTAATTACGGGTTTTGTCAACAAGCCTTTGAATTCTTGAATCAGTCTTGAATCTTCGTTTTCTATTGCCGAAAGCTCCTTGAATCTTGATAACCTGAAATCAAGAGACACTAAATCCTTACTTGTTACAACTGTGTTGAGTCGAGTGTTAGCACTCTGTCCTTAAGACAAGATTGTCCCGTATATATCCTTTTACGTTAATGGACAATAATCACCAAAGATAAAACAACATCTAACAAATGAGCAAAGGAAACTCAAGTGTTTCTAAAGAAGAAGTTTGAGTGTTTGAAATATGCTAGAAAGGAAGAAGTTCAGAAAATCTGATTGTAAGTTTCAAGTATAAGTGTTGAACTATTGAGCCAAAGGCCTCAGTTTATAGCAGTGTAAGAGGGGCCTCTTAAAAACCCCATGTAATGGCCATTTAAATTCCATGTAATGACCACTTAATCCACCAAATAATGGCTGATTTATGGAGGAAAAACTGACATTTGAATGCTCCAAAACGTCCTCATAATCAGCCAAACTTTTGGACTTCCGTCACACAGACACTGCCTAGGTAGCGCCACTGCTGCAGTAGGCAAATGACCAATTAGCACCACGGCTCAGCATTAAGGCGCCGCAGCCCTAGTAGTGGTGGCGTCACGGCGCCCCGGCACCGCGGTGGTGTCGTGGCCCTTTTCCGGCCCGTTTCAATCTTACACTTCGCAGTGGCCCTTTTCGAGTCATAATTAATGGGATAACCTTAATTCCACATTAATAAATTTCCAACAATCCCCTCTTTAAAGAGATTTTGGCGTACTCACAATTTACCTTTCTAGTAATCTTTCGGCGGACTGATGTTGCATCAAGAGATGTAGATTCCACTTTGAACCTTCCTTAGTTGAATACTATCGGACTTACTTACTGCGCTGTGAACGTGATGTCTTGAACTTTCAGTTCTTAATGTAAGCCAAGACAATGGTACCAATACAACAACTTTCCTTACTCTGTTCTTCTTAATATTTTATCCGTTGTGGTCGTGGACACACTTGGCTTCTTAAGTGCGTTCATTTGAGACGGTCTGTCCTTGCACTTAAATAGGTGGTCTCCTATAAGGTTTTCTGTTATACTCCACTTCACAAGTGTTAGGAACTATTAAATGTTTCCCCAAACCTAACCACAAGCAGTGAGGATCATTAAAAGTTTTGAAAACTTAACCTCTACCCACCATGCAGGTAGCACTTTAATGTCTATTGCGGGAACGACTTTGGATTCATGTTTCTTTACAGAAATCATCATATGAAATGCTCTTGCTTCCACCGAAGCGCTCAACTGAACCTTTTGCAGCTTAATTTTCCAATTGAGCCAAATTCTTGGGATCTCCAGTCGGTATGGTTGGATTACCACCACAAAGGATCGTATTGTTTGGGTTTACGCCCATTCCCCTAAACAGGCAGAACTCTTGATCTTCGAGTAGTCCATTAGTTAGAGAGTCCGCTATATCCAACGGTCTTATGTCTCTGACTAAAATGTCCAGACACTGTCATATGTACCTACAGTGTATAACTGACAAAGGCACGGGTTTCTCCCAATAAGGGACATCATCTAAGAGGTCGTAAAGTTACTCAACTTCTTTTCAGGATTTGTCCAAAGTGATAAATTCATATTCCATCACGATGGCCGATGCACTTTTGGTTAGAGGATTTTGAAAGACATACCATACACATCCACTTGTGGCTTTGGTGTTCTTCAAGTCTGATGTTCAACTTCCATCACTGTGTTCTCCCAGAACCACTGGACATCCAGAATACCATAATCCGTAGATAAGTAAATATTTCAGATATCGTCATATCCGATTTAACGCCTTCTATCGATCATATCCAGAATCACGAGTGAACCTTATTTCAACTGATTTCCTCTGTAAGTCGATACCGAGTCGGTTTTAGTGTGTAAAATATATTGAACTATATGTGACCTGCGCATATCGCTCCTGGAATACGGGCGCACCATGATTCCAATCAATTCTACGATTCATATACATTGGTGACTTCAACGAGACTGTCAAACTTCTCAAACTTTCTCAACACATCCTCGATGTAGAGAGACTGAGATAAGACCAGTCTGTCAGACGTCTTAGAGATGTTGATCCCTAAGATGACACATGTAATACCCATATCCTTCACATTCATTAATAGAGAAACCCTTCGATAGTAGAGTACTACCAAAGTTTTTGTACCATTGCTTCGGGGTATGTTTCAACCCGTCCAGAGTTTTGACAAGTCGACATACTTTTTTCTCTTTCCCTGGAATTATATACCCCTCGGGTTATTTCCATATAAATATCTTCTTCCACTTTCAGACTGCGGATTTTCCAATCGTTGGCTTTCTAACTTCAGAGTCAATATTCCTGTAGTCAGACTCATTATTTCTGTTATATTTGAACCTTCATGGACAAAAATGTAAACATTTCAAGGACCACAACGAAATTTCAGGAAGAAGCCCAACAGTCCATCAAACCAACTCTCTGGTTAGGAAGGTTATTTCAATATCCATGCCACGCAAAATACAGAGGCCCTATATGTCAAGCTATTCACAGGGGAACATGTGTCCAAGTAGCTGAGGCCATATACTCAACAGTAGATCCATCTGCTTTGTACTCAATTTGAGTATCCACTTTTACAACCCGAAGGTTCTTTGTCAACCATAACAAAAGTATGGTTCTATCTGATGGAGTATATTTCTCTCTCTGTAGCTTCTTTCCAAAGTAGCATTTTTAGAGATGACAATTCTTTGTTAATTGTCCATGGTTCATTCTCAATCATACAAGCTAGAAGGCCCGGAATAAGTCTGTTTCCCCTCTTGCTCTATCTTGGTTCAACATCTAGAATCCTTGAGTTTTGAAGATCTGAGAGATCAAGTTCCGGATAGTTAGCAACTTCTGAGTCCTGTAGATCTGGAATGTCTAGTTTCGAACTATCAGGCACTCACAGGTTCTTGTTAACCTCGAGGAATTACTTATTTTTCCTTCTCAAGCAAAATTGTCTTCAAAGAATTCAACATTATTTGACACCAAGAGGTGATAAGCACTATTGTTATTTACAGATCCAGTGTATATGCAATCTACAGTATTAGGTCCAGCTTGACCTATTTCGGTATTCTAAACTCTGCCAAGCCACCCCACACACATTGTCACGACCCGACGGGCCGCGACTAAACGCCCTAATGACGCCATTATACTAACCTATCACACAAAATCCAACTAACACTTGAGGAATATAAAATCCGGCAGCATAATGCTGCAATCATAACATATATCATAATAGGCAAGCCGACAAGGTTGCCTTTACACGAGAATGTATTTGTCTCCTGATGAGTCACAACTAGCCAACAAAATATAACAGGCAAGCCGACATGGCTGCCACCAAATAGTATCACATATACACGGGAACGTCCCAACACAGAGTACAACAACATGGCTGACCAAAACAGATTATAACTCTACATAAGTGCAACCCACAACTGTCTACAGACCTCTACGAGAATGTCATATGACGGGACAGGGCCCCGTCGTGCCCCTAAATATATACATAAGTCTAAAAAGAGGTTTTGTACCAAAAAGACAAAGCTCTGGATCAAAGGAGCTTCCCAACCAGCTGAACAGGAGTCCTAGGCCTGAGGATCACCAAACTGAGAACTTATACCTTCGGGCATGAACACAGCCCCCGAGGAAAGGGAGTCAGTACGAAATAATGTACTGAGTATGTAAAATATGAAATATTGTAAGAAAGATCATAAGTGCCCAATAGATAACAGGAGACATGTGTAATAATCAGAATCCAAATCCAACTGTGCCTTATAGAAATAAGGGTCATGAACTTATATATACCGTACCCGGCCCCCCAATGAAGGTCTCGGTGTGAATGAAACCATATACACATATATACCGTACCCGGCCCATTATGGGACTCAGTGTGAAATCATATACGTACCGTACCCGGCCCATTATGGGACTAAGTGTGAAATCATATGCATGCCGTACCCGACCCATTATGAGACTCGGTGTGAACTCCTCATTCGACTCTTAATAAAATCATTAAACCAAACTCTTTTACTGAAAATCTAAGGCACTTCTCATAACTCATCTCATTCGGAATAAGACTGTATAGAAACCATGTACGTCCGTCGTACGTTTACTTGATAAAAATCAAGCCAAAAGAAAGAAAGAATAGTTCACATACCTCGTCGTCTATATCAACTCGATAGTCTAACAATCACCTCGACTAGCACCTTGACCTATAATAATAACAACATTCCTTGTCAACTCTATGATTTCTCACGTAAGTTATATTGAAAGGCGACTATCATATTCTATAAAAATTTGGACAGCACTTCCCTTGTTTATATGCACAACCACAATTTCCAAACCAAGCCAACAATACCAACAACAAGTCATAACTTAAGAATATAAGCACTATAATCTCAGATATTCTATTTACGTCATCATAACACATTCCTTCTCTTTTACATTTATGCAATATCACAACTACGACAACAAGTAGTGCAAGTCCTACAATTTTCAACATAATATCCTTTTTACTCTCTAATCCTTTAAAACATGTATTAGTAATTACCACGACATATATATACATGTTTATAATCAAATCTCCAATATTTAAACATCACAAAAATCTGCCCTTAGTACCTCACAACAATGTCCACGTTTTCATACAAGTCTCGACCAATAAGGCTTAATTTCCAACGTTACTTTCCTAAATCCTTACAATCCAATTCATGTTTCAAAACTTCCATTTAATCAATTACAACTTATATATCAAGATTTATTTTCAATCTCAACATGCAATTAGTGACAAGAATAGCAACAACCATAATCAAAAACCTGAAGTAATAAAACAACCCACAATCGGTCACTCCAACTTCAACAACACCAACAATAATCACATGCAACCTCTTAATTCCAATTCTTCTTTAACATGGGTTTATCCCTTAACTATAACATCAATTAATCTACCAAATATTTAATGAAAAGGATAATTTTTACCTTTCAAAGAAGCCCAAAACAGTCTCCACGATTTTGTCCATTGTTTTATCGATTCTTGCCTAATGTTTTGCCCAATTCTTCACTTTTTCAACTCCAATCTGACATGCATGAATCCCACATTGTTAATCCATCATTTCCTATGTTTTTCTTCCAATAAAAACCCATCCCAAAAATTAGAAAATTGGGGCCTAGGTCACGGCAACGGTGACGTTTTTCTCATTGTTTTTGGAGTGATTTTTAGCTTAGATTGTAGAATAATTAATCTTGTAATGGGGTTGATACAATTCTTGAATTTGGCTATAAAGAATGAGGTGTGTTTTTGGTTGAAGAGGAGAAGAGATTTGAGTGAAAGTGGGTTTTTTGAAATGAAATGGAAGATAAAGGATTTTTGTTAATAAAATCTGAAAGTTATTATTTTTTTAATTTACACATTGGTCCCAAGTCCCCCAATTAATAAATTTTAATCCCACTTCTTTTAATTTCCAAAAATTTCATAAGGTCTCGTATTCTTCATGTCATAATTCTTATAATACGACACTAATCTCTAATGGGAATGTATATAACTATCATTCTTAATTTCCTTTGACACGCTCATAGTAACCAAAAAAAAATCCGGAATCACATCCTTAAGTATATTAATTTCCTTAACGATGTTCTTAATTATCGCCTTAAACTTACGAGGTGTAGCATCTTTCTCCACATAGAAACATTCGTCATCGAATGTTCATTATAAGTCTTATGCTAGAAAAATTTCGGCAGAGTCTCCTTTATAACTATGTATATCCACCTATATTCAGCAAACCAACAGGTGCCACACAGGGCCACAAGATATTACACATATACAATTCACCAATCACTATAATCAAATAAGGAGTTAAATTGAATTACCTGGAGGCATAGGGAACAAGTAAGGATACTTCTTCTTCATTTCATCTTCTGCCTCCCAAGTCATTTCCTCCCTATTGTTGTTTCGCCACATTACCTTGACGGAAGCTACATCCTTCGTCCGTAATCTCCTGACCTGGCGGTCAAGTATGGCTATGGGATTTTCTTCATAGGATAGCTCCTCTGTCACCTGGACATTATCTACTGGGAAGACTCTGGAAGTATCACCAATGCACTTACGTAGCATCGATACGTGAAAGACTGGGTGTACTGCTTCCAAATCAGAGGGTAGATCCAACTCATAGGCAACCTTGCCTATCCTACGAATGATCTGATAAGGCCCAATGTATCTCGGGCTAAGCTTCCCTTTCTTACCAAACCTCATCACACCCTTCATGGGTGACACCTTCAAGAACACCCAATCATCAACCTGAAACTCCAAGTGTCGGCGTCGGTTATCAGCATATGACTTCTGACGACTCTGGGCTGCTAATAATCTCTCCTGAATGAGCTTTACCTTATCCACAGCTTGCTGAACCATGTCTGGGCCGATCAACTTAGTCTCACCTACATCAAACCAACCAATAGGCGACCTGCACTTCCTCTCATATAAAGCCTCATACGGGGCCATCTGGATACTAGATTGGTAGCTGTTGTTATAGACAAACTCAATGAGTGGTAAATGATCATCCCAGCTACCTCTGAAGTCAATAATATAGGCTCTCAGCATATCCTCTAGTGTCTGAATAGTACGCTCTGCCTGCCCATCCGTTTGAGGATGAAATGTTGTGCTGAGACTCACATGTGTCCTCAATCCCTTCTGGAATGATCTCCAGAAGTTAGCTGTAAACTGAGCTTTTTGGTCTGATATAATGGATGTGGGAACCCCGTGCAGTCTCACTATCTCCCTGATGTACAGTCTAGCATAGTCCTCAGCTGAGTAAGTAGTCATAACTGGAAGAAATGGGCTGATTTCGTCAGCCTATCCACGATAACCCATATGGAATCACACTTCCGCTAAGTGAGAGGTAAGCCTGTAATGAAGTCCATATTGATCATTTTCAACTTCCAAGTCGGTATCTCTATCTCCTGTAATGATCCACCAGGCTTCTGATGCTCGACCTTAACCTGCTCGGGCACTGGGCAATAAATTCTGCTATGTCTCTTTTCATGCCATCCCACCAATACAAGCATCTAAGGTCATGATACATCTTCGTCGACCTTGGATGAATGGAATAACAGACATTGTGTGCCTCTCCCATAACCTGATGTCGTAGCCCTGCAACATCAGGTACACATAGCCTACCTTCATACATTAGCACACCATCAGAGGTCACCTTAAATAAAGTTTTCTCCTTTCGGAGAGCTGCATCTCTATACCGTGCCAGAACAGGATCCTCATACTGATGTATCTTTATTGCTTCTATGATAGAGGACTCGGAAACTTCTCAAACAAGAACTCCACTATCACCCGAATCCGCCAACCGGACTCCAAGACTAGCTAGCCTGTGTATCTCATGAACCATCTCCTTTCTGTCTGGCTGTACATCTGACAAGATACCCATAGATCTTAGGCTAAGTTCATCTGCCACAACATTGGCCTTCCTGTGGTGGTACAAGATATCAACATCATAGTCCTTTAGCAACTCTAGCCACCGTCTCTGCCGTAGGTTCAACTCCTTCTGCTTAAAGATATATTGGAGACTCTTGTGATCCGTATAAATATCAATATGAACCCCATACAAATAATGTCTTCAAATCTTCAAGGCATGAATCACCGCTGCTAGCTCCAAATCATGAGTAGGATAATTCTTTTCATGCTTTCAGAGTTGTCGGGAGGCATAAGTTATAACTATGTCATGCTGCATCAACACACAACCAATTCCAACACCTGAAGTATCACAATAAATAACATACCCATCTGGTCCTTCAGGAAGAGTCAGAACTGGAGTCGTAGTCAATTTATCCTTCAACAACTGGAAACTGTGCTCACAAGCATCCGTCCACTGGAACTTAGCTGCCTTATGAGTTAGCCTAGTCAAAGGCGCTGAGATCGAGGCAAACTTCTCTACAAACCTCATGTAATACCCTGCTAGCCCCAGAAAACTACGTATCTCAGTAGGTGTAGTAGGTATGGGCCAAGTCTTCACTGTCTCAATCTTCTGTGTATCCACTCGAATACCATCAGCCCCGATAATATGCCCCAAAAATGCCACTGAGGCCAACCAGAATTCACACTTAGAGAACTTGGCATACAATCGCTGGTCTTTGGAGGACCACTAAATCTTGTCCTCAGATAGTGCGTGCTCACTCTGAACGGGAATAAACCAGGATATCATCAATAAATACAATGACAAACATGTCTAAGAACGGTCTGAATACCCGGTTCATCAAATCCATGAACACTTCTGGAGCATTGGTCAGTCCAAAAGACATCACCCTAAACTCATAATGTCCATATCGGGTTCTGAACGCTGTCTTTGGAATATCTGCCTCCCTTACCCACACCTGATGATAACCTGACCGCAAGTCTATCTTTGAGAAACACTTAGCACCCTGCAACTAGTCAAATAAATCATCAATCCTGGGGAGAGGATACATGTTCTTGATGGTTACCTTATTCAGCTGACTATAATCAATACACATACGAAGCGAACCATCTTTCTTTCTTACAAATAATATTGGTGCTCCCCAAGGAGATGTACTAGGCCTAATGAAGCCCTTTTCTAGCAAGTCTCTAAGCTTCTCCTTCAACTCCTTCAACTCTGCAGGTACCATTCTATAAGGAGGAATAGATATGGGTTGAGTACATGGCAACACATCTATATTAAAATGTATCTCCCGCTCTGGAGGAAGACCTGGAAGATCATCTGGGAATACATCCGGAAACTCACTAACTACCGAAATTGACTGAAGAGCCGGTACCTCCACTATTGTATCACGCACCCGAACCAAATGATAGATACAACCCTTTCTGACCATATTCCTTGCCTTAAGGTATGAAATAAACTTACCCCTCGGCGATGTTGTATTCCCCTTCCATTCTATAACTGGCTCGTCTGGAAACTGAAATCGAACCAACTTCTCTCTACAATCAACGTTGGCAAACAAGAAGCCAACCAGTCCATACCCATATTGACATCAAAGTCAGTCATATCCAACTCTATCAAATCTTCTAGGGTATGACGGCTACATATCACTACCGAATAATTTTTATATACACGCTTAGCTATAACCAAATCTCCTACCGGTGTAGCTACCTCAAATGGCTCTATCGACTCAGGTTCAATCCCTATTTTACTAGCAACAAGAGGAGATATGTAGGACAAAGTGGAACCTGGATCTATCAAAGCATATACATCACAGAAAATGACCGATAATATACATGTGACAACATCTGGTGACGCCTACTGATCACGTCTACTAGCCAAAGAATGAATGTGGTTCGAAGGAACGCCAGAACTAGAAACTCTGCCACGACCTCAACCACGGCCTGCTGGAGCCTGAATACCTTGCCCGGTGGGGCGCATAGCTATAGACGATGACGAACCAGCAACCGACCCCGTAGGCCGATCCATACCGCCTGAACCACCTCTGGACAGACATTCCCTCATCACATGGCCTTGACGGCCGAAAAAATAACAAGCACCTGTAGAAAAATGGCATTCCCTAAAATGGGACCTACCGCACCGAGAACATGGAGGCAAAATTGGCCTCGACTGAGTAGAGCCCATGTTCCCCTGAGAACCTGAAGCCCTGACTGGCTCCTAAATACCCTGGACGGTCGAATCTCCTACCTATGGACTGTAGGAGAGCACTCTGTGCTGGCTGGGATGCGTATCTAACTCTTTGTTGAAATTTGCCGCGAGACTCACCGTAATAAAGCTGACCTAGCCTCTTATCTTTGGTCCTGTCATGACCTTTGTCTGGTTGTCGCCCTCTATGTCGGTATTCAACCCCCTGTGCATATGCCTGGATACGAGCAATATCCATACCCGGCTGAAGAGCCACCGCCATACAACCATCGATCAAATAGTGGTCCAGCCCCATCACATATCGGTGTACCCTGTCTGCCATATCTGCTACAATAGTGGGTGTGTATCTGGCCAATGAATCAAACTCAAGGATGTACTCTCTAATGCTCCTACAGCCCTGCCTCAAGTTTAGGAACCTATCAACTCTGGCTCTCCTCATCTCTAGAGGTAGGAAGTGGTCAAGGAAAGCATCTGTGAACTCGTCCCACACGGCTGGAGGAGCACCCTCGCCCCTAGATAGCTTTCACGACTCATACCAGTTAATAGTTACATCACGCAACCGGTATGAAGCCAACACGACAGACTGAGTCTCTGAAGCCTTAATCACCCTCAACATACGTTGTATCTGTCGGATGAACTCCTGTGGATCATCCTCGGGCCTTGACCCGAAAAACTCTAGTGGACCACAACTCAAGAAATCACGGACCCTCAAACTACCTGCTCTGGGGTCAACTCCTGGTCCCTGTCTATATGTATGCGCTGCCACTAACCTAGTCAGCAGCTGAACCGCATCCTCGTAGCTCGCTGCCACGGCGAGGAGCTAGAGGCTCGAATCTTTGGGGTCCCAGCCCAGTGATGTTGCCCCCTGAACTGGGGCCTCTGGAGGTGGTGATGAGGCAGAGCTCATCGACTGGGGTACAATCTCCGGCGTAGATTGAATACGGGACCTGGTAACTCTCTAGGCCCGACTAGTATCCCCCGCCACTGATTTGCCCTTCTGGGACGATGTCGTCTTCTTCAGAGGCATAACTGTAAACATAATAAGTCGTCAGAAGGGGATTATCCTAATAACATAGCTCTATTGCACGATCTAAAAGATGGAAGAATAGAAACCAATCCTAAATGCCAAGCAGCCTCCTACGCATAAGTATGGTACACAACATACCCATACACAAGACTATACTAGACACGGTGTGTAGACATTCCGAGGACTAACTGCTTTGATACCACTTTTGTCACGACCCGACCCGACGGGCCACGACGAAACGCCTTAATGACGCCATTATACTAACCTATTACACAAAATCCAACTAACACTTGAGGAATATAAAATCCGGCAGCATAACGCTCCAATCATAATATATACCAGAATAGGCAAGCCGACAAGGCTGCCTTTACATGAGAATGTACCTGTCTCCTGAGGAGTCACAACTAGCCAACATAATATAACAGGAAAGCCAATAAGGCTGCCACCAAATAGTATCACATATACACGGGAACGTCCCAACACAGAGTACAACAACATGGCTGACCAAAACAGATTATAACTCTACATAAGTGCAACCCATAACTGTCTACAGACCTCTACGAGAAGGATACCAACATATGACGGGACAGGGCCCCATCGTGCCCCTAAATATATACATAAGTCTAAAAATAGGTTATGTACCAAAAATACAAAGCTCTAGATCAAAGAAGCTTCCCAACCAGCTGAACAGGAGTCCTAGGCCTGAGGATCACCAAACTGAGAACTTGTACCTGCGGGCGTGAGCAGCGGCCAGAGTAAAGGGTGATGTCGGGTTAAATAATGTATTGAGTATGTAAAACATGAAATACTGTAAGAAAGATCATAAGTGGCCAATAGATAACAGGAGACAAGTGTAATAATCAGAATCCAAATCCAACTGTGCCTTATAGAAATAAGGGTCATGAACTTATATATACCGTACACGGCCCCCCAGTGAGGGTCTCGGTGTGAATGAAACCATATACATATATATACCGTACCCACCCCATTATGGGACTCCGTGTGAAATCATATATATACCGTACCCGACCCATTATGGGACTCGGTGTGAAATTATATGCATGCCGTACCCGGACCATTATGAGACTCGGTGTGAAATCATATACATACCGTACCCGGCCCATTATGGGACTCGGTGTGAACTCATCATTCCACTCTTAATAAAATCATTAAACCAAACTCTTTACTAAAAATCTAAGGCACTTCCCATAACTCATATCATTCAGAATAAGACTGTATAGAAACCATGTACGTCCGTCGTACGTTTACTTGATAAAAATCATGCCAAAAGAAAGAAGAAATAGTTCACATACCTCGTCGTCTATATCAACTCGATAGTCTAACAATCACCTCGACTAGCACCTTGACCTATAATAATAACAATATGCCTTGTCAACTTTGTGATTTCTCACGTAAGTTATATTGAAAGGCGACTCTCTTATTCTATAAAAATTTGGGCAACACTTCCCTTGCTTATATGCACAACCACAATTTCCAAACCAAGCCAAAAATACCAACATCAAGTCATAACTTAAGAATATAACCACCATAATCTCAGATATTCTATTTACGTCATCATAACACATTTCTTCTCTTTTACATTTATGCAATATCACAACTACGACAACAAGTAGTGCAAGTCCTACAATTTTCAACATAATATCATTTTTACTCTATAATCCTTTAAAACAGGTATTAGTAATTACCACGACATATATATACATGTTTATAATCAAATCTCCAATATTTAAACTTCACAAAAATCAGCCCTTAGTACCTCACAACAATGTCCATGTTTTCATACAAGTCTCGGCCAACAAGGCTTAATTTCCAACGTTACTTTCCTAACTCTTTACAATCCAATTCATGTTTGAACACTTCCATTTAATCAATTACAACTTATATATCAAGATTTCTCTTCAATCTCAACATGCAAGTAGTGACAAGAATAGCAACAACCATAATCAAACCCAAAGTAATAAAACAACCCACAATTGGTCATTCCAACTTCAACAACACCAACAATAATCACATGCAACCTCTTAATTCCAATTCTTCTTTAACATGGGTTAATCTCTTAACTATAACATCATTTAATCTACCAAATATTTAATGAAAAGGATAATTTTTACCTTTCAAAGAAGCACAAAATAGTCCCCCCGATTTTGTCCATTGTTTTATCGATTCTTGCCTAATTTCTTGCCCAATTCTTCACTTTTTCAACTCCAATCTGACATGCATGAATCCCAAATTGTTAATCCATCATTTCCTATGTTTTTCTTCCAATAAAAAACCATCCTAAAAATCAGAAAATTGGGGCCTAGGTCACGGTAGCAATGACGTTTTTCTCACTGTTTTTGGTGTGATTTTTAGCTTAGATTGTAGAAGAATTAATCTTATAATGGAGTTGATACAATTATTGAATTTGGCTATGAAGAATGGGGTATGTTTTTGGTTGAAGATGAGAAGAGATTTGAGTGAAAGTGGGTTTTTTTATATGAAATGGAAGTTAAAGGATTTTTGTTAATAAAATCTGAAAGTTATTATTTTTTTAATTTACACATTGGTCCCAAGTCCCCCAATTAATAAATTTTAATCACACTTCTTTTAATTTCCGAAAATTCCATAAGGTCTCGTATTCTTCATGTCATAATTCTTATAATACGACACTAATCTCTAACGGGAATGTATATAACTATCATTCTTAATTTCCTTTGACACGCTCGTAGTAACCAAAAAAAAAATCCGGAATCACATCCTTAAGTATATTAATTTCCTTAACAACGTTCTTAATTATCGCCTTAAACTTACGAGGTGTAACACACATCACATCATTTGTAGGTGGGATCTTTTCAATGATTCACATAGAGGGTCATCCTTATCCTTATGCGGAGTTCTGTTGAGAATCACATTAGCGGTAAGGATCGCCTTGCCCCATAGATTTTTGGCATACGTCTTTGCATTTGGCTAACACTGTTAGACTGAGGTGAGTAAGGAGCAGTCGTTTGATGAACGATGCTTCACATTCTCCCCTCTATCACTACGAATTCCTCAATATGTAAGCTTAGTTGATTTTCAACTTCTTCTTTGTAGCGCTTATCTGCTTCAACAACTTCATCTTTTCTTTTCAATAAACAAATTATGCAACACGTTGTACCCTCGTCAATGAAGGTCACAAAGTACTTGTATCCCCTTTCTATTTTGTACAAACTTCAAATCATCCATTTAGGTGTGATTAAGTTCTATAAGAGCGGTGTTTCTTTTGCTATTCCTTTGAATGAATGGAAAGGCAATTTTGCCTCTTTGCCAACCTCACATTCATTTTGAGGGTTTACGTCGATAGAAGGCAACAATCGCAACTCAGTTATCTTTTGAATGACTTTCTATTTAACGTGTCTTAATCTATGATGACATAGATGCACATATTACAAATATCTCATTCATTTGGCTACATACATACTGTACCATTCATAGTTATTACAAACCTGTTGGACTAGACTCAAACCAGCTTGCCAACATCGTCCATGAAACCAAGTTTGGGACATGTATCACCTCCTTATAGAGTGATTACATTCCCTGAAGTCCATTTGAGGACAACCTCTCCAGCCTCTTCTACTTTGGAGGTGGCTTTGCTTCACATGAACAACCTCTTGCATGTGGTTAGGTCATAACCGGATTATAGGTGATCTGGATACTCTGGCCCACTCCAGTTATCTTGGCAGACTGAGTATTCAATTTCTTTTCTGCCTTTCTTTGGCCTTCGGATCGTTTAAGATCGGGAAACTCTAGCCCACTCCAGTCGCCCTTAGGCTTTGTATGACTGTCTAATAGCATCCTGTCAAATAAAGGATATTCTATCGAAATCGGTGACAGGTTTGTCTTTAGTCCTCTTCCCTTATGATTGGTGCCTAGGGAAATTTCTAGCACTTACTTAGGATTGTCCAATATTTTTACAACTTAAGACTATATCTTTTAAATCGTTGTTTACAACAGTTCAATCTCTAAACGGGAAGGAAAGCTTCAGTTTCTGATTTTAGAGTGTAGGGAATATAAGGTTTTAATTTAACCACTTTCATATTCCTAGCCTTGGTTTACACTCTTTTATTCATAAATTATCTAAACATATTATAGGCAAGGAATGATAATTAACTTAGACCTTTCGGATTCTGGCCCACGTCAGTCATTTTGTTGGACTGCGTGTCCAGTTTCTCCTTACCATATTTCAGATCCTTTGTTTGGGACAAGTATAGACCTTCTGCTGCAAGATAGAACCACATCTTCAGCCTTCTCCTCTTGTCCCACTTGACATCTTCTACCTCTCGTGGGCGTTTATTTCCACCACTCTCGGAAGCGGTGACCACAACTCCTCTTTGATCCTTTGTCGTACTAGCATGACTATCAGTAGTATCTTGAAGCTCAGCATCAAAGATAGAGATCCCACCTTTGACGAAAACAGATTTGTAGCTATCATAAAAGAGAGAACCAAAACTAGGACCAGATTTGAAAGCACAGTTATTGACAGAGACAGTGTTTGAACTGTCAACAAAACTGTTTTCAAGAAGAAAATCACAGCCAGATTTGAGATTGAGTACTATTACAGATCTTTTCTTAAGATTGTCGGAAAATAAACGCAACAACGGGGATAGTAACTAACTATTACAAGTGCTTTGAAAAGATAAACAATAATGATTGCAAAAGCAACAAGCCTTTAGTAAATACGGGTTGTGTCAACAACAAACCTTTGAATTCTTGAATCAGTCTTGAATCTTCGTTTTCTATTATCGAAAGTTCATTGAATCTTGATAACCTGAAATCAAGAGACACTAAATTCCTACTTGTTAAAATTGTGATGAGTCGATTGTTAGTCCTTAAGACAAGATTGCCCCGTATATATCCTTTTACATTAATGGGCAATAGTCTCCCAAGATAAAATAACATCTTACAAATGAGCAAAGGAAACTCAAGTATTTCTAAAGAAGAAGTTTGAGTGTTTGAAATATTCTAAAGATGAAGAAGTTCAGAAAATCGGATTGTAAGTTTCAAGTATAAGTGCTGAACTATTGAGCCAAAGGCCTCAATTTATAGTAGTGTAAGAGGGGCCTCTTCAAGTGCTCATGTAATGGTCATTTAAGTGCCATGTAATGGCCACTTAATCCACCAAGTAATGGAGCCAAATAATGGCTTATTTATGAAGGAAAAACTGACATTTGAATGCTCCAAAACGTCTCCATAATCAGCCAAACTTTTGGACTTCCGTCACACAGACACTGCCTGGGTAGCGCCGCGGCTCGGTCTCGGAGGCGCCTCGGTTGCAGTAGGAAAATGACCAATTAGCACCGCGCCTCAGTATTGAGGCACCGCGACTCTGGTAGTGGTGGTGCCTCGGCTCCGCGGTGGCGTCACGGCCCTTTTCCGATCCATTTTAATCTTACACTTTGCACACTTCTTCCTTCATTTACCAACGTGAAACACTCGTCATTTAGCTAATGATCGTCCATCATTCTATGTCTCAAATATGTTACTTACGTATCAATATATCTTTCACTAATGAAATTTACGATACTTGGTACTACGAGTGCACATGCGTGAAAACGACGTTTCCGACGTGCGGGACCCCAATTGTTCGAGTCATAAATAATGAGATAATTCAAACCCTCAAACTTCTTCTTTAGAAATACTTGAGTTTTCTTTGCTCATTTGTAAGATGTTGTTTTATCTTGGGAGTCTACTGCCCATTAATGTAAAAGGATATATACAGGGCAATCTTGTCTTAAGGGCATAGTACTAACATTCGACTCAGCACAATTGTAACAAGTAGGGATTTAGTGTCTCTTGATTTCAGGTTATCAAGATTCAAGGAGCTTTCGGCAATAGAAGACGAAGATTCAAGACTGGTTCAAGAATTCAAAGGCTTGTTGTTGACACAACCCGTATTTACTAAAGGCTTGTTGCTTTTGCAATTATTTATCTTTTCAAAGCATTTATAATAGTTAGTTCAAACATTGTTTCTTCAAAGTGTTCATTACACTTTCAAATCATGACATGCACATCATACTAGTTTCTGATTAATTCACCAACCTTATGAAAAATCATAAATAGCTCGGAATTATCACTAAATATTTTTTTGGGTCGTAATTAGTCTAAATTGAGTGTTAAAAACATACGGTCTTTACACCGTACTTATAAACTTAAAGAAAAGAATGTGAGAATCTAAGGATATCTTATACACTGGTCCATTATGAAAATTAACATTTGTAAGCAATGATCTTATTTATATGCAATTTGAAAGAACTATATTCAAAGTTGATTTAATACTTTAGTTCAAGTTCTTGGGCCCGTGCTAGAACGTGCTTTACACCATCTAGTTTTAATAATACGCGCTTCTTTTTATATGCTTTATTTTATTGCCGTATCATCTTTCGGGATGGTATTAAATACACTTCGAACACACAAATAACGAACAACATGATTTTACAGCAGAAAATGTAATTTTAGTAAGCGCCGATAATGCAAAATTACCCCCGCTTCATGTATATAATGATTTTTTACACATATATGAAATAATACCGTGATATACACGATATACAAGACATATACAATGCCTTGTGTATACCGTATATATCACGGAAATACAAGACATATTTACCATATTTGGACCGTTACCATATTTGGACCGTGATATACACGATATACACAGCCGTGTATATCACGGTTTGAAGCTCTATATTTGGTGTTGTATTTGTATTTAATTAGCATTGTACACTTACCACAATTGTAGGATTCTTGTACAAATAGAATATGATTTTGGGAGTAGAATAGGAATAGGATTTTTCATATTATGGACATTCTAAATTGTATATATACTCATTCATTAATGAAAATAGTCAAGGGATTATTTCTTTCATGGTATCAGAAGTCTATATCTCATAAAACCTTACCTTTCTTCCAATACTCTTGGCTCCAATTCTGAGAATACCTCTCGGTTTCCGGCCGTATTCCTCCTCCTCCCTTTCCAAATTTTCTTCCTAATCCCTACCTCTCATCTTGTTCTATCTTTATGTCTACATCAAAGAACATGTTTTATCCAGCCCTTACAGTTTCCAACATCAAGAACCACATCCTTATTGTTCTTGAGATGAAAAACGTCCAATATGTGACATGAGGGGAATTATTCAAAATTCACACACGCTCGCACCAAGTCCTCCATCACATAATTCCCTCGACACCTGACGCAGACGAGGTGCGTAACACCAAGAAAAGTCCTACATTATGGACGACACTTGATGTTACCGTTTTCCAGTGGATTTATTCCACTATTTCTACCGACCTCCTCCAAACGATCATTGAGCCCGACGCTACGACAATGAAAACTTATGATAGACTGCATGATATATTCCAAGATAACAAGAACTCCTATGTTGTCACCCTCAAGCAGGAATTTTCACACGTCAACATGGACGATTTTCCTAACATTTTGGCCTATTGTAAAAGGCTGAAGGAATTGACAGACCAAATCTGCAACGTTGGTGCGCCAGTTACCAATGATAGTCTTGCTCTCTAAATGGTTCCCGGTTTGTATGAGGCCTATAACGGTGTTGGCACACTTCTTCGTCAAAGTACCACCCTTTTATTAGGCTCGTTCCATGCTCAACTTAGAAGAAGTTGGCTTAGCTAAAAAGGCGGCTACAGGTACAAATTCCGTCGTAATAATGACCACGTTAGACGACCCTCACTCATTCTTCGAGGATTCTAGCCAAAACAGCAACAATGGTGGCGGCAAAAAGGGTCAAAACCATAAAAATAATGGCAAATAATGCGGTGGCAATCGCTGCGGTAACGGAGGTGGCCGAAACAATGGTGGCAGCGGCGGTGGGCCTCTGGGCAGTGGCCCCCTGGAAGTGGAACTGGGCCAGTGGGTCATGGCCCAACAATGGCTATTTTCCTCCTAGCCCTTACCCGGGTAACTGGGCCCAATTCCATAATAGGCCAGGCCCAATTTCTCGGGTCCAGCTACGGGTAGCAAATTCAATTCTTGGTCGGGGCCGCATGCAGATTTACTTGGGCCTCGGCCTCCGCAGCTTTCCAGGATATAGGCCCCACACCAACTCCGACAGATATTGAGTCTGCAATGCATACGCTTGGATTAAATTCTCCAGACGTGAATTGGTATATGGATACTGGTGCCATTTCTCACATGATGTCAGACCAAGTTACTCTCTCATCTTATTTCAATTTGAGAAAAAATCATGGCATTATTGTTGGTAATGGAAACTCAATTCCAATTCGTGGTTACGGTCATACAACTTTGTCTCCCCACATCCACCTCTTGTCTTGAAAAATACCCTTCATGCCCCTAACTTAATTAAAAATTTAGTGTCTGTCAGAAAATGCATCACTAATAATTGAGTTTCTGTTAATTTTGATCCATTTGGATTTTCTGTGAAGGATTTCAAAATGGGGATACCTCTCATGAGATGCAATAGTAGGGGAGATATTTATCCAATCACAATCATCACCATTTCATCGAGTCCGGTCATGCCATCAACATTTGCAGCTCTAGCTCATTCCTTGTGGCACGCACGTTTGGGTCATCCTGGGTCATCAATTATTTCTTCCTTTCATTAAAATAATTTTATTTCTTGTAAGGGTACGCGTAGTACTCCAATTTTTCATTCTTGCCCGTTAGTAAAATATGTTAGATTACCATTTGTAGCTTCTACTTCTCGTACTTTGATGCCTTTTGATATTATTCACAGTAATTTATGGACATCTTCCGTTTTAAGTTCTGTGGGTCGTCGCTATTATGTCTTATTTTTGGATGATTATTCTATTTTTTTTGTGGACCTTTCCGTTAGGCAAAAAGACTCAAGTTTTTTCCACTTTCTTAAAATTTAGAGCATTCATCCGTACCCAATTCGAACGAAAAATTAAAAATATTCAATGTTACAATGGCAAGGAATATGATATTGAGTTGTGTCGGGAATTATGTGATGCTAATGACATAGTTTATAATTTTTCTTGTCCTCATACGCTAACAAAATGGGAAAGCCGAACGAAAAATTCGTACCATTAATAATATTATCCGAACTTTATTAGCCCATTATTTCTTATGTATACTGTGTATATCACGGAAACACAAGACATATTTACCATATTTGGACCGTGATATACACGGTATACACAACCGTGTTTATCACGGTTTGAGGCTCTATATTTGGTGTTGTATTTGTATTTAATTAGCATTGTACACTTACATAATTGTAGGATTCTAATACAAATAGAATAGAGTTTTGAAAATAAAATAGAAATAGAATTTTTCATATTATGAATATTATAAATTATATATATATATTCATTCATTAATAAAAATAATTAAGGGATTATTTCTTTCAAATATATGAAAAGCTTCTATGAAATATTCGGTCACTCGTAAAGTATCAATGTGTAAATGACTTTTATGTGCAACTATAATGAACAACTTATGTATTTTCCCTATTGTATATATTCTTATATTCTTTTGTTTCATTTAATTAAGAAAAAACTATTTATGCATTAGTTGAAAAAGTTTTATGATATTCATGTGCCAAATTCTGCTATCAAATTTGGATGAAAATCAACCCTCGTGACAATAATTGTGTGACAGTTAAGAGCAATTGAATATAATCAAAGCGCAGCAAAAATATGATTTTTGGGTGGAATTTGTGCGGTGGAAGTGAAAGTATATGTATGTCCTAGAGATAATTTGTATTAGGATAAAATATACTTTATACACATTCGTATTTATATTAATGATGATTAATATTATTTTTTTGTTGACAAAGGAACCCGCAGCCGCTACTCTTTCGAGTGCGCTCTGGGTAAACCCCGAACTGACTCAATAGCCTGCAAACCACGTCAGCCAATTAACCATACTTGGCAAGACATGTGTGGCAGGCTCAACCAAGAAGGTTTATGCAGGGGATGGAACTCGTGACCTTGCGGTCCCGCGCTCTACTGCTACACCAACTTGGCTACCCTTGCGGGTATGATGACTAATATTATGGCATTTGCATTTGTTGAATTATTAGTTGATTGTTTATAATATTATATAAATGTATCCTTACAGTTTACGTATTTATTAATGGTGTGAGACTTGATATTAAAACGTAACTCTTAATTAACCTCGACTAATGATCATCGAGATTAGGATATCGATGATATGCAATGTGTCGACATGTGGTCTGCATCATATCCTTAGGGGATGTAGTATGTATCACTTGCTACGAGTTGTGACAACTTGTGATGGACACATGGATACTTGTTGAAGTATTGGTATACCCTGCTGATGCACTTTTGTTATATATGTCTAGAGTGTCATCGGTGTGTGGGAGATAGAAGTCCTTAGACTTGAGGTCGATACCACCTTGTTTACGGAGCAATGTACTTTGATCCTGTCCAAAGCTCAAATGCCTTATAGGTTGAGACACGGATTGTTTTGGGTACATTGCGAAGTAGATTAAATGTGGTAGTTGAGCCAAGATTAGGATTCATTCCTCGAATGTATATTCGAGAGAATACTCAGATACTCATATGGTATTAGGTTGACTAAGTCGTTGGCCAACGCAATAGACATGTCTTTGATATGGTCCTGTTGTCAACTAATATAGATGAGTTATAATGATCAAGCTATTTGGATAGACACTTGACAAATCCTAAGCTTGATTGAGTGTGATGAAAGGATTTTATCTTTCCACATAGAGGTTCAGTTCACATGTTTCGTGTAGCTAAACTTTACATATTGAGTTCGTCTTCCGGTGCAGTCTAGGAGTTCTGTGAAGACCCTAATGTTGTTAGTGTCGATATGTAAAGGCCTGAAGGGTAACACTAAGTCAAATATTCTGTCGATTGAAGAATGTAATTAGAGAAGAGATTATGTATATGTTCGGTTGATGATCGAGACGTTAGAAAGAAAATATAAAACAAGGCAGAAATTGGAACAGGGCCGCGGCGACTAAGGCTCAGGGAGGTGAATACTTAAGTAAATAATTTCTTGATTACTTAAAGCTACATGGAGTTCATTCTGAATAGACACCTCCTAGAACACCACAGATGATTGGTGTTGCCGAGAGGAGAAACTGAACCTTGCTTGACATGGTTCGATCCATGATGAGCTTTTCATCTCTTCCAACATACTTTTGGGGATACGCTATATTAACCTCGATATATGTTCTGAACCGAGTTCCTTCTAAATCAGTTGAAAAGAAGTCATATGAAGTATGGTGTGGCAAGAAGTCATCACTTAGACACATGAGGCCCTAGGGGTGTCCTGCATATGTCAAGAAGTTGATCACGGATAAATTGGAGTCAAAGAGTGAGCAATGTTACTTCATTGGGTATCCAAAGGAAACTAAGGGATACTATTTCTATCTTCCTGGAGAACATAAAATATTTGTTTCTAGGAACGCTACTTTTCTTGAAGATGAATATGTCTACAAGGAAGAGAGTTGCACAGAGATAGAACTTGAAGAAATTTAAGAACAAAGTAATAGAGGTTGAATCCTTACCAGATGATAAAGGCAAGAATTCAGTGGGAGCTTTTGGTGAAGATTGGGTACTTAGGGTACGCTATTCGGCTAGTGGGAGTGCTTCGAGGAGTAATGCATAAATGCAAGATCCTCCTGCACAGACCTTGGGAGCAAGTGCACCAGATGTTACACCCCGTATTTACAGGACATGTTTTAAGAACGTACGTAAGAGCTCACATTGTTAAGATTTGAGACTTGTAAAATTTATCGGAAATTTGAAATTTGTCGGAAAACGAATTATTGCGACGAACGGGAGGGCGACACGTGTCCCCCCCCCCCTTAATGGACATGGACGAAATTTCATGGGTGGAATGGTCATTTGACCATAATTTATGATGAAGTCTTGCAAGGCTTAGAGCTTGACAACATTGACCAAGTCAATGACCCCACTTATCTTGATATTTAATTAAAATGCATCCAAGCCACCCATTTGTTTTAATCTTGACCCTTCCTTGTGTTATTTAAGTATACTAGTAGCAAGACTTTGTCATTCTACACTTAGAGAAAAAAATTGAAAAAACTTGTTCTTGCTCTTAAGGGAGCTCACGGCTTTGAGAATTTTCAAGAAGGAAAATTGCCAATTTTTGTCCAATAAGCTCCACACTTTAAACCAAGGTTCATGAGGGTGTTGTAAGAGTATCTCAATAGAAAAATCTCGGAAAAAGATAGTTTTCGGGTTAGTCGCAAAGTGAAAACCTAGTTGCTTTCTAGGTTTTGGATTGGAAGCTTGAAGGAAATTGTTGGTGTTGTTCTAGGGGTCTCAATGGCGGATTGAAGTGTCTTGGAGAGGTTCTAAACTACTAAGGAGTGATTTCGGATTTGGAAGTTAGATTGAGATTCGTGGAGGTATAATCTTGTTCTCTTTAAGTGTTACAAGATTATGTATTTTGTTGTTAGCCTTACATTTTACTAGCATGAAGTATTTGTGTTGAAGTTTTATAAGTATTATGGATTGTTGTAGCCTAAAATCCGAAATGACATATAAGCCATGTTAAGTTGGATTACAATTTAATCGTTGTTAGAACAAATCGCATGTCATTGACTTAAGGATTATGGTTATTATAATCAAATGCGACTTGATATCATGTTATGCTACAAATTTGGGTTGAAATATAAATTGTGAGCCAATTGGGGCTGTTTAGTTAGTCACTTGTATTGGACTACCTGCTGTATAAATTGTGAGCCAATTGGGGCTGTTTAGTTAGTCATTTGTATTGGACTACCTGCTATATAAATTGTGAGCCAATTGGGGCTGTTTGGTTATTGTATTCGACCTTGAAAAAGGTGGCAAAGTAAGTAGAAACAAAGGAGGTGCTGTCCGATTCCCCGTAGAATTTAGTGACTTAGCACCTAGGATATTCTACGTTGAAGTAAGAGGTTAATGGACATATTGTGACCATTATAGGTTGAAGTACTTTGGAGCATTTTGCTACTTGTCGACAATCGTCGTGAGGTATGTGAACATCTTCCTTCCTTTGGCATGATTCTATGTATGGAATATACTTGTGGTATCATTTCATGTTTCCTTCTACTCTTAGAAGTTAAGAGGTAGTTGTGTGATCTACTATGTAGAACTTTTCCTATCTTTGAGCATGACTAGTTGCGCGTGTATGTAGTACGATAGGCGTATAACACCTTGATATCCTTTACTAATTTTATGAATAGCCAAGTCGGGTGAGTTAGGAGATTAACTCACTTCTTTGAAAGAATAAAGGATGTCTTGAGTTTTATTAAGTTAAGGGACTTGAAGAGTTTTAAAGTATGTGATACTTGTTCCGTTTTAAACGTATAAGTCCCTTGGATAGGAAATTGTTTTTGGCTAAGGTATAAAGTGAATATAACGGCTTTATGGGAAGTTAGTTATATTTGCTTTATGGAAAAGATAAATGACTTGATTTTAGTGAAAAGGCAACTTGTTTTTAAGGCATTAATTGCCTAAGGTGTTATATAAAATGAGTCGCTTGTTTTCTAAAGGTTAAGAGACTAGTAGTATTTTTGAAAGGTATGAGAATTGATTTGAAAGTATTTAATACTTGGTTTCAAAAAGTAGAAGTCTCTTGGTTATAAAAGGAACGTGTTGGTCGAACGATTATATGGTTATAACGGCTTTATGGGAAGTTGGTTATAACGGCTTTATGGAAGGTTAAGAGAATAGTTTTCTCTAATAAAGTAATCAAAGAAATAACTTGTATTAAGGAGCGGCAAATTGGTTCAAAGGTACCAATTGCTTAAGGTTTTAATAAAAGAAGTCACTTGATTTAGAAGCGGTATTTGTATTTCTAAAAGGTATTGTGACTTGTCTTGAAAGGTGAATAGGACTTGATACTATGGTTGTTAGTATCTTGGGGCTTTACATAGAAAGGAGTCTTTTATAAAAGAATGTACGTACGTAGTACTTTGGCTTGATAAATTGAGAATTTGTATAAGTGTGCCTTGATAAGTACTTTGACTCGTTAAAGAGAATTATTCTATGTATGCCTTGATTAGTACTTTGGCTTGATAAATTGAGAATTTGTCTAAGTGTGCCTTGATAAGTACTTTGACTTGTTAAAGAGAATTATTCTATGTATGCCTTGATTAGTACTTTGGCTTGATAAATTGAGAATTTGTCTAAGTGTGCCTTGATAAGTACTTTGACTTGTTAAAGAGAATTATTCTATGTATGCCTTGATTAGTACTTTGGCTTGATAAATTGAGAATTTGTCTAAGTGTGCCTTGATAAGTACTTTGACTTGTTAAAGAGAATTATTCTATGTATGCCTTGATTAGTACTTTGGCTTGATAAATTGATAATTTGTCTAAGTGTGCCTTGATAAGTACTTTGGCTTGTTAAATGAGAATTTATTCTATTTGTGCCTTGATAAGTACTTTGGCTTGTTAAATGAGAATTTATTCTATTTGTGCCTGATAAGTACTTTGGCTTGTTAAATGAGAATTTATTCTATTTGTGTCTGATAAGTACTTTGGCTTGTTAAATGAGAATTATCCTATGTGTGCCTTGATAAGTACTTTGGCTTGGTTAATTGAGAACTTGCCTATATGTCTTTGTAATAGCCTTTGAGTGCAAGTATTATGTTTTATTAAGTTGCGACTCTCGGTTGAAGGGTCATTTTGTCTTGTTGTAAGATTCTTGGGACGTCTGAAGCGGTGATGTGGGATTCCACGGGTATCTTCCGTTATTTGGAGTACTTGGGTTAAATTCGGATTTTTATAAAAAGACATGTTAGTGCTTATGTCTTGTTTGATGGTCGGTCGAAATAGGGTAAGAGTATAAATGAGAGGCAAGCCCAGACGTTGTACCACCCTGCAGGGTAAGAGTATAAGTGAGGGTAAACCCCAAGAGGCTGTACCACCCTTTATGTGTTGATTGTCGGCGGTTGAGATAGGGTAAGAGTATAAATGAGCAAGCCCAAGACGTTATACCACCTTCTCGGGTAAGAGTATAAATGAGGCAAGCCCAAGGCGTTATACCCCTGCTTTACCACCTACTCCGGTAAGAGTATAAATGAGGCAAGCCCAGGCGTTATACCACTGTTTTGATTGATATTATGGCGTGAGACCCATGGTTATTTTCTGATTATAGGCTGTCGGCGGTGATGTGGGATTCCACAGGCGGGAGATATATGTAGGTATGGTGTATGTGTGCGCAAGCGGTGAGTGGGATGCCACGGGCGCGTCACGTGGTTATGTTTTACACTTTTAGGTATCGGCGGTGATGGGGATTCCACGGGCATGCTTTGATATTAGTGTGACTTGATCGCGTCCCAGTTGGGCGGGTAGTATATGTGTCCTCGTAATGGGCGGACTATGTTATGAAAGATAAGTAAGTTATATGGTAATGAACTTAATGATTCTTTTTCTAATAATGTACGTAAGAATGTGACTATAACTTTTATTGGGAATGGAAAAGATAATAATGCGATTAAGTTCATAAGTGATAATGACACGGCGAGGATCGGTATGTATTTTTATACTTGTCCTTGTCATTCTTTTATCTGATTGTGATCATTTCTTGCATGCGTTATTTACATTCCATATTAAATTTTTGTTATGCGACCCGCCCGAAGTGCGTTAAATGCCGCGAGTTTAGGTACTGTGATTGTGGATCCATGAGCTTAGGATCGGTTCGCCAAGTTGAGATGGCTCGGTGTTCGGAGTTGTCACGTTTATGTTTATTGAAGTGCGGCGGGGCCTTGTCCATACGATGAATAGGTCAAAACTCTTAGAAGTGCAGTAGTCACATATTGTGGGTCGTTTGTAAAGAAAGGAAAGCGCTAGCCGTTTATGTATGTGCGTTCGGGAAGGTAGCCTATCGGCTAACTTTGTTGTTTTATTCTTGTTGTTTTTATTTTATAAGTTTCATGTATGTTCGCTGATTTTCTCGATGTTTACAGTAAGGGTGCCCGGGTAGGGCACGATCGCGATCGAGGGTGGTCGTGATAAAAGTGGTATCAGGCGATTAGTCCTCGGAAAGTGTCTGGACCGTGTCTAGTAGAGTCTTGATTATCGGTGTGTTGTGCACCACATCTATAATCGGGAGGCTGCGAGGACATTTAGGATTGGTTTCCATTCTTCTCACTCGAGATCGTGCGATAGATTTGTATTGTTAAGTCGTCCTCACTGCGAGTTATGTTGATTGCGACTACGAGAAAAGCGTGATGACCGGGAATGACTATGTGGATTGCGCGTCGGGTTGGTAATGATTACGATATAGTTGGTATTGTGATATACATCTATACGGAGTTATGTATGAGTCGACGCGTGTTGCCTAGAATGATTTTAGATTACGAGAATTGGTAAAGACTAACTAGATCAGGAAGGTATGGAATAGTTAATGAATTTTCGCCAAGGTTTTGTGTTTTATTTGAGATAATTGGGAAAGGATGAGGTATGCGATAGGGTAGTGAACCCAGAAGCCATATTAAGGAACCTAACGGAATGTCATGTTAATAGATTAAGGCTGCGTAGTAGGCTTAAGAGAATTGTGCGGATGAGGTCAGTATAGAGTAAGTGATGGTTGTTGTGATCGAGACAACATGGTTATGGTTTTATGAGAAGTTTTGTACCCGTTCTTGGGGATTGATAAGGTAGGCTTGGAGCATGGAATTGCGAGCCTAAGAATATTGATTCTTGAGACCTTAGGTATATAAGGCTTTCTCTGCAATAAGATTTATTATAGACCGAGAATAAGAGTTAAGTGCGACGTTGAGTGGTTGAGGACTGTTGCGGGTCTCCCATGGCCTGGAATGGAGTGGGATCAGTTGGTAGCGATTCGCTACGTGGCAGTCCACGAGTGCAAGGCCCAAGTCTAGTTAATTGTTTTATGGGTTCGTGGGCGCGTTCCACCGGAACCAGTCGTGGCGAAAATGGTCGTATATTGTCTTATAGAGTGACTCCAGATTAGAGGCCAAAATTGGTATGGAAGTTATGTATGTATGTTAGAAGGAGTTGGAAGTACGAAAAGGTAATCTCTTTTGGGCTTATGATGGACGGATGTGCGTGTGCGAGTATTAGGGCCATGTGTGGCATTATTAGTATGTCGGGGTTGTGAAAGGGAACTATGTCGCTAATTATAAAGATTGACTCGAAAGAACATTCGAGGGCGAATGTTTCTAAGGGGAAGAATGTTACACCCGTATTTACGGGACATGTTTTAGAGCGTGCGTAAGAACTCACATTGTTAAGATTTGAGACTTGTAAAATTTATCGGAAATTTGAAATTTGTCGGAAAGCGAATTATTCGCGACGAGCGGGAGGCGACACGTGTCCCCCCTTAATGGACATGGACGAAATTTCATGGGTGGAATGGTCATTTGACCATAATTTATGATGAAGTCTTGCAAGGCTTAGAGCTTGACAACATTGACCAAGTCAATGACCCACTTATCTTGATATTTAATTAAAATGCATCAAGCCACCCATTTGTTTTAATCTTGACCCTTCCTTGTGTTATTTAAGTATACTAGTAGCAAGACTTTGTCATTCTACACTAAGAGAAAAAATTGAAAAAACTTGTTCTTGCTCTTGGGGAGCTCACGGCTTTGAGAATTTTCAAGAAGGAAAATTGCCAATTTTTGTCAATAAGCTCCACTTTAAACCAAGGTTCATGAGGGTGTTGTAAGTGTATCTCAATAGAAAAATCTCGGAAAAGATAGTTTTTGGGTTAGTCGCAAAGTGAAAACCTAGTTGCTTTCTAGGTTTTGGATTGGAAAGCTTGAAGGAAATTGTTGGTGTTGTTCTAGGGGTCTCAAAGCGGATTGAAGTGTCTTGGAGAGGTTCTAAACTACTAAGGAGCGATTTCGGAGTTGGAAGTTAGATTGAGATTCGTGGAGGTATAATCTTGTTCTCTTTAAGTGTTACAAGATTATGTATTTTGTTGTTAGCCTTACATTTTACTAGCATGAAGTATTTGTGTTGAAGTTTTATAAGTATTATGGATTGTTGTAGCCTAAAATCCGAAATGACATATAAGCCATGTTAAGTTGGATTACAATTTAATCGTTGTTAGAACCGTCGCATGTCATTGACTTAAGGATTATGGTTATTATAATCAAATGCGACTTGATATCATGTTATGCTACAAATTTGGGTTGAAATATAAATTGTGAGCCAATTGGGGCTGTTTAGTTAGTCAACTTGTATTGGACTACTTTGTATAAATTGTGAGTCAATTGGAACATTTAGTTAGTCATTTGTATTGGACTACTGCTATATAAATTGTGAGCCAATTGGGGTTGTTTGGTTATTGTATTCGACCTTGAAAAGGTGGCAAAGTAAGTAGAAACAAAGGAGGTCTTTGTCAGATTCACAGTAGAATTTAGTGACTTAGCACTAGGATATTCTACGTTGAAGTAAGAGGTTAATGGACATATTGTGACCATTATAGGTTGAAGTACTTTGGAGCATTTTGCTACTTGTCGACAATCGTCGCGAGGTATGTGAACCTCTTCCTTCCTTTGGCATGATTCTATGTATGGAATATACTTGTGGTATCATTTCATGTTTCCTTCTACTCTTAGAAGTTAAGAGGTAGTTGTGTGATCTACTCTATGTAGAACTTTTCCTATCTTTGAGCATGACTAGTTGCTTGCGCGTATGTAGTGATGAGGCGTATAACACCTTGATATCCTTTACTAATTTTATGAATAGCCAAGTCGGGTGAGTTAGGAGATTAACTCACTTCTTTGAAAGAATAAAGGATGTCTTGAGTTTTATTAAGTTAAGGGACTTGAAGAGTTTTAAAGTATGTGATACTTGTTCCGTTTTAAACGTATAAGTCCCTTGGATAGGAAATTGTTTTGGCTAAGGTATAAAGTGAATATAACGGCTTTATGGGAAGTTAGTTATATTTGCTTTATGGAAAGATAAATGACTTGATTTTAGTGAAAAGGCAACTTGTTTTTAAGGCATTAATTGCCTAAGGTGTTATATAAAATGAGTCGCTTGTTTTCTAAAGGTTAAGAGACTAGTAGTATTTTTGAAAGGTATGAGAATTGATTTGAAAGTATTTAATACTTGGTTTCAAAAAGTAGAAGTCTCTTGGTTATAAAAAAGACGTGTTGGTCTAAACCATAAAAGGGTTATAACGGCTTTATGGGAAGTTGGTTATAACGGCTTTATGGAAGGTTAAGAGAATAGTTTTCTCTAATAAAGTAATCAAAGAAATAACTTGTATTAGCGGCAAATTGGTTCAAAGGTACCAATTGCTTAAGGTTTTAATAAAAGAAGTCACTTGATTTAGAAGCGGTATTTGTATTTCTAAAAGGTATTGTGACTTGTCTTGAAAGGTGAATAGGACTTGATACTACGGTTGTTAGTATCTTGGGGCTTTACATAGAAAGAGTCTTTTATAAAAGAATGTGCGTCACGTAGTACTTTGGCTTGATAAATTGAGAATTTGTATAAGTGTGCCTTGATAAGTACTTTGACTCGTTAAAAGAGAATTATTCTATGTATGCCTTGATTAGTACTTTGGCTTGATAAATTGAGAATTTGTCTAAGTGTGCCTTGATAAGTACTTTGACTTGTTAAAAGAGAATTATTCTATGTATGCCTTGATTAGTACTTTGGCTTGATAAATTGAGAATTTGTCTTAAGTGTGCCTTGATAAGTACTTTGACTTGTTAAAAGAGAATTATTCTATGTATGCCTTGATTAGTACTTTGGCTTGATAAATTGAGAATTTGTCTAAGTGTGCCTTGATAAGTACTTTGACTTGTTAAAAGAGAATTATTCTATGTATGCCTTGATTAGTACTTTGGCTTGATAAATTGATAATTTGTCTAAGTGTGCCTTGATAAGTACTTTGGCTTGTTAAATGAGAATTTATTCTATTTGTGCCTTGATAAGTACTTTGGCTTGTTAAATGAGAATTTATTCTATTTGTGCGGATAAGTACTTTGGCTTGTTAAATGAGAATTTATTCTATTTGTGTCTGATAAGTACTTTGGCTTGTTAAATGAGAATTATCCTATGTGTGCCTTGATAAGTACTTTGGCTTGGTTAATTGAGAACATGCCTATATGTCTTGGTAATAGCCTTTGAGTGCAAGTATTATGTTTTATTAAGTTCTTGCGACTCTCGGTTGAAGGTGGTTTGTCTTGTTGTAAGTTCTTGGGACGTCAAGCGGTGATGTGGGATTCCACGGGTATGCTTCCGTTATTTGGAGTACTTAGGTTAAATTCGGATTTTTATAAAAAGACATGTTAGTGCTTATGTCTTGTTTGATGGTGTCGAAATAGGGTAAGAGTATAAATGAGGGCAAGCCCAAGACGTTGTACCATACTCCGGGGTAAGAGTATAAGTGAGGGTAAACCCCGAGCCAGTACCACTGCTTTATGTGTTGATTGTCGGCCGGTTGAGATAGGGTAAGAGTATAAATGAGGCAAGCCCAAGGCGTTGTACCACCTTCTCGGGGTAAGAGTATAAATGAGGGCAAGCCCAGGCGTTATACCCTTTACCACCTTCTCCGAGGTAAGAGTATAAATGAGAGGCAAGCCCAAGACGTTATACCACTGTTTTGATTGATATTATGGGCGTGAGACCCATGGTTATTTTCTGATTATAGTATCGGCGGTGATGTGGGATTCCAGGCGGGAGATATATGTAGGTATGGTGTATGTATGCAGACGGTGAGTGGGATGCCGCGGCGCGTCACGTGGTTATGTTTTACACTTTTAGGTATCGGCGGTGATGGGGATTCCACGGGCATGCTTTGATATTAGTGTGACTTGATCGCGTCCCAGTTGGTAGGGTAGTATATGTGTCCTCGTAATGGGCGGACTATGTTATGAAAGATAAGTAAGTTATATGGTAATGAACTTAATGATTCTTTTTCTAATAATGCGTAAGAATGTGACTATAACTTTTATTGGGAATGGAAAAGATAATAAGGTACGATTAAGTTCATAAGTGATAATGACACGGCGAGGATCGGTATGTATTTTTATACTTGTCCTTGTCATTCTTTTATGCGATTGTGATCTATTTCTTGACGTTATTTACATTCCATATTAAATTTTTGTTATCGACCCGCCAGCTGCGTTAAATGCCGCGAGTTTAGGTACCGATTGTGGATCCATGACTTAGGATCCGGTTCAGCAAGTTGAGATGGCTCGGTGTTCGGAGTTGTCACGTTTATGTTTATTCGAAGTGCGGCGGGGCCTTGTCCGCCACGATGAGTTAGGTCAAAACTCTTAGAGGTGCAGTAGTCACATATTGTGGGTCGATTTGTAAAGAAAGGAGGCAAGCTGCCGTTTATGTATGCGTTCGGGAAGGTAGCCTATCGGCTAACTTGTTGTTTTATTCTTGTTGTTTTTATTTTATAAGTTTCATGTATGTTCGCTGATTTTCTCCGATGTTTACTGTAAGGGGTGCCGGGTAGGGCACCGATCGCGATCGAGTCGGGTCGTGATAAGTTGCACCTCCTCCCATTCAGGAAAGACATGAAAATGATATTCCTGAAAGCTCTAATATTGTTGGATCAACCAACGCACAAGAACCTTCTCACAATCAGAACATATCTGTAATTGAACTGCAAGACACTCAACTCCGTACGTCTACTAGAACTCATCGTCCTCCGGAAAGACTGCATCTACTTGTGGAAACACAAAATGAGTAAGATATTCCCGATAATGATGAGTCTAGAACCTACAACGAAGAAATGCTAGACATTGATTCGCAGAGATGGCTTGAAGCCATGAAATTCGAGATGGAATCTATGTATATCAATCAAGTGTGGAACTTGGTAGATTTGCCAAATGGGGTTAAACCCATAGGATGTAAATGGGTCTTCAAGAAGAAGATTGATACATTTGGCAAGATTCAGACTTATAAAGCTAGACTAGTGGCTAAAGGTTTTATTCAGCATCCTGGCGTGGATTATGATGAAACCTTTTCACCAGTGGCTAAGATAAATTCTATTTGGATTTTGCTTGCGATAGCTGCACATTATGATTATGACATTTGGCAGATGGATGTCAAAATTGCATTCCTCAATGATAATCTAGTTGAGGAAGTGTATATGAAAAAATCCGAGCGTTTTTCATCCGAGTCCAAACCAAATGTTATGTGCAAGGTACAGAAGTACATTTATGGGCTTAAGCAAGCCTCTAGGAGTTGGAATATTTGTTTTGACAAGGCTATCAAATCTTTTGATTTCGTTAGAAGCAAAGAGGATCCTTGGGTTTATATCAAATGCAAGGATGAGGGTATTTTCTTCATTATTATATATGTTGATGACATATTGATAATGGGAGACAATAAGACTCTCGTGTAGTCAGTTAAGGATTGGTTGTCCAAAACCTTCATGATGAAGGATTTAGGTGAAGCCTACTACATTTTAGGATAAGATCTATAGAGATAGATCTAATAGATTGTTGGGGCTGTCACAGTCAATCTACATAGACAAAGTTCTTAGACCTTTTTCAATGGAGAATTCCAAGAAAGGCGGTCTTCCAATGGGTCAAGGCATCAAGTTATCTAAGAAGGGTTGCCCTTCTAGTGCTGTAGAACTTGAGCGCATGAAGAGGATCTCATATGTTTCGGCTATAGGATCAATCATGTATGTCATGACCTGTACTACGCCAGATGTGTCCTTTGCACTTAGTATGACTTGCAAGTTCCAGCAGAATCCTGGTGAGGAACACTAGAAGGCAGTCAAAAGTATTCTTAAGTATCTCATACGTACTAAATATTACTTCTTAGTCTATGGTGGAGATGATATGCTAGTTGCCACTGGGTATACTGATGCTAGTTTCCAGACATATGTTGATGATTTCAAATCTCAGTCTGGTTACACATTCATTTTCAATGGAGGAGCAGTGAGCTGGAAGAGTTCCAAACAAGCTACTATTGCTGATTCGACTACTGAAGAAGAGTACATTGTTGGATCGGAAGCTGCTAAAGAAACTGTCGCTATTTCTAAGTTCCTGAAGGAACTAGGGGTTATTCCAAGTGCTAGTTGTCCAATAACTATTTATTGTGACAACACTGGTGCATTGCACAGGCAAAAGAACCAAGATCAACAAACAGAAACAAGCATGTACCGAGTAAGTACCACATTCTCTGAGAGATTGTGGAAGATGAAGATATTAGGATATAGCTTATGTTCCCACAGACAATAATCTAGCAAACTCGCTTACTAAATCATTAAGCTTGGTAAAACATAATGGTCATTTTGAGAACATGGGTATTAGATATGTTGGTGATTGACTCTAGGCCAAGTGGAAGATTGAAAGTATATGTATGTCCTAGAGACAATCTGTATTAAGACAAAATGTACTTTATACACATTCGTATTTATATTAATGATGATTAATATTATGACATTTGCATTTATTGAATTATTAGTTGATTGTTTATAATATTCTATAAATGCATCCCTAGAGTTTACGTGTTTATTAATGGTGTGAGAATTGATATTAAACCATAACTCTTAAATAACCTCAACTAATGATCATCGAGATTGGAATATCGATGATATGTGATGCGTCGACATGTGGTCTGCATCATATCCTTAGGGGAGCAATCCGAACTCTCGACAGAATATAAAAGAGGACCACAGGCCTGTGTAAACACCTCAACGAACTCATTTGGACACTCCTCAGCCCGAGGACAATCTCTCAAATACACATGTTGATGTAGTATGTCTCACTTGCTACGAGTTGTGACAACTCGTGATGGACACATGGATACTTGTTGAAGTATTGGTATACCCTGCTGATGCACTTTTATTATATATGTCTAGAGTGTCATCGGTGTGTGGGAGATAGAAGTCCTTAGACTTGAGGTCGATACCACATTATTTACGGAGCAATGTACTTTGATCTTGTCCAAAGCTCAAATGTCTTATAGGTTGAGACACGACTTGCTTTGGGTACATTGTGAAGTAGATTAAAGGTGGTAGTTGAGCCAAGATTAGGATTTATTCCTCGAATGTATATTCGAGAGAACACTCAGATACTCATATGGTATTAGGTTGACTAAGTAGTTGGCCAACACAATGGACATGTCTTTGATATGGTCCTGTTGTCAACTAATATAGATGAGTTATAATGATCAAGCTATTTGGATAGACACTTGACAAATCCTAAGCTTGATTGAGTGTGTCGTGAATGAAAGGATTTTATCTTCCCACATAGAGGTTTAGTTAACATGTTTCGTGTAGCTAAACTTTACATATTGAGTTTGTCTTCCGGCGCAGTCTAAGAGTTTCGTGAAGACCCTAATGTTGTTAGTGTCGATATGTAAAGGCCTGAAGTGTAACACTAAGTCAAATGTTATGTCGATTGAATGATGGAATTAGAGAAGAGATTATGTATATGTTCGGTTGATGATCGAGACGTTAGAAAGAAAATATAAAATAAGGCAGAAATTGAACAAGGCTGTGGCGCCTAAGGCTCAGGGTCGCGGCGCCAATTACTCAGGATTGTGGCGCTAAATGTCATGCGGGTCCGAGTTGGCCCAGTCTACTGAGGTTTTGTGGGCTGGCCCATATGGGAAACCCTAATTGTCATTTTCAGCTATAAATAAGAGGGTTCCCCTCACATATTTTCTACACCAAAAGCAAGAGATTAATCTCTTCTAAAGCTGTGTTGGAATCTCTAGCATTCCAAGAGTTAGAAAATTACATCAAGGTTCTTGACTTGCAAATCGAGGAACATTTGCGTGCGCACCCTCGGACTACACAAAGCCTCAAGCTTCAGATTGCTATCTACAAATGTAAGTCTTCGTTCGAAGTATTACATTCTTGCTTTGTGTGATTTTCACATTATATAATCATATTACAGTTTGACCGTCATGTCGGGTTTGAAACATAAATTTTCAAATTCACTGCGTGTACCAACCCAACAAAACACCTACAGGAAGCGCAATCGATATATGATTTTTATGGTGGAATTTATGCATCAATCCATGGGATTTATCTATTTATTTCCAATTTATATTTTAGCTAAGTGTGAAAAATTACCTTTTAATTTACCCGAATAGAAAAAGAACTAGTACCAAGATATCAAACTGAGTATTCAAATATGCAGCATTATGCTTGTAGGGTTTTGTCGGGTTCGTGTACGCAGCGGAATTTGAAAATTTGTGTTTCAAACCCGACAGACGGACGAATTGCATGATGATTACGTAATGATATAAACATACAAACATGTTGTTAATCGTAATACTTCGAACGAAAACTTACAGTTTGTATAATCTGAAATCTTTTAAGAGTGTACCGAGGGTGAGCACGCAATTGTTCCTCGATTGTAAGTCCAAGACTCAGATGAAATTACTCTTTCGGAAAGCTATGAAATCCGACAGAGTTTCAACATAGAATAATTCTTATGAATTGGGTGTATTGAATAATGAATAGAAGCCCTCTATTTATAGTTGCGTTTTAGGTTAAAAACGCAGCTAGGGTTTCTCGTGGGACATTCGGGATGCCCACTGGACTGGCAGCGTCGCGGCGGTCCCATGCGCCGCGGCCCTAGTCCAATTTTGCCTCATTTCCGATTTTAATTAAATTGGAAATCCAATCTCGACTTAATTAAATAATCATTATTCATTTAAATGTCTCGATTATAAATCGAACATTTATATTCTCTCACATTACATACATAGATCGACGGAACAATTGACTTAGTGTTACCCTACATGCATTCACATATAGACACTAATTACATTACGGTCTACACGGAACTCCTAGACGGCGCCAGAAGACGAACTCAATATGTGAAGTATAGTTACACGAATCTTGTAAACTGAACCTCTATGTGGGAAAACACAATCCTTTCATTCATGACACACTCGATCAAGCTTAAGATCTGCCAAGTGTCTATCCAAATGGCTTGATAATTATATCTCATCTATATTAGCTGACAACATGACCATATCATAAATATGTCTACTGCGTTGGCCAACGACTTCGTCAACATAATACCATATGAGAAACTGAGTGTTCTCTCAAAGATACATTCGAGGAATGAATCCTAATATTAGCTCAACTACTACCTTTAATACACTTTGTAATTGTCACGACCCAAACCCCGGGCCCACGACTGGTGCCCTACCTGGACACCCTTCTACCCTAGATGACACAAGTTATCCGCGGAAGTTAAATAACACTATTTTTTTTTAAACAAACATGCAAAGGCAAAGCCGATAAGGGTGCCATATATATATATGTGCCATATATATATATGGTGCCATATATAATCCCAAAGAAACTACACTGTACACGAGTCCAATCCTACATGTGAATACAGACCTCTAAGAGTTTTACAGAACTATGACGAAACAAGGCTCCGCTGTATCCATAACTGTACAAAAGCATGTAATGAAAGATCTATACCAAAATGATAAGCCCCGGAACAATGGAGCTATCCAAAACACTCTGAGCAAGGATCCTACACTTGCAGATCACCAAATTGCGTACCTAAACTTGTGGCATGAACGCAGCCCCACGGAGAAAGGGGGTCAGTACGGAAAATGTACCAAGTATGTGAAACAATAAGTACTGTAAAGGAGATCATACAGTCCAAATATAACAGGAGGCAAGTATGATAATTCAAAATAACAGTACATGTGCCTTGCAAAATATGAGAGTAATGAAAGTCAACTTTACCTTTTAAGTTATGCCTTTTAAGAGTTAGATCAACCGCAAAGAGTATTTGGACTCGCATCATGGATCTTGTCCATGGGTTTATATAATGTTCAAGTCCTAATCATGTACGTACTCACATGATTTCAACTATACCGTTTTCACAATAAGATTTATGTCGTAATCATGGACGTTATCACATGATCCAACTATACATTTATCACAACAAAATTTATGTCGTAATCATGGACGAACTCACATGATCCAACTATACAATTTTTACAATAAGATTTATGTCGTAATCATGGACGTACTCACATGATCCAACAATACAATTTTCACAATAAGATTTATGTCGTAATCATGGACGTACTAACATGATCCAACTATACAATTTTCACAACAAGATTTATGTCGTAATCATGGACGTACTCACATGATCCAACTATACAATTTTCACAATAAGATTTATGTCGTAATCATGGACGTACTCACATGATCCAACTATACAATTTTCACAATAAGATTTATTTCGTAATCATTGACGTACTCACATGATTCAACTATACAATTTAAATCATCTCAGACTCTCATTAGCACAAATAGAATGAACTATCATTTTAAGAGAACTCAAGGCAATATCACATCTAGTAATAATAGGGAAATTGAACCTGAAGTACTATGCACGTCCGCCGTACATCTTCTCATTTATAAACCTCAAAACACTAACACTCATAGTATCAAGACACTTCCACTTTTAAAATCAAGTTACTACATTTTTAAACTCAAGTAAGTTATACTTTTCAAACCAAGTCAAGTATACTTTTAACACCAAGTAATTTATACCTTTCAATCATGTAACTTCTTTCATATACTACAATGAACTAAAATGAAATACTTTCATTTAGACAACCCAAAGTACTATCAAGAGAATAAATATAACAATCTTTCATTTTAGAAACCCCAAGTACTATCAAAAGAATGGATAGAACCACTTCCATTTTATAAAATCAAAGTACTATCAAGAAAGTATATAGAGCAACTTCTATTTTAGGAAATCCAAAGTACTATCAAGAATTACATCACTAAGGAGTAGGATACACTAACTTTAAAACAAGGAATCATGCTAGAAGAAGAAAGGATAGTTCACATACCTTTTTGGTGATTAACCAACTCTACAATATAGAATATGTGTCAAAGTACTTCAACCTATAACAACAATAACACGATTATCAATTCCAAGCTTTCTAAGGTAGATTAATACCAACTAAGGGTCTCTTATTCTACGGAAAATTGGGCAGCACTTCCTTTGTTTCTATGAACTTTTTCACCTTTTCCAGGGCCCAAATTCAACAACCAATAAGCCACACTTAAGAGAATAACTAACAGTTAACCAAAGGGGATTACACGCCTACTAGACGTGTAAAATTCTGCCCCTCAATCACATAAAAAAATCCATACAAATCGGCCCAATATCCCACAACAACAAGGGTAAAATGTGAAGTCTTTCAACACCCTTATCCTTAGGACTTTCATTACCAACTACTATATTTAAACATGCATTAAGGTGGCTGATTTTCCAGCAGCCTAACATCCACAAAACAGTCCATAAAAACTGCATAATAACGTCCAACAGTTTTATAGATTCCACGGTCAACAACTACAATCCGACAACTCTTTCCTTAATCCTTTTTATTCCAATTCGAGTTCCAAAACTTCTATATAAGTTATATCAAATTATTAACAACGACATTACTCCATTATAACATGCAATAGGTGAAGATAACAATGACAATAACCAACGAAACTCAATGACACCAAAACTGTCTCATTCTCGGCCAAGACACCAAAATTGGTCCAACCACTTTTAATCTTCATTATTTTTAGCACAAGATCATCTATACATTATAACAATAAGAAATATCCAATTACTTCATGAAAATGAGGAATTTTTACCTTTAAAATGCCCAAAACTGTCCCTAGGCAGTCCGCTCAACTTTGGCTCGTAGTTTTCGTTTTACTCCACTTCTTCAAGATCCAATCACTTCCATGTATCCACTACAACCTTAGAACCAACTTCCATTCACGTTTTACCTCCAAAAAGTCGACGAATCAGCTAGGGTTTCACCCTCATTTTCAGCCAACACAAGATTTGGAGGGTTTGGAGAGTAAACTTGGCTAATCACTTGGTTAATGTTCTTAATCTTGGAGAAATAAACTAATTAATCTTATTGTTCTTGGATATGGAGATTTTCGAAAACCTCACTTACGGGAGAAGAGATGAGAGCTTTTGGATGAAAGTGAATAATGAATCCAAGTCTTCTAAGTGTATATATATATAGACGTCTCTCAAGCAAAACAAGTGGATGGGACACTTGTCACCTTCCTATAGGTCCATGTTTCACCTCCTAAAAAAATCTAAATAAGTCAAGTCTTGCTAGACAAGTGGAGGGTGACACAGGGTGACACGTGTCACCCTCCTATTGGTCCAAAATATTATAATTTTTCATCCCCCCCCCCCCCCAAATTGTGAAATTTTCAGCGGATCTCATATTATCAATTCCAATTCTCAGTAATGCAATCATAATCCCACAAATTCAATTAGAAGTATTAAACTCCAAGTTAATAATTTTTCGTTGTCACATTTTTCCGAAATTTCCCTTAAGAAGATGTAATAATTCTTTCCTTCCAAAACTCAAATCTTAAACCCTTAATCACGTTCTCAATTAGTAGCCCTTATATTACGGGGTGTAACATCCTTCCCCCCTTAGAAACATTCATCCCGAATATTCATAGTCGGTCTCAAGTTATACAATCTTTGTCATAGTCTTCTTACTATGCCTATCAACCAATACTCCACAAAAACAACGATGCCACACACAGCCATAATATATCACATGTATATGCACCAATGGACCTTCCATCTGTGGTCCCTTCTCACAATACTCGAAGGTTGAAGTCCTTTAAAAAATGAGATCTTTTGACCTTCCTTTTATCTTCCCGTACTAGGGATGACCCTGCCGTATTTTAAGTCATAGGGCTATCACTACCTAAATCCTTCAGTCGGACTCCCACTCAGCTAACTGATGTGTCCCCTCGTGTTAACTTCTCTTTTCCGTCCTCACATTAGTCAAACTACTGGTTGGTGAATGATCCTATTTTCTACCTAGCTTTGTTTACTAACCGGTGTAAACTCTTATACTAGTAGTATCTAAATCACGAACACTTATGGACAATGTTACTGAATCTAAGGTGTGTGTATCATCACAACTAACTCTCAGTCATGGTCTAAAACGAATCTCTCTCTTATCTCAAAGTATTTCTCACGCTATCTTTCAGCTCACTAGAGGTTCGCCAGCTTGGCCGAAGTATTCCTATTGTACATCCTCTACTATCGGTCTTTACACTATCATGGGGTAATTACACCTTGTGAACCCTACACAACTATAGTTTCATTCACTTTATCATTCTTGTCAACATCCTTTACTTTGCACTAAACAAAAATATTTCTACCTCTGAGGGTCCTATCAATTCACATTCTACTAGCAACAAGGGGAAAATATACGCTAGGGTGGAATCTGAATCTATTAATGTATGTATGATTCAAAAAGGATCAAAATATACATGTAACCCCAATCGATGATGCCTCTTGATCCTGCATGGTAGTCAAAACATCTATGTTGTTCAAAGGACTACCAGAACTATAAACTCCACCACGACCTCTACCATGGTTGGCTGACATCTGAATACCCCGCCCTGTGTGGCGCACAACTGTAGAAGATGTCAATTCAGCAACTGACCCTGTAGGCTGAGCCATACTACCCGTTCCATCTCTATACGGACACTCCCTCCTCAAATGGCCCTGACTGTCGCAATGATAACAGGCTCTCGGAGCAGAACGACACTTCCCAAAATGGGACCTACCATCTAAGGCTCGAGGCGCGGTGGCCTCGACTGAGCAGATCCCCTGCTCCTCTGAAATCCTAGAACCCTGGAGCTCCGACCGGCTCCTAAATACCTCGTGTGGTCCAATCTCACACCTACGAACTGTGGGGGTATGTTCTGTGTAGGCTGGGACGAATACCTCACCCGCTATTGAGACTGCTCGCCCAAAAACTCACCGGGATAACCAACTGGTCTAGCCCTCTTACGCAGATTTCCGCGTTGGCCCTCTACCCTCTATACACATGTTTGTACTGGCTGAATAACCTTCTGCTGATGAAACTGCATCACCGCTATCCTGGTCAATAACAGAACTTCTTTCCTTATGGCCCTATAGTATTCCCCAAACTGAGGAGCTAGAGGCTCAGGTGCTGGTGCCTCAAAAACCGGTGCAGAAGAACTCGCTGACTGCGGTACAATATCCGGTATAGACTGGGCATGAGCCCTATCAACTCTCTAAGTCTGACTAGTAGCTCCCGCTACTAATTTTCCATTCTGGGCAACTTTTGCCTTCCTTGGAGGCACAGCTGTAACACAATAATACGTCAGAGATGGATTATCTTAATAACACAACTCTATGGCACGATCTTAGAGTGAGAAGAATAGAAAACAAATCCTAAATGTCTTGTAGTCTCCTGTTTATAGGTGTGGCGCGCACGAATGTCAAGACTCTACTAGACACGATGCAGTAGATATTACGATGGATCGCTCGATACCACTCTGTCACGACCAGAACCCGAGACGCGGCGGTGCCCTACAGGCACCCTTATACCTCTACGACACAAGTTATCATGGAAGTTAAATAACACTCATTTTTTGTAAAACAAACATGCAAAGGCAAAGCCGATAAGGCTGCTATATATATATATATATATATATATATATATATATATATATATATATATATATATAATCCAAAAAAAATACACTGTACACGAGTCCAATCTCACATATGAATACATACCTCTAAGAGTTTAACGGAACTATGACGGAACAAGGCCCCGCCGTATCCATAACTGTACAAAAGCCTGTAATGAAAGATCTATACCAAAATGATAAGCCCCGGAACAATGGAGCTATCCTAAAAACTCTGAGCAAGGATCCTACACTTGCAGATCACCAAACTGCGTACCTAAACCTGTGGCATGAACGCAGTCCCCCGGAGAAAGGGGGTAAGTACGGAAAATGTACCAAGTATGTGAAACAATAAGTAATGTAAAGGAGATCATACAATCCAAATATAACAGGAGACAAGTATGATAATTCAAAATAACAGTACACTGTGTCTTGCAAATATGAGAGTAATGACAGTCAACTTTACCTTTTAAGTTATGTCTTTTAAGAGTTAGATCAACCGCAAAGAGTATTTGTACTCGCATCATGGATCTTGTCCATGGGTTTATATAATGTTCAAGTCCTAATCATGGACGTTCTCACATGATCCAACTATACAATTTTCACAACAAGATTTATGTCGTAATCATGGGCGTACTCACATCATCCAACTATACAATTTTCACAATAAGATTTATGTCGTAATCATGGACGTACTCACATGATCCAACTATACAATTTTCACAACAAGATTTATGTCGTAATCATGGACGTACTCGCATGATCCAACTATACAATTTTCAAAATAAGATTTATGTCGTAATCATGGACGTACTCACATGATCCAACTATACAATTTTCACAATAAGATTTATGTCGTAATCATGTAAGTACTCACATGATCCAACTACACAATTTAAATCATCTTCGACTCTCATTAGCACAAATAAAATGAACTATCATTTTAAGAGAACTCAAGGCAATATCACATCTAGTAATAATAGGAAAATTGAACCTGAAGTACTATGTACGTCAGTCGTACATCTTCTCATTTATAAACCTCAAAACACTAACACTCGTTGTATCAAGACACTTCCACTTTTAAAATCAAGTTACTACATTTTTAAACTCAAGTAAGTTATACTTTTCAAACCAAGTCAAGTATACTTTTAACACCAAGTAATTTATACCTTTCAATCATGTAACTTCTTTCATATACTACAATGAACTAAAATGAAATATTTTCATTTAGACAACCCAAAGTACCATCAAGAGAATAGATATAACAATCTTTCATTTTAGAAATCCCAAGTATAATCAAAAGAATGGATAGAACCACTTCCATTTTATAAAATCAAAGTACTATCAAGAAAGTATATAGAGCAACTTCTATTTTAGGAAATCCAAAGTACTATCAAGAATTACATCACTAAGGAGTAGGATACACTCACTTTAAAACAAGGAATCATGCTAGAAGAAGAAAGGATAGTTCACATACCTTTTTGGCGACTAACCAACTCTACAATATAGAATACGTGTCAAAGTACTTCAACCTATAACAACAATAACACGATTATCAATTCCAAGCTTTCTAAGGTAGATTAATACCAACTAAGGGTCTCTTATTCTACGCAGAATTGGGCAGCACTTCCTTTGTTTCTACGTACTTTTCCACCTTTTCCAAGATCCAAATTCAACAACCAACAAGCCACACTTAAGGGCATAACCAATAGTTAACCAAAGGGGATTACATGCCTACTAGATGTGTAAAATTCTGCCCCACAATCACATAAAACAGTCCATACAAATCAGCCCAATATCCCACAACAACAAGGGTAAGATGTGAAGTCTTTCAACACCTTTCTACACCATTAATCCTTAGGACTTTCATTAGCAACTACTACATTTAATCATGCATTAAGGTGGATGATTTTCCAGAAGCCTAACATCCATAAAACAGTCCATAAAAACTGCATAATAACGTCCAACAATTTTATAGATTTCACGGCCAACAACTACAATCCGACAACTCTTTCCTTAATCCTTTTTATTCCAATTCGAGTTCCAAAACTTCTATATAAGTTATATCAACTTATTAACAATGACATTACTCCATTATAACATGCAATAGGTGAAGATAACAACGACAATAACCAACGAAACTCAATGACATCAAAATTGTCCCATTCTCGGCCAAGACACCAAAATTGGTCCAAACACTTTTTAATCTTCATTATTTTAAGAACAAGCTCATATATACATTATAACAATAAGTAATATCCAATTACTTCAAGAAAATGAGGAATTGTTACCTTTAAAATGCCCAAAAACGTCCCTAGGTAGTCCGCTCCACTTTGGGCCGTAGTTTTCATTTTGCTCCACTTCTTCAATATCCAATCACTTCAATGTATTCACTACAACCTTAGAACCAACTTCCCTACACATTTTACCTCCAAAAAGTAGACGAATCAAGCTAGGGTTTCACCCTCATTTTCGGCCAACACAAGATTTGGAGGGTTTGGAGAGTTAACTTGGCTAATCACTTGGTTAATGTTCTTAATCTTAGAGAAATAAACTAACTAATCTTATTGGTCTTGGATATGGAGATTTTCGAAAACCTTGCTTAAGGGAGAAGAGATGAGAGCTTTTGGATGAAAGTGAATAATGAATCCATGTCTTCTAAGTGTATATCTATATAGATGTCTCTCAAGCAAGACAAGTGGATGGGGAACTTGTCGCCTTCCTATAGGTCAATGTTTCACCTCCTCAAAATATCTAAATAAGTCAAGTCTTGCAAGACAAGTGGAGGGGTGACACGTGTCACCCTTCTATTGGTCCAAAATATTAAAATTTTCAAACATCCCCCCTAAAATTTTGAAATTTTCGACGGACCCCATATTATCAATTCCAATTCTCCGAAATACAATACTAATCCAACAAATCTTATTAGAAGTATTAAACTCCAAGTTAATAATTTTTTGTTATCACATTTTTCGGAATTTTCCTTAAGAAGATGTAATAATTCTTTCCTTCCAAAATTCAAATCTTAAACCCTTAATCACGTTCTCAATTAGTAGCTCTGGTATTATGGGGTGTAACATCTTTCCCCTCCTTAGAAACATTATTCCCGAATGTTCATAGTCGGTCTCAAGTTATACAAACTTTGGCATAGTCTCCTTATTATGTCTATTAAACAATACTCTACAAAACCAACGATGCCACACACGGCCACAATATATCACATGTATATGCATCAATGGACCTTCCATTTATGGTCCCTTCTCAAAATACTCGAAGGTTGCAGTCCTTTCAAAAATGGGATCTTTTGACCTTCATTTTCTCTTCCCGTACTAGGGATGACCCTGCCGTATTTTAAGTCATAGGGCTATCACTACTTAAATCCTTCAGTCGGACTCCCACTCAACTAACTGATGTGTCCCCTCGTGTTAACTTCTCTTTTCCGTCCTCATATTAGTCAAACTACTGGTTGGTGAATGATCTTATTGTCTACCTAGCTTTGTTTACTAAGCGGTGTAAACTCTTATACTAGTAGTATCTAAATCACGAACACTTATGGACAATGTAACTGAATCTAACGTGTGTGTATCATCACAACTAACTCTCAGTCATGGTCTAAAATGAATCTCTCTCATATCTCAAAGTATTTCTCACGCTATCTTTCTGCTCACTAGAGGTTCGCCACCTTGGCCGAAGTATTCCTACTGTACATCATCTACTATCGGTCTTTACACTGTCATGGGGTAATTACACATTGTGAACCCTACACAACTATAGTTTCATTCACTTTATCATTCTTGTCAACATCCTTTACTCTGCACATTACTAAACAAAAATATTTCTACCTCTGAGGGTCCTATCAATTCACATTCTACTAGCAACAAGGGGAAAATATATGCTAGGGCGGAATCTGAATCTATCAATATTTGTATGACTCAAAAAGGATCAAAATATACCTGTAACCCCAATCGATGATGCCTCTTGATCTTGCCTGGTAGTCAAAATATATATGCGGTTCGAAGGACCGCCAGAACTATAAACTCCACCACGACTTACCACTACCGGCCGACATCCGAATACCTCTCTCGCGTGGCGCATAACCGTAGAAGATGTTGATTCAAAGAATCGACCACAGAGGCTGAGCCATACTACCCGTGCCATCTCTATACGTACACTCTCTCCTCAAATGGCCCTAACGGCCGCAATGATAACAGGCTCCTGGAGCAGAACGACACTTCCCAAAATGGGACCTACCACATCTGAAAAACTGAGGCAAGGGTGGCCTCGATCGAGCGTATCCTCGCTTCCTCAAATCTCGAACCACGAGCTCACCAAGCTCCTACATACCTCGTGTTGTCCAATGTCACACCTACGAACTGTGGGGGTATGTTTTGTGTAGGTTGGGACGACTATATCACCCGCTACTGAGACTGCTCGTCCAAAAACTCACCGGGATAACCAATCGGTCTAGCCCTCTTACGCTGATTTCTGCGTTGGTCCTCTACCCTCTGTACACATGTATGTACTGTCCGAATAACCTCCTGCTGATGAAACTGCATCACCGCTAGCCGGGTCAATAACAGAACTGCCTCCATCATGGCCCTATAGTCTTCCCCTAACTGAGGAGCTAGAGGCTCAGGTGCTGGTGCCTCAAAAACTGGTGCAGAAGAATTCACCGACTGCGGTACAATATCTGGTATAAACTAGGCATGAGCCTTATCAACTCTCTGAGTCTTACTAGTAGCTCCCGCTACTGATTTGCCCTTCTGGGCAACTGTTGTCTTCCTTGGAGGCATAGATGTAACACAATAATACATCAGAGACGGATTATCTTAATAACACAGCTCTATGACACGATCTCAGAGTGAGAAGAATAGAAACCAAATCCTAAATGTCATGTAGCCTCCTGTTTATTGGTGTGGCGCGCAACACACCGATAATCAAGACTACTAGACACGGTCTGTAGACATTCCTAGGACTGACTGCTCTGATACCACTCTGTCATAACCCGAACCCCGGGCCCGCGACTGGTGCCCTACCTGGGAACCCTTCTACCCTATACGACAGAAGTTATCCGCAGAAGTTAAATAACACTCATTTTTTTAAAACAAACATGCAAAGACAAAGACGATAAGGCTGCCATATATATATATATATATATATATATATAATCCAAAAGAAACTACACTGTACACGAGTTCAATCCCATATATGAATAAAGACCTCTATGAGTTTTACGAACTATGACCAACAAGGCCCCGCTGCACTCCATAACCGCATAAAAGCACAGAATGAAAGTTCTATCCCAACATGATAAGCCCCGGAACAATGGCGTTATCCCAAACACTCTGAGCAAGGATCCTACACTGGCAGATCACCAAATCACAGATTTAAACTCGCTGCATTTAACGCAAATTCGGAGAAAGGAGATCAGTACGAAAAATGTACCAAGTATGTGAAACAATAAGTACTGTAAATGAGATCATACATTCCAAATATAACAGGAGCCAAGTATGATAATTCAAAATAACAGTACATTGTGCCTTGAAAATATGAGAGTCAACTTTACCTTTTAAGTTATGCCTTTTAAGAGTTAGATCAACCGCAAAGAGTATTTGTACTCGCATTATGGATCTTGTCCATGGGTTTATATAATGTTCAAGTCCTAATCATGGACGTACTCACATGATTTCAACTGTACCGTTTTCACAATAAGATTTATTTCGTAATCATAGACGTTCTCACATGATCCAACTATACAATTTTCACAACAAGATTTATGTCGTAATCATGGACGTACTCACATGATCCAACTATACAATTTTCACAACAATATTTATGTCGTAATCATGGACGTACTCACATGATCCAACAACTATACAATTTTCATAATAAGATTTATGTCATAATCATGGACGTACTCACATGATCCATCTATACAATTTTCACAACATGATTTATGTCGTAATCATGGACGTACTCACATGATCCAACTATACAATTTTCATAATAATATTTATGTCGTAATCATGTACGTACTCACATGATCCAACTATATAATTTTCATAATAAGATTTATGTCGTAATCATGGACGAACTCACATGATCCAACTATACAATTTAAATCATCTCCGACTCTCATTAGCACAAATAGAATGAACTATCATTTTAAGAGAACTCAAGGCAATATCACATGTAGTAATAATAGGGAATTGAACCCGAAGTACTATGTACGTCCGAAGTACATCTTCTCATTTATATACCTCAAAACACTAACACTCATAGTATCAAGACACTTCCACTTTTAAAATCAAGTTACTACATTTTTAAATTCAAGTTATACTTTTCAAACCAAGTCAAGTATACTTTTAACACCAAGTAATTTATATCTTTCAATCATGTAACTTCTTTCATAAATTACAATGAACTAAAATGAAATACTTTCATTTAGACAACCCAAAGTACTATCAAGAGAATAGATATAACAATCTTTCATTTTAGAAACCCCAAGTACTATCAAAAGAATAGATAGAACCACTTCCATTTTATAAAATCAAAGTACTATCAAGAAAGTATATAAAGCAACTTCTATTTTAGGAAATCCAAAGTACTATCAAGAATTACATAACTAAGGAGTAGGATACACTCACTTTAAAACAAGGAATCATGCTAGAAGAAGAAAGGATAGTTCACATACCTTTTTGGCGACTAACCAACTCTACAATCTAGAATACGTCTCAAAGTACTTCAACCTATAACAACAATAACACGATTATAAATTCCAAGATTTCTAAGGTAGATTAATACCAACTAAGGGTCTCTGATTCTACGAAAATTTGGGCAGCACTTCCTTTGTTTCTACGTACTTTTCCGCCTTTTCCAAAGCCCAAATTCAACAACCAACAAGCCGCACTTAAGGGCATAACCAACAGTTAACCAAAGGGGATTACATGCCTACTAGATGTGTAAAATTCTGTCCCATAATCACATAAAACAGTCCATACAAATCAACCCAATATCCCACAACAACAAGGGTAAAATGTGAAGCCTTTCAACACCTTTCTACACCCTTAATTCTTAGGACTTTCATTAGCAACTACTACATTTAAACATGCATTAAGGTGGCTGATTTTCCAGCAGCCTAACATCCACAAAACAGTCCATAAAAACTGCATAATAACGTCCAACAGTTTTATAGATTCCACGGCCAACAACTACAATCCGACAACTCTTTTCTTAATTCTTTTTATTCCAATTCGAGTTCTAAAACTTCTATATAAGTTATATAAACTTATTAACAACGACATTACTCCATTATAACATGCAATAGGTGAAGATAACAACGATAATAACCAACGAAACTCAATGACACAAAAACTGTCCCATTCTCGGCCAAGACACCAAAATTGGTCCAAACACTTTTTTTAATCTTCATTCTTTTTAGCACAAGCTCATCTATACATTATAACAATAAGTAATATCCAATTACTTCAAGAGAATGAGGAATTTTTACCTTTAAAATGCCCAAAAATGTCCCTAGGCAGTCCGCTCCACTTTGGCCCGTAGTTTTCATTTTGCTCTACTGCTTCAAGATTCAATCACTTCAATATATCCACTACAGCCTTAGAACCAACATACCTTCACATTTTACCTCCAAAAAGTCGACGAATCAAGATAGGGTTTCACCCTCATTTTCGGCAAACAAAAGATTTGGAGGGTTTGAAGATTTAACTTGGCTAATCACTTCGTTAATGTTCTTAATCTTGGAGAAATAAACTATCTAATTTTATTGTTCTTGGCTATGGAGATTTTCGAAAACCTTGCTTAAGGGAGAAGAGATAAGAGCTTTTGGATGAAAGTGAATAATGAATCCAAGTCTTCTAAGTGTATATATCTATATAGATGTCTCTCAAGCAAGACATGTGGATGGGGAACTTGTCACCTTCCTATAGGTCCATGTTTCACCTCCTCAAAATATCTAAATAAGTCAAGTCTTGCAAGACAAGTGTAGGGGTGACATGTGTCACCCTCTTATTGGTCCAAAATATTATAATTTTCGAACCTCCCCCCAAAATTGTGAAATTTTCGGCGGACCCCATATTATCAATTTCAATTCTCTGTAATCCAATACTAATCCCACAAATTCAATTAGAAGTATTAAACTCCAAGTTAATAATTTTTCATCGTCACATTTTTCTGAAATTTCCCTTAAGAAAATGTAATAATTCTTTCCTTCCAAAATTCAAATCTTAAACCCTTAATCACGTTCTCAATTAGTAGCCCTGGTATTACGGGGTGTAGAAGTAATATACCCAATACAAGCTGCTCTCAACCTATAAGGCATTTGAGCTTAGGACATGATCAAAGTACATTACTCTGTAGACAAGGTGTGTATCGACCTCAAGTCTAATGACTTCTATCTCCCACACGCAGATCATACTTTAGACATTGTATAACACACAGTATATCAGCAAGGTATTGATCGGTGTATTTTATATACACTTTTCGAGTCATTTTTAGTTAGTCTTTTGTCCCTTTTTGTACAAATACGTGTCGTATTAGGATAGATTTTCTTTCTTTTGAGTCAGTGGTTAAAATGGTCCAATGGCGGAAAAGGAGCGAAAAGAGGGAAAAAGTGGAGGTTCCAGAGCTTAAAAGCAGAGAAAGTGGCGAACCAGGCACGGACACGGGCCAGCGCCGCGGCGCCTCCTACCAACAGTGCGCAGGGTCGCGCGCCAATATCCGTGGCCGCAGAGTTGCAGTGCCGCGCGCTCTAGACAGCCAGAGTGGTCACGCGCGCCAAATCACCGTAGCAGCGAAGTTCCGGCCGCGGGCCGATAGCGTGGTCGCGCGCCGACGCGGAAAATCAGGTTTTCGACGCTCGCCAGCCCGGCGGAAAAGTGTGAGGCGGTTTTGAGCCGATAAAAGGAGAACCCTAGGCGCTTTCAAGGTTCCTTTCTTGCACAAACACAAGATTTCTTGAAGTTGAAGATGGAGACCTTAACTTAGTAATTTTCTTTTCTTTTCTTTACTTTACTTTCGCTTTTTATGTTGGATATTGAATTAGTTCTTGTCATGTCAATGGCTAGGAACTAATTCCATTATAAGGATTTCATGTCAAATCACTAGAAACTTATGTTATGAATTGATGTGTTTATGGTTATTCTTCTTATTATTGGGATTTATCCAATAATTGCTTTGAATGCTTGGTAATTAATTGATCACTATTTATCATTATTTATATGATTTCTAATCAAACTTCGAAAGGAGGAGGTTGTGAATATCTTTGTAAGTTGGGTAGACATATTTTGGATTGGGGATGAAAATACCTCAATTACTTGTGTAGCGTTAATAAGAGGTTTAAACACCTAATTTCACGCATGGCGCGTGACGATTAACTAGGTTTTTGGTCTTAATCCTCCTATAGAGTCATCCTTATCACCGAAAGGTAGAAAGGAGCAATACTGGGGTTGAGTGTTTATATAGCCTTAACGGGAGTATAAAATGATTTAGTAAACCTGCTAGCTCCAAAAGAAGAAGAACCATAATTCATAGCATTAATAAGTAATATAAGCGGATAGTTGAGGAGACTTGGAAGCCCTATTTCCATCACTACTGAAGTAAACACATAGTTAATTAGTCATTATAATTATTAGTTATAATCAACAAAATCAAATATCGGTTACCAAATAGATACCAAAAGATAGATAATTGGTACTTGAACACTAATCCTTGTGGACGATATTCGGTCTTACCTAGACTATATTACTTGAGTCGACAACGTGCACTTGCGTTAAAGTGTGTGCATCTTTTCGCGCATCAAGTTTTTGGCGCTGTTGCCGGGGATTAGGCATAGTTCAATATCAATTTTATCTATTTTTAATTTCTAATTTGGTTTTATTTCTGTTTTTATTTTTATTTGTTTTTCTTTTTTTTTGTGAAAACAAGTGTGCCGTGATCCGTTGTTGGTTTTGATTCATCTCAGTGATCCTGAAGACATGAATTACTACTGTCAATATGATAGAGCTCCAACCATAGAGGAAGAGAGGGAGGAGTTACGAGAAGTCATACTCAGTTTTACTAGGTATCAAACTCAGTTCATGGACGAAACGAGAATGGTCATGAAGAAGTTGGAAACGCAAATAGGAGAACTTGCGGTCATGTTGAACAGCGACACGCAAGAAGAGCAATCTGCACCTGTGGAAGGCAATATGAAAGCACAATGTCAGGCGATTGACCTGAAGAATGCCGAATCAGTGGAGATAGAAAGTTCGCAGCAGCAGCAGCGCCGCGGCGCCGATGAGCAGGGCCGCGGCGCCGAAGATTCTGAGACAGGGCAGGAGTTTGAGCGCCGCGGCGGCAAGGAGCAGGGCCGCGGCGCCCAGAGCCCAGAAGCCGAAAAGTCGGTAGAAGCTGTAGCGAACGCACCCCAGGTGAAGGTACCATATCCCCAGAGGTTAAAAACATGTGCTCTTGACAAGCAATTCTCTAGATTTGTGGAAATTCTCAAACAATTGCAACTCAATATCCCGTTTGCTGAAGCATTAGAGCAGATGCCGAGCTACGTAAAGTTCATGAAGGATGTTCTTAGCAAAAAGAGGAGGATAGAGGACTACGAAACAGTGGTGTTGACTGAGGAATGTAGTGCCATCCTACAGAGAAAACTACCTCAGAAATTACAAGATCCAGGGAGCTTCACCATCCCATGCACCATTGGAAGGTTTGAATGTCAGAAAGCATTGTGCGACTTGGGGGCAGGCATAAATCTGATGCCTTATCTAGTTTTCTGCAAACTGGGAATGGGAGAAGTCAAACCTACAAACATCACTTTGCAGTTAGCTGACCGCTCCATAGTGCATCCTAGAGGAGTCATCGAAGATGTATTAGTGAAGGTGGACAAGTTCATCTTTCCCGCTGACTTCGTTATCTTAGACATAAAAGATAACGATGGAATCCCCATCATACTTGGCAGACCCTTCTTAGCCACGGGACGTGCTCATTGATGTTCACAAAGGGGAGTTGAAGCTTCGGGTGGATGAAGAAGAAGTGACTTTCAATGTTTTTCGGGCAGCAACTTTTCCAGATGCCAATGATAACTGCTCCGCTATTGATCTTATCGAAGATGCAGTGTCAGTCAAAGGATTCAGACATGATGATACGCTTGAAGAAGTACTGACCAAATGGGATGATAGTAGTAGAAACGACCCAGGGCTGATGGAGTATGCAAATTGGATGAATGTTTATGAGAAATGGGATAAGAGGATATATGAAGAGCTTGGGAAGATGCCAGAAAGATCAATACCATCCACAGAGAAGGCTCCAGAGTTAGAGTTAAAAATCCTACCCAATCATTTACAATACCAATACCTAGGTGAAGATAAAACGTTACCAGTGATCATTTCACGCCACCTATCCACCGAAGAGATTGATAAACTGCTAAGAGTGTTGAGGGATCACAAGCGTGCCATTGGATGGACATTAGCAGACATAAAAGGGATAAGTCCGTCGACGGTAATGCATAAGATCTGTCTAGATGAGGAGAGCAGACCATCCATCGAGGCACAAAGGCGACTAAACCCAAACATGAAAGAGGTAGTCAGAAAGGAAATCCTGAAATGGCTCGATGCAGGAGTAATTTACCCTATATCTGACAGCGCATGGGTGAGTCCAGTACAAGTGGTGCCCAAAAAGGGTGGAATAACAGTGGTGACCAACGAAAGGAACGAACTCATTCCTTCTAGAACAGTTACTGGATGGAGAATCTGCATTGACTATCGCAAGTTGAACAAGGCAACCAGAAAAGACCACTTCCCGTTGCCATTTCTAGATCAAATGTTGGATAGACTTGCAGGGCACAACTACTACTGCTTTTTGGATGGGTACTCAGGGTATCACCAGATTGCAATAGCACCAGAAGATCAGGAAAAGACAACATTCACTTGTCCCTTTGGTACATTTGCATTCAGAAGGATGCCATTCGGACTTTGCAATGCACCTGCAACCTTTCAGAGGTGTATGATGGCAATTTTCTCAGACATGGTGGAGAGGACTATAGAGATCTTTATGGATGATTTTTCGGTCTTTGGAGCATCGTTCGATGAATGTTTGAGGCACTTAGAAGCAGTATTAAGCCGGTGTGAAGAATCTAACCTTGTGCTAAACTGGGAGAAGTGTCACTTCATGGTAACAGAAGGAATTGTCCTGGGACACAAAATATCAAACCAAGGTATTGAGGTAGACAAAGCAAAGATTTCAGTAATCGAAAATCTCCCACCTCCAGTATCAACAAAAGGGGTCAGAAGCTTCCTTGGGCATGCAGGTTTCTATAGAAGATTCATCAAGGATTTTTCAAAGGTTTCAAAGCCTCTTTCCACATTGCTAATGACGGGGGTTGCCTTTGACTTCAATAAGGAATGCTTATCCGCTTTTCAGACACTCAAGGAGAAGCTTATTTCAGCACCCATAGTCATAGCACCAAACTGGGAGCTCCCATTTGAACTAATGTGCGATGCAAGCGATTATGCAGTAGGAGCAGTGCTTGGACAGAGAATCGACAAGGTATTTAGATCCATTTACTATGCTAGTAAAACTCTAAATGACGCACAGTTAAATTACGCGACTACAGAAAAGGAATTGCTAGCAATAGTGTATGCATTTGAGAAATTCAGGCCATACTTGATTGGAAATAAGGTGATAGTATACACTGACCATTCTGTCATAAAGTACTTGATGACAAAGAAGGATGCAAAACCTCGCCTCATTCGATGGGTCTTGCTGCTACAAGAATTTGATGTGGAAATTCGTGACAAGAAAGGAACAGAGAATTCAGTTGCAGACCACTTGTCAAGACTGGAGAACACAGAGAGCCATAACACCAAGGATGTGCAGATAAATGATCACTTTCCAGACGAACAACTATTTTAAGTAAGTGTGAATCTTAATTTACCTTGGTACGCTGATTTTGTTAACTTTCTTGCAGCTAAGGTAATACCCCCAGAATTGACAAGACAGCAAGTGAAGAGGTTTTACGCCGAAGTAAAGCACTACTATTGGGAGGAGCCTATGTTATACAAACACTGTGCCGATCAAGTCATCAGACGATGTATACCAGAGGAGGAGATGCACCAGGTTCTCACTCATTGCCACACCCTATCATGTGGTGGACACTTTGGGGCATCAAAAACAGCGACAAAGGTACTGCAAAGCGGGTTCTATTGGCCAACACTTTTTAAGGATGCCCATACCTTTGTGAAGAGATGTGATAGTTGTCAGAGAACAGGGAACATTTCAAGACGAAGCGAAATGTCTTCGCAAGGGATATTGGAAGTAGAACTATTTGATATGTGGGGAATCGATTTCATGGGACCATTCCCACCATCCTTTGGAAATCAATATATCCTTCTGGCAGTGGACTATGTGTCCAAATAGGTAGAAGCGAGCCAAAAGAAAACGGCAAAGAAGACTGCTCGTAAATTCCTTCAAAAGAATATTTTCACAAGGTTCGGCACTCCGATAGCCATCATCAGTGACGAAGGAAGTCACTTTTGCAACAAGCAGCTGAATTCATTGCTTTCCCGATATGGAGTCTACCACCGCACCACAACTGTCTACCACTCTCAAGCGAATGGGCAAGCAGAAGTGTCAAATAGGAAAGTGAAGAGCATATTGGAAAAGACGGAACGACTCGGAAGGATCGGTCTATCAAATGGATGACGACGTGGGCATACCGAACAGCATTCAAAACACCAATTGGTATGTCACCATATAAGTTAGTTTTTGGTAAAGCATGTCATTTGCCAGTAGAGTTGGAACACAGAGCGTATTGGGCAATGAAGAAGTTAAACATGGACGCCAAGGCAGCAGGCCAGATGAGGCTACTACAGTTGAGCGAGTTGGATGAATTCAGGCACAACGCCTATGAGAATGCAAAGATCTACAAGGAACGAACGAAAGTATGACACGACAAGAGGTTGATACCAAAAGACTTCCAAGAGGGACAACAAGTGCTTTTATTCAACTCAAGGTTAAAATTGTTTCCAGGCAAGTTAAAATCACGTTGGACAGGACCATACACGGTGGTAAGAGTATTCTCATATGGTATTGAAATAAAAGGAAGAGAAGGAGCCCCCTTCAAGGTAAATGGACAGAGGTTAAAACCCTATCTGATCAATGAAATGGAATACATGAACTTAGTAACCTCTCTCACTCTAGAATAAAAAGGAACTTGCGTCCGGCTAAAAGACGTTAAAGACAGCGCTACTTGGGAGGCAACCCAAAGTATTTTGAGTTTATTTATTTTAATGCAATTAATCTTTATTTAGAACAGTCTCACGGATGTAGTGTATGTGTTGTGTTGACAGGTGTAGGCCAAGAACTTGGAAGGCAAAAACTGAAGAGAAGCCAAGGATTTCCAGAAAATCGCCAGAGCGCCGCGGCGCCCAGGAGCAGGGCCGCGGCGCAGAAAATTCAGAAGAACGCAGGAATTTGGGCGCCGCGGCGCCAATTTGCAGAGCCGCGGCGCCACAACGGAAAAATCTGAATTTTGAAAGACGCCCTAATCCGAAGGCCCTGTCGCCAAATCAAAAATCCAGAGCTCTCCTCCCCTCACGGAATTCAAAGCACTATCCACCGCCACCACCACCATTTTAACCAAGTCTGTAAGTGTCTTGTTTCTGTTATTGTCTTTGAGTCTTACACACATTGGGGACAATGTGTGATTTAAGTTTGGGGGGTGTCTTATTTATGTCTTATTGTTATAGTATGTTTAAGTCTTTTTGTTTTGTTGTTTTTGTGTATTTTTTAGTCAGATTTTTTTTCTTTTTGAGTCATAATTGTCTGTCAAAGATCATGCATGCTGTAGTTACTAGAAACACCTAGTGAAGTAATGTGGAAAAATGTAATAGAATTAGAAGCAACTATCTAAACACTTAGGTTAGATATGTCAAAAACTCACAAAATCTGTCTATTTGGAGTTTCTTGCTTGAATTGTGCATGATAAATGATTAAAACCTATGTGTTATGATTGCTTGCTATTTGAGGCGAAATAGTTAGGATATGCATGTTAGGGAAATGACTCAGGCATTTCTTTGTTAGTCAATTCTTACCACTCTTTTCTATCCCTGACTTTAAAAATATCCCTAGTCAGCCCCATTGAGCCTAAAAATTGAACTTTTTATTTGACACCATATATTCCCATACTTGTGCCATAAGTAAACGTGTGAAATAGTTGGAATAAAGTGTGTTAAAAAAGAGACAAAAAGAGCAAACAAGATTGATGCACCCCAATTAAAAAATAATAATAATAATAAGAAATAGGCAAAAGCCTAAGTTTGGGGGTGCTTGCTATTATGATACACTTCACGCTCTCAAAACAAAAGAGGGGAAAGATAGATTTGAAGTGAAAGAAAGAATCAAAAGAAAAGGGAAACACTGAAAAGCTAAAGAGCTTATGGTACACAAAAATGAGCCTAAATGTCTATTTTTACCTACCCATGCCTAAGCCTACATTACAACCCTTAAAAGTCCTGAAGATCTCTTAGATGCATATCCATGATTAGTGGAGAATAGCAAGTGAAAATGTCATAGGATTTTTGAATTTTACAAGCATGATTCAGTATTTTGACTTCCATTAAGCATGATAAGAATGAGTTTGCAAAATATCTAGCTTAATGTGTTTAGTATGCTAAAATTTCATGTTATATGTTCCTGCATATTATTCTGCTAATCTTCATGTTTTTCTAAAGTAACACCAATGCAGCAAAGTGATCAATGTCATTGAGTCTTTTATTTTCCTTTTTTTTTAGTCTTTATTTCTTTCTTTTTTTTATCTTTGCTCGAGGGCGAGCAAAGGTTAAGTTTGGGGGTATTTGATCGGTGTATTTTATATACACTTTTCGAATCATTTTTAGTTAGTCTTTTGTCTCTTTTTGTACAAATACGTGTCGTATTAGGATAGATTTTCTTTCTTTTGAGTCAAAGTGGTTAAAATGGTCCAATGGCGGAAAAGGAGCGAAAAGAGGGCAAAAGTGGAGGTTCCAGAACTTAAAAGCAGATAAAGTGGCGAACCAGGCACGGACACGGGCCAGCGCGGCCCTACCAACAGTGCAGTGCGTCGCGCCAATATCCGTAAGGCGCAGAGTTGCAGTACGCGCGCCTAGACAACAGAGTGGCCGCGGCGCCAAATCACCAGAACAGCGCAGAAGTTCCGGCGCCGCGGCGCCGATAGCAGGGCCGCGGCGCCGACGCGGGAAAATCAGGTTTTCAGACGTGTTCTGGGCCAGGCCTGAAGGGAAAAGTTTGAGGCGGTTTTGAGCCTATAAAAGGAGAACCCTAGGCAGTTTTCAAGGGTTCTCTTTCTTGCACAAACACAAGATTTCTTGAAGTTGAAGATTGGAGACCTTAACTTAGTAATTTTCTTTTCTTTTCTTTACTTTACTTTCAGTTTTTATGTTGGATATTGAATTAGTTCTTGTCATGTCAATGGCTAGGAACTAATTCCATTATAGGGCTTTCCATGTCAAATCACTAGAAACTTATGTTATGAATTGATGCATGTTTATGGTTATTCTTCTTATTGTTGATATTTATCCAATAATTGATTTGAATGCTTGGTAATTAATTGATCACTAATTATCATTATTTATATGATTTCTAATCAAACTTCGAAAGGAGGAGGTTGTGAATATGTTGTAAGTTGGGTAGACATATTTTGGATTGGGGATGAAAATACCTCAATTACTTGTGTAGCGTTAATAAGAGGTTTAAACACATAATTTCACGCATGGCGCGTGACGATTAACTAGGTTTTTGGTCTTAATCCTCCTATAGAGTCATCCTTATCATCGAAAGGTAGAAAGGAGCGATACTGGGGTTGAGTGTTTATATAGCCTTAACGGGAGTATAAAACAATTTAGTAAATCTGCTAGCTCCAAAAGAAGAAGAACCATAATTCATAGCATTAATAAGTAATATAAGCGGATAGTTGAGGAGACTTGGAAGCCCTATTTCCATCACTACTGAAGTAAACACATAGTTAATTAGTCATTATAATTATTAGTTATAATCAACCAAATCAAATATCGATTACCAAATAGATACCAAAAGATAGATAATTGGTACTTGAACACTAATCCTTGTGGACGATATTCGGTCTTACCTAGACTATATTACTTGAGTCGACAACGTGCACTTGCGTTAAAGTGTGTGCATCTTTTCGCGCATCAGGTATACCAAATACTTCCTAAGTATTCATGTGTCCATCATTAGTTATCATAACTCGTAGCAGGTAAGACATACTAAATCCTCTAAGGATATGATGCAAACCACATGTCGACTTATCACATATCATCGATATTCCAATTTCGATGATCATTAGTCGAGGCTGTTTTAAGAGTTATGCTATAATATCAATGTCTCACAATACCAATAACCACGTAACCTCTAGGAATGCATTATAGAAAATTATAAACAATCAACTAATAATTCAATAATTACAAATGTCATAACATTAATCTCCATTAATATAAATATGAATGTGTATAAAGTACATTTGTCCTAATACAGATTGTCTCTAGGACATAAATATACTTTCAATGCTTTCATGGGTAATAACAGCATTACTTATAAAAGAAAAGCAAAGAAAGAGCCCATATTTTTTATTACCTATAACTTGTACATTCGACAAACCAATAACAATAAGAAATTCAAACATTCAACTTATAAATTTCAAGATAAATTGAACCAACCAACATTTCAAAATTGTTTTTTTAAGTTCAACTCACTGTGTCACACCCGAAAACAATTGAGTTTTCTGGGACTAGTCGGGTGTAGTCTTTTATAAAGGGGTTGCATGTTTGCTTGATATCTTGGGGGTATGGTGATAAGAAGGAGTCATTTTGGACCATGAGCTTATTGATTTTTGCGAGACTACTCTATTTATGAAGCGAATGCTAAAATAGCATGAATTGATTGGTAAGTTTGTCTACGTCATAGACTTCTTGGGGAAACAGTTACCAACTAATAGAAATGACTCTAGCGATTGACGGTATGGAGATTCAGTTACTTAAAGAGTTATCAGTTGTTGCACCAAAATTGGAGAAGCATTATGGATATTGTATAAGCTATGTGTTGGCTTATAGGAGTGTTCAGTTTTAAGGTTCGAGTGAGGCAAGAAAAACTTCATATGCTCAAGATTGGGGTTTACTACTACCTCCATGATTGACTTAGATATTTTGTAACTTTTATGATATTCTTATCTATCATACGAGTGGGTTTGAGTGATTTTCGATTGATGATGATAAAAGTGACTTTAAATGGGATATGGTGACTAAAGAATAAAGATAGAGGCATCTTACTATCGGTTTAGAGAATTAAGGTTCATAAGACTTGAATTTGAAGCAGCACGACTATTTGAATCACATACGAGTTATAGTTTGTCATTAAATTATATCATTATGATAGGGTGTAAAAGTGATAACTATGATTGAGGAAGGAAGACTATGGACGATTTGACTTAGCATATGGCAAGTACCAATGATACTTTGCGATTGAATAATGGATGAGGAGGTAAATTGTGAAGTATCAATATGGATAATTTCATGCCATCCTTGAATGGACAAGCTAGAGGTTATAATATTGTTGAGTATTTCAAATATGAATGACTTGAGAGTATTTTTACTCATGGATTGTAAGATTTGATACTCTTGAACTTGTTATAGGTGTAATGAGGTATTGCACTCAGAGATTTTATGATTGTGAAGGGCGAAGTATGGGGTCATAGGCCTTACATTAGAGTGTTCGAAGTGATGAACTAGTTTACTAAATTACAAGAATGAGAGTTCGATTTAATCATATTTCATGAAGATTTAAAGTCATAAAGTGTAGTTCATCAGTACTTGGTTGACGACTTGGAAAAATTTCATCTTTTGAAGTTTGTAACGACAATACGAGGTTGTGTATTCATGAACAATAGATTAGAATGAGTCACCACATATTTATGAAAGGCTTACTTTTTATTTTATAAATATTTGATAACAGTTCAGGTTATTATTGATAACGTTCTAGGAATAATGCATTTTTAATTGGGTCAGGTTCATTCATTTAATATCGGGTGGCTTATGGATATATTACCAGAAAGATTTATGATTATTCTAGTAACTCACTTTAAAATATTAATGGAATTTAGTTTTGGAATATAGGTATGGCACGTTTACCGAGCGTTATTGGAGTTTACAAGGAGATTTGATAATACTTTATTGATGGTAGCTATACGGACAATTCTAATGGTTTACATAGATAGTTGGTGATGTTTTGGAGAATGTACAAATGGATATGAGGAGTCTTTGGAGTGATCAGTTGATTTTTACAGATTTGGCACGACAAGGTAATCACTAGGATGATGTGTATAGTATGTTATTTGAAGGATTAAAAGAAATTGAACGATGAGTGTTGGCTCAGTAGTTTCAGCTCGTCGAAATAAAATTGCACAATCGGCCTTGGATAATATTAGTTTTTGACGGAAATACTTAGAATTTGCTCAGTACAAGCATAAATTCTTTTATGGTCAGGTGGAGTCATGATTTAGACTCGTAGTGTGTGACAACGTGATTTTTATAATTTGGTACTAAAAATAACTTTGAAAGGTGTGGAAGATAGATAAGTAGAACATTATATTCTACGGTATAGATTTGACAATCGGTTACGGCTTGAGCTAAAAGATTGTGGTGACTATAGTGACAATTGTGGGATCAATGAATTGTGTATTGAGTTACGATTATAACTAAAATTATGTATTTCATGTGGAACCGGTTTGAATGTGTGAGAATCAGACTATTGAGCTAAGTTAAAAGATGATTTGGTAGATTAAGTGAGTAAATGAATGACTATGGACTTTGTTGTAGGATTACCATGGACTTTGGAAAATTTTGGTTCTACTTGGGTCATTGTGTACCGTTTGACGAAGTCAACTCCTTTTATTCCAGATCAGACTACTTACAACTCGGGTGAAATTTACATGTCATTTCACCATCAGACAAATAGCTAGATCGAGCGGACTATTCATGTCCTTGAGAATATATTGTGGGTTTGTATGATTGACGTTCGTGGTCAATGGGATCGGTTCCTGCATTTGGCAGAGTTGCTTGCAATAATGACTACTATTCGAGCATTGAGATAACACCATTTGAGATATTATATGGTTGAATATGTCATTTTCTGGTGTTCGAGGTTAGGATTTGGAGTGCATACCGGTTGAGGAATTCTTTGGACAAAGTCAAATTGATTTAGGAGATTATTTTCATAGCTTACATTAGGCAAAAGAGTTATGCTGACCGGAAGGTCCTTGATTTGGTGTTCATGGTTGGCAAGTGGATTTTGTTGAAGGTTTCACCAATAAAGAGTGTGATAAGGTTCAAAAAGAAGTACAAGTTGAGCCCGAGGTATGTTGGCCCCTTTTAGATTGTTTAACATATTGTCGAGGTGGCCTATGAATTAGCATTGACACCTGATTTGTCAAGTGTTCATCCCGTATTTCATATTTTGATTCTCAAGTAGAATCATTTGGATGGTGCTCATATGATTCAATAGGTTTCAGTATTTCTTGATTAGAATTTGACTTTTGTGGAAGATTCGGTAACCATTTTGGATAGGCAGATTCAGAAGTTGATATTATTTTAGTGAATGTTCAATAGAGGGATCGTTCGATCGAGGAGGCAAATTGGGAGACCGGGTTGGAATTACGGAGTTGATATCCCCAACTTTTTAAGGGTTCATATATCTTCTTTCTCTTTACGTTTGAGGATAAATGTGTATTTAAGTGGTGGATGATGTAACGACTCAGTCGGTCATTTTAAGAACTGATACTTTATTTAATGTGTCTTCTATTTCAGAAGCTCTGTAATAACTATTTTGACTTTCTTGCAAAATTTGAAGTCAAACGGGTATCATTTGGTTCATGTTGAAAGAGGTTATATTTTAGAAATTCCAGTATTTAATTATTTGGATTAATTGTTCATTTTAGAAAAATAAACTCGGATTGGCGAGCTGAAGATTTCGTTGAAATTTTAATATTATTTATGACATGTAGAAATTGATAGAACTAATTTTAGAGTCGGTTTGGTTAGTTTTTGATAATTAAGTCTATTTTAGTACTTAATTTTCTTATTTATGACAAAAAGGTGGTCACATGAAAAAATAATATCCGGATGGGAAATTTATTGATTTTGTTAGATTTATGTCGATGTTTATGACTTCTAGGGATAGGTGGCATGATGTCCGAAGCAATGGGATGAAAATCGTGGAAGCAAATCTAAGTTTTGAAATTTTGAAGTTCTAAGTTTGAAAAGTTTGACCAAGAATTGACTTTTAGGTAAATGAGTACAGAATCGAATTTTGATGGTTCCGTTAGGTTAAGAACGTAACTTTTGACACAGATGGATGGTTAGAAACTTATAATGAGTCCCGAGTGATTTCGATGAGTTTCAGACAAGAATGTAGATTTTAGGAGGTTCTTAAGTTAAAGAAAGAATTTAGTTGACCTAAGTCAACACCGAGGGTAAATTAGTCTTTTTTGAAGTTTCGTCGATTCTATTATGTCTGGAATACGACTAATGACTTAGTCGAGTTGTTGGTTTGATTCCCGAGAGGTTCGTGTGGTTGATTGAGAAACTAGCTTTTTAGATGATTTGGAGTTGACCACGGTCAACATCGGGTCAACGCGACCTCGTTTGGGTTTTTTGAGAGTTCGAGCAGATTCGTATGATGATTTTAGACTTGTCCTCAGATTATGGTTAAATTCCGATGAGTTTCGAATGAGTTTGGGATGTATGACATTTGTTTTTGGTTTCGATATCATTTTGAGCATAAATGGTACTTCTTTCGTCCCAGTTTATTTGAAGGTTGACCAGTTTGAGGAGTCAAACAACTTTTTCTTTGACCTAATTTTAAACATACATTCTTCGAGTATTTTATAATAAAATTTATATATTTGAAAACTACAAAAAAAGTACTATAAATTTACATTATTAATAATTCACAATATATGCAAAGCGTTGGAGAAAATCGCAGTCAAATAAAGAGTTGTTTGACTCTCTAAACTGATCAACCTTCAAATAAATTGGGACGGAGGGAGTACCATTTTGGGCAAACAAGCTTTGATGTGTATTTCGATTGAATCGTAAGATCCATATCATAATATCAGAACTATAGCAATTAGATCGTCGCATTTCAACATCGTATGAGGGAGATATGACCATTTTACTAAAACGTGTTGTTGCAGTTTTTTGGTATAAAAAAAGTTGGCCTTCACGATCGCAATGAAGGAAACTACCTGGACAGTGTATAAATCAGATAAATTTGAAATATTTAGTATATTTGGGCATATTTTTATTTCTAGAGCTTTGTTTGATGTGATTTTCATGGTATTGATCTCGTATCAACGAGGGGATAAGTATCTAACACTTATTTCAGTGTTTTGCCATGATTATTTTTGTTGCTTATCAATTTTATCTGTGTTTGAATTGTAGAAATTGAGGTTATGAATCCAAAAGTGGAAAAATGATAAATCATGAATTTGAGAATCAAGATGATGTCTTTTTGTCATTGTTAAAATAAGAGAAGTCCATATATCATTGTATATGATATCAAATGGTATTAAAGTGCTAGCGGATGAAGAATAAAAATGGCAGCTTGAATTGTTTCTAAAAAATACAAGATTCACAACTAGGAGGACAGGATAAGTGTTTGCAATCAATAAACTTATTTTTGCTAAGAGAGCGTAAAACATAGTCTCTGAGATGTCCCAATCTATTATGCCATAGAACAAACGAAATAGCTGGAAAGGTTGATGGAAAGGAGGCTAGATGGCCAATGGTGGTGGTGATAGGATAAAGGTCCTCAGTGCTATCACATCTTATTATTTGCATCCCTGTTAGAATGTCCTTCACAGAAAAACCAAATAGATCAAATTCAAGGGAAATATTATTGTCGAATGTCAAATGACTCACCGATATTAAATTTTTGATAAGTTTTGGGGCATGGATGAGATTTTTAAAGTTAATGGTGGATGTGGAGTGGTGAGTGATGATTGTCCATAACCTCGAATGAGAATGTCTTGTCCACTATCAATAATAATATTATGATTTAAATTGTTCATATTGAAATAAGACGAGAAAGTATCTTGGGATCCGTCATATGAGATGTCACACTAGTAACTATGTGCCAATTTTTATTCAGAATGTTGGGAGACATCGTGTGCATAGCCGCCTCAATATCTTTTGGTGTGTAGGTTGACAGAGGAAAAACATGTGCACTGTATGCCTACTACCCACGCTGTCCATAGTGGGTACGCAGCCCACGGCGGGGGTTGTCCTCTGTCGCCACTGTTGCTGCTTCTGCCATGGCCTCTATTAGAGTTTTTGCCTTTGTTGTTGTTCCGAAGATGTGGACCTTTTTTTTTTAATCATTGGTGTGCCGGTGATGTGGACCGAAACCCGAGCCCCTTGGGTCGGCTGGTGGGCCGCCGGTGGTGATGAAGGTGGCATCAGCGGTGCTAGCGTTAGCCATTGCCCGCTTGTTTTTTTGAGTTTCTTCAAGGATCAATCTCTAACTAACCTCATAGAACGGAGGCAACGGATTACTTTGTTGGAGGATTGTAGCGACGCCGTCATAATTTTCATTTAATCCCGCAATTAGTTGCATGACCAATTGTTGATTTGTGACCGGTGCACCGACGTTTGAGAGTTGATCGACAATTATTTTAAGTTCTTGATAATGTCTCTAAATTAATTTTCTAAATACAAGGCATGTTGTGTTTTGTTGTCATGAAAAATAATTTTCAATCGCTCCCATGTTTGTCGTGCATTAGCGTCGGTTTCAATGATTGTATGTAATAGATCGTTCGAGATCGTGTCGTAGATCCATTTAGAACAACCGTATCTAGTCGTGACCAAAGTTCGTCATCAGAACCAACATGTTTCTCCATGTGCTCAAGAATGGGTTTGGGTTTAGGAGGGAGGATGTGATCGATGACTTTGTATACACGACAATTGATCTTGAATAGTTCCGCCCAAGATGAATACTGAACTTTCTCCATCTCAAGAGTTATGGGAATGAAATTCTTGATGGTGTTAATAGCAAGAGGAAGATGTAATTTAAGTTGTTCATCCATTGAAAATTGAGGAGTAAGGGAGAGAGAGATGTGAAACCGAGAAAAAGGAAAAAATAGGGGGAGGTCGACGGCGGGGGGAGGTCGACGGTGGGGGAGGCCGACGGCTAGGGAGTAGGGTTTAGGGTTTGTTTGATACTATAAAGGAATATGTTCTCTGTATTTTCATTCATTCTTGTGTACAATATATAGTAGTACATGGTTATTGACAAAGCTACAAGTTAAGCTACAAACTAGGTAATTAATTACAATAACAATATTAACTAACTAAATATAAAAGATATACAATGATATAGTAATATTATATATAAATGTTAATCAGTAAGTATGAAAAAATAGCAGTGAATATATTGGGATGGATGCATTGTATTTGGTGTGGCCCCTTAGTTTTGATATTCTATTCTCGACCCCCTGAAAGTAGGTTTCAGAATAAGGGGCGGTGAAAATGTACGGAATAAATATTATTTTAGTACTATGATGAACTGAAGCCGATGGGTTTCACTTATCCTGTTGCTCAGTATTTTTCTATGTTACCATCTTCAAATTGACATAAAAATTTATTTACTATTCCCTCCGTCCAGTTTTACTTGTCTATTATATGAAAAATAATTATCCAATTTTAGTTATCCAGTTTAAATTAATACAATTTATCATAAAAAGGGCAGACTAGTACACTAAGCTCCCGCTATGCGTTTGGTTCGGGATTGAGTAATTTGATGAAGTAAAAATATTTTTTAATTAATCATAATTAAAAAGAAAGTCTATATTAAAAAATATGGCATGCATATATTTACTTGACGTGAACATGCGATGATATGTTTTTACCAGTTATCTCCAACTGATTTCCTTCTGCGCTTTGATCAGTGATCAGTTGGACCACAAAGGTTGTATCAGATCTCCTAGGAATAATAGGAGCAAGCTCCAAAAGAGTCTTTCAAGTTCATTTAAAGGAATTTCTTTTTTTTATCATAAAACGTTTATTTTCGCCTTAACCATTATTTCCTAACTCAAATCGTAAAACTACCTTTGAAGTTAATCATATTTTTTCACCTAAACAAGAGAAGATGATCTTATTACTAGAAGTAGCTAGTGACCCTAAAGTTTAGATTCAAATTCTTAATAATACAGTACAGCTCAAAGTATGATTTCTTGATATTGAGTTATCTTACTGAAATAAAACTGATAAATGCATGTACAGATAACATTTTGGTCTGGATTCTTGGATAGGTCAAATGGACGTGTATTTAGAATCCATTCTAATCAGTGTCGGTTCTGAATTTTTCAGGGCCCACGATAAAAGTAAAAATTAGGCCCTATATATATTTAAACTTAGTGATGAACTCACTCTTATTTTTCAACCGAGATCTAATCTGTTCAAATTAACTAAAAATTTAACATTTAAGCCAAATAAATTGTATCGATTCAAACTTCAATATATTAAAATTTAGAATAAAAAGTTATAATATATAAACAAGATAAATACTTATAACAATTCAATAAGTTCTTTTTCATCCAGCAACAAGCAACCAACAAAATATCAACATCACCACCTGCAAGATAAGGTGAAAAACAACAAAATCACAACTAAAAAGGTATTATTTAAATGATTTTCTTCTTGCATAGTAATAAGCAAAATCCTCAATGATGCTTACAAATTCAAGCTTTTCGAACATCTCCTTTTCAATGGATAAGATTTCTAGCCCATTTAGCCTTTCTTGTGACATGGTAGATCTCAAGTAAGATTTAAATAATTTTAATTTAGAAAAGCTTCTTTCTGCAGATGCTACAAGTCACAAGTACAGTCAATAGTATTCTATAGGCAATCAAAACATTTGAACAACAATCCATATCTTTTACAAACTCTACAATTTCAAGTGTTGTGTTTACTGCTGATGGTAAAAGATATTGCAGCACCTGTAACTCTGAAAACAAATTACTTGCATCAACATCAGAAGACTCACCATTTCTTAAAGTAGTTTCAAGCTTCAGACAACAATTTTTCAATTCCTCATCACCCAATGAAGTTAACTTCTTTGAATTAAACAAGAACCCAAAAATACCATCATATGCTTGCATTTGTTCAAATCTACTCCTTAATGAAGAAAGAGTCATATACACTACACAGATGAAATAATTGACTCTAAATATTCTTCAACAGATTGTACTGTCTCATCATTGGCATTCTCATCAAATTATTTATTTCTATGACTTTAACGTTTTTTTGGAAATTCGGGTTCAATCCCCATATCACAAGCAATAGTTTTAGCTTCAATCATAGCAGATGCAAATTCATTTTCTCTATAATTCTCAGAAAAAGAAATGAGCCCCTCCAAATTTTTTAAAGCAGCATCAATGCACATATCTTTAGATTGTAATTTTTTGCTGACTAAGTTAATTTTCAACAAAATATCATGCCAAATAACCATGCCTAATAAAAATTCAAAATTTTCCAATTGAGTTATCAAGTGAACTATTTGTTTTGTTTTGAAAAAAATTATACATAGCTCCCTTTTGAGATTGAGTTAATTCTTCTCTATATCTTTTTCTTTTTCTTTTTTGACTTCCAGATGGGTGTTTCTTAGAGAACATTGTTACTTGAAAACAGAAATTATATAAAAGGAAAGTCAATGCAATTTTAATACATCAAAGAATAAACAAAAAACAACATAACCTGAAATTTGAGAAACCTCCTTCGAGAAATCCCTCTCCACAGAAACAAATTTGATATTTCAAAGAAGAAGAAGGAAAAGTGACCTAGAGGAGTGGAACAGATGCACAAAAGTGTTCTTCTTTTTGAGGAGTGGAACAGATCATCGTTGGTTTAGGATTAATAGTTATAATAATCTAATATAATATTTACTAAAAAAATCGCCCTAAATTTTGGACCCAGGCGAATGCACCGCTTGCCCTGCTCAAGGCCTACAGTTCTAATCTGTTTTCGGTGATCAAAGTTTGAAAAGAAATCTTAGTGGTACCAAATTATCAATGAAATCGGCTAAAGGACATTGTGATAGGTAATTAGGAAACATAAAGTACTATTATCTTTGTCCCGGTGGCATCATTTCTCTTTTGGTTTGTCCAAAAAAGAATGTCACGTTTTTATATTTAAAAATAATTTAACTTTATGAGATAATTTACTGCCACACATTTATATAAGACTTGTTTTAGACCACATGAGATCCCAGTTGAATTTTTGAAGAGCGCAGACATAGCAGGCTTGGAGTGGCTGACTGAGTTGTTCAACGTCATTTTTAAGACGACAAGAATGCCCGAAGAATGGAGGTTGAGTACAAGGATTCCCTTATACAAAAAAAAAATGTGATATCCAGAGTTGCAACTATTATAGGGGTATCAAGCTGATGAGTCACACTATGAAAGTTTGGGAAAGGGTCGTGGAGATGAGGGTGAGGAGAGACGTGTCTATTTCTGAGAACAAGTTTGTATTCATGTCGGGGCGTTCGACTACTGAAGTCATTCATCTTATTAGGAGGTTGGTGGAGCAGTATAGGGAGAGGAAGAAAGATTTACATATAGTTTTCATCGACCTCGAGAAGGCATACGATAAAGTACCAATGGATGTTCTATGGAGATGTTTGGAGGTTAGAGGTGTACCTGTGACGTACATTAGGGCGATCAAGGATATGTATGCTAGATCCAAGACTAGGGTACGGTCAGTAGGAAGAGACTCAGAGCACTTTTCAGTGACAATGTGGTTGCACCAGGGATCAGTTCTTAGCCCATTTCTATTTGCCTTGGTGATGGATGGACTGATGCGACAAATCCAAGGGGAGGTACCATGGTGTATGTTATTTGCAGACGATATAGTCCTGATTGATGAGACTCGCAGTGGAGTGAACGACAAGCTGGAGGTTTGGAAACAGACTCTGGAGTCTAAAGGGTTCAAGTTGAGTAGGACCAAGACAGAATATTTGGGGTGCAAGTTCAGCAACGGGAGAGACCTTGAGACATGAATGGATGTGAGGCTTGGTACTCATGTCATTCCAAAGAAAGGGGAAGCTTCAAGTACCTAGGGTCTATTATCCAAGGGATAAGAGAGATTGATGACGATGTCACACATCGTATTGGGGCAGGGTGGATAACATGGAGGCTCACATCTGAAGTCTTGTACGATAAAAATGTGCCATCAAAACTTAAGGGAAAGTTCTATAAGGTGGTGGTTAGACCGACTATATTGTATGGGGTGGAGTGTTGGCCAGTTAAGACTTCGCACAACAAAAAATGAGAGTTGCAAAGATGAGGATGTTGAGTTGCAAAAAATCTGTATGTTCATAATGCTTTAATTTCTCGTCTGACCGTTTATCTGATTTGCTTTAATTTGCATGTGATTATGCCTTGTCTTGAGCTGAGAGTCTCTCAGAAACAACCGTTCTACCTTTCAAGGTGGAGGTAAGGTCTGTGTACACTCTACCCTCCCCAGACCCCACGTTGTGGATTTCACTAGGTATGTAGTTGTTGTTGTTTTGGACCATATATTTCAAAAGTTATTCTTTCTTTCTTTAACTCCATGTCAAGTCAAATGATGTCACACAAATTGAGACGGAAGGTGTAGTAAAGAGGAGCACCTAGTCGACATAACTATTTAGGCCATTGGATTTACTCAAATCTGCAACATTTTTCTGACAATTAATAGATTATTATCTTAAATTGAATTCGCGACTAATGGATCGTGATCCTTGATTAGTAAATTCGTATTTTTGCACTCGATCCAGACTTCACACGTAAAAGGTTCAACAAGTCTAGGGACGCGATGTTTTTTATATTTTTGATAACATTTTATTTTAAAAAATAAGTTTCTTAAAAATAAGGAGAATAACTTCTCTCATAAAAATAGAAAAAATAAGTTTCTACCATATTCTTACTCCCCTCTTCCATTGTATTAGTCTGGATTATATATAAATATTTTTAGATAATATTTTAATTGTGCATCCTTATTAAACACTAAAAATGTAGTAAGAAGACGATTTTATTTATTTTTCAAGAAAATATTTTTCGTAAAATACACTTCGAATCAATCATTGTAATAACCCGACAGGTGGTTTTGAGATTTAAGACTCTTTTTCCCCAAAATACTCTTTCCATAGCTTTAAAATGGTATTTATGGTATTTAACCCGAATTAAAGTTTTGTCGGTTCAATGAGTTATGTAACGTGATTTATGACTTAGTTGAGTAGTTGATTCGGATCCCGATGGAATTGGTGTGATTTGAACTGTTGGATGAGAAACTAGTTAAGTTAAGAATTTAGAGTTGACCACAGTCAACATCGAGTCAAGACGATCGAAATTTTGAGTGTGATAGCAGATTCGTAGCATATTTTATGATTGAAATGCATATTTTATTTGTGTCCGGGAGGTTTGAAATCAATTTCAGATGTTAAATCGAAGTTCGGGAGTTAATTATGAGTTATTGTTTTCTGGTGCCAGGCACCTTTCTTTGCAATCACGAGAGGGGTGTCACATTCGCGAAAGAGGTGAGGGGTGGTCTTTTCATTCGCGGAAGACCCACCGCATTTCACGGAGAGAAAGAAAGTTTTGGGTCGGGACAGGCTAACTTATCGCAATTGCGATGAGGTTGTCGTGTTCGCGATGTTAAGATCCGGTGGGGTTGTGTTCACATGGGTAGGCTCGCGATAGCGTACAGGAAATTGGGTCTGAGCTGAATTAAAACCCCAATTCGTATTTCATTGCACATAACACAATTTTGGCGCTAAGAAGCTCGATTTTGGGTGATTGCAAAGGTATTCTTCAAGTTTCAGATCGGGGTAAGTTTATGATCTTAATCTTAGCATTTTCCTATGATTCCATCTTTTAATTATCGATTATATTCATGATTTGATGTTATATTAGGATTTTCCATGGAAATGAAATTTTAAGTAATATATTGAATTGGAGGGCGTATTATGATTAGATTTTGATGAATTTTGAGATTTTTGACCTTTCAGCCACAAATAAATTGATTTTGTGATGAAATTATAGTTTTGACCTTCGGGGATCAAAATAATTTTTGGGTTGATTTTTTGGGCTCAAAATAATAGTATTGCAACATGGGTGTCTACGAACTCGTACACTTACGCAAATTTCATATTTAAATAGATTGAGCTCGTTCAGAGGCTTTAAGGAAGGACATGACTATGTAGTGATTGATTTGGCTTCGGCATTAAGGCAAGTGAAGACTTACTAGAATCTTTATGTAGTGTTTGTGTTGGTATTAACTAACTGAGGGAATAAATTGGAATGAGAGTCCAGTACTCGTGAGTTGACAAGAACTTGTGGGGATACCGATACCATATAATAGTTAAATTAACAAATATATAATATTATTGTGTAGTAGAGAATGTCAAAGCATGTGGACATATAACTTCGAAATAGACTTGATGTACTTGATTGTTTCGATGAATTAAACTTATCATAGCCAAGTTTGATGAATCTTTGTGATATTGATTGTGTATGGATTCATCACTTCAACTCTCGCCTAAATAATGAAAATGGGTTATTCATATCATTTCTTTGATACTATGTAGTTACCTATTGTACGTATATTCATTTCATACTTCATATGATGAATCATATTGGATGGTCAGGGAAGCCCAATTAGATATGGTACTAGACGGAGTGTTGATGGTATAGCTAAGATTGGCGGAATGACTGATGTGATTTGGGAGATCTGAAATTTCGGGTGAGCAGATGGACCTTGCGCGCGAATCCCCCGTAGGTCACACGAAACATACTGCAGAAGCGTGTGTATACTGATGCATATTGACTATTACATTTACATTGCATCTCATTGTTAATTGATTTCATCTTCATCATTTGACTTGTACAAGGGTTCTTGGCAAGTATTGCCCAAAAATAATCCCCGGCGGTTGGTTTTGCGGTGAATTTTCATTTTTTAGAAGTGTTTGAATATAAAAAAGGCATATTAGGGTTCATTTAGCAATTACTATCATTTAAATAGAGAAATAATTTAAAATTTCTTTTTAAAAAATACTTTAATAATTTTTTAATTTTATTTAGTTAAACATTATTATTTAAAATTAAAAAAGAAAGGGAGAAGAGGGTTGTATTTATATTTGAAATATATATTGGTTAACTTTATGAGGGATGGTTTGATAAATATATATTTTTATAAGGATATTTTCGTTAAAATAATTTATTTTCGGCTTTTGCCCTTGCTTCTTAGAAGAAGCAAAAAATTATATATTCTCTCCAACAATAAAAAATTACTTTACTTCTGCTTGAAAGCTTTTCTTAATTTTTTTCTTCAAGCACTTCAAATCTTCAAACAAGTATTATACTTTTATATATTTTCTCCAACAGTAAAAAATTACCTTACTTCTGTTTGAAAGCATTTCTTAATTTTGTTCTTTAAGCACTTCAAATCTTCAAAGAAGTATTATACTTTTTTCGGCGTGTTTTGGCCTCCTGGAAGCTCGGCCAAATATATTAAAAATATATAGAAAATTGATTTCTTGACTAATTTCATTTCAATAGTACAATATATATATACAATCATAATATGTTTGTCTAATCTTTCCTACCTAAAAAGATGCTAATTATAATCATCATAATTATGAGATATTATAATATATTACAATATCAATGAATGGGAGGTAATTATGGGATTGTCCCATAATTACTCTAGCAGTCCCCGCAGTCTTAGCGGAAGGTTCTTGTATGCTGAGATTGTCCATGTAATCATCAAAAGGTACGTGCGGAAGATCTTTTGTGAAGATGTCAGCAATCTGATAACGGAACGGGACATGGAGAACATGAACTTGTCCACGAGCAACCTTTTCGCGAATAAATAAGATATTAATTTCAATGTGTTTGTGCGCTGATGTTGAACAAGACTGTCGGATAAGTATATCGCACTCACATGATCACAATAGACCATCGTTGCCTTTCCAATCGGACAATGTAGCTCCAACAATAGATTATGAAGCCAACATAATTCAGTAACCACATTGGCTATCTTCTGGTATTCTGCCTCAGCACTTGAGCGATACAGTGTGGATTGTCGTTTGGACGACCATGAAATGAGATTGTCCCCCAAGAACACACAATAACCGGAAGTGGAACGAGGTGTGTCCGGACAGTCACCCTAATCTGCATATGTGTAGGCTGAAAGACTCGAAATGGAGGACTTATACAAATGTAGACCATAATGGAGAGTACCCTTAACATATCACATAATCCTTTTGATAACCCTCATATGTTCTTCCTTCGGATCATACATGTGTAAACAAATTTGGTGAACGACATAGAAAATATCTGATCTTGTAAAAGTCAGATACTGCAAGGCTCCTGCGAGGTTGCGGTAATGTGTAGGATTGATGTATGAAGTTTCGGTATCGTTACTCAATTTCGCCTTTGTGCCAACTAGAGTATGTGATGGTTTGCAGAAAGACATCCATGCTTTGTCAATTATTTCTTTGTCATATTTATGTTGACTAAAAAACATACCATAGGCATATTGGGTGACGGCAATGGCAAGAAAATAATTAAACTGACTCAAGTCCTTCATTGTAAATTTTGCTGCAAGAATGGACATAATAGACTGGCGAAGTGAAGTGGATGATGTTGTGAGAATAATATCATCGACATACAAAAGTATATATGACATGTCAGTGCCCTTTCGATAAATGAATTATGACTGATCAGACTTGCTGTGAAAGAATCCCAACTTGGAAACAAATCCTGCAAATCAGTTATACCATGCCCTAGGAGCTTGTTTCAAAATCATTTAAGGATTTCTTCAACAGACAAACATGATCTGGACGAGTATAATCTCAGAACCCCAACGGCTTATGCATGTACATTGTTTCATGTAAGTGTCCATGTAAGAATACATTTTTAACATCCAACTGATGAATTGACCAAGATTTGGAAAGAGTCCGACCGAGAACAGTCCTGATAGTTGGTGGCTTAACTACCGGACTCAATATTTCACCACAATCGACTCCAACCTGCTGAGACTTGTCATCACCAATAAGACGAGTTGTGTATCTAGCAAAAGAACTATAAGAATTCTTTTTATGATAAAAAAAACACATAGACCGAATGACGTTCACACTAGACGGACATGGTACTAATTCCCACGTCTTATTTTTAATAAGAGCATTAAATTCGTCTAACATGGCAGCTTTTCAATTCGGTTCGGACAAGGCAGATTTGAGTTTTTTGATAGAGTTGGTGGTTGAACTGAGGACGTTTGAGCCAAAAACAAATACGTACATGGCACGAGTTTCAATAGTCTGAGGTTGTTCCATCATTGGTTGGGTAGTAGAGTTCTCTGGTATGGTATTGGGTTGTGGGGGTATATTGTGTCCTAAGGGAAAATGGGTAGTCGATCCGGTATTGAGCTGGGATCCGGTATTAGGTTGTGATAAGAGTTCATTTGAGGGAACAGTGGTGTCACACCCCGAATTCCGGGCCCGTGACTGGTGCCTTACCCCGGGCACCCTAGCGACACAACATCAGAGAAAATCAGCGGAAAATAAAACTTTAAACATGAAATGAGAGACATGATAATAAAACAGGTCAACCAAACGGTTACCTTCCAATGATATACATATAACAACTTTTTTCAAAACGAACAGTTTAATCCCTTTTACAAAACCCCGCCACACAAGGCTTCTGCACTTAAGATTTACAACAACTATGACGGGACAGGCCCCGCCATACCACGAATGTACAAGAACCTACAACTCAGGAACACATACCAAAGATAAGCCTCCAAGGAACGGAGCTTCAATATCTTTGAAAGGTGATCCTAGAGCGGGATAGCCAATGTACTTCTACTGCGGATGAACGCGGCCGAAGGAGGTCGATGCAACAGTACCAAGTATGTGAAAGCAGTAAAGATCGTAAATGAAATCATAATAGTCTATATAAAGCGGAGACATGTATGATAACGGATGAAATACGTGACTCGCCGTCTCGTGGGACTCGGTGTAAAATCGGATGTGATACGTGACTCGCCATCTCGTGGGACTCGTGTAATATCAAATGGAATACGTGCGCCCATCTCGTGGGACTCGTGTATAATCAAATGGAATACGTGCCGCCCATCTCGTGGACCTTGTATAATCGTTCATAACAAATCAACCGGCCCTCCATCGAGAGACGCGGTAACACAGAAATACCACACTTGCACAACAAAGGCTATCATCACAAGCATAGGCAAGTTTCACAACAACAAGCATAGGCAAGTTTCACAACAACAAGCATAGGCAAGTTTCACACAACTCAAAGTACTTTCATTTTATGCCAAAGTCCGAGTTTTAACTCCTAAAGTACTACGTACGTTAAATACCTTTTAAGAGATCCGTTTCTTTCACATAAGTCACACAATACCCGTAGTATTAGAATGACCAACCCACATTCCTTTTCAAAAGTCAAGTAACAACATTCTTTTCCTAAGTTCCCGTTTGCCTAGTTTCAATTACTTAAGCTTCTCATTTTCAAATGGTTTCATAGTTCATAAACTTAATCACTTGATTTCTTTTTAGAAAGATTGAGTAATATATATCTTACGTGAGAGTAGGTTATTCTTGTTTACAACATTCTTATTACAGCAGCCATGATCTAGAAAATGTAATATCATTTTGTCTCATCTTAGTTTCTATGCAGATGGAGGTTTCTACTGGTTTTAATACAAGACTTCATTTATTCAATACATTTTCCTTTTATTAACGCTGCAGTGGTTTGTCGATACACATTCTGATTCATTATCCCTTTAAATAAAACCAAGTACTCATTACTCACGAATGAGGTTTCACATAAACATCCACATTAAAACAAATAAGTTAAGTCTCTTATCTTATAAGATCAAGTCTCTTAACTTCTAACATCAGTAAACCATTTTCTTTACCTCTCTTAAGACATTATACCTAACTCCCATAAAGCTAGTATAATTCTTTTAAAACCTTTAAAACCAAGTGTTACTCTCCTTCAAAACGATTTATAAATCTTTTGAAATACATCAAGTTCTTTATTATAACAAGCCAGTTATAATTCACATCAGTTACCTTTTAAAACCACAAAGTATTTTCTTACCTACATAAAGCTGTTATAACCAACTTCCCATAAAGCCGTTATAACACTTTATGTTTCAAACTAATCAAATACATTAAACACATGTATGCTCACCGCACTACATAGTTACACACATATCATGCTAGAAGAGATAGGAAGAGGTTCACATACCTCGCGACGATTATCGACGATAAGCAAAGCTCCAAGTACTATAACCTTGCCACTTTCCACTCTCGAGTAATACGCTACTCTTAGTACTTTCACCTATAAAGGCCACGACGTCTATTAAATCTTAAACACAAGTTTTCATCTTTCTACGTAAAATTCGGCGACCTTCCCCATGGCAATGTTAATCTCCTCTCTATCGAGGCCGACTACCAAGCCAACCGGGGGTTTGCACGCCTAACCGACGTGTACAATTCTACTTCACAAGAATGCTACACAAGTCTCATCTGATACACTATGTGATTCTGATTCGATTCTCTTCTTTAAATTAAGGCTGAAGTCGCAAGACATTGCCGTAAGTATTATTCAGGCTTAAGACATAAGACATTGCCCCAAAAATATAATGATAAGTTCTATATATAGTATAATTCAAATATATAATCATACAACATGTAATTTCAAATCACAATAGAAGGTAATTAGTGTATACATCGATAAGACAAAAATTATCATAGATAAAAGTCGATCTGAGCAAGGTTTAGCTCCTACCCGTGCGCTCCAAAACGCTCCAAGAAACCCTTAGAAGTGTCTACACAACAAATACTTAATAATTCAACTACGTGTGAAGATTTATCCCTAGTGTTTCGATTTAGTGAGTGAGTGAAAGTATAATGGTATTTTCTGGGCTTGTATAAGTGTAACCTTGGGAATACTACAAGGTATTTGGGCCAAGGTATTTGGACATTATAACAATACTAGGAGAGTATTTCTATACCACAACAAGGGGTATTTATACGAGACAACTAGGCTAGGGGTACCCTCGGCTAGGGCACCACAACGGGGAGGGGGAAGCTCTCGGCCAAGCTCTCAAAGGGGGAGGACTTTTGGACGATTTCAAGACAAGAGGGAGGGAGTATTTGAGACTTAGATAGATTGCTCAATTTTTGGATGAAGAAAGTTCATCAACTAGAGGGGTATTTATAGGTCAAGTGAAGGACAACCAATGGCCAAGATGAAGACAAGTGTGGTGCAAGTGTAGGGCTAGATTTCCACCATGTGTACCTTATCCATCTACCACACCAACTTGCACAAATATCCTACCTACCACAGGCCCCTTTCGCCAAGCTTTACCGCCCACTACTTCGATGTGAGGTGACACTTGTCACCCTCCCGTTGGTCCAAAATGTTTCGTCTCTAAAAATCCGCAAAAATTAGAAATGACATAGCCGGAATTTTCCTACGAAAGTCGTGGAAGCGTTTAGAAAAACGACTCCAATCGGGTGTTGTGTACAAATTTCAAACTAGCCAACCTTTAGGCTTAAATTATTATACGCACGCCTCACGTACATACTGGAAATACGGGTATAACATTCTCCTCCTTAGACACATTCGTCCCGAATGTTCCTTCTCGAAACAGATAACGAAGAAGTTCCTTCAACAAGTCGTCAAAGCCACACCTGGCCACGTAATAACACACGTTCTCTTCCCTTCTTACTCGTCGTGCCCTCCTCGAACACTTGAACTCTTCTAGTATCGTACCACACTTCGCCATCGCTTAGTTCCAAAACTTTGGAGTCACTACCTCCAACTTGGTCATCTTACTAACCGCAATCTCTCGAGGCCATTCCCGCTTTACGATCCGCTCGTCGAACATAAACACGAAATCATACGACGGTCTAAACTTGGGCCTAGCACCCTCGTGACCTACCACCTGGCGGGACCACCCAGAGTGACCCTATTTTGAAACCGCCGGGTTGGCCCTCAACATGGCCCCAACCCGATCCACTTACGCATCACGCTCTTGTTCCCGATCCGAACAATCTTAAACAGTCATGAAAGCTACCACTTCCATTTCACACTTCCTGTGACTTACCCTTTTCACTAACGTGTTTCTAAATCACTCTTTAGCACACGGCTATCCAAACATAACACTAAACACATCAACAACATCAATACATACAAAACTCTGAGGTTAGGGATATACCGAATCTACCGCTCTCTAATCATAGGCACGCCTGCAGGCGCATAGTCAGAAGGCGATGAACACGCCATCGATCCGTAGTGAGTCATTCTGTTTGCATCCTTCCTACTAGGGCGATTCGTCACATACGTCCGACGGCGCGCAGAAAAACAAGCACCGAAAAAGACGACATTCCCGGGATGACGTTTGCCACATCGTGCACCGAGGAAAACTGAACCCGTGGCTAGAACCCATGTATATCCGTGAACGAAGCCTTGGAGCTCGACCGGCTCGAATACCCTGAACGCCCCGGCGATCGCGGAGGACCACTGCATCTTGGCGGAGGTACATCACTAGCTCGCCACAGGCGGTCCGCCTTGAAAGCTACCAAAGGATCTCGCTGCTCGCCCTCTTCGCGATCTCGGTCATTCCGTCGACTCTCCGTGCCTCGCATCCTAGTGCATGAGCGTGCGCGGCAATGTCCATGCGGTGAAGGGCTACACCAACAAGCCTCGCGAGAACTCATCCAGCCGGTGGCGTGGCGGTGTACTCGCCCTCCATATCGCTACTAACGCGGGACGTCACGCCAATGAGTCGAACTCCACATTGTACTCGAACCGCACGTCCGCTCGCCAGTAACACCAAAAATCTGTCGCCCGAGCCCTCTCATCCGTGGAGGCAAGAAATGTGCAAGAAATGCCTTGAGAACTCGTCCCAAATCTGGGAGCGCATGCTCACCTCGACAGTTCCGTGAATCAAACCGGCCGATCGGCAGATCGCGCACCGATGCGAACCGGCGTCACCGACTCGGTCTCGAAGCCTTGATCACTCTCGATGCGTCAGAATCGCTTGGATGAACTCCTGCGGATCATCCTCGTGCCTCGACCCATAACTCTGGCGGCTGCGGCTCGAGAAAGTCCCGTAGCCTCAAACTATACGCTCGGGGTGAATTACGGTGCTCTTGGGCCGGAATCGCTGCGATCCAACCTATCCTCATATCGCCACGACCGCGGCGATCGCCATCTCCTTGTACCCATCTCATCCGCTTCCGGTGTGGGTGGAGGCTCAGTATCAGAGTCTCGCAGCCACCGCTGCGGCTCTAAACTCACAAGGCGGCGTCCACGAAACCCGCCGTAAGCACTGCTTGTCTCAGTCTTGGCCGCTCGCGCTCGTACTCCTCTCAGTATCCCACTAGCAGCCTCCTCGCTGCCTTGCTGTCTGGTTGCAGGTTTTACGCGAGGCATAATCGTAAAAATGAAATACGTCAGAGGGGTACAACTTATCACACGGCTCTAAGGCACGATCTCAGAATGAGAAGAAATGGAAACCAATCCTAAATGTCCTATAGCCTCCTGATTATAGATGTGGTGCACAACACACCGATAATCAAGACTCTACTAGACACGGTCTGTAGACACTTTCCGAGGATTAACTGCTCTGATACCACTATGTCACACCCCGAATTCCGGGCCCGTGACTGGTGCCTTACCCCGGGCACCCTAGTGACACAACATCAGAGAAAATCAGCGGAAAATAAAACTTTAAACATGAAATGAGAGACATGATAATAAAACAGGTCAACCAAACGGTTACCTTCCAATGATATACATATAACAACTTTTTTCAAAACGAACAGTTTAATCCCTTTTTACAAAACCCCCGCCACACAAAGGCTGCACTCTAAGATTTACAACAACTATGACGGACGGGGCCCCGCCATACCCCTGAATGTACAAGAACCTACAACTCAGGGAACACATACCAAAAGATAAGCCTCCGAAGGAACGGAGCTTCCCAATATGCTGAAAGGTGATCCTAGAGCGGGGATCGACAGCCAATGTACTTCTACCTGCGGCATGAACGCAGCCCCAAGGAGGTCGATAACAGTACCAAGTATGTGAAAGCGTAAAGATCGTAAATGAAATCATAATAGTCTATATAAAGCAGAGACATGTATGATAACGGATGAAATACGTGACCGCCATCTCGTGGGACTCGGTGTAAAATCGATGTGATACGTGACCTGCCCATCTCGTGGGACTCGGTGTAATATCAAATGGAATACGTGCCCGCCATCTCGTGGGACTCGGTGTATAATCAAATGGAATACGTGCCGCCCATCTCGTGGGACTCGGTGTATAATCGTTCATAACAAATCAACCGCCCTCCATCGAGACGCCAGTATACGTAAATACCACACTTGCACAACAAAGGCTATCATCACAAGCATAGGCAAGTTTCACAACAACAAGCATATGCAAGTTTCACAACAACAAGCATAGGCAAGTTTCACACAACTCAAAGTACTTTCATTTTATGCCAAAGTCCGGGTTTTAACCCTAAAGTACTACGTACGTTAAATACCTTTTAAGAGATCCGTTTCTTTCACATAAGTCACACAATACGTAGTATTAGAATGACCAACCCACAGTCCTTTTCAAAAGTCAAGTAACAACATTCTTTTCCTAAGTTCCCGTTTGCCTAGTTTCAATTACCTAAGCTTCTCATTTTCAAATGGTTTCATAGTTCATAAACTTAATCACTTGATTTCTTTTTAGAAAGATTGAGTAATATATATCTTACGTGAGAGTAGGTTATTCTTGTTTACAACATTCTTATTACAGCAGCCATGATCTAGAAAATGTAATATCATTTTGTCTCATCTTAGTTTCTATGCGGATGGAGGTTTCTACTGGTTTTAATACAAGACTTCATTTATTCAATACATTTTCCTTTTATTAACGCTGCGGTGGTTTGTCGATACACATTCGATTTCCAAATCAAGAAACATTATCCCTTTAAATAAAACCAAGTACTCATTACTCACGAATGAGGTTTCACATAAACATCCACATTAAAACAAATAAGTTAAGTCTCTTATCTTATAAGATCAAGTCTCTTAACTTCTAACATCAGTAAACCATTTTCTTTACCTCTCTTAAGACATTATACCTAACTCCCCATAAAGCTAGTATAATTCTTTTTAAAACCTTTAAAACCAAGTGTTACTCTCCGTTCAAAACGATTTATAAATCTTTTGAAATACAACAAGTTCTTTATTATAACAAGCCAGTTATAATTCACATCAGTTACCTTTTAAAACCACAAAGTATTTTCTTACCTACATAAAGTCGTTATAACTAACTTCCCATAAAGCCGTTATAACACTTTATGTTTCAAACTAATCAAATACATTAAACACATGTACGCTCACCGTACTACATAGTTACACACATATCATGCTAGAAGAGATAGGAAGAGGTTCACATACCTCGCGACGATTATCGACAATAAGCAAAAAGCTCCAAGTACTATAACGCGCTAGCCCTTTCCACTCCTCGAGTAGAATACGCTACTCTTAGTACTTTCACCTATAAAGGCCACGACGTCTATTAAATCTTAAACACAAGTTTTCATCTTTCTACGAAAATTCGAGACCTCTCCCATGCGGCGTTAATCTCCTCTCTATCGAGGCCGCTACCAAGCCAACCAGGGGTTTGCACGCCTAACCTGACGTGTACAATTCTACTTCACGAATGCTACACAAGTCTGTAATACGATCCTATGTGATTACGAGATTCTCTTATTTAAATTCAGCTTAAGTCGCAAGACATTGCCGTAAGTATTATTCAGCTTAAGTCAAAAGACATTGCCGCACAATTATAACGTTCATTCTATATATAGTATACTTCAACTATATATTCCAACATGTAATTTCCAATTACAATAGAAGGTCATGAGTGTTTACCTCGATAAGCCCAAAATTATCCGAGATAAAAGTCGATCTGAGCAAGGTTTAGCTCCTACTCAGTGCGCTCCAAAACGCTCCAAGAAACCCTTAGAAGTGTCTACACAACTTCTACTTAATACTTCAACTACGGGTGAAGATTTTTCCTAGGGTTTCGTTTTAGTGACCGAGGAAAGTATAATGGTATTTTAGGCTTGTATAAGTGTAACCTTGGGAATACTACAAGGTATTTGGGCCAAGGTATTTGGACATTATAACAATACTAGGAGAGTATTTCTATACCACAACAAGGGTATTTATACGAGACAACTAGGCTGAGGGGTACCCCTGGCTAGTGGCACCACAAAGGGAGGGAAGCTCTCGCCAAGCTCTCAAAGGGGAGGACTTTTGGACGATTTCAAGACAAGAGGGAGGAGTATTTGAGACTTAGATAGAATGCTCAATTTTTGTATGAATAAAGTTCATCAACTAGAGGGGGAATTATAGGTCAAGTGAAGGCCAACCAATGGCCAAGATGAAGACAAGTGTGGTGCAAGTGTAGGGCTAGATTTCCACCATGTGTACCTTATCCATCTACCACACCAACTTGCACAAATATCCTACCTACCACATGCCCCCTTCGCCAAGCTTTACCGCCCACCACTTCCAATGTGAGGTGACACTTGTCACCCTCCCGTTGGTCCAAAATGTTCGTCTCTCGGAAAAATCCGCAAAAATTAGAAATGACATAGCGGAATTTTCCTACGAAAGTCGTGGAAACGTTTTCGAAAACGACTCCAATCGGGTGTTGTGTACAAATTTCGAAACTAGCCAACCTTTAGGCTTAAATTATTATACGTACGCCCTCACGTACATACTCTGGAAATACGGGGTATAACAAGTGGGCTCCCGTACGTGGGCCTTCCCAACACGGAAATATAACTGGGCCGAGACCATTGATAATAAGGTTGTGGTCTCCAGTCCAGTCCCATTTTGTGATTGAGCTGGCAAATGATGGGTATTTTATTGGGTTGGTTCCACTTGTGTTTGGTTATTAAGGTTGTGGTATAAAATGGGATGTATTTTGTTGTCCAAAAAATCATATGAATGTGAGGATGCCACATGAGACTTAGCAAACGAGAACGTAGACTCATCAAAAACCACATGACGAGAGATAATTATTTTTCATTCTTCAAATCATAATATTTATATCCCGTATGATTTTGTGGATATCCCAAAACATACAAGGAGTTAAGCGAGCCTGCAACTTGTTAATGGTAGTGGATGGAAACAAAGGATAACACAAACACCCTCAAATGTGTAAAAGGCGGGAAACGATGATAAAACATTTGTGTAGGAGACACATTGAAAAACAATTTACTGGGAAGAATATTTAAAAGGTATGTGGCCATTTGAAGTGCATGGTACCAAAACTTTGGTGGTGTCGGAGAATGCACAAGATAGAGCGAATCATATTGTTAATTGTTTGAATTTTTCTTTCGGCTTTCCTATTTTGTGGTGATGTATGTTGACACGAAAGATGCAAAGACATTCCATTTTGATTACAAAAATTATTAAATTGGGCATTTTTGAATTCACCCCCCCCCCCCCCCCCCCATTGTCACATTGAAAACATTTAATGTTTTTGCCAAATTGAATTTTAATAAAAACACTAAATTATTTAAAAATGGTGTATGTTTGTGATTTATGTCCTAAGGAAAATGTCCACGAAAAATTCGAATAATCATCTAGGGTGAGCATATAATATATATGACATACAGAACAAAACTAGTGATGTCCACAAATCACAATGCACAAGATCAAATGACATAAAAGTATGAGAAGTAGATGATGTAAAATGAAGTTTAACATGTTTACCAAACACACAAGTTTGGCAAACAGAAGAGTCCAAAAGTTCATTACAATAAAACAAATTATTCTTCCTTAAGATTATTAAAAATTTGTGCTCCTGGGTGTCCCAACTGATTATGTCATAGAGTAGGAGAAATGGCAGCAAAGGTTGATGGTTTGGTCATGCTATTTTTGGAAACAGAGTTGACAAGATACAAGTTCCCCGTGCTATTGCAGCTCACAAGTGGCATCTCGTCTGAAAATCCTTCACAGAAAAGTCAAACGGATCAAAATTTACAGAAACATTGTTGTCAATTGTAAAACGTCTAACAGAGATCAAGTTTTTAAGTAGTTTTGGTGCATGTAAGACGTTTTTCAAGTATAATGACAGGTGTGGAGATAGTAGTATTACCTGACCAATACCACGAATTGGAATTTCCTGCCCACTGCCGACAACAATATTTTTATTATTGCTCATATTAAAATAAGACGAGAGATTACCTTGAGATGTTGTCATGTGTGACGTAGCCCCTGTGTCCATGTACCATGACTCATCTGGAACACTTATATTCATGTTGTTCATGGCTTGTTCAATGTCCATGGGTGCATAGCCAATAGAATACGGTGTCTAAGGGCAAATGTATGTTGTAGACGAGACCCTAGAATACCAAGTTTGCGATTTAAAGAAGGAGGAGGTCTGGCCCACGATGAATTCAGATATGGGCATGCGAGGCAGCCCGGGTCCAGGCCCACGGTGGGTACTACTCCCACTTATTACCGCCACTGCCAGCTCGTCACTTCCCGGACTGACCACTGTCGCCCGCAGGTTGGCCACCGCCCAGGCCTCGTCCTTTCCATCATTATTTTTTCCTTTATTGTTACGATTTGACCCCCATTTTTTGCCATTATTTTGACGATTATTATTTCCCCCTGAACCAGAATTTTGGGGCTCCAAATCAGTGAAAATGAGTTGGTAGAGACGAGAGCAATTTCGAAGGTGGCTGCTCCAGAAGATGTTTGTTTTGCTTTCCGCGTTTCCTCGAGAATCAACCTCGAACGAGCCTCATAGAAAAGAGGCAATGAATTACTTTGCTGAATGAACGTAGCCACTCCATCATACTATTCATTCAACCCTGCAATCAACTGAAGAACTAACATTTAATTAGAGAAGTGCGAACCAACGTTGGATAGTTGGTCCGCAAGCATCTTCAATTCTTGAAATAAGCGAAGATGTTGGAAAAATCATCCAATTTAACGTTAGTAAATTGGTGTTCAAGATAAATGGTGCGAGAAAGTTTGTTATCCTGGAATATATTTTGTAAATGTTCCCATGTCTGTTGAGTCGTAGAATTCAGTTCCAATATGGAATGTAAAAGATCGTTGGATATAGTGTCATATATCCATTGAAGGACAATATCATCCAAACGGGATCATAGCTTTTGTCCACCAAAATGGTGTCTGATGACGACTCGGAAGGTATGATATGGTCGATCACCTGATAGGCGCGGCAATGAATTTTGAACAATTCCGCCCAAGAGGTATATTGCTCTTTCTCCATTTCAAGGGTTATGAAAATAAAGTTCTTGACGTTATTAACGGCAAGAGGGATGAAAAGATTGTTTTTCGGCCATAGATTCCACAAGAAATCAAAACTATAGAAGAAAATAAGTAGTGTTTGATGTTTTGGATGTGGAGAACCCTTAGGGTTTAGGAAAAGGGTAAGCCGATGTGGTGTAGATATCGACTAGTTTTTTTTAAGGAGTGGTTTAGGGTTTTTGTGAGAGTTGGCCGAAAAAGTGAGGTGAAAGGGAAGGGAGAATTCGGGTAGGAGAAGGTAAGGATTAGGGTAAAGGATCTTTGACTCTTGATACCATGTAGGAAATTGATTTTTTGATTAATTTCATTCCAATAGTACAATATATATACAGTCATAATATGCTTGCCTTATGAAAGACTAATATATCCTACTTAAAATATAAGATGTTAATTATAATCATCCTAATTAATGAGATATTACAATATATTACAATATCAATGAATGGGAGGTGATTGTCTCATAAACAAAATATTTGAACCAAATACACATATTAAGATATTGCATTTATTTTTGAACATAAGATAATTACAGTTATCTACGATTATCTTTATTTTCTCAGCATCTGAATGTGTAAAATTTATTTTTTATTTAAAAGCTACTCTCTCTGATTTAATTTATTTATACATCTTATTTTTCTTTCTAGTATTTTTTCAAAAGAACGTTAGTTCCTATATTTAATAATAACTCTTTAGTTTTGACTTCGTCGTGATATGTTTAAAATCATAAAATTTAAAGAACATTTTGATATATTATACATATCTATAATTGAGTTAAAATCATAAAATTTAAATGTATTCCTTGTTTGTTTACCCTTTATGTCTAGTCAAATTAAGATACATAAATTAAAATAAAAGTAATAAATTAGAATAAAATAAATATTATATTTATAATAAACCAAAGAAAATATTACAAAAATTAACATGGTATTGAATAAGTTATATGAATTGGGGACTATTTGGTTGGTTTGAAAAGGATTGTTTTTGGTGGGTTCAACTACGTGCTAGGATTTAAGGGGACGAGTCTGCATGTTAGGCAGGTACATGCAATTGACGAACATGCCATGTTGTACTTGTGAGATGTCGTACTTGTGAAGTTTAATAATCCATCTCGTGTCTCATTCAAAACAAATTTATATAAATATGTGGCTATAAATCATCTCATAAAGTTAAATTATTCCTAAATATAAAAAATGACATTTTTTTTGGAACAGACAAAAATAATAATGTCACATAAATTGAGACAGACGGAGTATATTGATTTTGAACATGTTCGAGTGTCTGGATAATATTTTGTGGATTAGGAACGTCTAAAATATTGGTTTAAATTTTTTTTATTTGATTTATCAAGTTAGCAAGCGGTCGGATATATGAGATATAATAAGCTCGATGATAATAGAATATTTCCCAATATTCCTTCATTAATTGTATTAATTGTATATCTCATATTTTAGATAGAATTATAATCCTTTTGTAATTAGGTTAATTAGTTACCTAGTTTGTATCAAAGTAAATATTCTTGTAACCTTATATATATTGTAAAACATTCATCAATAAAATCAAGGGAACATATCACTTTATGGTATCAGAGCCTAAAACTACAAACCCTACCCTAGTCGCCGATACACTTTCTCGACCGTCACCTTTTTTTCCACATCGGCACCTAGTCCACGTCGGAACCCTAGCCGCCGACCTCTCGCCCCCCCCCCCCCTTCCCCACGATGGAGCCCTAGTTTTTTCGGTCATTCTCCCTCATTCTTCCTCCTAAATATCCTCTTCCATGGCTGACAAAACCATATATCATCTGACACTTGTCGTAAACAACATTAAAACTTAATCTATGTGACTCTTGAGATGGAAAAGGCTCAATACTCCTCGTGTGTTGAGCTTTTTAAGATTCATTGTCATGTTTACGAAGTTACCGACCATATCATTCCTCTCACGCCGAAGTCCACAGACGTATCGGTACTCTCTCAACACTCTAGACGAAAATTGGTATATGGACACAGGCACCACTTCTCACATGACGGCATCACAAGGTACTCTCTCGTCTTATTCCAACTTGAGTAATTTAAATCGTAATATTATTTTTGGTAGTGGACAAGGCATTCTCATCCGTGGTTATGGTCATTCCTCCATATCCCACCACATTCACCACTAATCTTAAAAAATGTGCTACATGCTCATTAAGAATCTAATCTCCGTGCGACGTTTCAAAACTGACAATTGGGTTTTCCTTGACTTTGATCATTTTAGTTTTACAGTGAATGATTTTACGACAGGGATACAAATAATGAGATGTGACAGCACCAGATATCTCTACCTTATTTCAAACGTCGTCAACAATCCAACCTTAGTTCCATCAATCTTTGTTGCTCTTTCGTCTTCCTTATGACATTCTAGATTAAGACATCCATGAGACTTTAAGAAAAAATAATTTTATTAATTGCAACCGTATTTGTAGGACTCCTATATGTGAATCTTGCATTTTTGGGAAATATGTCAAATTGTCATTTTCTGCATCCACAAATTGTACTTTAATGCCTTTCGATATCATACATAGTTATTTGTGCACATCCCCTATTTTGAGTACTGCCGTCCATCGTTATTATGTGTTGTTTTTGGACGATTATTCCAACTTTCTATAGACTTTTCCAATTGAAAATAAATTTCAGGTCTACCCCATTTTTTCTTCATTTAGTGTTTTCTTAAAAACACAATTTAAAAAGAGTATTAAATGTTTTCAATATGACAATGGAAGAAAATTTGATAATAACCAATGTTTTGCTCCAAAAACGGTCTTATCTTTCGTTTTTCCTGCCCTCACACATCCTCCCAAAATGGTAAAGTCAAATGGAAAATCCGAACCATAAACAACATCATTAGTGCCCTACTTGCTCATGCCTCAATTCCCCATCAATTATGGCATTACACACTCACCATGGCCACTTATCTCCTAAACATAATCCCAAACAAGTCTCTAGCTCAACGATCTCCCACCCAAGTTCTGTTTTGTAGGAACCACTCCTACCAACACTTGCGTATTTTTGAATGTCTTTGTTACCCTCTCCATCCGATCACTCACAAACTTCAATCCCGATTTTCCCCGTGTGTATTTTTGGGTTACCCTGCCAATCATCATGATTACTCGTGCTATGACTTGTCGAGCCATAAAATTATTATTTCACGTCATGTCCTATTTGATGAGTCTCAATTCTCATTTGCCTCTTTATACTCGCCACCTCGACATTCCTACGAATTCCTAGATGATGCTCTAAACCCTATTATAATTCACCATTTACATAGTCTGTCGTCCCAGACCCCAGCACCCGCCACCACTTCGGCCAGTTAGGGACTAGTTGCCACAGCCAATTCTGCCGACGATGGCCCAGAATAGCCCACCTCAGGGTGATTCCGTAGCCACCTATCGGAAAATATAAGTTCAACCAGCCAGTACCGTCACCCATTCCCTTCCTCCTCTTCTTGGCAGTCCCGCGAAAAACCCCCCCCCCCCCCCCCCCCATCCCGCATCCCGAGACACACTCTCTGACTGTGGAAACGTGTGTCATGCACTAAATTCATAAATCTAAATGACTGTTTAACCTTTCCATTTCAGTTGTCCCCTCTCATGTCCCTCATAACCCAAAGGATGTCTTATCCGACCTTAATTGGAAAACCGCAATGATTGACGAATATAATGCTCTTATTGATAATAAGATGTGGGACCTAGTACTCCGTCCACCTGATGCTACCATTATTCGTTCTATGTGGATTTTTAGACATAAAAAGAAATCTGATGGTTCTTTTGAGAAGTACAAGGCTAATTTTGTAGGTGATGGCAGGTCTCAACTCTCAACATGCGGGAGTGGACTGTGATGAAACGTTCAGTCCGGTCGTAAAGCCCGCAACCATTCGGATCGTCCTCAGTATTGCCATATCCAAGTCTTGTCCCATTCATCAGCTTGATGTCAAGAATGTCATCTTACATGATGATCTTCATGATACAATATTTATGCATCAACCTATGGGTTTCAGGGATCTTATTCATCCGGATTATGTGTGTATGTTTCCGAAATCACTTTATGAACTAAAATAGGTTCCTCGAGCATGGCACCAGCGGTTTATCAATTATGTCTCCTCTATCGATTTTTCACACAGCAGATCTGATTATTTCATGTTCATCTATAACAAGGGTACAGACATGGCTTACCTATTATTATATGTTGATGATATCATCCTAACCACATCATCTGATGCTCTCCGACTGTCCATTATGTCTCTCATTTCCTCTGAGTTTGGTATGAAAGATTTGGAGCTCCTGAGTTATTTCTTGGGCATCTCTGTCACTCGACATTCTGGCAGCCTATTTCTATGTCAGAAGAAGTACGCCGACGAGATCATTGACCGTGCAGGCATGCCATCTTTCAAACCATCCCATACGCCTATAGACACCATCTTCAAGCTCAGTGTTGATTCCGGCGTTTCATATTCCGATCTGACTCACTACCGTAGCCTGATTGGGGCCCTGCAGTACCTTACATTTACGAGACCAGACATATCCTATGTCGTGCAACAATCTGCTTGCACATTCCAAACGGAAGCACACATACATTCCCGCACACGCATTTTATAATATGTCCAAGGTACACTTCACTTCGGATTACATCTATACAAGTATTCGCTTACTGGTCTCATTGTTTATTCTGATGCTGAATGGGGTGGATTTCCTGACACCCGACGCTCTACGTCTGGTTATTGCGTTTTTCCTCTAGGATAACCTATTTTATTGGTCTTCCAAAAGGCAACCTACACTATCCCGATCCAGTGCAGAAGAAGAATACATAGGTTTTGTCAACGTCGTCTCGGAGTCTTGTTGGATCTGTAACCTTCTACTTGAGCTTCAATGCCTGATTCAAAAGGAAACACTGGTCTACTGTGATAATATTAGTGTGATATATCTTTCCGTCAATCCCGTCCAACATCACCTCACTAAACACATTGAGATGGACATTCATTTCGTTCGTGAAAAAAGTAGTTCGTGTCCTTCATGTTCCTTCCAGCTATTAGATTGCCGACATCTTCACCAAAGGACTTCCGCGCATATTATTTGATGATATTCGAGTCAGTTTCAGTGTTCGAGAATCTACTGCTTCGACTGCGGGGTGTAATAGAATATTTCTCAATATTCTTTCATTAATTATATTAATTATATATTTTTTATTTTATGTAAAATTACAATCCTTTTATAATTAGATTAATTAGTTACCTAACCTTGTATATATTGTAAATCATATGTCAATAAAATTGAGGAACATATTTTTTTACTCGATTTATCATTGGCAGTAAATCATAACGAGAAGAGAGAGAGGGGGAAGAGTATATTTGTACGTTATGTAACGCATTTGGTGTAGGAATTTGTTGGGTGTATAACACACAAGTAAGGCACAGCGGAAGTTTAAAATTTTGAGTAAACTTACTTGCTCCAACAAACGTTTCTGGTATGATTATGCGATAATTATAATCTGCAAAGACAGGAAGAAAACTTACAGTTTAAGATTTGTTAGTCTTTAATAAAGGGAGCGCACACGATTGTCAATCCGGGTGCAAGCCTTGCTTCGGTATATTCCTTTGCCCAAGAAAGCTATGAAATCTTGGCAGAGGTTTGAGAGAATTTTATCTCCTGAACTCTGAGTTCAGAAAGTGGAAAGTGAGTACCTCTGAAATTATTGGTTAAGTGCCAAATATATAGTGGAGGAAACCCTAAACCAAATCAGATTTTGATCAGACTTCAAGACCTGACCCAAATCCAAATTGCGATGGTCACGAATCGCCCATCGTTATGCTCCTCTATTTATTTTCTGCACGTTTTAGTTCTAATTAAATCCAAAATTTAATTTTGACTTAATTAATTAATTTTCATCAAATGCAAATTATCCCATAATTTATTATAAAATAAAATATCTTGATTCAAAATCCGATATTTTACATTCTCTCAATATACCCTTAGACCGAAAAGACAATCGACTTAGTGTGACCCTTTAGGCCTTCACACATCGGCACTTGATCAAATCAAGGTTCACACGGAACTCCTAGACGGCGCCGGTGACGGACCCAATATGTGAAGTACGTTTACAAGACTCAAGTAAACAGACCTCTATGTGAGATGATAAATTCCTTTCATTCGCGACACACTCGATCAAGCTTAAGATTTGCCAAGTGTCTATCCAAATGGCTTGATCACTTTATCTCATCTATATTAGTCGACAACTAGACCATATCCTAGATATGTCTCTTGCATTGGCCAATGACTTGGTCGACCTAACATCTCTGAGAAGCTGAGTGTTCTCTCAAAATTCCAATCGAGGAATGAATCATATTCTTGGCTCAACTACCACCTTCAATCTACTTCGTAATGCACCCAATACAAGTCGCGTCTCAACCTATAAGGCATTTGAGCTTAGGACAGGATCAAAGTGCATTGCTCCGTAAACAAGACGATATTGACCTCAAGTCTAAGGACCTCTATCTCTCACATGCTGATAATACTCTAGACATGTATAACAAATAGTTTATCAGCAGGGTATGTCAATACTCCTCTCAGAGTATCCATGTGTCCATCACTAGCAACTATTGCTAGCAGTAAGTGAGATATACTACATTCTCTAAGAATGTGATGCAGATCACATGTCGACTTATAATATATCATTGATATCCCATTCTGAATGATCATTAGTCTAGGCTATTTTAAGAACTACACTCTATCATTAATATCTCACACTATTAATGACAACGTAAGTTCAAGGGATGCACATTAATGAATAATATAAACAATCAAATAATAATTCAATAATTGCAAAAGCCAAATATATTAATCTCATTAATAATATGAATGTGTTCAAGTACAGGTGCTCCTAAAATGATTGTTTCTAGGACATATATACTTTCAATCTCCCACTTGGCCTAGAGTCAATCACTAACGTATCCAATGCCCATGTTTTTCAAAATGACCATTATGCTTGACTAAGCTTAATGATCTAGTAAATGGGTCTGCTAGATTTTCATCTGTGGGAATGTAGTCTATCTTTATTTCTTCAGTCTCTACCACCCCTCTAAGTATGTGGTATTTCCTAGATACATGCTTGTTTCTGTTTGTTGATCTTGGTTCCTTAGCTTGCGCAATCGCACCAGTGTTGTCACAATAAATCGTTATTGCACACATCTGGCACTTGGAACAACCCTTAGTTCCTTTAAGAACTCAGATATCGTAACAGCTTCTTTATAAGTTTTCGATTAAGCAATGTACTCGGTTTAATTGGCGAATTAACAGTGTTGTCATACTAAGTGCACATGCCTCATCTGGCCTTATACAGGTCATGACATACATGATTTATCCTATAGTTGAGGCATATGAGATTCTTTTCATGCGTTCAAGTTCTGCAACTGCAGAAATACTATCTTTCTTTGATAACTTGATGTCTTGATCTATAGGAAGATCTCCCTTCTTAGATTTCTCCATAGAGAGATGTCTTAGCACTTTGTCTATGTATACAGATTGTGACAGCCCCAACAATCTACTAAGTCTATCTCTTGTAGATCCTAATTCCAAGAATTTAGCAGGCTTCACTTAAGTCATTCATCATGAAGGTACTGGATAACAATTCCTTGACTGATTGCATGAGAGTATTATTATCTCTCATTATCAATATGTCATCTACATATATGACAATGAATACAATATTATCATCTGTGCGTTTACTATAAACACATGGATCATCTTCGCTTCTAACAATGTCAAACGATTTGACTACTTTGTCAAAGCAAATATTCCAACTCCTTGAGGCTTGCTTAAGTTCATAAATGGACTTTTGTAGTTTGCATACTGCTTTGGGTTGAGTCTTGGATGTAAAACCCTCTGGTTGTATCATATACATCTCCTCAATTAGATTACCATTGAGGAAGACAGTTTTAACATCCATTTGCCAAATATCATAAGTATAGTATGCAACTATTGCGAGCAAAATCCGAATGGACTTAATCTTTGCAACAGGTGAAAAGGTTTCATCATAATCGACCCTAGGCCGTTGATTATAACCTTTAGCCACCAGTCTTGCTTTATAAGTCTGTACTTTGCCATATGCATCAATCTTCTTCTTGAAGACTCATATGCATCCTATGGGTCTAACCCCTGTTGGCAAGTCAACCAAGTTCCATACTTGGTTTATGTACATAGACTCCATTTCGGATTTCATGGCTTCTTGCCATCTCTGTGAATCAATGTCTAACATTGCTTCGCTGTAGGTAGTAGGCTCATCATCATCAGGAATATCTATCTCATTATATGTTTCAACAAGGAGATTAAGTCTTTCAGGTGCACGATGAGTCCTAGTGGTCCTACGGAGTTGAACATTCTGCGTTTCAGTGTTTGCTGTATTTTGATTTTGAGAAGATGTTTGTGTGTTGGACAATCCACCACCTTGAGAACTTTCAGGAATATCATTTTGAATAGGATGATGCACAACTATTGTGTCATCTACCATTGGTTGTGCATGAGGGTCTTGCATTTCTACAGTATCCCTCACAACACTCCCACTGGCTGAAGAGCGTACTCTAAGTACCCAATCATCAAATACTCCCACTGAATCCTTGTCTAGGTCATTTGACAAGGGTCATTCTCTACATTATTTTGTACTTCTTGAATTTCTTCAAGTTCTATCTTGTTGCAACTCTGTTCCTTGTAGACATAGTATTCTTCAAGGAAAGTTGCATTTCTGAAAACAATTACTTTATGTTCCTCAGGAAGATAGAAGTAGTACCCTCTTGTTTCCTTAGGATACCCTACAAAATAATACTTCTCACTTTTAGATTCCAATTTGTCAGTGAGCAACTGCTTTACATATGCAGGGCACCCCCAGGGTCGCATGTGTCTAAGTGTTGGCTTCTTGTCATTTCATATCTCATATGGAGTTTTCTCTACTGACTTTGATGGAACTCTATTCAAAATATAGATTGAGCTTTGCAATGCATATCCCCATAGGTATATTGGTAGAGCTGAGAAGCTCATCATGGATCTAACCATATCTAATAAGGTACGATTTCTCCTCTCAGCAACACCATTCATTTGTGGCGTTCCGGGAGGTGACCATTCTGAATGGACTCTATGAAGCTTCAAGTAATCTAGAAATTCTTTACTTAAGTACTCACCTCCTCGATCTGATCGAAGAGTTTTAATACTTGTTTCAAGTTTCTTCTCTACTTCTGACTTGTACTCCATGAATTTCTCAAAAGCTTCAGACTTATGTTTCATAAGATACACATGCCCAAACCTTGAGAAATCGTCTGTAAAAGTGATGAAATAAAGAAAGTCTCTCTTAGCTTGAGTTGGAAAAGGCCCACATACATCGGTATGGACTAACTCAAGCACCTATTTGGCACGTACTCCTTTCCCAGAAAGTGATTTGGTTGTCATCTTTCCTCTTAAGCAAGATTCGCAATCACCATATGACTCTAAGTCAAATGGTTCTAAGTAATCTAATTTCCTCAATCTTGCTATCATTGATTCATTGATGTGACCAAGTCTGCAATGCCATAAGTAGGTGAGATTTCTTTGATTACTTATTTTAGCTCTTTTATTTTGTATATTGAAAATTTCATGGCTACAGTTTAGAACATACAATCCATCCACAAGCGGAGCATTTCCACAAATAAAACCATCATAAGATAAAACATAATTTTCATTGGTAATATGTGAGGAAAACCCCTCAATGTCTAACATAGGGATAGAAATAATATTTCTCGTCAAAGACGGAACAAAATAACAATTATTAAGTTCTAAACAAAAGCCTGAAGGTAAATCTAGTCTATAAGTCCCCACGCGTTCCGCATCAACTCTAGCTCCATTGCCAACGCGTAGATCTACTTCCCAAGGTCCAACCTTTCTGCTGTCAATTAGCCCCTACACATTATTACAAATGTGTGAGCCACAAGCGGTATCCAATACACAACAGTGAGAATTAGTTATAGACATATTTATTTCAATAACAAACATACCTTGTCCAGCAGGGCCAGCACCTTGTGCCTTGTCTCCCCCTGGGGCTGTACAGTCCTTCTTCCAATGTCTCTTTCTCTTACAATTGAGGCAAACATCAACATCTATCTTGGCCTTCTTTCGAACAACTCCTTTAGGTTTCATAGTTGTGGGTTTGGCGGCAACCGCCTTACCCTTCTTCTTCTGCATATTATTACCCTTAGGTTTGAACTTGCTAGATGAGCCCACCATGAGCACAGGTTTACCTTTGGAGGTGGACGACTCGAATGTCTTCAACATATTATGAAGTTCTGGGAGACTTGCTTTCGTTCCATTCATGTTGTAATTCACAATGAAGTTCTCAAAGAAACCAGGAAGCGAGTTCAAGATTAGATTAACAGAAACATTTGCAGGCAGCTTCGTTCCAATCGAAGCCAACCTCTCAATTAATCCAATCATCTTCAAAACATGTTGTGACACCTGACCCCCTTCGTTCAGCTTACACTTAAAGAGATCTCTCAACAGTTCATACTCCATTGTCTGAGACTGTGAGTCATAGAGACTCTTCAAGTGTTCTAGCATCTCGTTGGGGCCCATATTTTCATGATGTCTTTGTAACTCTGGAGTCATAGAAGATAGCATAACACATTGTGCTGCAACAGCATCATCAAGATATTTCTGATAGGTTGCTTTGTCAAACAGAGCATACTCTTCAGAATCTTCAGCAGGGACTGTAGGGAGTGATGTATCCAATACATACTCAATCTTTTCTAATCGCAGTACCAAACGCAAATTTCTTAACCAGTCAGGAAAATTGGCTCCATTCAACTTGTTCGTTTCAACCAACATTTTAAGTGACAGATTCGACATTGTAACTGAAGAAAAGATAGACTTGAAATTAATACTTTAATATAATTTCTATTGAACACATTCATTAACTAACTAACATGGTCTTTAGTTTAATTAGCTCCCATTATTTTAACATACTTTTTTACCCCATAAAGAATACAGACTTATATCAAATACGGTCATAATGGGCCAAGATCCAAACTCATGTTGTCTCCGCGTTTGCTGAGGCTGATAACTTCAATAACACGATCTGGTAGGTCTCTAAACCAATTGCAAACAATTTGCAACTCTTGGTTGACCGAATGTTCTAAACAATTCGATTTGCGTCCCTCGGTTGTCCGACACTGGGGCGCCAAGACAGCCTAGCAAGTCAACCCCGTTATGCGACTGCAATTATGCATCTAAGCGGGCTTAGCCTTCATCAAGCAAACACTGGGGTGTAAATACTTACGAAGGTTTATCACCTACTACAACATTTATATGCATCTATGAAAGGGTCTGAGTCCTCGTAGACTTAGAGCAAATGCTGGGGCATAAATACTCATCTCGCCGAAAAGGATTTTGCACCACAATCAATTATAACGGACGACACGTTCATTTTAAATGAGACTTGTATTAAATTTGGGGAATATTTTAATTCAGGGTTATGACCAAGATCGACTATTATATCATACATCATATGACATCCTATCACGCAATTTCTAAACACATTTAGATGGGAAACCATCAAACCCAATACGCATGATATAAGATGGTTTTAATCACATACTGGGCGCCGTCTACCCAGACAATTATAGCGGTCATTGAAAGTAAACAATTACTGGGCGCCGCCTACCCAGACAATAATTGCGGACTAACAAATACTGGGCGCCGCCTACCCAGACATATATTTACGGACTCTATTCTAATTATTTAAATGACAATCAATTAAACAATTAAGATAAACAATTAATTTGTGCACACATTATCAAATAATATGCCAAATAACAATAATTGTGGGTTAATTAATCTGTTTCAATTTAGAAAATATTTAAATTCAAAATTTAAACTCAATTTTCAATTTTTGGAATTTTCTGCTCATCCAAACAGTCACTTAATAATTCAGAAATTAAAATTTAATTTTCAGGGGTATTTCTGCAATTTTCAGAACCTTAAAATATTCTGATTTACCGGGGACCAAATCTTTTCAAATTTATAGATTGACCTGTGGACTCGAATCACGATTTTAAAAACTTTTAAATTTCTAGAAAATATCTCAGGGACTAATTTGTAATTTTCAGAACTTAAAATATTTTCAGATTTGTTTAAGGACCAATCTTCAATTTTAAAACCCTAATTTTAATTGCAAAAGGTCCTCAAACTATTTTAAATTTTCAAAACCAATTCCAACCCCAAATCAAATTTGAGATTCGGATTTCGGGGCGAAATTGACAGAATTAAAACCCACCAAACGATGGCACACATCGGGACGAACTCACCGGTGGTTTTCACCACCGATTTGGTGGCCGGAATAGGTGGCGCCGCCGGCGGTTTCTAAAACCGTCGGTGGTGCTTCTTTTCCGGTCATCGTTGCCGAGCAACAATACCACAATTAGATTCCTCTCGTCGAGACGAACACGATGGTATTATTACTTAATGATTTCATCGCCCGTGGTGGCCGGAAACAGTCCCGCCGTCGGCGGTTTTCGGCGACTTTTTCCGGCGTCTTCATCGCGTTCCGCCACCTCTCAACACCTTTATCGACCATCTTAAGAAGTGGATCTCTCGATAATAGTGGAGACGGTGTTAGTACACGTCGAGTCGCCAAAAAAAATCATCGGAAATCACTGTTCACGCTGGAACAGTTTAAAGATTATCGTATAATCATTAAACCAACCTGACTCTGATACCACTGTAGGGATTTGTTGGGTGTAAAACACACAAGTAAAGCACAGCGGAAGTTTAAAATTTTGAGTAAACTTACTTGCTCCAACAAACGTTTCTGGTATGATTAGCCCGTTGTACTGTTATTATATCACATACCCCCCCCCCCCCGACTTGTTATGATGCCGAGGACTTTCCACCCTCGATGCGGGTCTATACGGCCTATGCGGTCCACAGGACTACGCGAGTCAGCGGAGTTCCGTGATTGATCACTCGTGTGTTACGCCGACGCGTCTATACGGCCTATGCGGTCCACAGACTACGCGATCGCGAGTCCAGGAGGATGCCGCGTTAGCTACCCCGATGCGAGGAATACCTCACGCGGTCGCCAGGTGACCTATGCGACCGCGAGTTCCAGGATTAGGCTCGCATAATGATACTATGGGCGATTGGCCTTGCTTCGATCATTAGCGGCCTAGAAAAGACCAGTTATGTTATATATATTTTGCTTTTGGTTATGCTGTGGTACTATGTGCGATTACATTGGTTGTTTCGTACATATTTGTAAAATTGGTTTTAAAATGATATGATTTCATTTAAAGTACTTTACAGTTTCACATACTTGGTACCTGTTGTACTGACCTCCTTCGGGGGGCTGCGTTCATGCCGCAGGTAAGGGAAAGCAGGTGGTAGATTGTTACACCCCGTACTTACAGGACATGTTTTAAGAACGTACGTAAGAACTCAAAGGTTAAGGTTTGAGACGAGTAAAATTTATCGGAATTTTGAAATTTGTCGGAAAACGAAATATTGCGACGAGCGGGAGGGCGACACGTGTCACCCCCCCTTAATGGTCTTGGACGAAAATGTGATGGAGAAAATGGTCTTTTGACCACAAATTAATAGATCAAGTCTTGCAAAGACATTTAGCATGACATTGTTGACTAGGTCAATGCCACTTGGCTTGATCCATGTGAAAAGCATCCAAACCACTCATTTGTTCTAATCTTGACCCTCCATTTATTTATATAAGCTCCCTAGTGCAAGACAAGGCTTAACACTTAGCAAATTTTCAAGAAAAATTGGATGAGCATGGAAGGGAGCTCTCGGCCAACCTAGGGTTCCAAAGGAAAATTTTCAATTGTTGTCAATAATTCCCCACTTTAACCCAAGGTTCATGAGTGTTATGTAAGTATATCTCAATAGAAAAATCCCTAAAAAGAGAGTTTTCAGATTAGTCGCAAAATGAAAACCTAGTGGCTTTCTAAGTTTTGGATTGGAAGTTTGAAGGAAAGTTGTTGGTATGGTTCTATGGTCTCAACAAACGGATTGAAGTGTCTTGGAGAGGTTCTAAACTACTAAGGAGTGACTTCGGATTGGAATTGGATTAAGAATCGTTAAGGTATAATCTTGTCTTTTAAAAGTGTTACAAGATTATATATTTATATTGTTGTTGTTAGCTTTGCTTGTTGCTAGCATGAAGTTGTTAAGTTGAAGTTTATAAGGATTATAGATCGATTGTGGTCTTGGAAGTTCGAAATGTAATGTAGGCCATGTTAAGTTGGATTACAATTTGATCGTTATTAGAATAGTCGCATGTTAATTACTTGAAGATTACGGTTTATATGATCAAATGCGACTTGATATCTTGATATGCTACCAATTTGGATTGAATTGGAAATTGGTTAAGAATTGGTATTGTTGAACTTAAGGTGGCCGAATTTGTACTTTTAGTTTGTTATTCATTTGTATTGGACTACTTTCTAAATTGTGAGCCAATTGGGGCTGTTTAGTTATTCATTTGTATTGGACTACCTTCTATATTATTGTGAGCCAATTGGGGCTGTTTAGTTATTCATTTGTATTAGACTACCTTCTATATTGTTGTGAGCCAATTGGGGCTGTTTGGTTATTGTATTCGACCTTGAAAAAGGTGGCAAAGTGAGTAGAAACAAAGGAGGTGCTGTCCGATTTTCCGTAGAATTTAGTGACTTAGCACCTAGGATATTCTACGTTTGAAATAAGAGGTTAATGGACGTATGGTGACCATTATAGGTTGAAGTACTAAGTATAGTGTATCCTACTTGAAGAATGGAATAGCTCAAGGTTGAAGTACTTTGGAGCATTTTGCTACTTGTCGACAATCGTCGCGAGGTATGTGAACCTCTTCTTTCTTTGGCATGATCCTACGTATGAAATATCCATGTGATAACATTTTAAGATTCCTTCTACTCTTAGAAGTTAAGAAGTATCCACATTGTTGACTCTAAATTAAGTATGTTAAATTGTCCTAAGTCCTTACCAAGCCTTATGGGAGATATTGGTAAGAATCGTTAGGAAATTATGAGATTTGATTTCAAGCTATGTATCTTGATTTATTTAAAGTAAGTATGTAAGTTGATTTTTATGTTTGAAAATGACTTGAATTTATATGTGAAAAGGGATTGGTTTTAAAAGTGTAGATGACATGATTTTACAAGTATAAGTAATTGGACTTTAAAGAATGCATGTTATGAAGTTTTAAGACTATGAACTTTGATTTTCTTTAAAGGATTATGAAACTTTATTTTTCAAGTTATGGGACTTGATTTCTAAAGTATAAGCGACATGATTTGAAAGAGTGTATGCTACGAGGTGTTAAGGCTATAAGCCTTGATTTTATAAGTGGAAATGACTTAATTTTACAAAGTATGGCTTAATTTATTTCAAAAGATAAGGAGATGGCTTCCAAGAGTATGTGACTTGAGCTTTAAAAGAAAGGAGTTCTATGATTCTTTTAAGTATGTATGTACGTAGTATTTTGGGTTTAGTTTCCTAATGTTGCAAGAATAAAGGGCCTTAAGTTCTCTAAAATGAATGGTTGTTATAATAGCTTTATGGGAAGTTGTTATGACGACTTAAGAAGAAGTGAAAAGATGGTTTGAAAATGTTATGTAAGGAAAATCACACCGAGCCTACAAATAGGCCGGATTACGTTATGCAATACACCGAGCCTACAAATAGGCCGGATTACGTTATGAAATACACCGAGCCTACAAATAGGCCGGATTACGTTATGAGATACACCGAGCCTACACATAGGTCGGATTACGCCATATTACCCCGAGCCTTCACATAGGCCGGGTTACGTCATCTTACACCGAGCCCCACAGGCGGGCCGGATTATGCTACATGATTCCACAGTACACCGAGCCCCACAGGCGGGCCGGATTATGCTACATGATTCCACAGTACACCGAGCCCCACAGGCGGGCCGGATTATGCTACATGATTCCACAGTACACCGAGCCCCACAGGCGGGCCGGATTATGCAACATGATTCCACAGTACACCGAGCCCCACAGGCGGGCCGGATTATGTCACATGATTCATCAGTACACCGTGTCCCGCAAATGGGCCGGATTATGTTATATAAGATATGTAAGTTATGTGAAAAAGACTGGATTAAACTCTTAAGTAAGTATGTAAGAATATGTTGTTAAATCTTATCGAAAGAAGGAAAGGACATTCTTTTATACAGATATGATTTGGTTATTGCATTTTATTTCTATTCCATACTTGCACTGTTGATCGACTTCTGGGCTGCGTTCATGCCCGCAGGTGATAGGTACACAGGTTGGTGATCCTTGCTCTTAGGATCTCTGTTCAGTTTTTGGAAAGAAGCCCCTTTCACTCCGGAGGCTTGTCTTTGGTACGGTTTCCCTGATGTGGTAGACTTATGTACATTCAGGGGTATGGCGGGGCCCTGTCCCGCCGCAGTTGTAATTCTTAGGTCCAGAGTTACATATTGTGGGTCGGTTTGTAAAATAAAAAGAAAGGGATGTAATCTTTGTTGTTATGTATATGTATATGTGTCAGGAAGGTAGCCTTATCGCTAACTTGTGGTTTAATCTGTCGTTATTTTATTTTATAAGTTTCATGTATGTTCCCGCTATTCTCTCGATGTATCAACAGTGGTGCCTGTGTAGGGCACTACCGCGACCGGTCGGGTCGTGACATAGATCCTCGTTCTTAGGATCCTTACTCTGGTGTCAGGAGCCCCATTTCTCCGGAGGCTCGACTTTTGGTACGGCTCTCCCTGTGTTGTAGATATTTTATACATTCAGGGTATGGAGGGGCCCTGTCCCGCCATAGTTGTTTACATTCCTAGAGGTCTGTAGTCCTGTTGTAAAGTTGGGATGTAACTGTTCGCTCTTTATGTATATATATATGCCGAAAGACAACTTTTTCTCAGATAAACTGTTTCATATTTCATATTATTTCATTTCTTGTTTTTATATTCCGCTGGTTACTCTGATGTATGCCTACTGGGGTGCCCGGGTAAGGCACCAGTCACGGGCCCGGGATCAGGTCGTGACAAAAGTGGTATCAGAGCAGTTAATCCTCGAAAAGTGTCTACAGACCGTATCTAGTAGAGTCTTGATTATCGGTGTGTTGTGCACCACACCAATAATCAGGAGGCTATAGGATATTTAGGATTGGTTTCCATTCTTCTCACTCTGAGATCATGCCTTAGAGTTGTGTTATAAGTTGGACCCCTCTAACGTATTTCTTTTCTGTACCATTTATGCCTCCGCGCAAGGCAACCCGGGCCCAGAAGGGCATGTCAGCCGAGGGAGCTGCTAGTAGGACACAGAGGGTCACGAGGGTCCAGGCCTAGTCTATACCCGAGGCGATACCTCAGACGGCGAGTTCCACGACGCCGCCAGCCCCAGCAGGGTTTAGAGCCGCGATGGGTCGATGAGACCACGCACTGTGCCTCCAGTCCCACAACCTGGAGCAGAGGAGATGGGTTACAGAGAGATGGCCCAGTTGCTAGCCAGGATTGTGGCCAGACATGAGGATAGGCTGGATGCAGCATTTCCAGCTCCAGCAGTACTCGTGGTTCACCCGAGGTCAGATAGTTTGAGGCTACGGGATTTTCTGAGTTGTAGCCCGCCAGAATTCTACGGGTCGAGGCCTGAGGATGATCCGCAGGAGTTCATCCGACAGCTACAGCGGATCATGCGAGTGATCAAGGCTTCGGAGACTGAGTCAGTGGTCTTAGGTTCACATCGGCTGCGTGATACTGCAGTCGATTGGTTTGATTCGTGGGAGCTATCCCGGGGAGAGCATGCACCTCCAGCAGTATGGGACGAGTTCTCGGAGGCTTTTCTCAGCCACTTCTTGCCTCCGCAGATGAGGAGGGCACGGGCCGACAGATTTTTGATGCTGAGACAGAGAGGGCGCACAGTTCGGGAGTACAACGTTGAGTTCGATTCGTTGGCTCGATATGTCCCTGCATTAGTAGCAGATATGGAGGACCGAGTGCACCGCTACGTTACGGGACTAGATGACTATTTGGCAGAGTCTTGCTCGGGTGTGGCTCTTCACCGCATGGACATTGCCGCGTGACGCAGTGCACGCGGGTGCGAGGAGCGCAGGTTGGCCGACCGACATCGGCAGAAGAAGGCCAAGACGGCCGGATCTTTTGGTAGCTCTCGGGGTAGCAGGGGTGCTAACCAATCGAGGTCCTCTCAGTGTGTCCGATGTGGTAGATTCCATTCTGGGAGTTGTGATACTACCTCGGGAGTTTGCTACACTTGCGGCTAGCAGGGTCACTATGCGAGAGTCTGTCCGACCAGAGGCGGCGCAGATGGTAGGGGTCAGCCTACAGGGTCTTTTGCCGGGTCATCATCTCCTACAGTTACTCACCCCGGAGGGCAGGGTACTCATGGACCAGCAGGTCGCGGCAGAGGTCGTGGCACGGGTCCCAGCCGGTCCTCGAATCGCGTTTATGCCTCGCCCACCGCCAGACCGGGTGAGGCATCGCGGATGTCGCCGCAGTACTTTATCGCTTTCTTGTTGTACGTATATGCCTTGATAGATCCGGTTCTACTCATCCTATATCTCTCCCCTTATTGCTAGTAGGATAGGGATAGAGCCTGAGTCCATAGACCCTTTCGAGGTAGCTACGCCAGTGGGTGATTCGGTGGTATCTCGGCGGGTATATAGGGCTTGCCCGGTGTCTTTATGCAGTCGTCAGACCCTAGCCGACTTGTTAGAGTTGGATATGACCGATTTCGATGTGATTATGGGTATGGATTGGCTAGCTTCTTGCTACGCCAATGTGGACTGCAGGGAGAGAGTGGTACGGTTCGATTTCTGGGAGCCGGTTATTGAGTGGGAGGAACACCGTGTCGCCGTAGGTAGGTTTATTTCCTACCTCAAGGCCGGGAAGATGGTGCGGAAGGGTATATCTACCATCTCATTCGGTGTTTGATATCGAGGTCGCGGTACCAGATTTTGATCGGCCCGTGAGTCGAGAGTTCCCGGATGTGTTTCGGATGACCTCCGGTATCCTCCCGAGAGGAGATAGAGTTTTGTATCGATGTCTTTGCGGACACTCGGCCTATTTCCATTCCGCCATACGAATGGCACTGCCGAGTTGAGAGAGTTGAAGGACCAGGTGAGAGATTTCTTTGGAGAAGCGGCTTCATCGAGCCTAGTGTTTCTCCCCGGGAGCGCCGTATTGTTCGTGAAGAAGAAGGACGGACGATGCGCGTGTGTTGATTCTGAGCGGTGAACAAGGTGACTATTAAGAACGATACCCTTCCGTGATTGATGATTTGTTCGACCCGGTTGCGGTGCGAGATGTTTCTCCAAGATTGATCTGCGATCGGGCTATCATCAGTGCGAGTTAGAGAGGCGGATGTCCCTGGATCGCATTCGGACCCAGACGCACTATGAGTTCGTGGTTATGTCTTTCGGTTTGACCAATGCTCCGCGTATTTATGGATTTGATGAACCGAGTGTTCAAGCCATTTTTTGATACGTTTGTGATAGTATTCATTGATGACATCTTGGTTTATTCCCGCTCAGATCAGGAGCATGCGGAGCATTTGAGGACTGTGCTGAGAGTTCTCCAGGTCCAGCAGTTGTACGGCAAGTTTTCCAAATGTGAGTTTTGGTTGGCTTCGTGGCTTTTCGGGCACATTGTAGGTGATGGTATTCGTGGATACGGCCAAGATCGAGCGCGAGAGTTGCCTAGACCTACTACTCCGGCCAGAGTGCGCAGCTTTCGGGCCTTGCGAGTTACTATCGGAGGTTCGTGGAGAAGTTTGCTTCTATTTCGCACCTTTGACCAAGCCGACTCGAGGAGCTAAGTTTCGGGACCGATGCTTGGAGCGTGGTTTCCGCCATCAAGGAGAGGCTGACGACCGCCCCAGTTCTTACTCTTCCAGAGGGTCTAGACGGCTATGTGGTGTATTGTGACGCGCCGCATCGGGCTTGGATGTGTGTTGATGCAAAGAGGCAAGGTTATAGCGTACGCATCCCGACAGCTTAAGAAGCATGAGAGGAACTACCCCACCCATGATTTGGAGTTGGCAGCGGTGATTCACGCCTTGAAGATCTGGAGGCACTATTTGTATGGAGTTCATGTGGATATTTACACAGACCACAAGAGCCTCCAGTATATCTTCAGCCAGAGGGAGCTGAACTTACGACAGAGACGGTGGCTAGAGTTACTCAAGGATTATGATGTCGATATCCTGTACCACCCAGGGAAGGCCAATGTTGTGGCAGATGCCCTTAGTCGTAGGTCGATGGGGAGTCTATCAGTTGTGCAGCCAGAGAGGAGGGGCATGGTCCGCGAGATACATCAGCTAGCGAGCCTTGGAGTCCGATTGATTGGTTCTGATAGCAATAGGGTTCGGGTTCGAGAGGTTGCCGAGTCTTCCATCGTCGAGGAGGTGAAGAGGCAACAGTTTGAGGATCCGGTTTTGACACGGTATCGTGATACGGCTCTTCGTGAGGGGAAGGGTCCTTTTGAGGTAGCACCTGATGGGGTGCTAAGGTTTGAGGGCAGGTTGTGTGTTCCAGATATTTCAGGACTTCGGCAGCAGGTTCTAGGGGAAGCACACAGCGCGCGTTACTCTATCCATCCGGGGTCGACAAAGATGTACCACGACCTCAGATCTGTGTATTGGTGGGATGGCTTGAAGAGGGACGTTGCAGAGTTTGTGGCTCAGTGCCCGTGTTGTCAGCAGGTGAAGGTAGAGCATCAGAGGCCTGGTGGATTATTGCAGACGATAGAGATCCCGACCTGGAAGTGGGAGGTGATCAACATGGACTTTATCACAGGGTTACCTCGCACTCCGAGGAAACATGATTCTATCTGGGTTATCGTCGACAGGCTGACGAAATCAGCCCACTTTCTTCCCGTCAGGACGACTTTTTCGGCTGAGGATTATGCCAGACTTTACATCCGAGAGATCGTGAGACTGCATGGGGTCCCTATTTCTATCATATCAGACAGAGGAGCCCAGTTTACGGCTAACTTCTGGAGGTCTTTCCAGAAGGGATTAGGGACGCAGGTGAGCCTCAGTACTGCATTCCATCCTCAGACAGACGGACAGGCAGAGCGTACTATCCAGACTCTTGAGGATATGCTACGAGCCTGTGTTATTGACTTCAGGGGTAGCTGGGAGGATCATTTGCCTCTAGTTGAGTTTGCGTATAATAATAGCTACCACCCGATTCGGGATGGCGCCTTATGAGGCCTTGTATGGAGGAAGTGCGATCGCCGATAGGCTGGTTTGATGTGGAGAGGTGCGATTAGTAGGACCAGACTTGATACAAGCAGTGATGGATAAGATGAAGCTTATCCAGAGCGGCTATCGACTCGTAGTCGCCGGTCGTACGCAGATCATCGCCGTCAGATCCAAGTTTGAGGTTGATGATTGGGTTTTTTTCAAGGTGTCACCCATGGCGGTGTGATGAGGTTTGGGAAGAAAGAAGCTCACCAAGGTACATTGGGCCTTATCGATTGTCCGCAGGTAGGCAAGGTTGCTATGAGTTTGATCTGCCGTCCGATCTGGAGGCAACAGGTCATCCGGTTTTTCATGTTTCTACGCCGAGAGATGTATCGGGATCCATATAGAGTGCACCGATTGACGATGTCCAGTGACCGAGGATTATCGTATGAGGAGAGTCCCATAGCGATACTCGATCGCGTGTTAAGCGATCGCGACGGGCGGATGTGGCTTCCGTCAAGGTCTTATGGCGGAACGAGAACAGAGAGGAGATGACGTGGGAAGCAGAGGCGGACATGAGGCAGAGGTATCCCCACTTATTCCCCACACCTCCAGGTAACTCACTTTCCTACTTGTAAATTTTCTTTGGCATATGTACTTAAGTGTTGTATTGTGGCCATGTGTGGCATTTGCAAACTGTTTAAGTTATAAGGAACTTTATCGTTATCTGTCTTGGGAAGGAACATTCGGGACGAATGTTTCTAAGGAGGGGAGAATGTTATACCCCGTATTTCCAGAGTATGTATGTGAGGACGTACGTACAATTGTGTAAGCCCGAATTATGTTAGGGACGAAAATTGTGAGCTTCCTACGAAAAGAAATGTTTTTCCGACGGAAAATTTTCCGAACCTTGTAAGGGAATTTTACGTTTTGAAGAATTTATTTATTTTGGATTTTTCCGAGAGATAAAATATTTTGGACCAACGAGAGGGCGACATGTGTCACCCTCAAGTGGACGGCATTGTGGACGAATTCTTGGCACGTTTTTGCCATGTTAAAGGCCTTAAACATTTAGTCAATGTTTTGCTAGATATTTGTGGAGTAGATAGATAAGGTTGCACATGTCCAAATCTACACCATCCACATGCTTGGATCTTGGCCATTGAAAGTCCTATAAATACCCCCACCCCCCTCTTGTGCAAGACTTCTTCATCCACAAAAACATTTCCAAGTCTCCAAAACTCCCTCCCCCTTTTAGTAGTTTTCGTCCAAGTCCTCTTCCCCCCTTCCTTGTAGTTTCGTCCGAAACACCCCCCCCCCCCTTGGTAGAAAATATTCTCCAAGTACTGTTACTATTCCAAAATACCTTAGCCAAATACCTTGTAGTATTCCAAAGTCACCTCTATACTAAAAGCCCAGAAATACTACCTTATTTCCTTTAGTCATAAAACGAAACCCTAGGGAAAATCTTCATAGTTGGTTGAAGTATTAGATAGAAGTTGTTTAGAAACTTCTAAGGGTTTCTTGGAGCTATCGGAGCGTGCAAATTAGGAGCTAAACGTTGTTCAGGATCGACATTTAAACTTGGATAATTTTGGGCTTATCGAGGTAAATAATCTTATCCTTCTATTGTAATTGGAGATTACATATTGTAGAAGTTTAGAATTGAGTATAAGATATATAGAAGGATATTAAAGAAGAGAATTGAACTGTACTTACATAGGACTGTATTTACAGTAGACTTGTGTAGTTTGACGGGTAGGGAAGTGCTGCCCAATTTTCCGTAGAATTAAGGACCTTCTGCTTAGAATATTCTACAGAATAGTCTAGACGTTGATAGACGTATTTGACTATTATAGGTTGATACTCTGCGCGCGACATATTCGACTTGGCAGGTGGATTTCGCCGAGGAGGTATGTGATTCTTCCTATCTTCTTGAGCATGATATTTTTAAAATATATAAATAGTACGGTAGACGTACGTGTGTTAACTGAACTTGGTTTTACTCTGATGTCTTTTGACTTGAGTTTTAAATAATAACAATCTTGAAGTATTTCAAAATAGTTATGAATCATTTTTGAAAGAAAAGTAATACTTGGTTTTAAAAGCTTAAAGAGTTATACTAGCTTTATGGAAAGTTAGGTATAACGACTTAAGAAAGATAAAAGGAACGGTTTACTTATTTGTTTATGAAAGTCTTGTATTGATTTCTGAAAAGTGTAGTAAGATGGTTTGATAAGTAAACATGTTATGATGCTACGTGTGTTAGTGTCTTGTGATGTTGTGTAAGGGGGTTATTCTTGTTGTGCTTACGTTGTTTAACGATAAGCCCGTTGTACTGTTATTATATCACATACCCCCCCTGACTTGTTATGATGCCGAGGACTTGTCACCCTCGATGCGGGTATATACGGCCTATGCGGTCCACAGGACTATGCGGAGCTGCGGGAGTTCCAGGATTGATCACTCCGGGTGTGTTACGCCGATGCGGGTCTATACGGCCTATGCGGTCCATTGTGACTATGCGGATCGCGGAGTCCAGAGGATGCCGGGTTAGCTACCCCGATGCGAGGAATACCTCATGGGTCGATGTGTGACCTATGCGATCGCGGAGTTCCAGGATTAGGCTCGCATAATGATACTATGGGCGATTGGCCTTGCTTCGATCATTAGCGGCCTAGAAAATACCAGTTATCTTATATCTATTTTGCTTTTGGTTATGCTGTGGTACTATGTGTGGTTACATTGATTGTTTCGTACATATTTGTAAAATTGGTTTTAAAATGATATGATTTCATTTAAAGTACTTTACAGTTTCACATACTTGGTACCTGTTGTACTGACCTCCTTCGAGGGGCTGCGTTCATGCCGCAGGTAAGGGAAAGCAGGTGGTAGATCCTCGTTCTTAGGATCCTTACTCAGTGTCGAGCCCCATTTCTCCGAGGCTCGACTTTTAGTACGCTCTCCCGGTGTTGTAGATATTTTATACATTCAGGGTATGGCGGGGCCCTGTCCCGCCATAGTTGTTTACATTCCTAGAGGTCTGTAGTCCTGTTGTAAAGTTGGGATGTAACTGTTCGCTCTTTATGTATATATATATATGCCGAAAGGCAACTTTTTCTCAGATAAACTGTTTCATATTTCATATTGTTTCATGTCTTGTTTTTATATTCCGTTAGTTACTCTGATGTATGCCTACTGGGGTGCCCGGGTAAGGCACCAGTCACGGGCCCGGGATCGGGTCGTGACAAAACCAAATCAGATTTGGATCAGACTTCAAGATATGACTGATCGGTGTATTTTATATACACTTTTTGAGTCGTTTTTAGTTAGTCTTTTGTCCTTCTTTGTACAAATAAGTGTCGTATTAGGATAGATTTTCTTTCTTTTGAGTCAAAGTGGTTAAAATGGCCCAATGGCGGAAAATGAGCTAAAAGAGGGCAAAAAGTGGAAGTTCCAGAGCTTAAAAGCAGAGAAAGTGGTGAACGTGGCAGAAACGCAGGTCAGCGCCGCGGTGCCTCATGCCAACAGGTGCAGGGCCGCGGCGCCTAATCATCAGAGAGGCTACTGAGCAGTTGCGCGCGCGCCTCGCATGCCAGAACGGGCCGCGCGCCAAATCATCCGGCATCTGCAGTTGCGGCCGCGCGCCGATAGCGGTGGTCGCGCGCCGACGCAGGAAAATCAGGTTTAATGACTAATTATGGGTCAGGCCTGAAGGGGAAAAGGTTGAGGCGGTTTGGAGCCTATAAAAGGAGAACCCTAGGCAGTTTTTAAGGGTTCCCTTTCTTGCACAACACAAGGATTCTTGGATTGAAGATTGGAGACCATAGTCTAGTAATTTCTTTTCTTTTCTTTTTATTTCAGTTTTGTATGATGAACTTTGAATTAGTTCTTGTCATGTCAATGGCTAGGAACTAATTCTTTTATAGGGCTTTCCATGTTAATTCACTAGAAACTTATGTTATGAATTGATGCATATTATGGTTATTCTTCTTCTTGTTGAGATTTATCCAATAATTGCTTTGAATGCTTGGTAATTAATTGATCACTAATTATCATTATTTATATGATTTCTAATCAAACTTCGAAAGGATGAGGTTGTGAATATGCTGTAAGTTGGGTAGACATATTTTGGATTGGGGATGAAAATACCTCAATTATTTATGTAGCGTTAATGAGAGGCTTAACAACCCTAATTTTGCGCATGGCGCGTGACGGTTAACTAGGTTTTTGGTCTTAATCCTCCTATACAGTCATCCTTATCACCGAAAGGTAGAAAGGAGCAATACTGGGGTTGAGTGTTTATATAGCCTTAACGGGAGTATAAAACGATTTCGTAAACCTGCTAGCTCCAAGAGAAGAAGAACCATAATTCATTGCATTAATAAGTAACATAAGCGGATAGTTGAGGAGACATGGAAGCCGTATTCCCATCACAACTGAAGTAATCCTATAGTTAATTAGCCTTTATAATTCTTAGTTATAAACAACAAAAATCAATATCGATTACCAAATAGATACCAAAAGATAGATAATTGGTACTTGAACACTAATCTTTGTGGACGATATTCGGTCTTACCAAGAATATATTACTTGTCACGATAACGTGCACTTGCGTTAAAGTGTGTGCATCTTTTCGCGCATCAAGTTTTTGGCGCCGTTGTCGGGGATTAGGCATAGTTCAATATCAAATTTATCTATTTTTAATTTCTAATTTGGTTTTTATTTTTGTTTCTTTAAATTATTTATTTTATGTTATTTTCTTTTGTAAAAACAAGTGTGCCGTGATTCGTTGTTGGTTTTGATTCATCTCAGGGATCCTTTAGACATGGATTTCTACTGTCAATATGATAGAGCTCCAACCATAGAGGAAGAGAGGGAGGAATTACGAGAAGCCATACTCAGTTTCACTAGGTATCAAAATCAGTTCATGGACGAAACGAGAATGGCCATGAAGAAGTTGGAAACGCAAATAGGAGAACTCGCGATCATATTGAACAACGAAACACAAGAAGAGCAATCTGCACCTGGGGTAAGTAATATGGAAGCACAATGTCAGGCAATTGACCTGAAGGATACCGAATCAGGGGAGATAGAAAGTTCGCAGCAGCGCCGATGAAGCGGGCGCCAAGATTCCGAGACAGGCAGAGTTTGGCGCGGCGGGCAAGGAATGTGGTCGCGCGCCTAATCCGTGAAAAATCGCGAGTCAGAGCAACCGCACCCCAGGTGAAGGTACCATATCCCCAGAAGTTAAAAACATGTACTCTTGACAAGCAGTTCTCTAGATTCGTGGAGATTCTCAAACAATTGCAACTCAATATCCCGTTTGCTGAAGCATTAGAGCAGATGCCGAGCTACGTAAAATTCATGAAGGATGTGCATAGCAAAAAGAGGAGGATAGAGGACTACGAAACAGTGGTGTTGACTGAGGAGTGTAGTGTCATCCTACAGAGAAAACTACCTCAGAAGTTACAAGATCCAGGGAGCTTCACCATCCCATGCACCATTGGAAAGTTTGAATGTCAGAAAGCATTGTGCGACTTGGGAGCAGGCATAAATCTGATGTCTTATCTAGTTTTCTGCAAACTGGGAATGGGAGAAGTCAAACCTACAAACATCACTTTGCAGTTAGCTGACCGCTCCGTAGTTCATCCTAGAGGAGTCATCGAAGATGTATTAATGAAGGTGGACAAGTTCATCTTTCCTGCTGACTTCGTTATCTTAGACATAACAGATAACGATGGAATTCCCATCATACTTGGCAGACCCTTCTTAGCCACAGGACATGCTCTCATTGATGTTCACAAAGGGGAGTTGAAGCTTCGGGTAGATGAAGAAGAGGTGATTTTCAATGTTTTTCGAGCAGCAACTTTTCCAGATGCCAAGGATAACTGCTCAGCCATTGACCTTATCGACGAAGCAGTGTCAGCCAAGGAGTTCGGACATGATGATACGCTTGAAGAAGTACTGACCAAATGGGATAATGATAGTAGAAACGATCCAGGTCTGATGGAGTATGCAAATTGGATGAATGTTTATGAAAAATGGGATAAAAGGAAGTATGAAGAGCTTGGGCAGATGCCAGAAAGATCATTACCATCCACATAGAAGGCTCCAGAGTTAGAGTTAAAAATCCTACCCAATCATCTACAATACCAATACCTAGGTGAAGAGAAAACCTTACCAGTGATCATTTCAAGCCACCTATCCACCGAGGAGATTGATAAACTGCTAAGAGTACTGAGGAACCACAAGCGGGCCATTGGATGGACATTAGCAGACATAAAAGGGATAAGTCCGTCAATGGTAATGCATAAGATCCGTCTAGATGAGGAGAGCAGACCATCCATCGAAGCCCAAAGGCGACTAAACCCAAACATGAAAGAGGTAGTCAGAAAGGAAATCCTGAAATGGCTCGATGCAGGAGTAATCTACCCTATATCTGACAGCACATGGGTGAGTCCAGTTCAAGTGGTGCCTAAAAAGGGTGGAATAACAGTAGTGACCAACGAAAGGAACGAACTCATTCCTTCTAGAACAGTCACTGGATGGAGAATCTGCATTGACTATCGCAAGTTGAACAAGGCAACCAGAAAAGACCACTTTCCGTTGTCATTTCTAGATCAAATGTTGGACAGACTTGCAGGGCATAACTACTACTGTTTTTTGGAAGGGTACTCAGGGTATCACCAGAAGATCAGGAAAAGACAACATTCACTTGCCCTTTTGGTACATTTGCATTCAGAAGGATGCCATTCGGACTTTGCAATGCACCTGCAACTTTTCAGAGGTGTATGATGACAATTTTCTCAGACATGGTGGAGAGGACTATAGAGATCTTTATGGATGACTTTTCGGTCTTTGGAGCATCGTTCGATAAATGTTTGAAGCACCTAGAAGCAGTGTTAAACCGGTGTGAAGAATCTAACCTTGTTCTAAACTGGGAGAAGTGTCACTTCATGGTAACAGAAGGAATTTTCTTGGGACACAAAATATCAAACCAAGGTATTGAGGTAGACAAAGCAAAGATTTCAGTAATAAAAAATCTACCACCTCCAGTGTCAACAAAAGGAGTCAGAAGTTTCCTTGGGCATGCAGGTTTCTATAGAAGATTCATCAAGGATTTTTCAAAGGTTTCAAAGCCTCTTTCCACATTGCTAATGACGGGGGTTGCCTTCGACTTCAATAAAGAATGCTTATCCGCGTTTCAGACGCTCAAGGAGAAACGTATTTCAGCACCCATAGTCATTGCGCCAAACTGGGAGCTCCCATTTGAACTAATGTGCGATGCAAGCGATTATGCAGTAGGAGCAGTTCTTGGACAGAGAATCGACAAGGTATTTAGATCCATTTACTATGCTAGTAAAACTCTAAATGACGCACAGTTAAATTACGCAACTACCGAAAAGGAACTACTAGCAATAGTATATGCATTTGAGAAATACAGGCCATACTTGATTGGGAATAAGGTGATAGTATACACTGACCACTCTGCCATAAAGTACTTGATGACAAAGAAGGATGCAAAACCTCGCCTCATTCGATGGGTCCTGCTACTACAAGAATTCGACGTGGAAATTCGTGATAAGAAAGGGACAGAGAATTCAGTTGCAGACCACTTGTCAAGACTGGAAAACACAGAGAGCCAGAACACCAAGGATGTGCAAATAAATGACCACTTTCCAGACGAACAACTGTTTCGAGTAAGTATGAATTCTAATTTACCTTGGTATGCTGATTTTGTTAACTTTCTTGCAACTAAGGTACTATCCCCAGAATTGACAAGACAACAAGTGAATAGGTTTTACTTCGAAGTAAGGCATTATTATTGGGAAGAACCTATGCTATACAAACACTGTGCCGACCAAGTCATCAGGCGATGTATACCAGAGGAGGAGATGCACCAGGTTCTCACCCATTGCCACACCCTATCATGTGGGGGACACTTTGGGGCATCAAGAACAGCGGCAAAGGTACTGCAATGCGGATTCTATTGGCCAACACTTTTTAAGGATGCCCATGTCGTTGTGAAGAGATGTGATAGTTGTCAGAGAACAGGGAACATCTCAAGACGAAACGAAATGCCTTCGCAAGGGATATTGGAAGTGGAACTCTTTGATGTGTGGGGAATCGATTTCATGGGACCATTCCCGCCATCCTTTGGAAATCAATATATCCTTATAGCAGTGGACTATGTGTCCAAATGGGTAGAAGCAGTGGCCACAAAAGAAAACGACAGTAAGACTGTTCAAAAATTCCTTCAAAAGAATATTTTCACAAGGTTCGGCACTCCAAGAGTCATCATCAGTGACGAAGGAAGTCACTTTTGCAACAAGCAGCTGAATTCATTGCTTTCCCGATATGGAGTCTACCACCGCACCACAACTGCCTACCACCCTCAAGCTAATGGGCAAGCAGAAGTGTCAAATAGAGAAGTGAAGAGCATATTGGAAAAGACGGTGAACGGCTCAAGAAAGGATTGGTCCATCAAACTGGATGACGCATTGTGGGCATACCGGACAGCTTTCAAAACACCAATTGGTATGTCACCTTATAAACTAGTTTTTGGTAAAGCATGTCATTTGCCAGTAGAGTTGGAACACAGAGCGTATTGGGAAATGAAGAAGTTAAACATGGACGCCAAGGCAGCAGGACAGAGGAGGCTATTACAGCTGAGCGAGTTGGATGAATTCAGGCACAATGCTTATGAGAATGCAAAGATCTACAAAGAACGAACGAAAGCATGGCACGACAAGAGATTGATACCGAAAGACTTTCAAGAAGGACAAAAAGTGCTTTTATTCAACTCAAGGTTGAAATTATTTCCAGGCAAGTTAAAATCACGTTGGACAGGACCATACACGGTTGTAAGAGTATTCCCATATGGTGAGATTGAGATAAAATGGAGAGAAGGAGCTTCCTTCAAGGTAAACGGACAGAGGTTAAAACCCTATCTGATCAATGAGATGGAATACATGAACTTAGTAACTTCTCACACCCTAGAATAATAAGGAACTTGCGTCCGACTAAAAGACGTTAAAGACAGCGCTACTTGGGAGGCAACCCAAGGTATTTCAATTTATTTAGTTTAAATGCAATTAGTCTTTATTTAGAAATAGCCTCACGTAGTGAGTCTGTTGTGTTGACAGGTGAAAGCCAGGAACTTGGAAGGCGAAAACTGAAGAGAAGCCAAGATTTCCAGAAAATCGCCAAGCAGTAAGATTCGTAAGAACGCAGAATTTGGCCATGCGCCATTGGAAAAATCTGAATTTTTTTTATACGCCCCGATCCGAAGGCCCTGTCGCCAAATCAAAAATCCAGAGCCCCTCTCCCCTCACGGAATTCAAAGTACTATCCACCTCCACTGCCATCATTTTTAACCAAGTCTGTAAGTGTCTTGTTTCCATTTATTGTCTTTGAGTCTACACACATTGGGGACAATGTGTGATTTAAGTTTGGGGGGTGTCTTATTTGTGTCTTAGTGTTATAATATGTTTGAGTCTTTTTGATTGTTTTGTGTATAGTTTGAGTCACAATTTTTTTTTCTTTTGAGTCATAATTGTCTGTCAAAGATCATGTATGCTGTAGTTACTAGAAACACCTAGTGAAGTAAGGTGGAATAATGTAATGGAAGTAGAAGCAACCATCTAAACACCTAGGTTAGATATGCCAAAAACTCACAAAATCTGTCTATTTGGAGTTTCTTGCTTAAATTATGCATGCTAAATGATGAAAACCTATGTGTTATGATTGCTTGCTATTTGAGGCGAAATAGTTAGGATATGCATGTTAGGGAGATGACTCAGGCGTTTCTTTGATAGCCAATTCTTACCACTCTTTTCTATCCCTGACATTAAAAGTATCCCTAGTCAGCCTCATTGAGCCTAAAAATTGAACTGTTTCTTTGACACCCTATATTCCCACAAATTGTGCCATAAGTAAAAATGTGAAATAGTGGAATAAATTGTGTTAAAAAAGAGACAAAAAGAGTGAACAAGCTTGTTGCACCCCTGTTGACACCCAATTTTGACCCTCCCGTCCAGTAATTAACTATAAAATTAGACTAATTTTGTAAAATAATTTTTATGATTTTTTATAATAAAATGCAGCGATAGAACATTAAATACAGACATAAATAAGCAATTTAATAATGACACCGTGTCTTACGTAGAAAATTACGCACTTAGAGTCTCGCGCCCATATTTATTAATTTTAAGCCCTGTCATAATTCTTAATAATAAATAATAAATACATAAAATAATAATCTAACACACGCGTTTTAATAATAGCATTCATAAAAGAATTAAGAAGCCCTATCTACATGTAGCATTTAAATAATTCAATCTTAGCTTAAATAATAATAAAATATGCATAATAAATAAGTTTTGATAACAACATCGCATTATAAAAAAATTAAGCACTAATTAAATAGCACACCCGCATTTATTATTGTAGTAATTTTAAAACTCAAGCTTAGGCTAATGAAGCACCTAAATAATTTAATCACAATTTAAACAATTTAATTTACCACTAATTAATTTTTACCTAAAACTAACAATTAATAATACACCTAAACTAAAACCTAATTAAAATAATACCCATAAAACGCAACCCAAAACCTTTAATTCGCCCAGCCCAACCCTTTTACCCGCAAGGCCCAGCACCCTATCCTTTTACTTTCCCTTTACCAGTCCAAATCCACAGAAAGCCCCTCATCCTTTTCTTTACCTTCTCCCATCGTCCACATTACAATGAAGCCCTAAACCTAAAAGAGAGCAATCGCCGCACCTCCCTCTACGCACTCCATCGCCCCAGCCGGGATTCTCGCCTGAGAATCCGGCGAGTTACGCAACCAAATCGTCCAGAATAGCCATCCAAAATCACTCCAGAATATTAAGTTACCATAATCGAAATATACCATGTTCTTACCATAAGTAAACAAAATCCTTCAAATCGTTTACCTTACCTGTTCAAGCCGCACGAATCAAGCACGAATCAGCCCAAATCTCGTCCAAAATCAGCCTTGATTACTTACCAACTTAGAACCTAAAGTTAGGCTATATAAAGCACATGCAATAGGGCAGAGCACAGGAGGGCAGAGCACAAGAGGGCAGAGAACAATAGGGCAGAGCACAATACGGCAGAGAACAGTACGGCAGAGCACAATACGGCAGAGCACAGTACGGCAGAGCACAGTACGACAGAGCGCAGTGAGTTAGGGTCCCAGCACCCAGACAATTGGCATCGCAAGAACAGGAACTTCGAAACCCTTTCTTTCCATATCAGGCAAGAATACCTAGAAACACTAGTTCCGCACATCTTAGCCCCAATAGCACAAAAACAGAAATTCAGAAACAGCCTCGTTGTCACTTTCAAATCGCATAGCACAAAACCTCCGAGTGGATCGACGACTTGATACGCTGCCTCGGTTCGCTGCCCGGAGAAGGTAAACTCAATCCCTTCTCAATTATTTTCATTTCTGTAAAGTTTTGTGTGTTATAGATTCACTTAGTTCGTTCACATCTATTCCGAATGTTTGACTTAGTTTGAATATGTTTGAACGAGTTAAACGCATTCGCTTGCGAAATTAATTAGTCTTGTTTTGAGTTATTAAATGACCTTCCTGAATCTTTGTCCAGAATTTGCGTACTGTGTGATATAAGCACGAGTAATCAAATAAAGTTCTTAATATGTTATTTCATTATGGATTTGATTATGGACTGTTCGAAGCAGGAAAAAGGGTCGAATGTGTTAGTCGAAACCTATATTAGTTGATGGATAGTATGTTGGTGTTTGATATAGTGTTAGTATAATGATTTGGAACTTGTTTGATTAAAGTGACGGATATGTCAGGATGAAACATGATACATGGTTTGGGACTAAGTGATCCTGCAAATTTGAAGTGGTTTTCTTTGAGTGGTTATTTGTTCCCTCCTAAATCTTTCTGTTTTGTTTAAATTGACCACATGCTGGCCTACATATCTAAGTATCAGTATGCATAGTATATAACATGAGCAGGATTCTGTATGTCTAGCCTAGCTTAGGTGATTATGTGCCTTTGAGATGTTTCTCTGTAAAAGATTATTTGTTCTCCTCCATGTCTCCAATGTCTCTTGAATTAACTAATTACTTGCATTTTCTGTTTAAGTGCTAGTCGCGTCCATATCAGCATGTAAAACCTCATAAGTTAATCAATGTACTGTTAAGTTGTGGAACAGTTGTCTGAATATGGCATTTTGCATTTTTTAGTTGTGCTAGTTTGAGTCATGTTAAGCCATAGCCCATGTTTGTATGCTATCCTGGTGTATAATCGGGGTCATGTAGTGGTATGTACCGGGTAACAGAGTCTTGCAAATGCTTAATATTGAATAGAAATGACTTGAATAAGTTCTTCGTGAACAAATGCCTTCGCCTCTTATTAAAATTGTGCATTCATGTGCAAGTTATTTTATTTATGAATACATGTTGTCCTAACATAGCCTGTGAGCGAGTTCATATAAAGCATGCCTACTTAGCAAATGTATTTAGTGAATATGTTTGAGAATGATCTTAGCTTTTATGTCGGTAGTACCCAGTATTTATTTGAGGTGCCAAACCTGTCTGGGTTATCCCCTTACCTTATTGGATGTGTGCAAATTTGAAAGAAAACACTGGACACCTCTTTTCTTACCCCCGATTTACAGCATGCACCCTTCACGTTAGTCTAAATAATAAGTCTGCACTTGTTTTCTCTATAGTTTATATGCAGTCAAGGTATGAGTTTGGTTCTTATTTTCATAATCCCCCCTTGTTTACATGTTCAAGGATATATGGGAAATGGACTCAGTGTAACAAAATATGACATTTTATATTACTAGTCAGATTTATCTGTCACTTTCGAGAATGCCTAGTGTTTGGATTGAACAAAATGTTAAATTTTATTGACCGGAGGCTGATGATTTATCTTGGTGTTGCTATAATCAAATTCGAGTTGTGCATTGCTGAAATTTATTTCATTTTGGTTTCTTGTAATTATTTTTTTGAATAAGTTCTAATTCATTTTCTTTTCTTTTTTTACATGAAATGCACCGGAGCAACAAAGAGTCTCATAGTGGGACTCATTGTGGCAAACGCGAAGACCCGCATCTACATGCATTTATCTCCGCATCAGAAATTCTAAGCCATAGGCGAAGTGACTTCGCCATTCCTCGAGTCGTCTTATTATTTTCTACCCCGCCCTCCATTCATTTATTTATTGTGTAATTAACTGTCTAACACTCGTATATTAGCAGTAAGTTGCCTAGAATAATTAAACTTTGGGTCACCATTAGAAATTAGTTCAACATTAGAAATTGGCTTGTTCCTTTAAGTTAATTATTTTTAGCATTGCTTAAATCATATTAGATCATCTAACAATTTTCCACCGGCATAAATATTCAGGTAGCTAAGATATTATTAACAACAGTAGAAATCTATTTTTATGAACTCTTGCTAACATGCGTAATAAATCCTTTTTTTAGCCTTGTCATAATAGGTATTTTTCATATGATTTTGCAAAAACACATTTTTTATGTCACTAAAACACTTTTATGAACGCATGTTTCGCACTAAGGACATTTAAAACATAATCTTACATTTTTCTCTTAGTCAAAAATACATCTCAAATGTTTTAAATACCCTTTAAAACATGCATTCTTTAGCCATAATAATTAACCTAGGTTTGAACGGACAACCGCAAGTTAGCGGATCCTTTAGGGTGCCTAACCCCTTCCCTTTAGGATAATAAAGAACTCTTGCCCATAATCTCATTAAGTTTAGCAGACCATTTAAATGGAGTTAATGTTTACTTTAAACTAGTTAACATTTAGGTGTCCTAATTCACCCGAAATAATTAGGTGGCGACTCCCGAACCCTTAGCACTTTTAGCGCCCTAGCATTCTTTTGCACATTTAGCACTTTTATTATTTCATTTCCTAACATTTTACTTAAGCAGGGTTCGCTAGAAAAAAAGTCGCGGTCGGAAATGGGCGCGACAACCCCAATAAAAAAGTAATAAGAAATAGGCAAAAGCCTAAGTTTGGGGGTGCTTGTCATTATTATACACTTCACTCTCCCAAAACAAAAGAGGGGAAGGATAGATTTGAAGTGAAGAAAAGAATCAAAATAAAGGGAAACAATGAAAAGCTAAAGAGCTTATGGTACACAAAAATGAGCCTAAATGCCTATTTTTACCTATCTATACCTAAGCCTACATTACAACCCTTAAAGTCCTGAAGATCTCTTTTATGCATATCCAGGATTAGTGGAGAATAGCAAGTAAACATGTCATAGGATTTTTCTATTTTACAAGCATGATTCAGTATATTGACTTCCATTAAGCATGATAAAAATGAGTTTGCGAAATATCTAGCTTAGTGTGTTTAGTGTGCTAAAATTTCATGCTATATGTTCCTGCATATTATTCTGCTAACCTTCATGTTTTTTTAGATAACATCAATGCAGCAAAAGTGATCAATGTCAGTGAGTCTTTTATTTTCGTTTCTTTGAGTCTTTAATTCTTTCTTTTTATCTTTGCTCGAGGGAGAGCAAAGGTTAAGTTTGGGGGTATTTGATCGGTGTATTTTATATAAACTTTTTGAGTCGTTTTTAGTTAGTCTTTTGTCCCTCTTTGTACAAATAAGTGTCGTATTAGGATAAATTTTCTTTCTTTTGAGTCAAAGTGGTTAAAATGGCCCAATGACGGAAAAGGAGCTAAAAGAGGGCAAAAAGTGGAAGTTCCAGAGCTTAAAGGCAGAGAAAGTGGCGAACGAGGCAGAAACGCAGGTCAGCGCCGCGACGCCTCATGCCAACAGTGCGGGGCGCGCGCCTAATCATCGAGAGGCTCTGAGTTGCGGCCGCGGCGCTCGCAGCCAGAATCGGGCGCGCGCCAAATCATCCAAATCTTTGCAGGTTGCGGCGCGCCGCGCCGACGCTGAAAATCAGTTTAATGACGCACTCAGGCCAGGCCTGAAGGGAAAAGGTTGAGGCGGTTTGGAGCCTATAAAAGGAGAACCCTAGGCAGTTTTTAAGGGTTCCCTTTCTTGCACAACACAAGGATTCTTGGATTGAAGATTGGAGACCATAGTCTAGTAATTTCTTTTCTTTTCTTTTATTTCAGTTTTGTATGATGAACTTTGAATTAGTTCTTGTCATGTCAATGGCTAGGAACTAATTCTTTTATAGGGTTTTCCATGTTAATTCACTAGAAACTTATGTTATGAATTGATGCATATTATGGTTATTCTTCTTCTTGTTGAGATTTATCCAATAATTGCTTTGAATGCTTGGTAATTAATTGATCACTAATTATCATTATTTATATGATTTCTAATCAAACTTCGAAAGGAGGAGGTTGTGAATATGCTGTAAGTTGGGTAGACATATTTTGGATTGGGATGAAAATACCTCAATTATTTATGTAGCGTTAATGAGAGGCTTAACAACCCTAATTTTACGCATGGCGCGTGACGGTTAACTAGGTTTTTGGTCTTAATTCTCCTATAGAGTCATCCTTATCACCGAAAGGTAGAAAGGAGCAATACTGGGGTTGAGTGTTTATATAGTCTTAACGGGAGTATAAAACGATTTCGTAAACCTGCTAGCTCCAAGAGAAGAAGAACCATAATTCATTGCATTAATAAGTAACATAAGCGGATAGTTGAGGAGACATGGAAGCCTTATTCCCATCACAACTGAAGTAATCCTATAGTTAATTAGCCTTTATAATTCTTAGTTATAAACAACAAAAATCAATATCGATTACCAAATAGATACCAAAAGATAGATAATTGGTACTTGAACACTAATCCTTGTGGACGATATTCGGTCTTACCAAGACTATATTACTTGTCACGATAACGTGCACTTGCGTTAAAGTGTGTGCATCTTTTCGCGCATCACTGACCCAAATCCAAATTGCAGTGGGCTAGTCGAACTGGGCCCACTGTTATGCGGCTCCTCTATTTATTTTCTGCACGTTTTAGTTCTAATTAAATCCAAGATTTAATTTTGACTTAATTAATTAATTTTCATCAAATGAAAATTATCCCATAATTTATTATAAAATAAAATATCTTGATTCAAAATTCGATATTTTACATTCTCTCAATATACCTTTAGACCGAAAAGACAATCGACTTAGTGTGACCCTTTAGGCCTTCACACATCGGCACTTGATCAAATCAAGGTTCACACGGAACTCTTAGACGGCGCCGGTGACGGACCCAATATGTGAAGTACGTTTACAAGACTCAAGTAAACAGACCTCTATGTAAGATGATAAATTTCTTTCATTCGCGACACACTCGATCAAGCTTAAGATTTGCCAAGTGTCTATCCAAATGGCTTGATCACTTTATCTCATCTATATTAGTCGACAACTAGACCATATCCTAGATATGTCTCTTGCATTGGCCAATGACTTGGTCGACCTAACATCTCTGAGAAGCTGAGTGTTCTCTCGAAATTTCAATCGAGAATGAATCCTATTCTTGGCTCAACTACCACCTTCAATCTACTTCGTAATGCACCCAATACAAGTCACGTCTCAACCTATAAGACATTTGAGCTTAGGACAGGATCAAAGTGCATTGCTCCGTAAACAAGGCGATATTGACCTCAAGTCTAAGGACATCTATCTCCCACATGCTGATAATACTCTAGACATGTATAACAAATAGTTTATCAGCAGGGTATGTCAATACTCCTCTAAGAGTATCCATGTGTCCATCACTAGCAACTATTGCTAGCAGTAAGTGAGATATACTACATTCTCTAAGAATGTGATGCAGACCACATGTCGACTTATAACATATCATTGATATCTCATTCTCAATGATCATTAGTCTAGACTATTTTAAGAACTACACTCTATCATTAATATCTCACACTATTAATGACAATGTAAGTTCAAGGGATGCACATTAATGAATAATATAAACAATCAAATAATAATTCAATAATTGCAAAAGCCAAATATATTAATCTCATTAATAATATGAATGTGTTCAAGTACATATGCTTCTAAAATGATTGTTTTTAAGACATATATACTTTCATTTGGAACTAATTGACTGAAGCACAACATGTTGTAAATTGGATGACGAAAGCGAAGCATATATTCATTCACTTATGAGCAAGTCTTTCCATTGGTAATCCAAAATACAGTTTTGAACTAATTTTCCCATATATATTTGATAGTCTAGGAAATTATACATTTGCCCAAGATATGTAATTAGTAGAGTAGTAAAGAGCTACTCATTTGAACTGAGGCATATAAAACTGCTTGCATAATTATTTCATGTAGCCATGGTGGTATTTGCAGAGCATTTTACTTGTGGACAGCTTGGTCGTTGCTGTTTTTGTCATAGTAATGGTAGACGGCTGCACCCGACAACACTGCTAGTGTAAAGGCTTGAGCGTGCATCCTGTTTCCCATAGTAACATCCTTGTATTAGCTTAAACTTGCAATATGCATTATAAAAATAGCTGAATATATTAATTAATTACCTGGCATGAATGAGCCTAAGACTTGGCTTGAGTGGCGTTCTGGTCCTTGAGTAAGCTAGTGAAACGCCAACAGTTGTAGCCCACAGTGTCCCTATATGTGGAACGGAACCCCAATTCATTTTATTAGATCATGCAAATATAAAGAAAGTAATTTTGAGCATAAATAAAGAAAATGAAGACTAACCAATGCTGCTGAGTTTGTGTTCAGAAACCCAAGATTGCAAGCCTTCCATCTTTGTATTTATAGATGAATTTGCTTTTTGTGGAAAGAAAGGAGGGATTTGGGTGGTATTTATAGATGTTATATGAGAAAAGATGTGATATTGGGATGGATGCTTTGTGTTTGGTGTGGCCCATTGATTTGGATCTGCTTTTCTTGATCCACTAAAAGTAAGATTCAATCGAGTAATTATTTATGATAATAAAATGAAACCAGTGGGTTACACTTCCCCCGTTTTCACAATTTCATAGTGTTAGACTGTACCCCCATTTGAACAAACACTGAATTTGAACTGCTATAAGCCGGTGGTTTTGATCTGCAAAGGATCTGCGTCCTGACACGTTGGACCCCTATTCTTCTCCTAGGACAATAGATTGGATAAGAATAAGCAGGCTTTCGTCCTTATATACTGTTTGTGTATGTATATCATCCTTCTTCCCGTTCCTATATTGTATTCCTTCGGTCTTATTTTAAATGTTTTAGTTTAACTTGATATAAAATTTAAGAAATAAAGAGAAATTTTTGAATTTTATAGTCTTAAATTAAGAAATTAAGAATGTATGATTTCTTTTAAATCTTATGATCTTAAACTTTCATTGAAATTGGAAAACTTACTAAATATAGAAAGATACGCTATTTTGGGGTAAGACCGAAAAGGAAAGTAGACACTTAAATGGGTTACTCCCTCCGTATCAATTTATGTGGCACCATTTAATTTGTTACGGAGTTTCAGGAAAAAAAACTTTTGAATTATATGGTTCAAAATAAATTTTATATAAATATGTGGTTGTAAATCATTTCATAAAATTAAATTATTTCTGTTAGAATATTATGTTAGATGTGTAATTAATTGGTAATATTATGTTAGAATATTATATTAGAATATTCTAGATATATAATTAATTAGTAATATTATATTTATGTAGAATCCTAATATATATGGTAGGAAGACATTATTAGGTAGGATTTCTTAGTTATTATGAGGCATGATTTCCTCCTCATAATTAATGTATATTACTTGTATATATTCTCCCTTATGGGATGAGAATAATCAAAGAAGATTTTTCAATTCTAAATATTACTTACATGGTATCAGAAGGTAATTCAAAGATCCTATTCTAAATAAAATTTTCCTTCCAAATTCGGTCATCTTCCCCATCCTTCCAACCGAATTTGTTTTCTCCATTGTTATACTTTATTTTTTATTTTTTTTCTCCATTATTGTTGTCAACCATGTCTGAATCAAAATCTTCGTTTCACTCAGCCCTTACTATTTCCAACATTAAAACACATATTTCTGTCAAACTAGAGATGGAAACTGTTCACTACGCAACATGGCGGAGTTGTTCAAAATATGTTGTAGGGCTCACAAAGTTCTTCATCATATAATTCCACCAAAAAAATGGTACAACAACGGAACAATCGTCTGAAGCAGACAAAGAATTGTGGGATACCCTTGATGCCACAGTTCTTGGTTGGATTTATGCAACAATATCCACAGACTTGTTGCATACAATAATGGAACCAGATTCTACTGCTATGGCGGCATGGGAACGCTTGAGAGACATTTTTCAAGATAATCAAAACTCTCGTGTTGTTGCGTTGGAACAAGAATTTTCAACCATTGTCATGGCAGACTTTCCTAACGTTTCAACCTACTGTCAACGCCTCAAAGTGGTGGCAGATCAATTGAGAAACGTAGGTTCACCGGTTTCTGACAACCGGTTAGTTTTACAGTTAGTTGTCGGTCTCACGGATGCTTATAGTGGCGTGGGGACTCTAATCCGTCAAAGTAATCTCTTACCAAAGTTTTATCAAGCAAGATCCATGCTTGTTCTTGAAGAATCGGGTTTGATTAAGAAGGTTTCAACGAATTCCGCCATGGTTGCCACGTATTCAAATGAAGGTAATTATTTTGACTATTCTTCACAAAATAAGAGTCAAAAAGGACGTGGTAATAATAATAAGAAGGGTGAAAATCGCGGAAATAATAAAGGTGGGGGTCACCGGAAATGGCGGCACACCAACTCCGCGAGGCTATGGCGGCAGAATCGGCAGCTGCTTCACCGCCAAACACCGGTCCAGACGCTGATCGGGCCAGTAAAACCAATCGCCCAACGGCCGCTGCAGCCAACCCACCCAAAGAGAGAGTCCAGCAGCCTTTCTTCAAGAGCCACCGGCAAGCCTGTGCCCGGGCCGCGAGCCTTCATTCTTCAAGAAAAGGATTACGCGAGCCCGTAACGCGAGTCTCTTCAGCGAGCGCTGGGCCTCCTCCGGCCCAATGGCAGGAGGCCCATTCAACCATGACCCATCCTACGGATATTGAGCAGGCTATGCACACTCTTGGACTCAATCCACCGGATTCTAATTGGTATATGGACTCCGGGGCTACGTCACATATGACGGCGTCCCAAGGTACACTCTCACCCTATTATAATTTGAGCAAAGAAAATGGTATTATTGTCGGAAATGGCCATACAATTCCAATAAAAGGTTATGGGACAAACACACTGTCACCACCACACCCGCCACTAGTTTTAAAAAATGTCCTGCATGCTCCCAAATTAATAAAAAATTTGGTTTCTGTTAGGAAGTTTACTAGTGATAATTGGGTTTCTGTTAAATTTGACCCATTTGGTTTTTCCGTACATGACTTTCAGACGGGGAAGCTTCTCATGAGATGTGATAGCAAGGGGGAGCTCTATCGATAAGTTTACCAAATCCACGTCTAAAGTTCCTTCCACTTTTGCAACCTTGGCTCCATCACTATGGCATGAGCGATTGGGACATCCGGAGTCTCAGACGCCTCTCTTAAACAAAACAATTTTATTTCTTGTACTCAAACTCATGTTTTGAATAAGTGTCAGGCTTGTGTTCTTGGTAAACATGTTAGGTTGCCATTTACTTCTTCTACTTCATGCACTACTATGTCATTTGATATTTTACATTGTGATATTTGGACATCACCTGTTTTGAGTTCCTCAGGTCATAGATACTATTTACTGTTTCTTGATGATTACTCTAATTATTTGTGGACATTCCCTTTGTCGAAAAAATCACAAGTGTTTTCCACTTTCCTAAACTTTAGAGCATTTATCCGAACTCAGTTTGAACGGGAGATTAAAAGTATTCAATGTGACAATGGGAGGGAATTTGACAATAATCAGTTTTGGGATTTTTTCAAAACAAATGGTTTACAATTTCGTTTATCCTGTCCTCACACATCTTCACAGAATGGGAAGGCGGAACGCAAAATTAGAACCATTAACAATATTGTGAGAACATCCCTTGCTCATGCTTCTATACCCCCCATTTTTTGGCATCATGCACTTCAAATGACAACCTACATGTTAAATATCCTTCCCCACAAAAACATTTCTTACCAAGCTCCACTAAAGATACTTTATTTACGAGAGCCCTCATATCATCATTTGAGAGTTTTTGGATGTCTGTATACCCTATTTCCATCCACCACAATCACAAAACTTCAACCCGGTCTACTCCATGTGTCTTCTTGGGATATCCTACAAATCACCGTGGTTACATGTGTTATGACATTTCCTCCAAACGTATGTTTATATGTCGTCATGTAATTTTTGATGAGTCACAATTTTCCTTTGCCAAGATACATGACACAGGGACAAATACTTATGAATTTTTGGATGATGATAGGCCCCCGTATCTAACTCATTTCCTCCACACTGACTCACAAAAATACAAGCCCAACAACCGGGCCATCGATTCCAAGGCCCAGTGAACAAGAACCCCCTACTTTACACCAGCTGCCCCCTCAGTTGGGCCAACCTCCAACTCCAGGCCCAAATACACATCTGGCGATGGCGTTCACCCATCACTCTCACTCCGGCCAATGGCGTCGATCCATCGCCCACTAAACCGGCCAGTCACCCGTAGTCAACATGGAATTACAAAACCCAATGCCAAATACAGTCTACACACTCAAGTCTCCAAATCACCTTTGTCTTGTAACCCTGTGTCTGCCCTAAAAGATCCTAATTGGAAAATGGCCATGGATGATGAATATCATGCTCTAATTAAAAATAGGACATGGGAGTTAGTACCTCGTCCATCTAATGCTAATATAATTCGTTCTATGTGGATTTTTAGCCATAAAGAAAAATCTGATGGTTCTTTTGAGCGGCATAAGGCCCGACTTGTAGGTGATGGCAAGACTCAACAGGTGGGATTAGATTGCGGCGAGACATTCAGTCCAGTGGTTAAACCAGCAACCATCAGAATTGTTCTCAGTTTAGCCCTCTCAAAAGGATGGTTACTTCATCAATTGGATGTCAAGAATGCATTCTTACATGGACATTTGAGTGAGACGGTATACATGCACCAACCATTGGGGTACAGAGATTCTCGTTATCCCAATCATGTGTGTTTACTTAAAAAATCATTATATGGACTCAAACAGGCTCCCAGGACTTGGTACAAGCGGTTTGCAGATTTTGTGTTCAATATGGGTTTCTCAAACAGCCGTTCGGATAATTCACTATTTATTTATCAACAGGGAAATCATACTGCTTATATTCTCTTATATGTAGATGATATTATCCTAACAGCCTCTTCAGACTCTCTTCGCAAGGATATCATGACCCAGCTGAGTTCCGAATTTGCTATGAAGGATCTTGGTCCACTTCACTACTTTCTAGGAATTGCGGTGACACGTCATGCAGGAGGTCTATTTCTTTCCCAGAAGAAGTATGCATCAGAAATTGTAGAACGGGCTGGAATGTCATCTTGCAAACCGTCTGCAACTCCAGTAGATACCAAGTCAAAACTGAGTGCCATATCCAGCAGTCCTTTTGCTAATCCGACTTTGTATCGCAGCTTGGCAGGAGCTTTACAATATCTCACATTCACCAGGCCAGATATTACATATGCAGTACAACAAGTGTGTTTGTTCATGCACAATCCTATGGAAGAACATATGCATGCACTCAAGCGTATTGTACGATATATTCAGGGCACTCTGCATTATGGATTGCATCTGTACCCATCTTCCATGACCAAGCTTGTCACCTACAGACGCATCGGTAGGCGGGATGTCGACACCCGACGCCCACCTCCGGCTATCGTCTTCCGGTGGATAATTTAATATCTTGGTCCTCCAAAAGGCAACCCACCGTATCACGTTCGATCTTTGAAGTCAATATCGCGGTAGCCAATGTTGTCCGACTCATGCTGGATTCGAATCTTTTACTGAGCTTCATTGTCCTATTCGACACCACCATGGTATCTTGTGATAACATTAGTGCAATTTATCTCTCGAAATCCAATCCATCATCAACGCACTAAGCATATTGAGTTAGATATTCATTTTGTCCGTGAAAAGGTGGCTCGCGGACAAGTGCGAGTGTTACATGTCCCGACGCGACATCAGATTGCAGATATCTTCACAAAGGGCTTCCGCTGATCTTATTTGAAGAATTTCGACGATCTCAAGATTCGCCTCCTCCTTCGATCATGTGAAGTGTTAGAATATTATGTTAGATGTGTAATTAATTGGTAATATTATGTTAGAATATTATGTTAGAATATTCTAGATATATAATTAATTAGTAATATTATATTTATGTAGAATCCTAATATATATGGTAGGAAGACATTATTAGGTAGGATTTCTTAGTTATTATGAGGCATGATTTCCTCCTCATAATTAATGTATATTACTTGTATATATTCTCCCTTATGGGATGAGAATAATCAAGGAAGATTTTTCAATTCTAAATATTACTTACAATTTCTAAATATAGAAATATGATCATTCTTTTTTATACAAATCAAAAGAGAAATGGTCCCAGGGAGAGGGAGTAATTGATTACGTCCTCCTAGAGTCTTTGAGCTATGCAATTATGTGTTGATCCTGAAATATTATTTCCCCTTAATTTGGAATAAGACAAGCGCATCGAGACAGGCTTGAGCCTAACTTCTCTGAACTTGTACATACCAACTTACCAAGTTCAATCGAGCTTTTACAATAGTGAGCTGAGTCCGAGGCAACTAAATGGAGTTCTGCTATAGTGTATTCAAGTCCGAGCCAAACTCGAATTAGTTCTTTAACATTTGTTTTCCGTGTATGACTACATTTTTAGAAAAGAAATTACACTCACAATTCAACCGAAATTACTGCCACACGACTTAACCGAATCGAGTTGAGCTGAACACAACTTTGATCAAGCGGAGCGTCTGCCAAGTGAGTCAAGATGAACGAATTTCAAATCGAAACACATTATTCATGAAAGGGGATTATCGAACTTAAACTATGGAATAAACAGAATCAGCAAAGAAGAACAGAGGTAAACTTAAAGACAGTAAGTAATGTTCCCAAAAATGTTCTGTGACATGAACTGGAACATTAACAAAAACGCAGAACTAAAAACTGAGTTTAAGATGCAGCGGAAATAAATCAAGGACACCCAAGATTGTTTTTCATAAGTTATATAATTGTATATAACTTATAGTGGTCTCATGACCAAAAATTTATTGTATAAAAATTATACAATCTTACAAATCCCTTGAGAATGAATAGTAATCCGTAAAACAAAGAGGGATTAAAAAGAAGTTAAATCCTAACTTCTAAGCCTGAAAAATCTATCTAAAATAGAAGTGAAAAACACCCTATTACAGTTGCTTTGAGTTGAAAGAACACTTATAGATCTAAGAAAGCAATTCGTAATTTTGAACAAGTGTAATCACAAAACAGTTGCTCGATCCAGCTGTATTTGAGGCAATATTTGAGACGTCTCAGATCTGAATTTTGTTCTGCAAAAACTGGATGATTAAGCCTTGGAGTGAACCCTCTATTTATAGTGGAGAGTTCACCCGAGAGGCTCCTTGATTCTCGGTGGAGGTTGAGCAGAATAGGGTTGGGCCGGAGCCGTTTCTTGACCTTAAAACTCTCACGATTTGACTTTGTCTTCCCGAGAATGCTCCTTCCGTTATGCACTCTCCTCGACTTGGTCTTGTTAAGTATTATCGTGTTTCCCTTAGCTCCTAACCAAGCCAAACATTCACGTGATAAAATCTTCTCAGCTTCAGAATCTGCTCGTGAAGATAGGCAAAACTTTTGCCAGAAATGTCCTCCCAGATGTCACGACATTTGGGATGACATTTTCCTGTTTTTACTTAACACCAAAAAGAGACATGTTACGGAAAATGTTAGGACACAGAACCTAACACTAACAATCTCCCTTTTGCCTTTCTTCACAAAACTAAATAGTTTAATGACTTTATCACGTGCAACTATCTCAACCTTCAACTCAAAAAGCGGTTATAAAGCACGATATATACACTATGTGCCAGTAAGTTACTCGAATCAGAGTATGATGCAAATGCGAGTATACATCTAAAAGATTAATGCACTGAAACCATCAATATACACATAAACAGTATAGAATAAATAGCAATATATAAACAGAATTAAAATGTCTCAAACTGTCAAGCCAAATAACTACAGTCCACAACTAATAAGCATTCAACAACTGCTACTTAGCAGCCTAAACACAGCAACACAACCTCAGAACTATTTCATCTCCAGATGTCTTCTGGTTTCATCTCCCCCTGTATCAAGATCCCCTCTGGTTTGAGCATTCAGCCCTGTCAGTTGCTCCCCGACTGCACTCCATCTCCCTTTGGGAAGAAAGCAAAAATAGTAACGTTCCCTAGCTTCCACCGTGGCTACCTGCACAGTCCACTCCTGCGATCCGGGCATTGAGTTTTGCAATCTCTTGCACCAGCCAGCGGTTCAAGGACGATCGTGAGATGTTACCGAGATGTCCAGGATATTTCGTAACACTAGCAATTCCAAAGTATTCGTCCATGGAAGATCAATGACTCGCTTCGCTCTTCGTGATCGCCCGATTAACGACGTATACTTCAGGTTCTTTCCAGAGCAGATCCTGCTTAGGGGCTTGGAATCCCTGTGAGGTTAGTATCTTAAAGATCAATGAGGGAAAGGGGAGGATGATACCTGTCTCCTTTTCTGCCATATTTACAATCTGTTGAAAGATTGTTTTTCCTATATCAACATTAAAACCTTTTTCTATTTTGTATAGGAACAATGCTTGTTCAATTGTTACAATTGATTTGTTCAAAGAACACAACCAATTGTGTATCATTAACTTGTGCAAAACAGCAAATAAGGCAGTCAGTTTGGAGGTTGGACACCTTGAAACCCATTTCTTCACAACTCCACCGGTGAGGTATGAAATCACCTCATCCCTGTCATTTATCACTTCTCTTTCTGCCCTCTCATCATCATTCACTCTATTCAAACATTGGTTAATTGTAGTCGGTGTGAAGTCATAAAATTTGTTATAGAGAAACACTTTCCCAAAGTGTTTCGACTTGGGTTTCTCTATTTTACTTGTTAGATTTGCATAAAATAACTTCACTACCTTGTCTACATAAGGACATTTGTTATTTACCGAGTCTAGTAGATTTCTTGAAGTGAAGAAATCCACCAGACCGTGGCTACTACAAGACGCAATGTCCAACACCTTCTCGGTTCGAATGGCTCGACCGTTGAACCAAGACCAATGTTTTGAGTGATTGGCTGTTAAAAACTTGGGAGAGAAAGGGGTTACCTCAGACGCAGATTCAGAGCTACTGCTTGTGAGACCTCGGATACTGGAATCTGAAGTTTTGTGGATAGATGATTCAGAAGATGTCATAACATTTTCTGTGACATCTTGAGGGGTTGATGATGATTTTGTTTCCCCTGAAGCATGACCAGATTTCTTGCGATAAAACTTCTTCAGCGGGGTGTCGTCTGGAATTTCATCTTCCTCACTGGATTCTGGCAGATTTGTGAAGGAAGGTGAAGCAGGAGATTCAGGTTGGGACTCAACCGAAAGAGTCTTCTCTGAATCAGCAGAACTGGAGCTTGAAGAGGGAGGAGTCGCTGACTTCTTCCTTTTGGTGGAGGATTCACCACTGCCAAAGGCCTTCTCAAAGTTTCGGACAGATCTGCGAGTGGGAAAAGCTGCTTGAGTTGTCCTCTTTGGGAGGATGGAAACATCCGGGGTTTCCTCTAAGTTGATAGGATTATTTATCTCCCCTGGATAGGCGATTTCCAGAGGTTCTTGGAAGACACTTATCACCAAATCTGTGCACAATGGTGGACTTGTGCTCATTGGAGAGTGTTCGGGACCGTGGTGACATTTTCGTGACATGGGTGAGACATCCATTGAGAGAAAGGGAAGAAGAGAAGGAGAAGTTAGGGTTTTCGGGGTTTACAGGAATGGGAGTAGTTTGTGAGGTCGGTGACTTGAAAGAGGGATTCATCGTGGGTAATGTACGAAAATTTCGTTCCCACCTTTTTTTTTTTTTTTTTCCAGAGGAAGTTTCTTTGGAAGTTTAGTATTTAGTGAATGGGTATTTATACACTTGGCAAAAACTATCTACATAAGTGTTTAATTTCTATACAAAGACTAGTTCCTAAGGTTTAGAGGTTGTTTCAAAATAGACATCAAAAAACAAGAGAAATTTTTCAACAAAACCAACTCAACATTAATCGACACACGTCTTTTGAAAAATCTGGAAATCTGAGTGTTATCAGAAATGTTAGCACATTTTGTGTAACACGGGAGTCATTCTCTTATAGGAACAATGCTTTGAACTAAACAAGACACTTTAGAGAGTTTTGTCTCTAAATTAGTGGAACAATGTATATTGAGTCCAAATAGATAAGATCTTGTGTCTATCATGATATAAATTATAAGTATGTTGATACTCCTATAGAATAGGAACGGTATCAATTTTGTGGACTTTGCCCAACATTTTACAATTGCCGAGGAATTTAAGGCTTTGCCTTATTTTTTGATACTCCCTTTTTATGATTTTTATATCATCGCAGAGAACGGTATCATTTTTTTTTTAAAAGGTGTTCCTTTGAGAAGTCATGACCCGTTAGAAACACAAAATAATTTTAACCTTTACCGACAAGAAGCAGTTCCAGATTTTACACTGGATGAATGTTACCACAAATGTCAAGGACATTTCGGATAACACACCCCAGCAGTGTTGATTTTTATATTGAGCAGAGACCGAGAGAGTTTTTCAAGTTTGAAAACCTCTCATGATCTAAAGCTTTTGTAAAAATATCAGCTAGTTGATGAGAAGTGTCGACATAATCGATTCTAACTAGCTGTTTTTCAACCAAGTCTCGAAGAAAGTGATGTCTTATATCTATGTTTTTTTGTACGAGAGTGCTGAACCGGATTTTTAGATATATTGATGGCACTCATATTATCACAGTACAAAACTAAGATATTTTTTGAAACACCATAATCGTCTAACATATGTCTTAGCCATATTAATTGAGAGCAACAACTCCCCGCTGCTACATATTCAGATTCAGCAGTTGAGAGTGAAACACAGTTTTGTTTACGACTGTACCAGGAAACTAAGTTATTGCCAAGGTAAAAACATCCTCCACTAGTACTTTTTCTATCTTCCACATCCCCAGCCCAATCCGCGTCACTATATCCTATTAGATTAGGATTAGTGTCTTTGGAATACCAAATTCCCAACTCACATGTGCCGGCAACATATCTTATGACACGTTTGACAGCATTTAAGTGGGAAATTTTAGGGCATGCTTGGAATCGTGCACACACACAAACACTAAACATAAGATCTGGACGACTCGCGGTGAGATACAAAAGACTACCTATCATAGATCTGTATAAAGTTGGGTCAACATTCTCCCCAACATCATCTTTGGATATAGTCTGGGTTGATCCCATCGGAGTCTTCATGTGTTTGGCGTTCTCCAATCCAAACTTTTTAACCAGGTTCTTGGCATATTTGCTTTGTGAAATGAAGATACCCTCCTCATTTTGTTTTATCTGCAAGCCTAAGAAAAAGGTTAGTTCCCCTATCATGCTCATTTCGAATGTTGAGGACATAGTTTCGACAAAAGTCTTAAGATGAGACATTGAAGTCGAACCAAAAACTATGTCATCTACATAGATTTGAGCAATAACCATATCTGATCCATGGTGTTTTATAAATAAAGTACAATCAGCTACACCACGTTGGAAACCAAATTCAAGAAGGAATTGAGTTAAACGACCATACCATGCACGCGAGCTTGTTTTAGTCCATACAAGGCCTTTTTAACTCGTATACATGTTGTGGATGGTGAGGATCTTCAAATCCTTTGGGTTGTTCAACATATACCTCCTTATCAATATATCCGTTCAAAAAGGCACCTTTCACATCCATTTGGTGAAGAGTTATCTTTAAACAACAAGCTATGGCAAGTAATAATCTAATTGATTCAATTCTAGCTACTGGAGCAAAGGTTTCATCATAGTCGATACCTTTGACTTGAGAGTATCCTTGAGCCACTAGTCTAGCTTTATTTCTAATAATAGTTCCAGATTCGTCAGATTTATTCTTAAAGATCCATTTAGTTCCTATTACATTAGTCTCATCGTATGCAGGAACTAGATCCCAAACCTCATTTCTCGTGAACTGTTCTAGTTCTTGCATGACTTGTATCCACCAACTGTCTTTTAGTGCTTCATTAATGTTTTTAGGTTCCAAAGTAGAAACATAGCAAGATTGACTTACCTTGTGATGTATGGTGGACATACACGCATACTTCACCATGTCTCGGTAATTTTTTGGTTCTTTTCTCCTTGTTTTTATTCCTTCGAATACTTCTCCTATTACCTGTTCAGTGGGATGGTTTCTTCTGATTCTGGATGAGGGATCCCTGCGTACTGAATCACGAAGTTCAGTTTCAGAATCCTCATCAGAACCTGCAGTGTTCTCATCTTCGGTTACAGGTGTTGCTGCAGATGTTGTGACATTTGGTGTAACATCTGCATTTTCTGTGGTCTGCCCCTCCTGTATTGTTACGACAGCATCTGTTACTGGTGTATTTCCTGCATAATCTGCATTATCATCAAAAACAATGTTAACAGATTCTTGTACGGATTTGGTTCGAAGATTGTACACTCGGTAAGCATGACTATTTTGAGAATAGCCTATGAAAATTCCCTTATCACTCTTAGAGTCAAATTTTGCTCGATTATCTCTATCATTTAGAACATAGCATACACACCCAAAAACATGAAAGTAACGTAGATTTGGTTTCTTTCCATTCAAGATCTCATAGGGTGTCATTTTTGTTCCTGGTCTAAGATAGACTCTATTAGAGATGTGACTTGCAGTGTTTAGGGCTTCTGCCCAAAAACGTTTTGACAGTTTTTTAGAACTTAGCATGACTCTAGCCATTTCTTGTAGGGTTCTATTCTTCCTCTCTGCTACACCATTTTGTTGGGGGGTTTTGGGAGCAGAAAATTCATGGAAAATACCTTTTTTCTCACATAATGTAGAAAATTGATTATTTTCAAACTCCTTTCCATGATCAGATCTTATCCGAAAAATAGAGGAATGATATAGATTTCTAATTCTAGAGTACAATATTCTAAACATGTCAAATGTTTGTGACTTTTCTTTCAAAAAGAATATCCAAGAGTATCTTGAAAAGTCATCTACAATCACAAAGGAGTACCTCATGCCTCCTAGGCTATCTACCTCGATTGGACCCATAAGATCCATATGTAAAAGTTGAAAGCAATGAGACGTACCTGAGAATTGTCCATCAATCTGAACAACTTTGTGAGGGACACGGGTTTGCTTACCTTTGAGACAATCTTCACACACCACGGTTTCACTCATAGGACTTAGTTTAGGAATGCCTTTTACCGCCTCATAAGATATCAATTTTCTAAGGTTGCGATAATTGACATGTCCTAGTTTTTGATGCCACAATGTCAGGTCATCACCCTAACACTATTACATACCTTATGTTCTCCGACAAGATAACAATTATCACTTGTTCTTGTACTGTCATTATGCATTTGTTAGTTTCATCACCAATACATGCATGTTTATTGAATCTTACCTCTAAGTTGTCATCACACGCTTGGCTTATACTAATTAGGTTAGCCATCGCACCATCAACGCAAGACATTATTTAGTCTTTGGAATTCCGTGACATTATAGCCTCTTCCTATTATCTTACTCTTTTCACCTCCTCCATATGTAACATTTCCTCCATTTAGAGCTTCAGAGTTCTTTAGATGCCTTTTGTTCCTCGCTATACGGAACAGCCATCACAAAGTACCACGATCCGTAGATATTGGTCCTAAAGTGCGGTTATGGCTACATTACAACTTGTTTTCTTGATGGGAACCCAAACCTTTTTGTTACCTTACGATTTTTGTAGATAGAGTGAGTCCTTGCGAAGTTCTTGGTTCTGACAAAGATTCTCGGAAGACCTTTTCTTTCTCGAGTTTTAGTAACTTAAAGCAAAAAGGTTTTAAATGTCCAGATTTATTACAATAATTGCACACATAGTTGCTACCCTTCTTACGGTTCATTTCCCCATTTTTAACAAACAAGTTGGAGCATAATGTATTGATAGGATTCTTGTAGCCCAAACCAGTACAATGAGGTTGACTAACACTAAGGATTTCATCTAATTTGGAGGTGCCTGTGTTAAGCTTTTTGAAGGTTGCTTCAGCCAGATCCAACTTTGCACTTATCTTTCCGAATTCAAGATCTTTTTTGGTAAGAGTCACTTCCAGTCGGGTAATGGTACTTATCAAATCTGCATTCTCACGAGTTAGAGTTTTCACCTTTGATTCAAGTTGATTAGATTCAATGATTAAGTCCTTGCAAAGGGCTTGCAATTCCTTAATCATATCATCCTGAGTCTTCGAGTCTCGTTTAGAATCATTTTTGAAGTAAAGCCACGAAGCAATTGACATCCAAGAATTAAAAACTCATACACATGCAACATTCTTGTATCTGCATGTTACGGTGATGTTCCGGAAATGTCATGACATTTAGTGTATCACGATCACTAAACCTTCATCATCCGAGAGAATGTTCAAAAACAAATGGCCAAAGATTGCTTGTGACTCTATTTCTGTATTCTCTTCCCCTTCACCTTCATCATCACTTAGGGAAATCCATAGACTTTTGCCAACCTTTCTTAGAGTGTTTGCACACTCGTTAGCATAATGGCCCCATCCCGAGCAGGCATGACATTGAATGTTGTCGAGCTGCTTGGGATCGAACCTGGTTCGGTCAGAATTTATTCTCCTAAGTTGATTGCCTTTTTGTGCGGTGGGAAAATTCTTGGTAATTCGTGGATTGAGTCCTTGGTTTTGGTGCTCTTTAGACTTAGATTTATTCTTATCTTCGTTGAATCTTCTTAACATCGTATTGAACCTACGAGTAAGAAGAGCAACGTTGACACCATCCCCAATTTCTTCAAGTGTTTCATCCTCTTCATTGACTTCCGTCTCTAAGGATTTTGCTTGAAGGGCAACATCCTTGCCTTTGTATAAAGACCTTTGATTTTCCATGTTCATCTCATATGTTTTGAGAATGCTCATTAAAGTATGTAGGTCCATTGTGGCAAGGTTGTGTGTTTCTTCAATCGCACAAATCTTAATGTTGAACTTTTCAGGAAGAGATCGGCGGCTTTTTCAACAAGTTGATTGTTGGTCAATGGAGAACCAAGAACTTGACATTCATTAGAGATATCAATCAACTTTTCAAAATAGGTTTTAATATCCTCCGATTCCTCCATCCTTAAACGTTCATACTTACTCATGAGCATGCGAAGCTTCGTTCGTCGAACACTTGAGCTACCTTCACAATGAGTTTGTAAAGTATCCCAAGCATCCTTGGCAGTAGAGCAATTTTGGATGAGTTTGAACATATAAAGATCAACCCATCCGAAAATAGCATTTAGTGCCTTTTCGTTGAAGCCTGCACTATTAGTTTCTTCGAAAGTCCATTCGGCCTCAGGCTTGACCAAAATGTCGCCTTCCTCGTCCGGTGGAAGCATAGGAACAGTGTATCCATTTGTAATAGATCTCCATGCTCTAACATCAATGGATTTGATGTGAGAACGTAGGCGAATCTTCCAATAAGGATAGTTTGATCCATCTAAAATAGGAAGTCTACCAATATTTGGATTACCCGGATCCATAGTTAAGTAAAAGGACCTTAGCACTTATTATGTCAAGTGTCGGCTCTGATACCAATTGAAAGGGGATTATCGAACTTAAACTATGGAATAAATAAAATCAGCAAAGAAGAACAGAGGTAAACTTAAAGACAGTAAGTAATGTTCCCAAAAATGTTCTGTGACATGAACTGGAACATTAACAAAAACGCAGAACTAAAAACTGAGTTTAAGATGCAACGGAAATAAATCAAGGACACCCAAGATTGTTTTTCATAAGTTATATAATTGTATATAACTTATAGTGGTCTCATGACCAAAAATTTATTGTATAAAAATTATACAATCTTACAAATCCCTTGAGAATGAATAGTAATCCGTAAAACAAAGAGGGATTAAAAAGAAGTTAAATCCTAACTTCTAAGCCTGAAAAATCTATCTAAAATAGAAGTGAAAAACACCCTATTACAGTTGCTTTGAGTTGAAAGAACACTTATAGATCTAAGAAAGCAATTCGTAATTTTGAACAAGTGTAATCACAAAAACAGGCTGCTCGATCCAGCTGTGTTTGAGGCAATATTTGAGACGTCTCAGATCTGAATTTTGTTCTGCAAAAACTGGATGATTAAGCCTTGGAGTGAACCCTCTATTTATAGTGGAGAGTTCACCCGAGAGGCTCCTTGATTCTCGGTGGAGGTTGAGCAGAATAGGGTTGGCTGGAGCTGTTCTTCAGCCTTAAAACTCTCACCAGATTTGACTTTGTCTTCCTGAGAATGCTCCTTCCGTTATGCACTCTCCTTGGACTTGGTCTTGTTAAGTATTATCGTGTTTCCCTTAGCTCCTAACCAAGCCAAACATTCACGTGATAAAATCTTCTCAGCTTCAGAATCTGCTCGTGAAGATAGGCAAAACTTTTGCCAGAAATGTCCTCCCAGATGTCACGACATTTGGGATGACATTTTCCTGTTTTTACTTAACACCAAAAAGAGACATGTTACGGAAAATGTTAGGACACAGAACCTAACAGTAACAATTCAAATTGAGTCTCACTCTAATTAAAATGAATCTAGTATATTTATGTCCTATAGACAATCTGTATTAGGATAAATATACTTTATACATATTTATATTATTATTATTAATGGAGATTAATATTTTTGACATTTGCAATTATTGAATTATTAGTTGATTGTTTATGATATTCTATAATATGCATCCCTAGAGGTTACGTTGTTATTAATAGTGTGAGATATTAATATTATAATATAACTCTTAAAATAGTCTCGACTAATGATCATCGAGAATGGGATATTAATGATATGTGATAAGTCGACATGTAGTCTGCATCATATCCTTAGAGGATGTAGTATGTCTCACCTGCTACGAGTTACGAATACTCGTGATGGATACTTTGGAAGTATTGGTATACCGTGCTGATATATTGTTTGTTATACATGTCTAAAGTATGATCAGCGTGTGGGAGATAAAGTCCTTAGACTTGAGGTCGATGTGCACCTTGTCTACAGAGTAATGTACTTTGATCATGTCCTAAGCTCAAATGTCTTATAGGTTGAGATATAATGATCAAGCCATTTGGATAGACACTTGACAATTCTAAGTTGGATCGAGTGCGTCGTGAATGAAGGGATTTTTATCTTCCCACATAGAGGTTCATTTTATCGGATTTGTGTAAATATACTTCACATATTGATTTCATTTGCAGTTTTTCTTGCGTGGCGCCATCTGCGAGGCTACTGGCGACGCGGGATTTCTGAGTTTTGGGCCGAATTTGACACGTTTTCAGAGTCCAAAAGGGATAACATTTCCTACCTATATAATCTCTAACCCTTGACCTAAAGGATTCTTGGGCTATATATATTCTCTACATCATTCACTAGAGGGGGATTCATCCATCCATTGTACATACAACACAACTTAGGAGGCTAAGATTAGAGGCTTTTCAAGTATTTTCTTTTCTTTCTTTTACTTTGTTTATTTCAGTTCATGTATGGAGATTATATTAGTTCTTAGCGTGACTATGGCTAGGAGCTAATTACTTTGTTAGGGATTTCCTTGTGATTCTCTTGAAACTCTTATTCATGAAGTAATACATTAGATGATTTCTTCTTCACTTGTTTAAGATTTATTCAATAATTGCTTTGATTGTTTGATAATTAATTGATCACTAGTTATCATCACTTACATGAGTTCTAATCGAAATCCGAAAGGGGAGATTGTGAATATGCTATAGTTGAATAAACATAGGTTTAAATCGTGGACGAAAGTACCCCGATACTTGTGTAGCTTAATAGGTTATTGCTCTTAATCCTCCTTTGTAGTCAATATTGTCATCGAAAGATAGAAGGGTTCTCTATTTGGGTTGAGTATTTATATTACCTTAACAGGAGTATAAAACGGCTTAGTTAACCTGCTATCTTAACGTAGAAGAAGAAGTCAGTTTAATTGTATTAAGGATTGAATAGAATGGATAGTTGATGATCTTGGAAGCCCTAATTCTCCATAATAACTGATTTAATTCAAAGTATTTTCTTAATTAATTTATTTCTTGCATTATTAGTCTAAAAATCCAAACAAATTAACATTAACCAAATAGAAACTAAAGCGTAGATAATCGGTACTTGAAAACCAGTCCCTGAGGACGATATTCGGTCTTACCTAGACTATATTACTTGTAACGATACGTGCACTTGCGTTAAACGTGTGTATAAATCGCATATCAAGTTTTTGGCGCCGTCGCTGGGGACTGACGTACTTTCAATATCGATTTGTCTATTCTTATTTCTAATTTGGTTGCTCCAAGAACAAGTTTCTAACTTGTTCTGCGAGCATCTTTTTATCACCTTTTGTTGTTTTTCTTAGTTTGCAGGTAAAGTTCGGGAAAAAAAAATGAAAAAAAAGGGAGAAAAAATATATATACAGGTCCTTGGACTACTACTTCTATCAGGGGCAGTAAATTCATCAACAACAGCTTAACCCATAAGTTCTGGAAGAAGATCTAGATGAGTTGCAGACAGGTATACTCAGGCTCACCAAGTGTCAATCTCAGTTCATGAATGAGACAAGAGTGTCCCTCAGAAATTTGGAGACAAAAATATGGCAACTAATGGATAGGATGAGCAATACACTTCAAGAAAGTCTGCCTAACGACACCGTTGTGGGAAGTGATAATCAAATTGAGGAACCTGAACCACACCCAGCTGTTGAGGAATCTGGCGAGATAGTTGGTGTAGAGAAGGAAAAGATTACTGAGATCCAATTATTCACCTTTTTGGATTCTTTGGAAATTCTTTTTCCTGTACCTATTGCAAAAGAAATACCACCAGCGGTCACTGTTGATCCCCATATAGGAAGTACATACCATCAAGGGTACCCCCTAGAGTTGAGAGATGTTGGGAATCTCACTGATCCCTACATTATATAGAGCCTAGAAGACAAGCATGTCTTGTGTACTTGGGGAATAATCTTATATCTGAAACCCTTAGTTGAAAAGATTGTTGTAGGAAAAGTGAGACCTGCAACAATAACTATGCGGATTGCAATCAGTTCGCAGAATGATCCAATGAGCACTCGTAAAGGTTAACTGTGTCCGGCTAAAAGACGTTAAAGACAGCGCTTGTTGGGAGGCACCGCGGCTCCACGATAGAGCGACGCGGTGCCACCTAGGGATTGACGCGGCGCTGGGACGCTATTCATCCCGAAGCTTATTTTGAGTCACTACGTCTAGGGCGTCGCGGCACCACCCAATTAGGGCCAAGGCTCCAGAATAATTTAAAAAAATCCAGAATCAGAAACTAAAATTTTTAAAGATTCAGATTCTGAAGTTTAAAAGTTTCAGAATCTGAAATTAAAACTTTTTAAAATAGGCAGATTTGGTCCTTTAGGGCAAATCTGTAATTAAAATAAGTTTCTGAAAACAATTTTGGTCCTTGGGGCCAAATATGTAATTAATTTTAAATTCTGGAAATTACAGACAGGTCCCTAAAATCTGAAAATATTTTCTGAAAATTAAAATTATATTTTCTGAATTTAAAGGGGTTCAAAATTGAATTTTAAATTTTTAAGGGACTAAACTATAAATTCTGAAAATCTGGAATTTACAGAAATATCCCGAAAAATGTTTTTAAAATCAGAAATGCTTAAGAGACTATTTAGATTAGACTTAGATTTTAGAGTTTAGACAAATTAACCCATGATTATTATTAATTGTATATTATTGAATATTATACGAACTATATGCTAAGTGTTTAAATGTGTACGTTTAAATATTAGCATAATGTCCGCTATAACAATCTGGGTAGGCGGCGCCCAGTAGTTTATCAAACCATCCTATATCATGCCTATTGAGTTGATGGTTGTCAACTAAATGTATTTTAGAAACTGCATGATTAGATGTCGTATTGGATATGACAGAAATTGTTGATCTATGTTAAAATCCCCGAAACTGAAATGTTTTCCAAATTTTAAATATAAGTCTAAATTAGAACGTGTTGTCCATTATAATTGTTAAGAGTGTAAAATCATTTTTGGTGATACGAGTATTTATGTCAAAACATTTGCTCTAACTCTATGAGGATTCAGACTCTTTCATAGATGTGTTTAAATGTAAACGTAGATGATAAACTTTTGAGGGTATTTACACCAAAGTGTTTGCTCACAAAGGTCAAATTTACTTAGATACATAAACGCAGTCGTGTAATGGGGTTTACTTGCTTAGACAAATCTTGGTACCAAAGTGTCGGACTAATCTAAGGACATAAGATTAAATTAAATATTTGATCAACCAAGAGTTGCAAATAAGTTTTGCAATTGGTTTAGAACCTACCAAGATGTGTTATTGAAGTAATCAGCCAAAGCAAACGCGAAGATAGCATAGGGTTGGATCTTGGTCCATTATGACGTTAAATTAATACAGGTCCATATTCTACCATGGGATCATAGAAGTATGTTAAAATTGTGGGAGCTAATTAAACAAAAGACCATGTTGATTATCCTAAACGAATGTGTATAATAGGAAATAAATTTGATTGTAGTTTCCTGTCTATCTAACTCTTCAGATTATCAAAATGTCGAGCCTATCATTGAAAATGCTGATGGAAATGAACAAACTCACTGGACCAAACTATCTAGGTTGTCTTAGGAATCTGAGAATTGTCCTAAGGTACAAAAGGATAGAATACGTGTTGGACAATGTATTCCCCACAGTCCCTGCCGTGGATTCCACAGAATATGCCACATTTGATAAGGCAACCTACTAGAAACACCTAGATAACGCCACTTTAACACAATGTGTCATGTTGTCTTCCATGTCAGTGGAACTTCAGAGACAACACGAAAACATGGGCCCTAACGAGATGCGTGAACATTTGAAGAGCATCTATGACTCTCGGTCCCAAACTATGGAATATGAGTTGTTAATAGAACTCTTCAAGTGTAAGTTGATTGAAGGGGGCTAAGTGTCTCAGCATGTGTTCAAGATTATAGGGCTGATAGAAAGTCTGGCCTCGATTGGTATAAAGTTGCAGAGTAACGTCGATTCCACCCTCATCCTGAACTCACTCCCTCGTTCGTTCGAGAATTTTATTGTTAACTACAATATGAACGAACGAAGGCAAGTCTGCCAGAGCTGCACAACATGCTCAAGACCTTTGAATCTTCAACTACCAAAGGCAAAGCTATGATCATGGTGAGCTCTTCTAGCCAGCCCAAACCGAAAGGTAAGGAATGGAAGAAAAAAAGGGCAAAGCAATCGTTGCGCCCACAGCTATGAAACCTAAGGGATGTGTGAATAAGAAAAAGGTGATTCCAGCCAAGGATGTATGCCTCAACTGTAACGATAAGGGGCATTGAAAGAAGGAATGCACTGCACCAAGAGGAGGAAAAGCACCAGGTGTTTCTGCCTCTGGTGGACAAGGTATGTACGTCATTAAAAATAAATATATCTATAAATAACTCTCATTCCTGGGTATTGGATACCACTTGTGGATCACATATTTGTATAAATGTGCAGGGGCTAACTGACAGTAGGAAGGTTGGACCAAGAGAGGTGGACCTACGCGTTGGAAATGGAGCACGAGTAGATGTTGAGCGCATAGGAACTTATAGATTAAATTTAACTTCTGGCTGTTGTTTAGTGTTGAATAATTGTTACTATGTACCCTCGTTAACGAGTAATATCATTCTATCTCTGTTTTGGACATGGAGGATTCTTCCTCATATATTTATAATGGCAATCAAGTACTGTCTTTTGATAATATTATATATGGAAATGCGCCTCTTGTGGATGGATTATATACACTAAACTGTAGTCGAGAAATATTCAATGTACAAAATAAATGAGCTAAGAAAAGTAATAGAAACTCTACCTACCTATGGCATTGTAGACTTGGTCATATCAACGAAACAAGGGTAGCAAAGTTGAGGAAGTTTGACTACCTCGAACCATTTGACTTGGAGTCTTATGGTAACTGTGAATCTTGTTTAAAAGGTAATATGACCAATAAACCACTTTATGGGAAAGGTGTGCGAGCCAAGGAGGTGTTTGAGTTGGTACATACTGACGTATGTGGACCATTCTCGACTCAAGCTAGGGGAGGTTTCCCTTACTTCATTACATTTACTGACGACTTGACAAGGTATAGATATGTGTATCTTATGAAACACAAATTCTAGGCCTTCAAAAAGTTCAAGGACTACAAGCCTGAAGTGGAGAAGCAACTCGCAACAAGTAGCAAGACCCTTCGATCGGATTGAGGAGGTGAATACTTGAGCAAAGAGTTTCTAGATTATTTAAAGCTACATGGAGTTAATTCAGAATTGACACCTCTTGCAACACCACAGATGAATGTTGTTGCCGAAAGGAGAAATCGAACCTTATTAGATATGGTTCGATCCATGATGAGCTTTTCAGCTCTACCGACATACCTTTGGGGACATGCATACAAACCTCAATATATGTTCCGAACAGGGTTCCTTCCAAGTCACTACAAAAGACACCCTATGAGATATGGTGTGGCAAGAAGTCAGCTCTTAAACATATGAGACATTGGGGGTGCCCTGCATATGTTAAGAAGATGCTCACTGACAAGTTGAAATCCAAAAGTGAGAAATGTTACTTCATGGGTATCCAAAAGAAACTAAGGGATACTACTTGTATCTTTCTAGAGAACATAAGGTCATTGTTTCCAGGAACATAATTTTCCTTGAAGAAGAATATGTCTACAAGAAACAGAGTTGCACAAAGATAGAACTTGAAAAAATTCAAGAACCACGAGATAACATAGAGATTGAATCCTTGCCAAATGACCCAGACAAGAATTCAGTGGGAGTATTTGGTGAAGATTGGGTACTTCGAGTACGCTCTTCGGACAGTGGGAGTGTTACGAGGAACAATTCAGAAATACAAGATCCTCATACACAGCCCTTGGGAGTAGATGTAATGGTTGCACCTCCTCTCATTCAGGAAAGACATGAAAATGATATTCCTAAAAGCTCTCGAGTTGTTGGATTAACCAACACACAAGAACCCTCTCACAGCTAGAACATATCAAGCACTGAATTGCAAAATGATCAACTTCGTAGATATTCCCAATAAAAATGAGCCTACGACCTATAGCGAAGCAATATTGAACATTGATTTAAAGAGATGGCAAGAAGTAATGAAATTCGAGATGGAATTTATGTATATCAATCAAGTGTGGAACTTGGTTGATTTTCCAGATGGGGTTAAACCCATAAGATGCAAATGGGTCTTCAAGAAGAAGATCGATGTATTTGGCAAGGTACATAGTTATAAAACAAGGTTAGTGGCTAATGGTTATAATCAACGACCTGGGGTCGATTATGATGAAACTTTTTCATATGTTGCTAAGATTAAGTCCATTCGGATTTTGCTTGCAGTAGCTACATATTATGACTATGACATTTTGCAGATGGACGTCAAAACTGTTTTTCTCAATGTTAATCTAGTTGAGAATGTGTATATGACACAACGTGAGGATTTTTCATTTGAGTCCAAACCAAATATTGTATGCAAGCTACAGAAGTCCATTTATGAGCTTAAGCAAACCTCAAAGAGTTGGAACATTTGCTTCGACAAGGCTATCAAGTCATTTGATTTTATCAGAAGCAAAGAGGATCCCCGTAATTACAGTAAACGCAAGGATGGGAGTATTGTCTTCATTATTATATATGTGGACGACATATTGATAATGGGAGACAATAAGACTCTCTTGCAGTCGGTCAAAGAGTGGTTGTGCAGTGCCTTCATGATGAAGGATTTAGGTGAAATCTGCTACATTATGGGAATTAGGATCTATAGAGATAGACTAGTAGATTATTGAGGCTGTCACAATTAGTCTATATAGACAAAGTGCTTAGATATTTTTCTATGGATAATTCCAAGAAAGACGGTCTACCTATGGGTCAAGGCATCAAGCTATCTAAGAAGGATAGTCCTTCTAATGCTATAGAACTTGAGCGCATGAAGAGGATCCCATATGCTTCGACTATAGGATCGATCGTGTATGCCATGATCTGTACTAGGCCATATGTGGTCTTTGCACTTAGTATGACTTGCAAATTCTAGAAGATTCCTGGATAAGAACACTGGAAAACAATCAAGAGTATTCTTAAGTATCTTAGACGAACTAAAGATTACTTCTTAGTCTATGGTGGGGAAGAAAAACTAGTTGTTATTGGGTACACTGATGCTAGCTTCCAGGCGGATCTTGATTACTTCAATCTCAGTCTGGATACACGTTCATTTTCAATGGTGGAGCAGTGAATTGGAATAGTTCCAAACAAGCTACAACTGCTGATTTGACAACAGAAGCTGAGTACATTGCTATATCAGAAGCTGGTAAAGAAGCTATCACGATTTCTGAGTTCCTGAAGGAACTAGGGGTAGTTCCGAGTGCCAGTTGTCCAATAACTATTTATTGTGACAGCACTGGTACGATTGCACAGGGTAAGGAACCAAGATCAACAAACAGAAACAAGTGTTGACACCCAATTTTATCACATCTCTACCGACTATTTGTTCATGTCGTCCTTTTATCTTCAATTAATTTCACTATGCTTCTGAGTCTTGAAAAATCTCCAAAAATAAGTAATTTTAATATTTTTTCCTATTTACGGCATAATTTTTGAAATATCGGGTATTATGTTTTATAATTAAAATTACCAGCTAAATAATTTTAACATCGACATTGGTGATTGATTTTCTCTTAATATTTTCACCAATTACTAAATTAATCATTTTTCTATGAGTATTAATTAAATACATATATTAAATCTTTTGTATCGTATTTGATGTGTGTGTACTTTTGAAATTAATTAAGATGAAAAAAGCAAATTTTAATTCATTGGGAGATTTGAACTAATTACCTAATTTATTCCCCCATTTTCGTTCCCCCATTTTTCTTTAAATCCATCCCAATTTCCACAACTCAATAATTCACATTCAATCGTCCAGCCCAACTGATACCCGCAGCCCAGTTCCCGTCGGCCCACACCCCTTTGACCAGCACTAAATCGCCATCTCCCCAACCAAAATCAGAAAAAAGAAAAACCAAAACCTCCCCTTTTATTTCCATCGTCGACACCCCCATATCCTGCACCCCCAATTTACGTCGGTCACCTCATCCTCTGCCACCACCATATCTCTGTCCCAAACAACCCCCTGACACAATCCACACCTCTTTGAACCAACAAATCGTCCAAAATCAGACCTCTAACAGCTATTTTTTCGAATTTCAAACCCAAAATTTCACCTATAAAAAACCCTCTCTGTTCTATATGAAGGGGTCCGGATTTCAGAAGTATAAAAAACATCTTCTCTTTATCTTTTACCAAAAAGTTCTAGTGTTGAAAGCATAGGATTTTTGGGCCTTATTGAAACTTAAAGAATGAAAACTTGCATCATTACTGTTATTACTTAGTTTAAATTCTAGAAAATGAACATTCCTTTGAAATCGATCTCATAATCCCCTTCTTACTCTTAGTATTGGTCTAAAAGCCACAAATATCTAAGTTTTATTCCCCTTCAGTCGCATAGCAACAAAACATCTCCCAGCGGATTCGACGAGTCGAGACGACGCCTCGGTTCGCTACTCGAAGAAGGTAAACACATTCCCTTTTCAGTTTGTCACTTAAATTACTTAGTATAACATGTATTATGTGATTGTGTTCTTAATAAATATGTTTGTTTACTATTTGTATGTGATGAGATAGATAGATACCTGATATGTTAGTTTAAAATTGGTTCTATGCATATATAAATTATTTGATTACCTTAATGTCTAGCTTAAGGGTTATTTGATCATGTGTAATCTGTTTAATTGGCTTTGAAATGATTAAAATGTCAGGTTTAGTTTGTTTTAGCCAAATCTGGGTTGTTTAAGTATTATGGTATCCAAAGCATATTTGGGTCAAAGCTTTTACCATCATTTGTACCAATTCAGTCTGTTCTCTATTTGTCCTGCTATCTAAAAATAGTCATTTTGTCTATGTTATATGAAGTCTGCTTGGCCCCCTTAATGCATTTTTTAAAACTGTTTTGTCCCTTGATAATACTGTGAGGAGGATGGACATAGAATATGGTATTTGACAGCATATCATCTAGCATAGGACCATCTATGTCATAGGTCAATTGGTTTCTTTGTTTGCATTATTCCTAAGTTTGTCTAAATGGTGAATAAACTCCTCCTACAAGGACACTTTCCTTGGTATTTTATTTTGTTTTTCTATTGGCTTTGTCCAATAATTTAGTTGGGTCATATTTGGATCTTGATAATATGCTATTGAAGTGTTGTGCAAATCTATATCTCTTAGTTTAAAATATCCTGATCAGGATAGTTCACTTTTGTACATTAAAGTACTGTTTGACCATCCTGTAAGCCTATTTTCTCTCTTATAGGTTTTACATGTCCATATGATGCACAACACCCCACTATTTGCATCTGTATGTTTGAAATTCCCCATATTTGTTCAAATATATGATTACGTAATAAGTGGAAGGCCAGCATGTTGTATAAGTCATGAATTAGTTATAATATGGGTTTGAGTCCCGCATGCTGTTTCAAATGAGTAAAGTTATGAATGTTTACCTATCTACTACTATGCCCATAGATGTTTATGCTTTGACCATGTTGAAATACTAGAATGACTTAAGGGGGTTATACATTGTTTGTTGAAGTATGGTGTTTGCATGACCATCATATGTACCAATCTGGGCTGTTTAAGTATTATGGTATCCAAAGCATATTTGGGTCAAAGCTTTTACCATCATATGTACCCATTCAGTCTGTTCTCTATTTGTCCTGCTATCTAAAAATAGTCATTTTGTTATGTTATATGAAGTCTGCTTGGCCCCCTTAATGTATTTTTTAAATCTGTTTTGTCCCTTGATAATACTGTGAGGAGGATGGACATAGAATATGGTATTTGACAGCATATCATCTAGCATAGGACCATCTATGTCATAGGTCAATTGGTTTCTTTGTTTGTATTATTCCTAAGTTTGTCTAAATGGTGAATAAACTCCTCCTATAAGGACACTTTCCTTGGTATTTTATTTTGTTTTTCTATTGGCTTTGTCCAATAATTTAGTTGGGTCATATTTGGATCTTGATAATATGTTATTGAAGTGTTGTGCAAATCTATACCTCTTAGTTTAAAATATCCTGATCAGGATAGTTCACTTTTGTACATTAAAGTACTATTTGACCATCCTGTAAGCCTATTTTCTCTCTTATGGGTTTTACATGTCCATATGATGCACAACACCCCACTATTTGCATCTGTATGTTTGAAATTCCCCATATTTGTTCAAATATATGATTAAGTAATAAGTGGAAGGCCAGCATGTTGTATAAGTCATGAATTAGTTATAATATGGGTTTGAGTCCCGCATGCTGTTTCAAATGAGTAAAGTTATGAATGTTTACCTATCTACTACTATGTCCATAGATGTTTATGTTTTGACCATGTTGAAATACTAGAATGACTTAAGGGGGTTATACATTGTTTGTTGAAGTATGGTGTTTGCATGACCATCTAGTCTTAAAATGATCTAGGTGTTATACCCCGTAGTTCTGACCCTACGTATGAGAGCGTACGAAAGCATGTAAGACTTAAAAAATTTCAAAGGATAGGTTGACGGATTGTTTCGGACGGGTTTTAGTCAACTTTGAGGTGGGTTATGACCCGGTACATTGAGAGTTCCTAAGTGTTTCAAAGGCCTAGGGCGTAGTTCGTTGAGTCTAGATTCCAACGCAACCAACATTTCGTCGATAGGACGTCGGAGTAGAAAGTTATGAGAGTTACAAGTTCAGTGCGCAGTCGGACAGAAATGTGTTTCGGACAAAGGCGACGAGGCGCGGCGCGGATCTGAGGCGCGGCGCGGAAATCGGTTGGTCGCTGAAATTGCAGCGCGCGGCTGAGACAGCGGCCGTGGCGCGGAAGTTCCGGAGTCCAGAGGTTTTGTGCCGCGGCCGTCAGTCCATGGCGCCAAGGCGGATTCAGCGGAAAAACTTAGGAAAATCGATTTTCTCTTTTAAAAGGTCATGGGAGGGTGACAAGTGTCCCCCCATCTGATTTTCTTGCATGCCTTATATTGACCAAGTCTTCAAGACTTGGTCATCTTTCAATCTCTCTCTCTCTCTCTAAATTAGCTTTCACTTCTCTCTAAAATTCCAAGAGGAATTCAAGCCTAAGAAAAATCTGAAAAAAGTTAAGAACAAGAAGGAAGCTTGTGGCTAGCTTGTTGGTGTTATTGTGGTGGTGTTCTTGGAAAGGAGGCTAGCAAAGTTGTTGGAATAAGTTTGGCTAAGGCTTAAGGTAACATTTCTTCTCTTGTGGTTTAGTTATTAATGTTGCATGTGAAGAAGAAGGGATGTGTAGTAGTAAATAATACACTTAGAATCCTTGCATGTAAGAAATGTGGTTTGGATATGAAAGAGTTGGCTAAAAAGATATTATGAGCATGTTGTAGCCTAAAAACTACTTTAGAATTGTTAAGTGAATTGTTGTACCTTTTGGGGCAGAATTTTACACACCCAAGTTTAGGTGTGTAATCCCCTTTGATATGTTTGGATTGTTGAGCCTTAAATATGGCATTTGGATGTTGAATTCGGCCTTGAGAAAGGTGGCAAAGTATGTAGAAACAAAGGAAATGCTGCCCAATTTTCCATAGAATTAGGGGCTTTGAACTTAGAGTATTTCTACATTGAAATTAGAGGTTAATAAACGCATTATGGTTATTATAGGTTGACATATTACTTGCGGTAGTTGGACTTAGCAAGTGGATTGACCGAAGAGCTATGTGGAGCTTTCCTATCTCTTGAGCATGAATAGATGTAACTATGTAGTACGGTAGACGTACAAGATTTGGTATTCTTACTTGTTTTAAGTATATAAAGACTTGTTTCGTTTTAAGAATGTATAAGTCCCTTGGTTAGGGGAAAAGTATGATTTTACTAAAGTGTAGGGTTAATATAACAACTTTATGGGAAGTTGGTTTATTAGCTTTATAAAAGATTAATGAGAAGAGGTTTACTCTAAGTAAGACAAGTAAGGACAAATGATTTGATTTATGAAAGGCAAATTGATTTTAAGGCATCAATTGCCCAAAGGTTTTATGTATGAAAAAGAGTCACTTCTAAAAGAGTTGAAGTATGTAGTACTTGGGTTAAATTCCCGGTTTTCTTTTATTAAAGATATGATTAAGTGCCTTAAGTAAACTAAAATGAGAGGGTATATGAACAAGACTAATAAGAAGTTATAAGTTTTCTTAACTTATTTATGATTATGATATGATGTGATGCGAGCTAGGGTAAGAGTATATCTGAGGGGTAAGCCCCAAGATCGTTATACCACCTTCTCCAGGATAAGAGTATGTCTGAGGGGCAAGCCCCAAGATCGTCATACCACCTTCTTCAGTGTAAGAGTATATCTGAGGGGTAAGTCCCCAAGATCGTTATACCATCTGCTTCAGGGTAAGAGTATATCTGAGGGGTAAGTCCCCAAGATCGTTATACCACCTGTTCCGTGGATTTGCTACCCACGATGCGAGGAATACCTCATGCGAGTCCTTATGGGCTTATGCGGGTGAAATAGTCCCATGCGGGCGGGTACAGCCTATGCGAGGAGTACCTCATGCGGGTCCACAGGACCTATGCGGGTAAAATAGTCCCAGGAGTAGGGGTGCTTATTGATACTACGGGTGAGGTACCCTGTTTTGATCATGAGGCCCCTATTTTATGCAGTATTATACACACTTGTCACTCTCATTGTTAGTAAGGCACAGTAAAAGGTATTTTGTTTGTCTTCCATGACTCCAGTTTACTTTTAGACTTATGATATCATTATTACAGTATTTTCCAGCTTTACATACTTGGTACATATTGCATACTGACCCCCGCCGGGGATGCGTTCACTGCGAGTAGGTAAGCGGTGTGGATCCTCGTTCTTAGGATCACTGTTCCGGTGTCAGAAGCTCCATTCCTCCGGAAGCTTGTTTTTTTTTGTACGGATATTCCCCGATGCTATAGGTATTTTGTACATTCAGGGGTATGGCGGGGCCCGTCCACGATTGTTATCTTTAAGTGCGTGGTCACATATGTGTTTTGGGCTATAAGAACCAGTTGTACTGCCATACTTTTGTTTAAGTATGTTTTATGGAAGGCAGCCTTATCGGCTGGCCAATGATGTTTACCTTTTTATAAGTTATGTGTTATGTATGTTCCGCTGCTATTCTCTGATGTATACACGGCAGTACCGGTAGGTACGATCGCGGCCGGTCGGGTCGTGACACTAGGAATTTCCCTTGCATTCTATGTATAGCTGGAGTTAGCAACTGCATGTATCTTTCATATTTTCACTACACTACCTTTTGCTTTCGTTACTGAGCGACTTTGATCCTCATTTCCTTCACTCACAGAAGAATTCGGGCGGTTGGTGGCCCCTTCGAGAGTTGCGGGTCCTTGCATTGCTGGGGGAAGAGCTGTTGATTAAATACACTGCAGATTCAATAAGACAGAGCTTCCTCTGAAATAAACCTACTTATTTGATTGATGTTCAGTTTCCCCCACTCCTAAGGGATCTTTCAGAAAACGGATTCCTATTCAAAGCCCTATATCCTTGTGGTTAGTGGAGAACAGCTAACTAATAGAAGAAAATAGAAGAAAGGAAGATGGCGGAGAAAGGCTGGGAAACTATAAGGTCTCGTAGGAAAAAGACAAAATGTAGGTAGGCTGCCGCAAAGTACCTTTGTTCCTTCCGCCCCTTCATAAAAGGTGCGCGGGAGACCGCTTTAAATCCAAAACCAGTCAGCCGAAACTTCTCTTCTTTTTCTGCAGCATTGCTTCTATGATCTTAGGACATTCTCTGTGAAACTGCTGATGTATATCCATAGCATGTCTTTTAGATTTTTTATTGAAATGCTCTTTGAAAGAAGTTAGCTTAGCAGTCTAGTGTAGTTAACAAGAGTTTATTGCTTGAGTATCCAATATCCAAGTAGGCTTTTTGGTTGAATGTCTCCCTGCTCTTGTTGCCTTTTTTGTCTCTTTATTAATCATGATGTATCTGTGTATCCATGGGTTCATATATGTGTCGATTATTTGATTACTGGGCTGTTTCACAGTTATTGGGTTTGCCTTCTCTGTCCCGTTGTGTTTGGGCCTGTTTTTGGTGATTTTGTCACATCTTGGGGTCCTACTTAACTAAAATTTGTTTGATTGTTGATGTGGGCCGAAATGAATTGGTTTATATGTATTTAAATTTTACGTCAAATGTTTGTTTATTATTAGATAAATTTTGGATACATACTAATCCTTTCCTTTTCTTTTCTTTCTACATGAAATGAATCGGGAACAATGGAGAGTCTCGTTATGAGACTTATCGTGACTTTGTCAAGCAAGGACCACATCTACATTCGTTGCATCCTCTTACTTGGGACACCTAAACAAATGGGGCGTGATGATATCTTCATCCGCCCTAGTCATGGCTTTAATTTCTTAAATCTCGCGTTTTATTTTTTGGGTTGTAGTATTTATTTAGTTATATGTGATTATTGAAATGTCTAGAATAGGTAGACTTAGGACTAGTAAATTAGAAAGGGTAGTTCTAAAATCGGAAATCCAACGCTAGTCTATTTTTAGGCTCGTCATATATATTTCAAATGTCGCTAGTCTATTTTTAGGCTCGCCATGCATGTTTAAACAAAATTGTTTTCTTGGTATGATAAACAAAATTGTTTTCTCTTTACATTCAATTGCCAAAACAAAACATAAGTATTTTACAAATAATATAAATGCAGACTTTTAACTATATATGTATTTTTATAAACAAGTCTTACAAATCTTTTATGTTGTAAAAATGCATCTTTTGTTATTAAATGCTTGCAACATCTTTTACTTAACATTTCCAAAAGCATGTATTTCTTAGCGCAATAATTAACATAAGTTTGACCAGACAATCGCAAGTTAGCGGATCCTATAGGATGCATAATCTCTTCCCTTTAGGATAATAAAGAACCCTTACTCAGAATCTCATAATTTTTGCAGACCTTTAAATGAAGATCATTTGTAGCATTTTATGCTATGTAAAGTGTCTTAGTTCACTATAATAATTAGGTGGTGACTCCTTAAAACGGTGGTTTAATTCATGAATCACCACAAGCAACGTTGCAGATACCATTCGAGGCTCCTGTTGAAAACGGGCGCGACAACAAGCATGTACCAAGAAAGTACCACATACCCAGAGAGATGGTGGAGACTAAAGAAATTAGATTAGACTATGTTCCCACAAATGATAATTTAGCTGACCCATTCACTAAATCATTAAACTTAGTCAAGCATAATGGTCATTTTGAGAATATGGGCATTAGATATGTTGGAGATTGGCTCTAGGCCAAGTAGGAGATTGAAAGTATATTTATGTCCTGAAGACAATCTGTATTATGACAAATGTACTTTATACACATTCGTATTATTATTATTATTAATGGAGATTAATATTTTTGGCATTTGCAATTATGAAATTATTAATTGATTGTTTATGATAATCTATATTATGCATCCCTAGAGGTTACGTTGTTATTACTAGTGTGAGATATTAATATTATAACGTAACTCTTAAAATAGCCTCGACTAATGATCATCGAGAATGGGATATCGATGATATGTGATAAGTCGACATATGATCTGCATCATATTCTTAGAGGATGTAATATGTCTTACTTGCTACGAGTTACGGATACTCGTGATGGACACATGGATACTTTGGAAGTATTGATATACCCTGCTGATATATTGTTTGTTATACATGTCTAAAGTATGATCAGCGTGTGGGAGATAAAATGATCAACGTGTGGGAGATAGAAGTCCTTAGACTTGAGGTTGATACGCACCTTGTCTACATAATAATGTACTTTGATCATGTCCTAAGCTCAAATGCCTTATAAGTTGAGATACGGCTTGTATTGGTACATTACGATTTGGATTAAAGGTGGTAGTTGAGCCAAGATTAGGATTCATTCTTCGAATATATATTCGAAAAAGCACTCAGTTTCTCAGTGATATTGGGTTGACTAAATCGTTGGCCAACACAATAGACATATCTAGGATATGGTCTTGTTGTCAACTAATATAGATGAGATATAATGATCAAACCATTTGGATAGAAACTTAGAAAATCCTAAGCTTGATCGAGTGCATCGTGAATGAAAAGATTTATCTTCCCACATAGAGGTTCATTTTACCGAATTCGTATAAATACACTTCACATATTGAGTTCGTCTTCCGGCGTCGTCTAGGAGTTCCGTGTAGACCCTAATATGATTAGTGTCGATATGTGAAAGCATGTAGGTTAACATTATGTCAATTGTTCATTCGATCTAAGGATATAATGAGAGAATGTAAATGTTCGATTTATGATCGAGACATTTAAATGAATAATGATAATTTAATTAAGTTCATATTGGATTTCAGATTTAATTAAAATGAAAAACGAGACGACGTCCCGCGCTAGAATAGGGCCGCGTCGCCGCCAAGGCAGTGGGCCAGTCTGACTGACCCACTGCGCCTCATTTTCTGGGCCTGGCCCACGTGAAACCCTAGTTGTGTTTTAGACCTAAAACACAGCTATAAATAGAGGGTTCAATTCATTATTCAAAACACCACATTTTATATATTATTCTAAGTTATAGAGACCTAAAATAAAAATATTCTCTCGAACCTATGCCGAATTTCCTAGCTGTTCGAAAGAGGAATACATCGAAGTTCTAGGAACTTGCAATTGAGGATCAATTGCGTGCGCACTCTCGGATAATACTAAAAGACTCAAGATTTATCAAACTGTAAGTGTTCTATCGATGTGTTACGGTTATTTACATGGTATATGATTTACATGTATTTTATATTACTGCATAATCATTCTATAGTTCGTCGTTTGTTGGGTTTGAAACACAATTTTTTAAATTTTACTGCGTACACGATCCGACAAAACCCTACATATTTGAGCTAAAATATAAGCAAGTTGAGCAAATCTTTAAAATCCAACTTGAGTTACCGCCTGTTTGGCCAAGCTCTTAAAAGCGTTTCTCCTCCGGAGAAACACTTTTTTGGCCAAACAAGCCATTTTCAGAAGCAGAAACACTTTTTCCAGAAGCTAAAAAGTGTTTCTAGATGGGAAGAGAAGCAGAAACACCAATTTAGTGCTTCTCCAGAAGTACTTCTAGAGAAATACTTTTTGCCCATTAAAAATATTTTTTTTTGGATCTATTTACCCTTTCATTTCACAAAATTCATTTTAATCTTATGTAATATCACCATATAAAAGAGAAATTTGGAATGAGGTAGGGCGGGGGAGGGTAGGTAGGGTGGGTGAGGTAAGACAAAAATTCATTTTTTTATAAAAGTAACAAAAATATGAAATAGAAATATGAGGATGGGGTAGGCAATGGGGTGGGGTAGATGTGGGTAGGGCGGGAGGGGAGGGTGGGGTAAGACAAAAGTTCATTTTTTTATAAAAGTAACAAAAAAATGAAATAGAAATTTGAAGATGGGGTAGGGAAATGGGGTAGGGCGGTGGGTAAGACAAAAAAACATTTTTTTTATAAAAGTAACAAAAAATAGGAAATAAAAATTTGAGGAGGGGGTAGGGCAATGAGGTGGGGATTGGGGTAGGTATGGGTAGGGCGGGAGGGTAAGACAAAAATTCAATTTTTAATAAAAGTAACAAAAATATGAAATAGAAATTTGAGGATGGGATAGGAAATGGGGTAGGGGTGGGGTAGGGTGGGGGTGGGCTAAGACAAAAATTCATTTTTTTATATAAAAGTAACAAAAAATATGAAATAAAAATTTGAGGATGGAGTAGGGCAATGGGGTGGGGGTAGGTGTGGGTAGGGCGGGGAGGGTAAGACAAGAAATCATTTTTATAATAGTAACAAAAAATATGAAATAGAAATTTGAGGAGGGGGTAGGGCAATGGGGTGGGCGTGGGGTTAGAGGCGGGGAAGATAAAAATTCATTTTTTTATAAAAGTAAAAAAAATATGAAATAGAAATTTGAGGATGTGGGGGGGGTGGTGGGGGTAGGTGTGGGTAGGGGGTAGGGTAAGACAAAAATTAATATATTTTTTTTTTATAAAAGTAACAAAAAATTTGAGGATGGGGTAGGGAAATGGAGTGGGGGTGGGGGTAGGTGTGGTTAGGGGGTTGGGTAAGACAAAAATTCATATTTTTAATTTTTTTTATAAAAATAACAAAAAATATGATATAGAAATTTGAGGATGGGGTAGGGGCAATGGGGTGGGGGTAGGTGTGGATAGGGCGGGGGGTAATTAAAAAATTCATATTTTTTAATTCTTTTTAATAAAAGTAACAGCTTCTCTAGAAACAATTTATGCAGAAAAATTAGTCAAATAGGAAACAGTTTCTGTTTCTCAGAACTACTTCTACAATTATTGGCCAAACACCCTAACAATTTCTCTAGAAACAGTTTCTGTAGAACTACTTCTAAGAAACATAAATCATTTTTCAGAAGCTTGGTCAAACAGATTCTTAGAATACAATGACTTCGTCTGAAGTATCTCTCTCCAACATAAATAGCAGGGAAATATAGGAACCTAATTAGCAGCAGCTGTCAAGAGGTTTGAATTTGAATTGTAATCTGTTGATCTTAAATGAGCTTAATTTTCAAATAAACAAAACTAGTTGTAAATACCTGTATGGATGTTAATAATTTGCTCTGGGTAAAAACTTTGTATCTTGCTTAATCATATTCATTCAAAAGTCATGGTTCCCCTAAATTTCCTTTCGTCTTTCAATTAATGTTTGAAAAATAAATATTAATAATTGAGTCTGAGTAGTACCACATTAGTTGAGATTAGGGGTGACAATCATTTGGTTGAAGTTGGGTGAATCAAAATGGGTTGAATCAATACATGAGTCAATGTGTAATTCGGCCAAAGCTTACCTGAGTTAAAATGAGCGGATTAAGATGGACTAAATCATGGATCATAACCCAACTTGTCAAACTTGACCCATTACTTTTACAAATTTCAAACTTACCTTTTATGATGTTATTTTATTTTGTATGATATTTGATTTTTCCATATCTTTATTTTTAAAATAAGAATAATATTTTAAAGATTTTTTTCATTTTTTTATAAAAGCAAAATAAATATATAAAATTATGGGTGGGAGGAGGGTAGTGGAGGTGGGTAGTGGGGTAAGAAAAATTTCTCATTTTTTTATAAAAAAAATTATATAAGGTAAAATAAATATATAAAGTAAAAACTTCGGGTGGGGGTGGGGTAAGCAAATTTTTCTCATTTTTATAAAAAGTTTATAAAAGTAAATAAATATATAATATAGATAATTTGGGGGTGGGGTGGGAGGACGGGGGTAGCGGGGAGGGTTTGGGTGATGGGAGTGCGAAAAAATTTCATTTTTAATAAATTTTTATATATAAGTAAATTAAATATATAAAATAAAAACTTTGGGGTGGTGTGGGAGGGAAAGAGGGTTGGGGGTAAAAAATTCATATTTTTTATATTTTTGTATAAAAGTAAAAAATTATGAAATAAAAATATGAGGATGTGGTAGGACATGGGGGTGGAGGGGGGTAGGAGGTAAGAAAAAAATTCATACTTTTATAATTTTTTTATAAAAGTAAAAAGAATATGAAATAGAAATTTGAGGATGGGGGTAGGGCATGGGGTGGGGGTGGAGGGGGTATGTGTGGGTAGGGCGGGAGGGGGTAAGAAAAAATTTCATATTTTTAATAAATTGTTTATAAAAGTAAAAAAATATAAAATAGAAATTTGAGACTGGGATAGGGCAAGTGGGGGTGGGGGTGGGGGTAGGGGTAGAGGGGGGGAGGGGTGGGGTAGAGTAGGCAAGGTAGGGAGCAGAGATGTGAGGGTGGTTTAGTGCTTGGGTAGGGGTTGGTGTAGGTGAGAGGTAGGGTGGATGGATAGTGTGGTGGGTGGTTGGATAGTGTGTTTGGTGGTTGAGATGCGTTTGTGTATTTTTATTGTTCCGAAATAATAAAAGATTTTTTAAAATAATTATTTATAAACAAAAATTTTAATCTAGAGTGGCGCTCTAATCGTTAAGATTGAGCATTTTCGTGGGTCAAATTTGGACATCATCAGTTCATTTGGGTTGCTGATTTATGATCGGTCAACTTGGGCTAGCCCAAACCAATCTATCATCAAAATCAGTCTTGCCTGAACCCATAAAATTATGGGCGAATTTGAGGGTTATTTGAGTTTGGGCTAATTTTGCCACCCCTCGTTGCGATCTCAGGAAGTACTAGTAACGAACATTTAAGGAGTCCTCAAACTAAGTGACCCAACACAAATGACCAAAGTATTGTATAAAGTATCTTTAACGTACTAAATATGCGCGTTAAATGAGTCCAATGGACGGATTAGGCGTAACAGCTGTTACGATTCGGTGGACTCCTGTAACGCGCATATTTAGTGTGTTAAAAGGTCCCTAAAATGCCCAGACACTTTCTTCCTCAGTGATCCTCCGTTCGAAAAGTTTAAGGATAACAACCATTAAAGATCGTTTTCCGAGGTCCCACCAACAATAAATGAGGTTTTCATTTTTTAATTTCTTCTGTAAAGTCAAGATTATTGGTATATTTGAGTCAATGAATAAGATTCGAGGTTCGAATTTCAAAAAAAATGATGTATAAGTCGATTCAAATCAACTCCAAAAGAACCTTCAATCGAAGTATTTATTTAAATTGCTTTTGTTCAACGGTTAATATATGTTACTCCAAAGCATGATTGTTTGTTTATTAGTTTCGATATTCCAAATAGTTATCATTTTCACATCTCTAAGTTCTTTATCGTCCTACCTCTAACTCTTCTAACAACCATTATAATCAACTTGATCTCACATTGGTGCATTCACATACCTCTTCTTCACATGCTCGAAACACATCTGCCTTGTCGTGCCCGTTTTTGACCTCGGGGTCTGAACGGTATCCGCAACGTTGCTCTTTGGCGCGGTTCCCTGGATGGAGCAATAATGCTATTTTTGAGGAGTCGCCACCTAATTAGTTAAGTGAATTAGGACACTTGATTTATTACAATAAAAATACCGCAATTAATCTTCATTTAATGGTCTGCGAAATTAATGAGATTCTGGATCAGGGTTCATTATTATCCTAAAGGGAATGGGTTAGACATCCTTTAAGATCCGCTAACTTGCGGTTATCCGTTCAAACCTAGGTTAATTATATATTGGCTTTTATTCTACATATTCTAAGCATTTTTCATAATTTACAATTAAAATAAAATGCAATACAGAATAATAAAACTAAAATTAAATACGACATAAAATAGAACTCCGGGACATCTTTTGAAATGCATCTCCGGGTACCTGTATAAATACTTAGTAAAAGTGTTAGTAAAAGAGAAAATAAATTTTTAAATAATGACAAGAATTAAAAAGTGAAACCCGTCTTTTGTACATGGGAGGCCTTGGAAATCAGACGGAGATTCCTTCATCGGCCAATATTGTTAGAAACAATAAAATAAATAAAACGATAAGATCCGCGCCAAAACAATATTAGTTTTAAACACGAAGGGCTCAGATATATAAAATAAAGTACATACTAAACAAGTCTGGCTGCGAAAATTCGCCCTGCCAGCGCATGTTGGTTATCCGGTGTAAGTGGAAGAAATCATCATTGCCCAGAAAGCTTCATTTTATTTTATTTTCTGTCTTTGCAACTGTGGAGGCCTCAAAAATTGACGGATAACTTTTTCATTTAGTGTAGTATCTGTTCAACCGGTTTAATAAATAAAATAAAAGGGGCAGAATCGCCAAAATCAGTCCCAAAAAAAATCAGAACAGCGTAACAGTGGTAAAACCAACAAAAACCAGTCGAGAAAACAACCCAACAACAATAGAAACAATTAACAATGACCACCAAAAACCGACAATTGCCAGAACAACATGAACATAAAAATGAACCCAATGAATCAGACGGAACCAGGCAAAACAGTGACATATCCGGGCAAAGTCGCTGGAAATATTACACTGTCACCGAAAATATAGAATCTTAGCCAAACAAGAATACCCAAAATGACAACAATCAACATGGGGGCAAATATGACCGAGACAGAAGTCGCCGGAGCTGGAACTCCGGCGGGTTAACTCTGAATCGAACAAGACAACTTAATATATCATAATACAAAATAAAAAGGGTGATTCCATGCAAGCGGTCCCTCGCTTGATCGCCAGGTGGTCGATTCCGCGAGGCAAAGGCCGGCAGAGTATGAAGCGAGGTAGAGGATGTGCGGCTGAGAGTGGTGTTGACGATGAGGTTCGATGGGATTGCTGGTGGAGTTCACCGGAGGCGTTGACGGGGGAAGGGAGTAGCGACTGCAGGGAAAGGCGAGGTGGCGGTGGTGTTGGTGTCCGTGAGGTTCGCCGGAGTTTAGAGCTCCGGCGAGGGCAGACGCGGCGAGGGTGGTCGACTGGTGTGTGTGTGTATGTGTGTGTTTGTGGAGGGATGAAGAAGATAAGAGGAGTTGGGTATGAAAATAGGTATGTTGAGGCTGCCTTCTCTTTGAGAATATGATATAAAAAAAATGACAAGGGGAAATATGGAGGGTGCTGCGGCTGCATTCCTCTCTTTTAAAAGTGAGGGGGAGTGTATTTTATTTATAAGGGATTTTAGGTTAGGGTTTGGATTTTTTGGGGGGAAATGAAAAGTGTGGTATTGTTTTTTGGGAGGAAAGTAAAAAAAACGGTGCTTGGATGAAATCAAAAAAATGTTGGATTGGACTGATCCACATTGGGCCTTAGACTGGACTGATTTGAGGAAATTGGTTTGAATAAAATACAAAAAGATTTATTTACTTAAAAGAAAAATTATTTATAGAGATGTAATATTACAAAACTAAAAATGTTGTTGTGATAATAATAATAAAAATATAATATTAATAAAAGACCTACTGCTTAATTTAAAAATAAAAGATGGAATGTCATTTTGAACAAAATAAAACATAGAATATTAGTTAAAAATGCAAAAATGATGATTAAAATGAGGTGTCCTAAAATACTTAAAATTACAAGAAATAAAAAAAATGGATCAAAATTGGGTGTCAACATCATGTCCCTCTTTGACCGAAGACGATAAAAAAGTTTTCGGACAAAGACGTTGACTTGTAGACAAATTTGTCTCCATCGTCAAAATTAGAACAAAGATTAAGAAATGAATGGGCTCCAAGTGTCGAGTTATGATGACACTGAGTCGTTGTGATGCCAAAAATAAAAAACAAAGCTGATGCAGATTTAAAATTTTGTCTTTGTGTCGTATTATGAGGACACTGGGTTGCTGCGATACTAGAAAATTAAAGACGAACAGATGCCGATTCAAAATTTGTCCCAGTGTCGCATCTTGATGACACTGGAGTTCTGATTCTGATGGGATCTTTGGAAAAACAGGTGTTTTGTTCCCTGAAATGTCTCTAGGGTGTTTGTTCCCGAGGTCAAAAATGCAAAAGGTGTTTATTCCTCGTGCTGACAGAATACAATGTGTTTGTTCCTTGAAATGCCTCTAGGGTGTTTGTTCCCTGAAATGCATCTAGGGTGTTTGCATATGCTGAGAAAGACATGGTGTTGATGTAATGATGTCGTCATTGTGTTGACGAAATAATGGCGTCAGTGTGCAGGCGAAATGAAGTGACGCCGATGTATGGGTGTTATGCAGATGACGCCGGTGTATGGGCGAAATGAAATGATGCCGGTGTATGGGCGTGATGTAGAATCGTCAGTGTATGAGCGTGATACAGATATCGCCGGTGTATGAGAAAAATGAAATGACGCCGTGTATGGGCGTGATGCAGATGTCACCGGTGTATGGGCGAAATGAAATAACATCGATGTATGGGCGTGATGCAGATGTCGCCGGTGTATGGGCGAAATAAAATGACGTCGGTGTATGGGCGTGACGCAGATGTCGCCGGTGTATGGGTGTGATGCAGATATCGCCGGTGTATGGGCGAAATGAAATGACGTCGGTGTATGGGCATGATCGCGAATGTCGCGGTGTATGGCGAAATGAAATACGCGGTGTATGGCGTGATCACGCATATGCGTCGGTGTATGGCGAAATGAAATAGCAGCGGTGTATGGCGAAAATAAGTAGCCGGTGTATGGGCGTGATGCAGATGTCGATGATGTATGGGTGAAATGAAATGACGTTGGTGTATGGGAGTGATGCAGATGTCGCCGGTGTATGGGCGTGATGCAGATGTCGCCGGTGTATGGGCGAAATGAAATGACATCGGTGTATGGGCGTGATGCAGATGTCGCCGGTGTATGGGCGAAATGAAATGACGCCGGTGTATGGGTGTGATGCAGATGTCGTCGGTGTATAGGCGAAATGAAATGACGCCAGTGTATGGGCGTAATGCAGAAAATGCCATAAGGCCGAAAAAAATTGTTGATTGATTTTTTTTTGCTATCAAACATGAATGAAAATTTCATGCGGGGATGTATGTGATGTGCAATGAATAGACGAGACTGCACCCCTCAAAATATGCCCCAGTTTCTGGTATATGAAGATGCTGAAGTTTTAACTGGGCAAGACTGAGACTTACGGCTTGATCAAGGCGATCAGGTAAGCATTTTTTTGACATGAATGAAAAGCTAATGCGGGGACATAGACGATGTACAATGAGTGTATGAGAATGCAACCTCAAAATTCCCCAGTTTGTGATGCATGAAGATGCTGAACTTTAATGGGACAGAGCCAAAACTTGCAGGTTGATCAAAGCGACCAAGTCAGCATTTTTTTTTCATTTTTTGAAACCGAAGTCGATGTGGCTGCCTACGTATCCCGCCGAGGAATTAGGCCAAGATGTAGTTCGTGATGCAAAAATATGGATTTTAAAGTTTTTCTGAATGTGGGACCGAAGCCGATGTGGCCACCTACGTATCCCGCCGAGGGAATCAGGTCAAGACGTAGTTCATGAAAAAATAAGGATTTTTTAATATGGTTTTCAATAATGTGGGACTGAAGCCGATGTGGCCACCTACGTATCCCGCTGAGGGAATCAGGTCCAGACGTAGTTCGTGTTGCAAAAAACAAGGATTTTTAATATATGTATTTTTTATTGTTTTTCTGAAAAAAATGAAAAGATAACATCACGTTCTGACTTCAGTTGATACCAACAATTAGTATTGTGCTTAAAATTTCCGTTATTTGGTTTCATTCTAACCGAGGCTGACTCCATGGTAATTCACACAGCTTCAGATGGTACCTTAGACATACTTGAGTGTCGACACTTGCTTCAGGCAAAGATTTCGAACTATACGCATCCTCATGTTTCAAATGCCCTCACTGAAAGAAAGTCTCATCCTCATATATATTTCAGTATTTGGAACTCTGGGATGTCAAGAGAAATACACGCACACTCAGAAAGATGTTCAATGCATGCAACTATGATATCATAGGCTTGGCCGTCATGTAAGTATCCACTAATGTGAGAACCCTCGGTATAAGATCATGTACGGCTTGCCATGAGCTTGTAATGTAGGTTTGGGGGAAGGGATGTATATCATTTGGGTAAAAAGTGACTAATCCTTCCTCAAGCATTAGACTATGTCCGTGCTTGATATTTGTGTGTTTTAATGCTGACCTGTTTTTTTTATCCCATTTCTTTATACTGACTTCTTTTGAATATTTCGTTTGACGCCCCTTTTTTCAGAGTTATTCTCTCATTTTATTCATAATTCTTTTTTGATAATGTCGGGGCTTTTGATTTCTTCTTTTGTGAAATCGTCTTATGTGTTTTTTTTTGGGACTTTGACAACTTTTGTTTTTGAAAGCTTCAACGCAGATCGTTGTCAGCATTTTGCACTTTTCCAATGCGCTCAAGGAGGTCGGGTCAAAAGAGGGATAGTGTGTATGCACTCAGAAAGATTATAAGTGTAATATGCGGTTGTCGAAAGAATAGGCTTTAGGCTCAAAGGGGGTGTACTACAGATAATGTTATTTGGTAGGCTGAAAAGGCTCAAACGGGTCAAAGAAAGCCTACGATCATTTCTTATACCGAGCGTTACTCAGGATTTCGCTTCAACAAACATTAAAGTCAAGTTCTACATCACAATGCAATGCAATTGAACTTATTCTAAAATTCACCACACAATGCATATGAAATGATGAGGTTGATTTCGTCCTTATCTTGAAAGCATGCAAGACAATGTCATTTACGGGTATGAATAAGAGGTACTACAAGAATCTATGATTTACCACGAAGTCAACCCATATTGATTTTTTTCTATGCACACTTCTAACTGTGTTGATATCAACCAAGTCAAACAATGATACTTAAAAAATGTTTTTTTTTTGTATTTTTGAATAACATTTCTTTTTGTATTTTTTGTATAAATAGTACCGAACCCGAATAGGGCTGCCTATGTATCCCGGCGAGGGAATCAGGTGCGCGTAGTTCATTCAGATAGGTTATAAAATGTATGCCTAAAAAGAATTCATATGTGATAGGATGATAAAAATAAAAGTTTGTGCAAAATAAATAATTGTCCACTATAGAATGAATGCAAAGTAAAATGACTGTCCATGATATGATGAATGTAATGAAAAAGAAATGAATGTATGTAATATGATGAATGTAATGAAAAAATGAATGTCTGTGATAGAATAAATGTAATTAACAAATGAATGTGTATGATATGATTAATGTAATGAAAATAAATGTATGTGCAATGAAAAAATGAATGTATGTGATAGAATGAATGTAATTAAAAAATGAATGTACGTATAGAATGAATGTAATGGAAAATGAATGAATGTGTAATGAAAAAAATAAATGTATGTGATAGAATGAATGTATGTATATGATGAATGAAATGTATGGGTGAACCAAATATGTCCTCCTTTTATTATTTTAATTTTTTTATGTGGTGCCGAACCCAAGATGGGTCGCCTATGTATCACACTGTGTGGTGAGAATCAGACACGCATAGTTCGGAAAGATATGTTGTAAAAGGATTTTTTTTTGTGGTGTCACACCCAAGATGGGTAACCTACGTATCACACCGTATGGTGCGAATCAGACACGCGTAGTTCGAGAAGATATGTTATGCAATGTATGATATGAATGTATTATGTAATTAAAACTAAGCATGTCAATTGAATATGAAAGTACGTATAAAAATACAAAAGAATAGACAACTCAGAGTGATGCCTCGTTGAATTTGGCGTTGGATGACTTCTTTCAGTCAAAATATCTCCCGATTTTTCCTCTGTTTGGTTGCTCGGACTGAAGGTTGACTGACTCATTTGAGTAAAAAATAACTCTTGGTCATCTTTGTGACACTTTTGTTTTGTTCTTTCATGGAATACCTCCGGGGATAATGTTTTAGCACGACTGTCCCCAACTGTTTGTGAGGACGGTCTTCCTACAAAAGATACGAGAAATGGGTGAGAGTAGGAATGCCACAAAAATAAATAAATGTAGGGGTGTGACAATATAGTCAAAGACTCCCCTGATTGGTTCGACCGGACTGGAGGTTGATGCTTCACAAGGTCCAAGTCATGATGTTCAAGAACAATTTATTCGGTAAAAGTCCTGACTGCATTGCGACATAAAAAGTGCGAAAATACAAATGCTCGTGTCCGGAGTTGTAAGCACATGTCATGATATATACAGAGTTGAAAATGTAATTATTGCGTTTTTTAAAAAATGTACAGAGTTGATAGCGGCAAACAATAATAAGCAAAAAAACATGCAAATCAAGTGTGTGCCCTAATATGTCTGGGACCTCTCTTATGTCAGAGGTGGCCTAAACGCCAAATACATGAGATTATGATAAATAGGTACAAGCCGTTAAACTGCAATGTTTCGTTGGAAATGGCGACCAAATGACGATGCATTTTCCAATTTCAGCATGTCCAGATTATGCTTGGATCTGTTTATCATTATCACGCTACACATAATATGCTAATTGGTCGTTGGGTTGTGAGACCCGTCGATAATTTGGTGGATTTTCTAATTGTGGAGACGACACCAAGGTTCGACCCACCTAAGGTGTATGCATGCATGACTTAAAAATAAAGAGAGCGGTATAGCTCTATCCTAAATTTGTTAAGATTTGGCTTACTAGACACAATGGTTCCCGAGCGGACTACTCGAGTGAGAAGGCTACGCGGCAACCAGATGGTCCGGATGCTCCTGCGCATTTGCCAATTCTCCTAAATTTTGGTATTTGAAAGAAATTTGCGGGTGCGCCAGCACACCTCGCGTGTAATGTGTGATAGTGTCAATTTTCCAGAATTGAGGAAATATGAGCGGAATGACAATTTAAGGAAAGCAGTAAAAGAATGTAGCAATTAAAGCAGTTAATCACAAAATAAAAGCAAACAATATAAAGCATTTACAACAAAAATAAAAGCAAAGTTGCTATTTGGCGCGGTTCTCTGGATGGAGCAATAATATTATTTTTGAGGAGTCGCCACCTAATTAGTTAAGTGAATTAGGACACTTGATTTATTACAATAAAAATACAGCAATTAATCTCCAATTAATGGTCTGCGAAATTAATGAGATTCTGGATCAGATTCTTTATTATCCTAAAGGGAAGGGGTTAGACATCATTTAAGATCCGCTAACTTGCGGTTATCTGTTCAACCTTAGGTTAATTATATATTGACTTTTATTCTACCTATTCTAAGCATTTTTCATAATTTACAATTAAAATAAAATGCAATACAGAATAATAAAACTAAAATTAAATACGACATAAAATATAACTCCGGGAAATCTTTTGAAATGCATCTCCGGGTACCTGTATAAATACATAGTAAAAGAGTAAATAAATTTTCAAATAATGACAAAAATTAAAAAGTAAAACACGTCTTTTGTACATGAGAGACTTTGGAAATCAAATGGAGATTCCTTCATCGGCCAATATTGTTATAAACAATAAAATAAATAAAACCTTCAGATCCGCGCCAAAACAGTATTAGTTTAAACACTGAGGGCTCAGATATATAAAATAAAGTGGACATCCTAAACAAGTTCAGCTGCGAAAATTCGTCCTGCCAGCGCATGTTGGTTATCTGGTGTAAGTGGAAGAATTCATCATTGCCCAGAAAGCTTTATTTTATTTTATTTTATTTTCCGTCTTTGCAACTGTGGAGGCCTAAAAAATCGACAGATAACTTTTTCATTGGCCATTAAGTGTAGTATATGTTCAACCGGTTTAATAAATAAAATAAAAGGGGAAGAATCGCCAAAATCAGTCCCAAAAAAATCAGAACAGCATAACAATGGTAAAACCAACAAAAACCAGTCCAGAAAACAGCCCAACAACAATAGAAACAATTAACAACGACTACCAAAAACTGACAATTGCTAGAACAACATGAACATAAAAATGAACCCAATGAATAGAACAGAACCAGGCAAAACAGTGATGGATCCGGGCAAAGTCGCTGGAAATATTACACTGTCACCGAAAATATAGAACCTTAGCCAAACAAGAATACCCAAAATGACAACAATCAACATGGGGGCAAATATGACCGAGACAGAAGTCGCCGAAGCTGGAACTCCGGCGGGTTAACTCTGAATCGAACAAGACAACATAATATATCATAATACAAAATAAAAGGGGTGATTCCATACAGCAGTCCCTCACTTGATCCCAGGTGGTCGATTCCGGCGAGAAAAGAGTCGACGGAGTATGAGGAGTGAGGGTAGAGGATGTGCGGCTGAGAGTGGTGTTGACGATGGGGTTCGATAGGAGTGCTGGTGGGGTTCACCGGAGTCATTGACGGGGGAAGGGAGTGGCGGCTGCATGGAAAGGCGAGGTGGCGGTGGTGTCCATGAGGTTCGGCGGAGCTTAGAGCTCCGGCGAGGGTGGTCGACTGGTGTGTGTGTGTATGTGTGTATGTGGAGGAATGAAGAAGATGAGAGGAGTTGGGTATGGAAATGGGTATGTTGAGGCTGCCTTCTCTTTGAGAAGATGATATAAAAAAATGACAAGGGGAAATATGGAGGGTGTTGCGGCTGCGTTCCTCTCTTTTAAAAGGGTGAGGGGTGTATTTTATTTATAAGGAATTTTAAGTTAGGGTTTGGGTTTTTTAGGGGGAAATGAAAAGTGGGGTATTGTTTTTTGGGGGGAAAATAAAAAAAAGGTGTTTGGATGAAATTAAAAAAATGTTGGATTGGACTGATCCACATTGGGCCTCAGACTGGACTGATTTGAGGAAATTGGTTTGAATAAAATACAAAAAGATTTATTTACTTAAAAGAAAAAAATTATTTAAAGAGATGTAAAATTAAAAATGCTGATGTAATAATAATAAAAAAAATATAATATTAATAAAAGACCTAATGCTTAATTTAAAAATAAAAGATGTAATGTCATTTTGAAAAAAATAAAACATAGAATATTAGTTTAAAATGCAAAAAAAAGATGTTTAAAATGCGGTGTCCTAAAATACTTAAAATTACAAGAAATAATCAAAAGATGGATCAAAACTGGGTGTCAACAAGCCTCACTTCCCTCATCTTCTCTTCCACGGAGGGCATTATCACCTTGCCCCTTATAATTTTGTTTCTAATCATATCTCCCCTTCTATGCCTACACATCAATCTAAGCATCCTCATCTTTGAAACCTTCATCTTCTGAACACGTGTGTTCTTAACTAGCCAACAGTCTGCCCTATAACAATGTAGGTATAACCATCGCTTTGTAGAAGTTACCCTTCAGCCTTGGTGACACCTTCTTTTCACATAAAACCCAGAAGCAGGCCTCCATTTCACCCACCCCCTCAAATGTGATGCACAACAACCTCGTTAACTTTCCCAGTACCTTGTATTATGGACCCCAGTTACTTGAAATTTCTTCTCTTGAGTATATCTTGTGTATCAGTCTTCATTTTCACTTTCACCTCATGCGCTTTCGGAACTTGCATAATACAGAGTATTAAATTTATATGTGAAAATTTACTAAAAATACAAAAAGAAAATTAATAATTTTAAAAATGTAATAGATTCATTTAAGAACCTAACGGTTGATCCTGTGAGATATAAACACTACTACATTTCTAGGCTAATGCTACACCCTAAACTCGTCGCATCAGGCCCTTCTGGCCGTTGCATTAGACCTAATGCAACGACTAGGAGACGTGGCATCTCCTGGTGTTGCATTAGGTCTAATGCAACGACCAGAAAGGCCTAATGTGACGGTTGTGAAGCCGTTGCATTAGATATGCAGCTAATGCGACAGCTGTATTTAGTCGTTGCATTAGCTTCATATCTAATGCAACAGCTCTTTCCACCTAATGCGACGGCCAGAAAGGCCCTAATGCGATGGCCATTTATAAAAAGGCCTAATACGATGGCCCTGGACAGCCGTCGCATTAGATATGCAACTGGTTTGTCTTACTAAAATGACAAAATAAATAATAAAAATTACAAAATAAATGACAAAATAAATAATAAAAAGAGAAAGATAATAACAAAAAAAATGATTGTCATTGACATAAAAAGTACGATGTTACAATATTAGACTTTACAAATAGGAACTACGAAATCAATCCCATTAAGACTAGGATCTATACTTTCCATAACATGAGTTTCAATCCCATTATATCTGCTCCTGAAGTCACTGATTGGCAACCTTTGACAGCCAACGACTGCTATTGGTGCCTGCATCTGATGACGTTTTTGAAAAGCTTAGCTCACAAGATATTTGCGACATATTGTGGAATTTACATGCTAATTTCTCTACAATCAGAACTCGCTTATTCATGTTCATACTCCTTAGTTGATTGCATAGTGAATGCTGCTTTTGAAAAGGGTAGTATGGATAACATGGCAACCGACTTATATAAACATAAGCAACACACCTCTTAAAAGACTTCCTCAAATCAAGCGGAACTTGAGAATCCTGCAGAATCAAATCAAATGAGTAATCCTCATAATTGTTCAGAACGGAACAAAGTAAAGAAGAGTAATTAAATACATTCATGGTTGGCAGACAAGATTCCGCGCTTTGAGCTTGAGCATTAGAACCAGTGCTTCCAAACCAAGCAGGAAATTTGGCAATTGAAAACCTATCATTATTCGGCGCATAAGAGACCAAACAATATTTGTAGGCAAGAAAGAGTGCTATACGAAATGGGAAATTACTGTGGTGAAGAATCAAGTATGTCGGAACAAGATGACCCTGCTGCAGACAAGCCTGGCCACAAGATTGAACCTGACAACCAAAACGACGATTAATACGCGTAATTAATTGATATAGTTAGAACTAAATTCGCGTACACCTAAATTTTCTAATTGCATGAGAGAAAATTAAAAAGAGAAGTCATGTGTTTGAAACTTGATAATCTGATGAATACAAGACCTATGCAGAGGTGTCAAACACAATAAACATACTTGTCCACCTTGGGGCAATTTCTAACTTCGAAACAGAACGCTTTAATTTTCTAATGTTGATACTAATGTCCTAACATACCCCTAAAAGTCAAGTTGGGAAAACAACTTGGATTTGATTCTTCTAAAACACAAAAGAGTAATTAACAGCTACATAGTGACCAATCACCCAAAAGACGCCGGAACATTGTCGCGCCAAGTTGCTGTGAAGTCCTGGAAAATTCCAATCGGATTCTCTATAGGAAGTTTTTAGGAAAGTGATTGAAAAAATATTTCCAGACTCGTGGCACCATTACAGTCATCAGAAACAGGCAGGGTGACACAAAAATGGTCGAGTGTTGCCATCGACAGTCACCGAAAAGTGTGGTGCTGCCGGAATAGCCATAGAAAAAGAAGACACAGCACCCTGAGAATAGTTAACAGAAATATGCACGGCAAAATTCAAGCACTCACAAGGCATTCTAGTGGTGCATCTGGTTTCCGAAATAAAAGCGAATAGTAAATTTAAAGAAGAAAGACTTTGTCCATATCGAACTTAAGACCATAAATCTGGTGACTGAGAAAATAAGAGGAGAATATATTGGTGACTTGGTAATTTTATGGATAGAAGAGAAACCTATCTATAAGTATCAACCTGAACACACATTTGATATTTATTCAATGTAGGGAAACATCTAATTTAAGAACTTGAACACTTCTAAAATTCTAACACTTAAAACACTTGATATAGTAACATCTTGTAACAAATTTGACCAACAGATTTATTAAGATACACTATGCCAATAACCAATCGTTCTCAACATTTGTAAATCTTGGGTCTTTCATGATAACTGACGATGAGAAAGCCAACTGGACTTTACCAATATTTTTTCTGCTTAAATCATAACAGATCTATTCCAGGAAAAGTATTTCTGATAAAAGGAAAACACAATTGCTAGGTCAACTAAACTTGTGAAGTAAACCAATTGCACAACCCATCGAAATGAGAGAAAACCTCCAATTCTGAATGATTTGCAGCTTGCTTTCCATATAAATGCAGTTAATGATTACAGTAGAAAAATAAAAATAAAGGCAACAGCAAGAATAAAAATACCTGAACAAGCTGGTCCTCAGTCAGCGCAGATAAACTAACTAAAATAGGAAGACAGCCAATTTCAGAAAGGATGCATTTTTAAGACGCAAATTACTTCCCAAGACAATGCAAACAAGCCATTTCACCTGGAATAACAATTACTCCACAAAAAAAAGACACTACCTTTTTCCACCGTCTCCAGATTTCGCATAGCAATTATTGTCAAGAAAGACACTATCTTTTTACTCATATGTTTCTAGTAAATGTGCAAAATACTAATAAGATATAAATGTCTGAAACACAAAGAAAAGAACAGCAAGCCAAACACTATAACAACCAAAGTGAAATAAGACTTAGGAAAAGCTTTAGCGAATTGACTTAATACCATAGCACTTGAATTAACAACGGTAAAACACGAAAGGGGAAGGTAAAACGACGGTAAAACATAATCTAACCTTGGAGAAGAGGGAAGAGCAGTTATATGAAGTGGATGCGACGACGAGTGGAAAAGGGCGACGACGAGCAGTGGGGAAGGGTAAGGCGACAACGAGGTGTGGTAGGAGATACGACGACGCGCTGGGGGAAAGTGTATGGTTGCAATCGATTGGGGATATTAAAACAGTGAAATCGATTGGTCGCCGGAAGTGTATGGTTGCAAAATGTTGGGGTTAGAACGACGCAACTAATGGTACCAACCTCAGTCGTTGACTGTGTCTCAGGTCGCCGGAAAATGCTATGGCGGTGGCTAGGATTTTCAGATTTTTTGATTGGGTGTTGTGGTATTTTGGTGAGAATCGAACAACGTGGGGGGTGTCAAAATGACGGAAAGGTGATGCCGAGTGTGATGGTACCAACGTCGAACTTTGAAATCGTCGGAATCGGCCGAAATTTACAAAAAATCGACCGGAATCGACAGTCTTGCAGTGGGTTTTTCGATCTAAAATTGACGAAGATGTAGGATGAATCGATAGGGGGTACTTGGTATGGAAATGACGGGCTTGAAGAGACGAAGCTATTGGTCTAAGTCTCGTCCCCGATGGATGCCGTAATTGGCCGGAAATAGCGAAACTCCGGCGGTTTCACTGTTCACTTGGTGAAATCGCTGAAGATGAGAGCATTTCAGATTTTGGGTTTTTTTGGCGCTTAAAATGTGATTTCACTTTCACTTATGAAGGAAAATAAAAAAATCAAGGGTCGTTGCATTAGCCTTACACAATCGTTGCATTATATAGGCTAATACGACGGTCATGTTGGGACGTTGCATTAGACCATATGAGCCGTTGCATTAGCCTATCTAATGCAACGACCACGAATTATAAATTGTACTCGTCGCATTAGCCACATCTAATGCGATGACACTACAATGTCCGTTGCATTAGACCTACCTGGGCAGCGAGCTGACTGTAAATAGTGTTGATAGTTTCCTTTTACATGATTGATTGAACGCTCCTGAAGCTAAGCTTTATAAACCATTAAAGTTGGCCAACTTAATATCATGAGCGGCTCAACAAAATCGATGGCCTAAAGCGAAATCTTTATAAAATGTTTATTAACAGAATTCATATATTTTTACTCTAATCCAATCTATGTTTTTGTTTGTAAAGATGGTGTATGGACTAATACTATCTTGTACTTATCTTGATTAATATTCATTCAGTTACTTATTACCTTTCATCATTAGAGATATTTAGTAACTCTATCCATTCAAATTTAAATAAATATTTGTATAATATATATATATATATATATATATATATATATACATGATGAAAGGTAACAAGTAACTGAATGAATATTAATCAAGATAAGTACAAGATATATATATATATATATATATATATATATATATATATATATATATATATTGTGATTATGGTAATATATTTATAAATTCTCATAATCTAATAATCTCAATTTTATACCACTAAGTAGATCTCAAAATAATTTCATACATTTAGAACAATTCAAATCTATTTTGAAGTAGAAAAAGGTTTAATCCACGATTTAGAAGAAATAATCAACTCTACAAGAGACTTCATTTTTTCAAAATTATCAAAGATGTTCATTTTTATATATTACATAATGTTTATTACTCTCTAATTCATGTAAAGATATTTGACTAGGCACGAAATTAAGAGAAAAAGAAAGATTCTTCGAAATTTTGGTCCAAAACAAGTTATAATTTTTTTAGCTATAAATCATCTCATTAAGATTAAAACAACAAAAATTTTAATTTACATTTTTATTAAATCTAAAAAAAAAAAAAAAATTAGGACTGAATAAAAAAAAATATTACATAAATGAAAATGAAAAGAGTATAAAATTGAAAGTTTTTATTCAATAACCTATCACATTTCAAGAAAAGAAATAAAAACTCTAGTCTCTTTTATTCATAACCTTATAATATACAATAAAATAAAATTTTGGGAGACCTAAAGCAATTGCTTTAGTGGCTTCCCCCTAAAGTCGACCTTGCTTAAAATTATTTCTTCCATCTACATCATTTGACTTGATAAAGAGTTTTAGAAAAAAAGATTTTTTTTTAAAATATGTGATTGAAAATAATTCTTATATAAATATATGATTATAAATTATCTCATAAAATCAAATTATTTTTAAATATAAAAAATAATATTCTTTTTAAAACATACCAAAAAAATAATGTCACACGGAGAATGAAAGTGCGGTGCCTCTTAAAGTGGATGTTTTATTGTAAAGAAGGTTTAATTTTTTTTATTGGATCAAAGAGTTATTTGGATTAATAGGTAACAGATCCTTCCATCAAAGAGTAAAAGCAAATTTTAAAAACTACAAGGACTATTAGTGCCCCAATGCATATTACAGGGATGATTTTGGGTCTAAAACCAAAACTAAAAGAATTATTTTGATTTTTTCTTCTCAAAATCTGTGTTCCGTTATGCGCTAAAGGGCCAAAAGGTTGAATAACTAAGGGCACGGACTAGACCATGAAAGAATGCCGGTGCACTAGATGGAATTAAGGGTGGCCAGTGGAACGGATTGAGACGGGATGAGATTTGGGGGGACCAGGGGGATTAGGGGGACGGAAAGTGGTCTTGTCCCGTCCCACATCCCGCTATCAGAAGAGATGGGACGAGACGGGAAGGGGATTTGGGGGGATTTTAAATAAAAAATTAAAAAATATATATTTAAATACTTAAATAATTGAACAAGATAGTGAAAAAACATTCCAATGTTAATTGACTCTTATATTATTTAATAGAAATATAATTTTTTTTGTAATACAATTTCAAAATTGCAACTTTGTTTCGTAGTTCAGAAGTTGCAAATCACATAGCAAAATTGACATTAAAAATTAGATATGCAATCATACTTTTTCTAATTTTCTAACAATCTCTTGAAGATCTTCTGTTGGAATTGGAATTAGTTGGTCAAATTGTTCAACGTCGTTTTCTGCTCCCTCAGATAAGATTTCGTTGTAATTGTAGTCGTCTTCTTAATTGATCTCTGGTTGACCACACTTTCTACGCTCCGCTCTAATCCAATTTTTAAATAAAACTGCAATCTCCAAACTGTCTTCCGCCAATGAGTGTATGTGCTCTCCTATTTGAAACCATCCGGTAGAAAAATCACTTTCAGAAGCTGTAGATGACGCTTGAATATTCAACACATCTCGGACCATCTTTGATAGAGTCGGAAATGACTTTTCATTCTCCCTCCAGTATTTCAGCAAATCTTCACGTCCATTTTCATTAACAATTGATTTGAACGGTACAACAATCTGCAAAACATAAACATCAAACTCACTAATTTGTAAAGCACTTGAACTACTATACATTCTATTTCGAATGCCTTGAATACTTGAAGCAGAAACCACATGTTTTTTATAAGGTTGAAGTGAAGTAGAAGAAGATGGTACAAAAGCCGATTGATTATTTGCACTTTGCTTTTGGTAATAAATATACATAATTATGCATTGTGTTTGTATGTTAGAAATAACATCTTCTTTAGTTGGTTCATTAGTTGGTTCTGTTGGAAGTATTTCTAAGCATTCATAAATCGTTTCAATAAGGGCATTACAACCGTCTACTTTAATAATAAGATTCAATACAACACTAATAAAATAAATAGTGGAAATAGGAAAGAAATTAAAAAAAATTACAAACATGTTTGTAACAGTTGGAGCGTAAGTTGTTTTTTTATATATTAATTAAATAACAAAATATTAAGGCTATATAAAATAACATAGATGAAATAGTAGGATAATAAATACTAGAAAATTCCTTAGTAGCTAGAAAAAATTTCTCTAAGAATACAATAAGTTCTAAAATTGTATCCCAATCATCATCTACAAGCATATCCGAAGAATTTTAATTATTTGTGTTAAATAATAAAGTTATAGGTCTTCTATACTCGTGGGCAACTAGGGATGACATGTGGGTATAATTTTACGGATTCCGCACCGCACCCGCCCCAGTTGGGGCGGGTATGGATATAACTTTGGCGGGTAGTAGACGGGTATAGGTATTGAAAATGTACCCGCCACGGATGGTGGATTTATCGAAAACTGGAGAAAGGAAGAAAGTCTTTGCCCGAGAAAGGAAAGAGGTAGACAAAACTAAAGAATGGGACTAAGCAACTTTTTTAGATTTCATTCTTTAATATAACATCAACATAACAAATGGAGATATTAACTCTTCCGGGAACCAGTAACGCGTAAATCATGTCAAACCAAGACCAATCAATATCCGAACCTCGTCTCGACGAGAGGCCAAAAGCAAGAAAAAACTTACTTGAATGAGTCAACCATCATTTCTTCTCCTACGAGATTTCGAACGAATGTGAGAGGAGATGAAATGGGGCTTCAAGACACTTTAATCTTCCCGATAGGAGAGGAGCAACTCGACTGTAAGGAGAGATAAAGTAATGAGTCAGGGGTCGGGTGAATTCAATAATAGACGCCTGTTGGCATTCCAACCTTCCTATCCCAAAGAGAATCCATTCTGCCTGCCGACCCGCCCGCCTACCCGCCTTATAAGCGCAGTAAGTAATAGTTGTAGCGTGTAGCAGTCCGTAAGTCCAGGCCCAATAATACTCACTTACACAGTTACAAGTCCATAAGTCCAGTAAAAACTTAAAAGTTAAAACCCTACTCCTTACCCTCCCTATTCAACAATCAGCAGCCTTCACCCGTTCAGTTCTTCGATACTTAGCCTTCCAATCAGCAGCCTTCACCAGTTTCGCCGTCTCTCCTCCCTCTCTCGTTCTCCGTCACGTCGCCATCAGCCTTCCATTAGGGTCTTTTCGTTCTTCGATACATAGCCTCCTTTGAGAGCTTAAAGTATAATCCTTATAGCCTAAATTATATGTTTTCTTCAAGTGTCTGAATTTGTATGATGGTGATTTACTGTATCTTCCACTAGTCAGTAATGCATTATTGTACTATCCATGCAAGATGTAACAAGTTTCTGGAAGAACGAACTCCAACTATATATGTAAAGATGTTGTGATGTGTTTATGAAGATATATGGAACAACAGAGATAGGAGTACTGTAAAAAGGTCTCATTTATAGAGATAACTGGAACAACAAACTCCAAAGACTTTCGAAACAAAATTTTGGAAGCAATCGTTAAGAGAATGGTGAAAGGATTAAATTAGCTATAGTTTACTTTTGTCAGTTTGTCATACTTCGTTTTATACATCACATTTAAATGTCAAGTAAACCCAGTTCGAAACAAGTTTGCTTGTAAAGTTTCAGTAGCTTTTGATGAAAGCGTCAACGTTTCTTTAATTTGAGTGATTTTTGTCAAAAAATCTTTTTTTTTTTCTGCTGTGTCTGATGAAAGTTTATTGGTTTTTGCTGAAATATGAGTTTTCTATTATTAAGAAAATGAGAAAGAAAATAAATATGGTTGGTGGGTACTGGCGGATATTGGCGGGTGACGGATATCCACTTGGGTGGTGGAGCGGGTGTGAATTTAGGAATATACCCGCCTAGGCGGGTATGGATGTTTAAACTGTACCCGCCACGGATGGCGGGTATAAAATTTTCTAGCGGGTACGGGTGCAGGGAGGAGGTACCCGCACCCGCCCCGCCCAATTGTCATTCCTATGAGCAACAACTAATTGTTCATACAAAGAATTTCACATAGTTGCAACTTCTTCTGGAATTTTCCTATAAGGCAATCCACAATCATGACATATTTTTTAAACTCTTTGCGTCTTTGTATTTAATTACCTTTAAAAATAAAGTTGATAGCAAATTGTACTTTATCAAGTATGTTTTTTAAATTTTTTAGGTTATCTTTTACAACTAAGTTATAAATATGACATACACATCAACCATGAAAAATATCGGGAAAAGATGGAGTACATTGAAATTTTAAAATGTTTACAACATAATCATTAGAAGAAACATTATCTAATGTAATAGTTATAATTTTATCAGTAATTCCATAATATTCACTAATTTCATGAATATTTCTTGAAACAAAAATTTCAGTGTGTCTTTCATCAATATATTTATGTGCTAATATATGTTTTTGCATAGACCAATTGTGATCTATCCAATGACATGTAACAATTAAATAATCATTACCATTAGTACTATGGTCTATGTCAGAAGTGATAGTCACTTTGCCATTAAAATGATACAATGCATAACGTAAATATTGTTGATATTCATGCGCAAATTTAAAAACATATCTTCTAATAGTTGATCTAGGAAAACCGTTAAAAACAAGATTATATGTTTATCGAATGTAATGAATAAAATCATGAGAGGAAGGAAATGAAAAAGACAAACCCTCCAGGAGAGGTCGGGGACACTATGTGAACCTTGTCCCGACTCAGAAGACATTTGCACACCCACTTTTTCAGCCCAGTATTGATTATACTTTGCTTTGTGATCCTTTTTCACATGTCTCATTAAACCTCTTGTCCCACCATGACCTTTTCCAATTTTAAATTTATAAATTTCATGATAAATTTTACAAATAGCTAATTGATTAGGAATGTCCATTTCAAAAAAAAATCTCATGAATGTGATTTTAATTTTCGTAGTTTCTGGCCTCTTCTCATACTGGGGGGAATATGAGAGATTTCAGTTTCAGTTTCAGCCTGAGACTCATTCTGAGGTGGAGTTGCACTAGTGAGTGTGTTATCTAAATTATCTTTTAATTCATTTTCTAAATCATAGTCTGATTTAGATGCAAAATATACCTCATGATCTAATGGTATATTAATATCAACATTAAAAAGTTCAATTTCATATATATAAGTGAAATTATGATAATTAATATTACTAGAAGATGCACCCTTACCTCTATTACCCTTACTACCTCTATCGGAAAAGCATTCACCTCGTTCCATTATAATTATGTAAATAAATAATTAAAATTAAGAAAATTAAGTACGATAATTAAAATTAAACAATAATAATTTAAATAAAAGAAGGAACGAGTGTATCAAACGCCGACGTGTAATCGAGGTTGAAAATTAAAACTTTGTTCGATGATCCTCAAGTTAGTTTCCAACTTCACTCCCAATTTTTGAACTTTGACAGAAATTACCAAATAAAATATAATATTTAATGTGCAATTTAGACTTGTAGAGAGAGAGAGATTAGAGAGATGATAGGAAGATTTGTGAGAAAAATAAAGAGAAAAATGAGGTATTTAAAGTTGAGAAATAAAGTTAATGTGTAAATATACTAACTTAGGGTTAAAAATAAATCTAACTTAGATGTTAAAAATATATATTAGGGGGTAGGGGGTTTATGGGGTGATAGGGGCCAAAATGACTGTTTCTAGTCGTTGCCAACAACTAAAATTGAAAATGGTCGTTTGTTCAACGGTTAGATTCTGTAGGTGGGGATGGATGGAACGAGTCGTGGGCGGGACGGAGCGGGACTGAAATAAGCGGACAATCCTCATCCCGTAATTTATCCGACGGGATCGGGACGTTCCGACCCACTGGACAACGGTAGATGGAAGTTGGAGCAACCTTCCGAGTATGTACTCACACTTGCCTAAAAATAGATCCTAAATAATACGAGTAGGGGTGGCAGATGGGCCGTTTGAGCTGAAATTGGGTGGGTCAAGATGGACTGAAGTTCTAGATGAGCCAATGCCCAACCCGCCCAAAATTTACATGGGCTAAGATGGGCGGGTCAAGATGGGCTAAATGATGGGTCATAACCCAAATTGCCCAACTTGACTCATTTCTTTTACAAATTTCAAACTTACCTTCTATGATGTTATTTTATTTTGTATGATATTTGATTTTTCCATATCTTTATTTAAAATAAGAATAATATTTTAAAGAATTTTTTCATTTTTTATAAAAGCAAAAAAATATGAAATATAAATTTGAGGATGAGGTGGAGGTGGAAGGGGTGGGGTGTGGATAGGAGCGGAGTAAGAAAAAAATTCATATTTTTTATAAATTATTTATAAAAGTAATAAAATATAAAATAGAAATTTGAGAATGGAGTGGGGGTAGGGCTGTTATTGATCCGGATAATGTTAGGCGTATTTTGTATACGCTTTTTGAGTCATTTTTAGTTAGTATTTTCCCGTTTTTGTTTAAATAAGTGTCGTGTTATGGTCGTTTTTCTTTCTTTTGAGTCACAGCGGTTCAAAAAGACAAAATGACGAAAATGAGCGAAAAGTGGGCACAAAAGGAGGGTCCCGAGGCAAAAATGACGAAAGTTGGCAATTCAGGACAAAAGATTTCAGCACCGCGGTGCCGTTCATACAGGACCGCGGTGCCATAATTACTGAGAAGTTGCAGGACTTTCGACACCGCGGTGCTTCTGCAGGACCGCAGTGCCAATGCGGAGAATTTCAGATCCGAAGTAAATATGGCCAATGGCAGAAGGGTCCATAGGGCACGAAATTTGCAACATACTTAAGCACTAGGGATTAGTCTAGTGAGGGGAGTTGGTCATTGTCACGCCCATTTTCGACCGCGACATTTTTATTTATAAAAATGGCTCCTGCTCAAATAAAAAAGGTTAGAAATAAAATAAAAGTGCCAAATATTAAAAGGGTGCTAAAATGTAAAAGGATGCTAAAAGTGCAAAAGAGTGTTTAAAATGCTAAGGGTTCGCGGAGTCGCCACCTAATTAATTTGGTGAATTAGGACACCTAAATGTCAACTTAGGTTAAAGTCAACACTAACTCCATTCCTTATGGTCTGCTAAACTTAGTGAGATTCTGGGTAAGGGTTCTTTATTAATCTAGAGGGAAGGGGTTAGGCACCCTCTAAGATCCGCTAACTTGCGGTTGTCCTGCCAAACCTAGGGTAATTATTATGTTTAAAAATGCAAAATAAAAGATCCTCCTGCTTAATAAAATGCTAAAATGTTTAAAATGCTTAAAAGGTGCTTAAAGTATGAAAAGGGCAAAAGGTGTTATGAATAAATAAAAAAGCCAAATGCTAAATGTTTAAAGGTGCTTAAAATACTAAAGGTTGCTAAAAGGTATTAAATGCTAGAAGGGTGCTAAAGGTGCTAAGAGGCGCTAAAAAGTGCTAAATGCTAAAGTGCTGAAAATAGTGCTAATATGCTAAAGTACAAAAGAATGCTAGGAGGTGCTAAAAATGTTAAGAACAAAATGTGATAAAGGTGCTAAATGCCAAAGGGTGATTAAAAGTGCTAAAAGGGGGGCTAGAAATGCTAAAGAATGCTAGGAGGGTGCTTTAAAGACTAATTATGTGTTTATGCAAAGGTTATTTACGGACTAGTTATGTATACTGTCATCTAAATTAATCTTGCTTAACCTGCGTACAATATTATATAAGAGGTGCTTAAAGGCGATTCTTGAGAGTTTAGGAAGAAATCTGTTATGGATTTTAATAAGGAACAAAAATGTTGATTTTATGATGCAAGTTAAATCATTTAGGTCATTTTTGCAGAATGCATAACAGTCCTAAAAGATAAATAAAGAAGAAGTGCGTTTCTAAGTTTAAATTACCCTCCCATCTCATATGTTCAAAGGCTAATTGCTAGAAGTTCTCCTATTAATTACAAAATTAAACAATAAAATTACAATAAACAAATAAAGGCATAAATGAGACAAGAAAGTTAAGAGAGTGAATGGATTGGAGCGGATGCCTCCGTCCTATTTGTTTTTCTAGGAGTTTCTGAAGCGGGAATGCGAACGCGGATGCGGATTGCCATTTGAAATAGCTCATGGTGAGTCTCGCTATGAGACTCTCCATTTTTGCTCCAATGTGTTCCATGTAAAAGAAGAAAAAGAAAAGGATTAGTATACACCCAAATTATATTAAAAGTGTAAAGAGTAAGCACATAATTTGCAACTAAGCACATCGATATTATTGAGCGACGGTAAAAAGCAGCGGAGAAGCGATTCTAATTGTATTCGGGTATACGTTATATGGGCTTTAATCGACAATAATAATAAGGATAGAAGCAGCATAGGAAAGGGCATGACATAACTAGTTTTCAAGTGAAGACAAGTGAACAATAGGCGATGTGATGAGCAATGAAGCGTAGTAGGAAAGGGCAGGGCTTTGGCAATCCGCATTCTGAAGCTATTTCCTCCGATGGCAATTAGCGATGGCGGTGAAGCGACAAAGCAGCAAGTAGGATGGGCTTAACCAATAAATGATTATTTAGCAAACATGATTCATATCAAGCTCGCAGGGATTATGCTTTAATGTAACCGAGTAACCAAGATTAGTACATAACCGACATAACAAGAAACAAGCAAGATGGGTTTAAACAGAATTCATGGGCCCAAACAAATAATGCCGGGTTTCATTTAACTTGAATATTCTAATCAATCATAACAGTACACAACAGAAAGAAAACAGTCCAATACGGTCATTGGGCAGACAAACAATGCAGAGGGGCAAAAGAGCAAACTGAAATGAATTTTCAGATTTTAAAGGGAAGGAATCAGGAGGCAGGCAGTGGCTCAGGGGCATAGCAAACAGTAAGGCAAAACAGGGGAAATAGGCAGATTTGACAATATTCCCTATTCTTTCCTAGACATGCATTTAATCTAGGTGTGTTAGGCTTGTACATCTCATAGAGAATATGGAATGTAGTCAATTTCAATAGATGCATTAGGCAAATAAGGATGCTGGACAGTGACAACATAGTCAGACTGAGACCCAGCCATATGCTTAACCGTTTATAATAAATAATCAGGTTTACATAGGTAAATTCAGAGGCCAAGACAAAATAACACATACTCCTAGTAAGCAGTTTGGGCATGGGTTTCACTGGACCAGAATTAAGGACACTTTTATTATTAAGTGAGACATCTTCAAATGATTTATTAGACCTTTCCATTCAAGTGCAGTTTCAACATTAGGCTATATTTATGCATGTTTATTATATGAAACATGGTTGTAAGTTAAACCTAGAATGTGATTATGGCTTGATATGGCATAGGCTAGTTCAGTTAGTGCAACAAGGCAGAATAATATCCAAACAAACTGAATATACAGGGGATGATACCAAACAATTGCCAATCATGTATCACTTAGCGGCCGTAGGCGAGAACAAGATACAAAATGACTAAGAAGGTAGTCGACTAATCACTAACGCACCCCTTTCGACATATACTTAAACCACGTATTTTGCTTACTATGTTAACTATAAACTTGTGTCGATGACTTTGATAATTGAATCTGTTTATATATACTAAGACATGCTAAGCATTATACAACACTATTAACAACTAGTCCAAGTACATATGACAGAAACACATAAGTTCACGTAACAAATTGAAATTCTGAGAGAAAATGGGTTTACCTTCTCGGACAATGACGAGCGGCGTATCAAGTCGTCGGTCGCTCGGCGGGCTTTGGGTTTGCGATCACGAATGAAAAGGGGTAAAGCGCTGGCGATTTTTGGCTAGAACTGAGAGAAGGGTTCGACTGATCCTGAATCGATGTTATCCCCTGACTGAACTCTACTGTGGTGGTTCTTAACTATTGCTCCGGGTTCCTATCGATGCCTTTGCATGTGCCTTATATAGCCCTCGTTGGGTTCTAATGTTGGTAAGTAGACAAAGGCTGATTCTTGACGATATTTGGTGCTTGATTCGAGATTTGTATTGATTAGCTAAGATTGTGAAGGGTATTTGGTTATGGTAAGAAATCGTTGGCCGTTTGCATGGGTAAGGAAAGGTGGCGAGTGCGTGGGTAAAGGAAAGTAGCGGATTCTCGGTAAATCAGGGATGTCTTTGGTGCCTTCTTTGGTTTCTAGTTCTAGGTTTAGGGTTTCGTTGGGTTGAAGGGGACGATGGAAGAGGGCTGCTGGTAAGGGAGAGTAGGGAAATAAGGGCTTAGGGAGATGGGTGAGGAAATACTTACTGGGCGTTGGGCTTGGTCGGCGTCGGGTTGGGCCTGGACGACGGTAGAAGGGGGACTGGGCCTTAGGCTAATTAATTCTAGGAGTTTAATTGGTTTTAGGCTTTTAATTGGTTAATTAGTGGTAAAAATTAATTGATTAAATTATTTAGGTGCTTCATTAATCTATGTTTGAGATAAAAATAAAGCGGACGCCTACTTAATTAATGCTTAATACTTTAGAATGCGGCGCTATTATTTAAAATCTTATTATTATGCATTATTGCGAAGTTAAATTATTAAAAGGAGTTTAGATTAAATTATTTAAACGCTAAATGCAAGCATGATATTTAAGAGTTGTTTAAAGCTTTTCCTCAAAATGCGGTGCTATTATTTAAAACCTTATTTGTTGTGCATTATTATTTAATTTATTCCTTAAATTATTACAATAATTATGGAATTCTCTTGCGTATTAATAAACGCGGCTATGCTACTTGACGTGACGTCATTGCTAAATTATTTATTTTATGTATTTATTAATTATTTAAGAATTACGACAGAGCTTGAAATTAATTAATGCGGGCGCGAGACTCTAAATGCTTAATACTCTACGTAGAAAATGCGAAGTAATTATTAAATAATTTATTTATGCATGTATCAATATTTTATTGTTGCATTTTATTATAAGAAATCATAAAAAAATATTTTGCAAAATTAGGGTAATTTTATAGCTACTGTCTGGACGAGAGGGTCAAAATTGGGTTTCAACAACTTGTCCCTCTTTGTATGGAGATGATGGAAGAATATTCGGACAAAGACGATGACTCGTAGCCAATTTTGTCTCGATCCTCAGGATTGCAAAAAGTTGGGCAGGTAGACAAGGCTGACGCAAAAATCAAAATTGTCCCAGTGTCGAGTTATGACGACAATGGGCTACCATGATCAAAACACCAAGGCGGGCTAACGCGGACTCAAAGCTGTCCCAGTGTCGAGTTATGACGACAATGGGTTACCATGGTCGAAACCAAGGCGGGCTAACGCGGACTCAAAGTTATCCCAGTGTCGAGTTATGACGACACTGGGTTACCATGGTCGAAACACCAGGGCGGGCTAACGCGGACTCAAAATTTGTCCCAGTGTCGAGTTATGATGACACTGGGTTATGGTGCAAAAAGTAAAAAAATAAAAATAACTGGCTTGAACACAGGGTGTCGCTATGGCTTATGGTGTTGGGTTACATGGTGATGTGGAAGCGAGTGGACCGACGCTGAGGCCGCTACGCCGTTCGTTGGGAAGGTTGGCCCAAAGAAATTGCCCGGTTAGTAGAGAAAATCCGCGTTGTGCTCCTGCTCCTGCATGCTAAGACTTCAAACAAACGGTTAGTGCATAACTGTTAAGGCAAAATGATGATGCATAATTTAAGAGTAATGCAACTGTGAGTAGAAAAGGTTATCCTGCAAAAATGTGATACCTGCTGTGTTGATGCGATGCTGCAAATGCTGTGATTTTCGTCCTTGCACAGACGTGTTGCGATTGTGAATGCGGATACGTCGTCCTTGCTGCAAACTGTCTCTGTAGACTAAAGCTCAAGAAAGAGTTAGTGCATAACTGCTAAGACAGAATAATAAGCATGAGTAAGAAATGCAATTTCGAAAGTATAGAAATCGTCCCTGCGTGGATGTGATATGCTGATGATGGCGTCGTTTTCGGACTTGTTGTGCTGATAATGTCGTTACTGGGCGTCTTCTTTCTTTGGCGTCGTTGCGTGAGACTTGTTGTGTCTTGATGGCGTCGTTATGCGGGCGATGTTCTTCTTTGGCGTGATTGAGTGGAATTGCTGTGATGATAACGTCATTGCTTGGACGTGTTCTTCTTTGGAGTCGTTCGCGTAGACTTCTTGATCACGTCGTTATGCGGGCGTGTTCTTCTTTGGCGTCGTTGCGTGGACTTGCTGTGTTGATAACGTCGTTGTCTGGACGTATTGCTGCTGGCGTCGTTGCGTAGACTTGCTGATCACGTCGTTATGCGGGCGATGTTCTTTGGCGTCGTTGCGTGGACTTGCTGTGTTGATAACGTCGTTGTCTGGACGTATTGCTGCTGGCGTCGTTGCGTGGACTTGCTGATCACGTCGTTATGCGGGCGATGTTCTTTGTTGGCGTCGTTGCGTGGACTTGTTGATCACGTCGTTATGCGGGCGTCTTTGCTTCTTGGCGTCGTTGCGTGGACTTCTTTGTCGCGATAATGTCATTACTGGGCGTATTCTGCTGGCGTCGTTGCGTGGACTTGCTGATCACGTCGTTATGCGGGCGATGTTCTTCTTGGCGTCGTTGCGTGGACTTCTTTGTCTTGTCGATAACGTCGTTGTTTGGGCGTATTCTTCTTGGCGTCGTTGCGTGGACTTGCTGTGCTGATAACGTCGTTTCCGGGACGTATTGCTGCTGGCGTCGTTGCGTGGACTTGCTGATCACGTCGTTATGCGGGCGATGTTCTTTGGCGTCGTTGCGTGGACTTCGATCACGCGTCGTTATGCGGGCGTGTTCTTCTTTGGCGTCGTTGCGTGGACTTGCTGATCACGTCGTTATGCGGGCGATGTTCTTCTTTGGCGTCGTTGCGTGGACTTCTTTGTCTTGATAACGTCCGCACGGGCGTATTCTTCTTTGGCGTCGTTGCGTGACATAATCGCGATCACGTCGTTATGCGGGCGCGTTCTTTGCGCTCGCCTAGAATAAATGCTCCTGCAAGCTAAGCTTGAGAAAAACGTTAGTGTATACCTGTTTAAAAATGATAAATACATATGAGAAGTGCAATTTTATGGGTAGAGATATCGTCCCTGATATGCGAGATAGTGCGAGGTGTTGTCCTTGCACGGACGTGCTAGACGCTGCAAATGATGAATTGCCATGATGCCTTTGTGGTGTGCGATGCGTGGGTTGCCAATTTGACTTGATGCCCGAGTTGATGCGCTAGGTTTTGTTGCGGAACTCTGAACTTTGACTGCTGATTGTTGATGCCCCTTTCTGCTGCTGCTGCTCTTGCTGCGGACTTTGGATTGTTGTCATTCTCGATCTTTCTTTGCTTTTCACCTTACGTGAAGAGACTTTTTGTCGTATTTTACGCTTGGTGTTGCACTTTACATTAATATGAAAAGACCTGCGCTCAAAGAAAAATTTGTGAGTTTTGGGGGGGGGGGGGGGTCGATTCGTATCTGACTTCGCCGCCTTGTCCCTTGATATCCGTGTGCCTGGCCTATTTGGACTTGCAGCCCTTGTCTGGTTTCCTATATTGTCCCAGTTTTGAAAAGGGTGTCTGGCCTAAAATGGGTCTCAATGGGGTTGCTTGTATTCTTGTTATTTTCGGAACGAAGGAAAGGTTTCCTAATGGTGTGGCCAAAGCGATTTAGGCGCCACGTATCCCGTGAGGAATCAGTCATGGCGTAGTTCATTACAAGCAAATTTTTGGGGTGAAATTAAAATTTCCAAATGTGGGGCCAGGTAGGTGGCGCCACGTATCACTTGAGGAATCAGTCGAACGTAGTTCATTACAAGCAAAACAAAAGAAAACATTATTAAAGCTTAAATATGAGTTTTTAAATTATTCTGCTAAACTAAATTGCTTTTCTAATCCGGGCTCTAGGCGGACCAAAACAAGGGGCAAGTCCAACCAATACGCCTTCATGCTCTGCATCGTGGATGGTTGGGTCTTTATGTTCTGCTGTCAGTATCTCCTTCTTTTGACTTCTGCGTGGTGCCTGCTTGGATAAATGAATGATTCAGGCGGAGCGGGCTCTGGCCAGGGAACACATCTCTTCCTTTGGGGTTCATTGTACTCATTGGGGTAAGCATCCTCCACCTGAATGACTCCTTCGCGATCGGCTCCCTTACTTTGTCTCACGAGTGTATAACACGTTCCCGTATCGTGTCAGATGGCTCGAGAATGGTATCTGCGACTTTTGTTCCGTCATGAGCTTTGGACTTGGGATTGGGCACATTGCTGGAATTGGGTGGAGTATCCTCGCAAACCTCGACCTCTCGTCTGGCTGCGACAAGGCTCGGCTAAATGGGTGTATATTTTGGTGGCCTTTACGTGGTATTTAGGCGGGTGCGAAGATGTTTGGTGGATGGGCTTTGGTAGGCGTATACACGTGTGGGTATCGCAAGAGATTGTCATATGTATTGCGAAAGTAGGTTTGTGGCGGCCTTTGGTTTGTGTTTAGCTGGAGTACGTTAGGCCTTCGGTTTTGTGTGGGATATATGGGTGCATTGTATATTGGTGAATGGGGTATGTGGTAGCGGAGTCTTGGTAATAATTTGGAGGTTTTTGGTATTTTGGTTATTTGCGATGTGAGTGCTCTGGTGAGGTTCTTGAGCCTTTTGATTTGAACTGCGAGTCGCCATTCTTTGTGGTAATTGTGCGAGCTGCTTTCGAATCTATGTTGCCTTTCTCTTACGAGACCCTGCTTTGCCTATAGGAACCAAGATGAGTTACGACTCGTTCAGTCAAATGCCTTGAAGCCATGTCGTATCATTTGGATCGTGCCTTTGATCTTGTGAAATATTGATGCTCTGCCATTGCTTAGTCAAATACAAATCGACCTTTGGGGAAGATGATAAATCTTTCTAGACAAAATGCAGCAAACTGCGTTAGTGTAAAGCATATAATTTGCAGGTATGTAACAGATATATTGCACATAGCACATTCAAACGTTTCCTAACATGCAAGGGGGGTCTCTTCATGCCAGAGGTAGGCCTAAACGTCACATATGCGAGGTCATGATGGATTTGTCCAAGTCGTCCAACTATAATGCCTTTGTTGGAAATGGCGACCAAATGACGGTGCACTTTTTCCCAATTTCGGCATGTCATGATTAGACTTGGATTTGTCTGTCATTGTCACGCTACACATAATATGCTGGTTGGCCGTTGGGTTGAGAAACCCGTCGACAAGTTCGGTGTCTTCCTAATTGTGGTGTCGATGCCAAGGACCGACCCACCTAAGGTAAATGCATGCATGCCCTAAAATGAGGGTGGTATAGCTCTATCTTAAGTTTCTAAGATTTGGCTTTTACGGGCCTTGAGTTCAGGCGGACAACTCGAGTGAAGGCTACGCGACCCGGTTAGGCCAGGACACTCCACGTATGTTACCAACTCTCCTAAATTTGAGTTTTGAAGAAAGAATTTTGCTGATGCACCCAGCGCACCTCGCATGTAGTGTGTGATTGTGTAAATTTTTCAGAGTGGAAGAAATATGAGCGGAATGCCAGTTTAGGGAAAGCAGTAAAACAGATAGCAATTAAAATAAATAAAATATAGCACACAAAATTAAATGCCAAAATAATTGCCAAATAATAACCCTAGGTCTGTTATGGTTAAGAACCTAAATTCCCCAGCAGAGTCGCCATTTCTGTCACGCCCATTTTCGACCGCGACATTTTTATTTATGAAAATGGCTTCTGCTCAAATAAAAAAGGTTAGAAATAAAATAAAAGTGCCAAATATTAAAAGGGTGCTAAAATGTAAAAGGATGCTAAAAGTGCAAAAGAGTGTTTAAAATGCTAAGGGTTCGCGGAGTCGCCACCTAATTAATTTGGTGAATTAGGACACCTAAATGTCAACTTAGGTTAAAGTCAACACTAACTCCATTCCTTATGGTCTGCTAAACTTAGTGAGATTCTGGGTAAGGGTTCTTTATTAATCTAGAGGGAAGAGGTTAGACACCCTCTAAGATCCGCTAACTTGCGGTTGTCCTGCCAAACCTAGGGTAATTATTATGTTTAAAAATGCAAAATAAAAGATCCTCCTGCTTAATAAAATGCTAAAATGTTTAAAATGCTTAAAAGGTGCTTAAAGTATGAAAAGGGCAAAAGGTGTTATGAATAAATAAAAAAGTCAAATGCTAAATGTTTAAAGGTGCTTAAAATACTAAAGGTTGCTAAAAGGTATTAAATGCTAGAAGGGTGCTATAGGTGCTAAGAGGCGCTAAAAAGTGCTAAATGCTAAAGTGCTGAAAATAGTGCTAATATGCTAAAGTACAAAAGAATGCTAGGAGGTGCTAAAAATGTTAAGAACAAAATGTGCTAAAGGTGCTAAATGCCAAAGGGTGATTAAAAGTGCTAAAAGGGGGGCTAGAAATGCTAAAGAATGCTAGGAGGGTGCTTTAAAGACTAATTACGTGTTCATGCAAAGGTTATTTACGGACTAGTTATGTATACTGTCAGCTAAATTAATCTTGCTTAACCTGCGTACAATATTATATAAGAGGTGCTTAAAGGCGATTCTTGAGAGTTTAGGAAGAAATCTGTTATGGATTTTAATAAGGAACAAAAATGTTGATTTTATGATGCAAGTTAAATCATTTAGGTCATTTTTGCAGAATGCATAACAGTCCTAAAAGATAAATAAAGAAGAAGTGCGTTTCTAAGTTTAAATTACCCTCCCATCTCATATGTTCAAATGCTAATTGCTAGAAGTTCTCATATTATTTACAAAATTAAACAATAAAATTACAATAAACAAATAAAGGCATAAATGAGACAAGAAAGTTAAGAGAGTGAAGGGATTGGAGCGGATGCCTCCGTCCTATTTGTTTTTCTAGGAGTTTCTGAAGCGGGAATGCGAACGCGGATGCGGATTGCCATTTGAAATAGCTCATGGTGAGTCTCGCTATGAGACTCTCCATTTTTGCTCCAATGTGTTCCATGTAAAAGAAGAAAAAGAAAAGGATTAGTATACACCCAAATTATATTAAAAGTGTAAAGAGTAAGCACATAATTTGCAACTAAGCACATCGATATTATTGAGGCGACGGTAAAAAGCAGCGGAGAGCAGATTCTAATTGTATTCAGGGTATACGTTATATGGGCTTTAATCCCAACAATAATAATAAGGATAGAAGCAGCATAGGAAAGGGCATGACATAACTAGTTTTCAAGTGAAGACAAGTGAACAATAGGCGATGTGATGAGCAGAAGCGTAGTAGGAAAGAGGCGGGGCTTTGGCAATCCCGCATTCTGAAGCTATTTCCTCGATGGCAATTAGCGATGGCGATGAGCAAAAGCGGCCAGTAGGATGGGCATAACGATAAATGATTATTTAGCAAACATGATTCATATCAAGCTCGCGAGGATTATGCTTTAACGTAACAGAGTAACCAAGATTAGTACATGGCGACATAACAAGAAACAAGCAAGATGAGTTTAAGCGAATTCATGGGCCCAAACAAATAATGCGGGTTTCATTTAACTTGAATATTCTAATCAATCATATAACAATACAGAGAAAAGCAGTCCAATACGGTCATTGGGCCAGACAGACAATGCAGAGGGGCAAAAGAGCAAACTGAAATGAATTTTCAGATTTTAAAGGGAAGGAATCAGGAGGCGACGGTGGCTCGGGGCATAGCAAGCGATGAAGGCAAAACGAAATAAGCGGTTGACAATATTCCCTATTCTTTCCTAGACATCCATTTAATCTAGGTGTGTTAGGCTTGTACATCTCATGGAGAATATGGAATGCAGTCAATTTCAATAGATTCATTAGGTAAATAAGGATGCTGGACAGTGACAACATAGTCAGACTGAGACCCAGCCATATGCTTAACCGTTTATAAGAAATAATCATGTTTACATAGGTAAATTCAGAGGCCAAGACAAAATAACACATACTCCTAGTAAGCAGTTTGGGCATGGGTTTCACTGGACCAGAATTAAGGACACTTTTATTATTAAGTGAGACATCTTCAAATGATTTATTAGACCTTTCCATTCAAGTGCAGTTTCAACATTAGGCTATATTTATGCATGCTTATTATATGAAACATGGTTGTAAGTTAAACCTAGAATGTGATTATGGCTTGATATGGCATAGGCTAGTTCAGTTAGTGCAACAAGGCAAAATAATATCCAAACAAACTGAATATACAGGGGATGATACCAAACAATTGCCAATCATGTATCACTTAGCGGCTTCATGAGCAGAACAAGATACAAAATGACTAAGAAGGTAGTCGACTAATCACTAACGCAGCCCCCTTTCGACATATACTTAAACCACATATTTTGCTTACTATGTTAACTATAAACTTGTGTCGATGACTTTGATAATTGAATCTGTTTATATATACTAAGACATGCTAAGCATTATACAACACTATTAACAACTAGTCAGTACATATAGCGAAAACACATAAGTTCACGTAACAAATTGAAATTCTGAGAGAAAATGGGTTTACCTTCTCCGGACAGCGACCCGGGGCAGCGTATCAAGTCGTCGGTCCGCTCGACGGGCTTTGGGTTTGCGATGCGAATGAAAAGGGGTAAAACTGCTTGCTGATTTTTGGCTAGAACTGAGAGAAGGGTTCGACTGATCCTGAATCGATGCTATCCCCTGACTGAACTCTACTGTGGTGGTTCTTAACTATTGCTCCGGGTTCCTATCGATGCCTTTGCATGTGCCTTATATAACCCTCGTTGGGTTCTAATGTTGGTAAGTAGACAAAGGCTGATTCTTGACGATATTTGGTGCTTGATTCGACGAGATTTCGTATTGATTGGCTAAGATTGTGAAGGGTATTTGGTTATGGTAAGAAATCGTTGGCTTCGTTTGCATGGGTAAGGAAGGCTGGCGAGTGCGTGGGTAAAGGAAAGTAGCGGATTCTCGGTAGAAATGCAGGATGTCTTTGGTGCCTTGCTGGTTTCTAGTTCTAGGTTTAGGGTTTCGTTGGGTTGAAGGGGACGATGGAAGAGGGCTGCTGGTAAGGGAGAGTAGGGAAATAAGGGCTTAGGGGAGATGGGCTGAGGGAAATAACGCTGGGCGTTGGGCTTGCGGGTCGAAGGGCGTCGGGTTGGGCCTGGACGACGGTAGAATGGGGACTGGGCCTTAGGCTAATTAATTCTAGGAGTTTAATTAGTTTTAGGCTTTTAATTGGTTAATTAGTGGTAAAAATTAATTGATTAAATTATTTAGGTGCTTCATTAATCTATGTTTGAGATAAAAATAAAGACGGACGCTCTACTTAATTAATGCTTAATACTTTAGAATGCGGCGCTATTATTTAAAATCTTATTATTATGCATTATTGCGAAGTTAAATTATTAAAATGAGTTTAGATTAAATTATTTAAACGCTAAATGCAAGCATGATATTTAAGAGTTGTTTAAAGCTTTTCCTCAAAATGCGGTGCTATTATTTAAAACCTTATTTGTTGTGCATTATTATTTAATTTATGCCTTAAATTATTACAATAATTATGGAATTCTCTTGCGTATTAATAAACGCGGCTATGCTACTTGACGTGACGTCATTGCTAAATTATTTATTTTATGTATTTATTAATTATTTAAGAATTACGACAGAGCTTGAAATTAATTAATGCGGGCGCGAGACTCTAAATGCTTAATACTCTACGTAGAAAATGCGAAGTAATTATTAAATAATTTATTTATGCATGTATCAATATTTTATTGTTGCATTTTATTATAAGAAATCATAAAAAATTATTTTGCAAAATTAGGGTAATTTTATAGCTACTGTCTGGACGAGAGGGTCAAAATTGGGTGTCAGCAGTCATTCTAACACACAACACATCACATGACAAAGATTGGAAGCTACAATTGGAGACTTTAGTTCGCAGTACTTTTCTTTCTTTCTTTTTAATTCCGTTTATGCTTGGAATTGTATTAGTTCTTAGCGTGACTATGTGTCACGACCCAACCCCGGGGCCGCGACTGGTACCCTACCGGGGTACCCTGTCAGGTATATGTCAGAGAATAGCAGCGGAACATACATAACACATAACTTATAAAAAGGGTAACCATCACTGGCCAGCCGATAAGGCTGCCTTCCATAAAACATACATAAACAAGATATAGTAGTACAACTGGTTCTTATAGCCCAAAACATATATGTGACCACAGACCTCTAAAGATAACAACTGTGGCGGGGGGGGCCACATACCCTGAATGTACAAAATACCTATAGCGTCAAGGAATGTCGTACGATAAACAAGCTTAGGAGGAATGGAGCTTCGACACCGGAATAGTGATCCTAGAGCGAGGATCCACAATCTTCTTACCCCTGCGGCATGAACGCTGCCCCGAGGAAGGGGTCGATGTGACGTACCAAGTATGTAAAACTGGAAACTACTGTAGTAATATCATAAGTCAAACTACGCTGGAGTCATAGATAAAATCAATTTCTTTGCATCGTGCCTTACTAACAATGAGAGTAACAAGTGTAAATCTTATAGCATAAAAATAGGAGGCTCACGATCAAAGCAGGTACCTGCGCGTAGTATCATTAAGCAATCCTACTCTTGGGACTATTTCACCCGCGTGGGTCTGTGGACCCGCGTGAGGTCATCCGCCGTCGTGAGACTATTTCACCCGCGTGGATCCTGTGGACCCGCATGAGTACCATCGCCGTACTCGCGTGGGACTATTTCACCCGCGTGGATCCCGTGGTCGATCCGCGTGAGTGCAAGCGTCGCACTCGCATCATGGGTAGCAAATCCATGACATAGATAATAACCGGGGTTTACCCGTAATACCAATATATAACATAGCTCATCCGCTATCATACATAACATAAGCACTTCCGCCTATCATATCATACATAAGCACTCTTAGCCTATCATATCACAACATAAGCACTACCGCCTATCATATCATACATAAGCACTACCGAACATCGTAACATAAGCAAGTTAAGAAATACCCTAACTTCTTTTTAACATTATTAATATATCCTCTCATTTTAGTATCCTAAGGCACTAACATGTCTTTTAATAGAAAATCCGGGAATTCAACCCAAGTACCATGTACTTCTAACTTTTTAAGAAAAACTCTTTTTATACAAAGATTCCAAGATACTAATCACCATAGTATCAAGTTACAAGTTCTTTTCAAAACAAGTCACATTTCCTTTTAGAAATATAATAGACTTCTAAATCAAGTGACTTCATTTCCTTTAAAACCTTAGGCAACCAATGCCTAAAACCAATCCACCTTCCATAGTTTCGAATTCTTTACCCGTACTTGTTTTAATTAGAGTAAACCATTCTTTGTGAACCTTTCAAAAACTAATATAACCAACTTCCCATAAAGTCATTATATTAGCGTTATTCCTTCAATCAAATACATTTTCCTAAATCGAGGACTTATACTTTTGAAATGAAACAAGTATCATATCTTTAAAACAAGTGTAGATTATCAACTCTTGTGCATTATACCGTACTACATAGATACAACTATTCATGCTCAAGAGATAGGAAAGCTCTACATACCTCTTTGGTCAATCCACTTGCTAAGTCCAACTACATGAGTAATATGTCAACCTATAATAACCATAGTGCGTTGATTAACCTCTAATTTCAATGTAGAAATTCCAAATTCAAGTTACCAATTCCTAAGGAAAATTGGGCAGCATTTCCTTTGTTTTTACTCACTTTGCCACCTTTTTCAAAGGCCGATTTTTAACACTCAAACGCCTCATTAAGGCCCAACATCCAAACCAACACAAAGGGGTTTACATACCTAATCTTGGGTGTGTAAAATTCTGCCCCATAAGTTATAATAATACACTTAACAATTCTAAAGTAGTTTGTAGGCTACAACATGCTCATAATATCTCTTTAGCCAAATCCTTCATACCCAACCCACATTTCTTGCATGCAATGACTCTAATAGCATAATTTACTACCACAAGTACTTCCTTCTTAACATGCAACAATAAAAACTAATAATAGAGGAAGAATCATTACCTTAGAGCTTTAGCCAAATTTATCCAACAATTTGCTAGCCTCTATTCCAAGAACACCACCACAACAACCTTCACAAGCTAGCCCCAAGCTTCTTGCCTTTTACTTTTTCTGATTTTCCTAAGGCTAGAATATCTCTTGGAGTTTTAGAGAGAAGGAGGAGCTTGAAATAATTTAGAGAGAAGGAGGAGTTTTTCTAAGAGAGAGATGAAAGATGACCAAGTCTTTAAGACTTGGTCAATATAATCATGCAAAAACAGATGGGGGACACTTGTCCCCTGTGCCACTTTTAAAAGAAAAATCGACTTTTCCTAAGTTTTTCACTGATTTCCCGCCTCGGCGCGCGGCCACTTCCGGCGCCGCGGCTCTGCGGACCACCGGATCTTTCGCGCGGCCTGCTTCCGGCGCCGCGGCGCTGAAACTTCAGCGACCCCTCAGTTTTCGCGCGCGGCCGACTTCCGGCCGCGGCCTACAATCACTGCCGCGCGCGCGGCCACCTCGGCCGCGGCGCAGACCCGACCGAGGTCCCGGCCCGAACCACGGGGTATAACATTCTCCCCCCTTAGAAACATTCGTCCGAATGTTCCTTCTAGGCTTACTCAAATCACAATATCGGCATAGACTCAAATAAAGGCGCTCCACGGCGCAACAAAACTCAAACATAAATACTAAATTTAAAGACAAATAATTTAGACGTGGGTTACACGGAGGTATAGGGAATAAGTGAGGATACTTCTTCATCATGTCATCATCCGCTTCCACGCCATTTCCTCCTGTTCTCGTTCGCCATAAGACCTTGTGGAAGCCACGTCCTTCGTCCAAGTCGCCTAACCCGTCGATCGAGTATCGCTATGGGACTCTCTCATACGATAACTCCTGCATTACTGAACCTCATGAACGGGTGCACTCTAGATGGATCTCAATACATTTCCAACATGGACACATGGAAGACGGATGTACCGCCTCCAAATCGGACGACAGATCTAACTCATAGCAACCACTGCTACCCTACGGACAATCGATACGCCCAATGTACCTTGGGCTAAGCTTCCCTTCTTTCCAAATCTCATCACGCCTTCATGGGTGATACCTTTAGAAAACCCAATCATCTATCTCAAATTCCAAGTGTTGTCGACGCCGATGGTCCGTGATACGACTTTTGCCGACTCGAGCCGCCAACAACCGCTCTGGATAAGCTTCACCTTATCCACCGCTCACGAACTAAGTCCGCCCGACTAATCAACTTCTCCCACTCGAACCAAACTATCGGTGACTGCACTTCCTCCCGTATAAGGCCTCATAAGGCGCCATCCGAATCTTTGGAATGGTAGCCGTTGTTGTAAGCAAACTCCACAAGAGGCAAATGATCCTCCCAACCACCGAAATCAATAACACAAGCCCGCAACATATCCTCGCGTCCGGATAGTGCGCTCGGCCCGTCGGCCCGAGGTGAAATGCGATCGAGACTCACCTGTCCCTAATTCCTTCAAAAGACCTCCGAGTTTGCCGAGAACCGGCCTCTATCTCGATATAATCGACACCGGGACTCGCGCCTCACAATCTCTAATATATAATCGGCGTAGTCCTCACCGAGAACGCTGCTCGACGGAAGAAAATGGATCGATTTCACACCGCCGACAATCACCCAAATGGAATCATGCTTCCTCCGAGTGGTAGGTAGTCCCGTAATAAAATCCATATTTATCACCTCCCACTTCCAAGTCGAATATCAATAGCTGCAATGACCACCGCTTCGTGCTCAATCTTAACTCACGACAATTCGCATCGCGCCACGAACTCCGCAACGCCCCTCTTTAGGACATCCCACCAATACACGATTCGAGGTCATGATACATCTTAGTCGACCGGATGAATAGAATAACGAGCACCGCAGTGCTCTCCTAATCTGACGAAGTCCTATCACATCGGAACACACAACCGCCTCGAATCTTAGCACCCCATCAGCGCTACCTCAAATAGACTCTCTTTCGAGCAATGCGATCTCTGCATCGCATCAAAATCGGATCCTCATATCACGCCTCTTCACCTCCTCGACGATAGAAGACTTGCAACCTCTCGAACCCGAATTCCTTCACTAACAGAATCAACCAAACGAACCCCAAGGCTCGCTGGCGATGTATCTCTGACCATATCCTCTTCTCTGGTGAACATCGCATGCACTACCCATCGATCCGCGACTAGGGCATCTGCAACTACATGGCCTTCCCGGGTGTACGAATATCAACATCGTAATCCTTAAGTAGCTCCAACCACCGTCTCTGCCGCAAGTTCAGCTCCCTCTGGCTGAAGATGTACTGGAGACTCTTGTGGTCTGTGTAAATGTCCACATGAACTCCATATAAATAGTGTCTCCAGATCTTCAAGGCATGAATCACTGCTGCCAACTCTAAGTCATGTGTGGGATAGTTCTTCTCATTCTTCCTAAGCTGTCGAGATGCATAAGCTATAACCTTGCCGTGCTGCATCAGCACGCACCCAAGCCCGACACCTGACGCATCACAATAAACCACATATCCATCTAAGCCCTCTGGAAGAGTAAGAACTGGGGCGGTCGTCAACTTCTCCTTTAGCAACTGGAAACTTTCCTCACAAGTATCCGTCCACCGAAACATAATCGCTTTCCGAGTCACTTAGTCAAAGGTGTGAAATAGAAGCAAACTTTTCTACAAACCTCCGATAATAACTCGCAAGGCCCAAAGCTTCGCACTCCGCTTGTAGCTGGTCCGCCAAGTCTGATCGCTTCAATCTTGCCAGATCAACCTGAATACCATTGGCCCCGATAACATGTCCTAAGAAAGCCACTGGCGCCAACCAGAATTCGTACTTCGAGAACTTGGCATACAATCGCCGGCCTCGAGGACTCTAATACCGTCCTCAAATGATCTGTATGCTCATGCTCTGTGCGCGAATACACCAAGATATCATCAATAAACACTATAACGAACATATCCAAGAATGGCCTGAACACTCTATTCATCAAATCCATGAATACCGGGGCGCTGGTCAACCCGAAAGACATCACCTCGAACTCATAGTGCCCATACCGGTCCCGAATGCGATCTTTGGGATATCTATCTCTAACTCGCACTGATGATAACTGCATCGCAGTCTATCTTGAAAACACTTTGCACCCGCAATCGTCAAACAAATCGTCAATCCCGGGAGGATATCTCGTTTGATAGTTACCTTGTTCAGCTGCCTGTAATCAATACACATACGCAGAGTCCCATCATTCTTCTTTACAAATAACACTGGCGCCCCCCAAGGAGAAACACTTGGCCTAATAAAGCCTTTCTCCAGCAAATCTTTCAGCTGGTCCTTCAATTCCCTCAACTCGGCAGGTGCCATCCTGTATGGCGAATAGATATCGGTCGAGTGTCCGCGCCAAATCGATGCAAAACTCAATCTCCTCTCGTGAGGATACCCTAAGCTCGCCTGGGAATACGCCCGAAACTCTCTAACAACCGGACCGATCAAGGTCCGTATCTCACCTCGATGATCGAATACCCGAACCAAATGGTAAATATACCCCTTCCGTATCATCTTCCTAGCCTTGAGGTAAGAAATAAACCTACCCTACGATGCAAGATTCCCTTCCACTCGATAACCTGGCCACCAGAAATCGGAACCAACTAACCTCTCTCTCAGAGTCCACATTGGCATAGCAAGACGCTAGCCAATCCATACCCATAATCACATCGGTCCGTCATATCCAACTCTATCAAGTCACCAGAGTCCGACGACCATCTATAGTCACCGGGCAAGCCTTATATACCCGCCGGCTACCATCAAGCACCTACCGCGTAGCCACCTCAAAAGATTCTATGGACTCGGCTCATCCCTATTCTACCAAAGAATATGAGGAGATATATAGGACAAGGTAGAACCTGGATCTATCAAAGCATATACATCACAAAGAAGAAACCAATAATGTACTGCGGACGACATTTACATCGTGACGCCTCGGTCCCGACGATCGACATAGCATAGATGCGGTTCGAACCGCTGAACTAGAACCCCGCCACGACTTCGCCGCGCCCGCTGCCCGTGAACACCCTCGCCTGCAGGGCGCATAACAATCAAGATGAAGACCCAAAGAATCGAATCGGGTGAGCCATAGCATTTCCGCCGCCTCGGTCTGACAATCTCTTCAAATGACCCTGCTGCCACAAGAGTAACAAGCTCCTGGAGGAACACGACACCCCCCATAATGGCAATCACCACATCGACCACACCGAGGCATATGTGGCCTCATCTCGACCGAACTCGTCCCTATGGAAACCCAAGCCTCGAACCCCGCCCCGCCTCGAATACTTTAGACGCCCCAAGATGGTGGAGGAGCGCCTGACCGCGTGGTGCAAATCTGGTTCGCTATCGGGTTTACCCTTAAAACTACCAGGACCTCGCCGCCGCCCTCTTCTCGCGATACTGCCGATCCGGCCCCTGCGTTCTCACACCCGTGCATATGCTCGCACGCGGCAATGTCCATGCCCCAAGAGCCACTCCCATGCACCGCTCGGCCACGTGATCATCGAGTCTGTGACATACCGGCACTCGCCCTCCATGTTCGCTACAAAGCGGCACATACCGAGCCAATGAGTCAAACTCACATTGTACTCCCGAACCGCTCGCCCACTATGTCTCGGGTCAAAAATCTATCACCGAGCCCTCCTCATCTGCGGAGGCAAGAAATGGGCAAGTAACGCCTCTGAGAACTCGTCCCAAACAGCTGGAAGCGCATGCTCCCCCCGGGACAGTTCCCATGAATCATACCAGTAAACTGCAGTGTCCCGCAGCCGATGCGAACCTAGTACCACCGACTCGGTCTCCGAAGCCTTGATCACTCTCATGATCCGTCAGAATCGCTTGATAAACTCCCGAGGATCATCCTCGTGCCTCGACCCATAAAACTCCGTGGCTGCAACTCAAAAGTCCTCGCCTCTGCTAAGCGGCCGAACTACGGTACAAATGAATCGCCAGATTCCAGCTTATCTCATGTCCGCCACGATCACGGCTAGTAATCGCCATCTCCTCAGTAGCCCATATCCTTCGCCTCGCCGCTGGATCGAGGCTCGTGTACCGCGGTCTCGATGAGCCGCCGCCGCTCGCATCTGCGGGGTTGGCGACGCCAGAACTCGCCGTCCGAAACACCTCATCCGGTAAGGACTGGGCCTGTGCCCTGGTAACCCTCGGTGCCCTACTAGTTCCCTCTACTGCCTTGCCCTTCTGGGCCGCGGTTGCCTTGCGTGGAGGCATAACTGATACATAAAGGAAAACATCAGAGGAGGTTCAACCTATAACTCAGCTCTATTGCACGATCTTAGAGTGAAAGAATGGAAACCAATCCTAAATATCCAGCAACCTCGATTATAGATGTGCACGCACACACCGATAATCAAGACTCTACTAGACACGATCTGTGGACACTTTCCGAGGACTAACTGCTCTGATACCACTTTTGTCACGACCCAACCTCGGCCGCGATCGGTACTTACCGGTACTCGTCAGTATATGTCGAGAATAGCAATGAACATACATAACACATAACTTATAAAAAAGGTAACCATCACTGGCCAACCGATAAGGCTGCCTTCTATAAAACATACATAAACAAGGTATAGTAGTACAACTGGTTCTTATAGCCCAAAAGATATATATGACCACGCACTTAAAGATAACAATCGTATGATGGGGCCCCGCCATACCCCGAATGTACAAAATACCTATAGCGTCGTGGAATGTCCGTACTAATAAACAAGCTTCCGAGGAATGAGCTTCGACACCGGAATAGTGATCCTAAGAACGAGGATCCACAATCTTCTTACCCTTACCGCAGATTTAACGCAACCCCGGGAAGGGGGTCGACACAACGTACCAAGTATGTAAAACTGGAAAATACTGTAGTAATATCATAAGTCAAAATAAGCTGGAGTCATAGATAAAATCAATTTCTTTGCATTGTGCCTTACTAACAATGAGAGTAACAAGTGTAAATCTTATAGCATAAAAATAGGAGGCTCACGATCAAAACAGGGTACCTCGCCCGTAGTATCATTAAGCAATCCTGCTTCTGGAACTATTTCACCCGCATGGGTCCTGTGGACCCGCATGAGGTCATCCGCCTCGTCATGAGACTATTTCACCCGCATGGGACTATTTCACCCGCATGGATCTTGTGGACCCGCATGAGTACCATCGCCGTACTCACATGAGACTATTTCACCCGCATGGATCCTGTGGTCCGGATCCGCATGAGTGCAAGCGTCGCACTCGCATCATGGGTAGCAAATCCATGACATAGATAATAACCCGGGGTTTACCCCGTAATAATACAAATATATAACATAGCTCATCCGGCTATCATACATAACATAAGCACTACCGGCCTATCATATCATACATAAGCACTACCGGCCTATCATATCACAACATAAGCACTACCGGCCTATCATATCATACATAAGCACTACCGGCTTATCGTAACATAAGCAAGTTAAGAAATCCCCTAACTTCTTTTTAACATTATTAATATATCCTCTCATTTTAGTATCCTAAGGCACTAACATGTCTTTTAATAGAAAATCCGGGAATTCAACCCAAGTACCATGTACTTCTAACTTTTTAAGAAAAACTCTTTTATACAAAGATTCCAAGATACTAATCACCATAGTATCAAGTTACAAGTTCTTTTCAAAACAAGTCACATTTCCTTTTAGAAATATAATAGGCTTCTAAATCAAGTGACTTCATTTCCTTTAAAACTTTAGGCAACCAATGCCTAAAACCAATCCACCTTCCATAGTTTCGAATCCTTTACCCGTACTTGTTTTAATTAGAGTAAACCATTCTTTGTGAACCTTTCAAAAACTAATATAACCAACTTCCCATAAAGTCATTATATTAGCGTTATTCCTTCACAAATACATTTTCCCTAAATCCAGGACTTATACTTTTGAAATGAAACAAGTATCATATACTTTAAAACAAGTGTAGATTATCAACTCTTGTACGTATACCGTACTACATAGATACAACTATTCATGCTCAAGAGATAGGAAAGCTCTACATACCTCTTTGGTCAATCCACTTGCTAAGTCTAACTACCGCAAGTAATATGTCAACCTATAATAACCATAGTGCGTTGATTAACCTCTAATTTCAATGTAGAAATTCCAAATTCAAGTTACCAATTCCTAAGGAAAATTGGGCAGCATTTTCTTTGTTTCTACTCACTTTGCCACCTTTTTCAAAGGCCGATTTTTAACACTCAAATGCCTCATTAAGGCCCAACATCCAAACCAACACAAAGGGGTTTACATACCTAATCTTGGGTGTGTAAAATTCTGCCCCATAAGTTATAATAATACACTTAACAATTCTAAAGTAGTTTGTAGGCTACAACATGCTCATAATATCTCTTTAGCCAAATCCTTCATACCCAACCCACATTTCTTGCATGCAATGACTCCAATAGCATAATTTACTACCACAAGTACTTCCTTCTTAACATGCAACAATAAAAACTAATAATAGAGGAAGAATCATTACCTTAGAGCTTTAGCCAAATTTATCCAACAATTTGCTAGCCTCTATTCCAAGAACACCACCACAACAACCTTCACAAGCTAGCCCCAAGCTTCCTTCTTGCCATTTACTTTTTTCAGATTTTTCCTAAGGCTAGAATACCTCTTGGAGTTTTAGAGAGAAGGAGGAGCTTGAAATAATTTAAGAGAGAAGGAGGAGCTTTTTCTAAGAGAGAGATGAAAGATGACCAAGTCTTTAAGACTTGGTCAATATAATGCATGCAAAAAACAGATGGGGGGGGGACACTTGTCCCCCACCCAGGCCCTTTTAAAAGAAAAATCTGACTCTATGGCTAGGAGCTAAACACTTTATTTGGGCTTTCCTTTTGAATCGCTTGAAACTCTATCTCATGACTTAATGCATTAGTTTGATTTTTTCTTCACTTGATTAAGATTTATTCAATAATTGGTATGAATGTTTGATAGTTAATTGATCACTAATTATCATAACCTATATGATTTCGAATCAAGAACCAAGAAGAGAGATTTGAACATGCTGTAATTGAATAGACATAGGTTAAAATCGCGGACGAAAGTACCCCGATACTTGTGTAGCATTATAGGTTATTGTTCTTAGTCCTCCTATGTGTTAAATCCTATCATAGAAATATAGAAGGGTTCTGCACTGGGGTTGAACGATTATATATCCTAACCGGAATATAAGATAGTCTAGTTAACCGCTATCTTAACGTAGATGAAGAAGTCATTCTAGTTGCATTAAGGATTGAATAGAGTGGATAATCGAGGATTGTGGAAGCCCTAATTCCTTCATAACTGATTAAACCCCAATAATTTAGATTACTTCTCGCAATTATTCTAGTAGTTAGATAAAAAACCAAATCAAATATCGTTTGCCAAATAGATAATTTAGAATAGATGTTCGGTAATTAGAAACCAGTCTCTGTGGACGATAAACCGGTCTTACAGACTATATTACTTGTGAACGATACGTACACTTGCGTGAGCAATTGGACATGGTCCTAACAAGTTTTTGGCGCCGTTGACGGGGACTGGCGTACGTCTAATATCGAACCATTATTTTTATTTCTACTTTGACTTTATTTTTATTTTTATTTTTACTATTAGAACCCTGTTGTCTTGATTTGTTTGTTGATTTGGTCTATTTCAGGGATTTAGTGTATGCGAAGAAGGAGAGTAGCAGATACACTTGTTCCCTTCAACCCTGAAATTGAGAAAACGTGCAAGCAAAACAGGCGAAATAAAAGGATAGCTGATTCAGTGACCATGGACAACCAACCACCGAATCAGAATGGGGCAAACAACGAGGTTCCTGAACATGTAGAGGAGCCAATACCGGTCCCAGCAGAAAGAAGCTTGGGAGATTATGTTCTGCCCACGGTTACTGGTGCACAGACATGCATCAGGCTCCCAGCAATAGGGGCAAACAACTTTGAGATCAAGCCAGCCATCCTGAGCATGGTCCAGAACATGGTACAGTTTGGGGGATTGCCATCTGAAGACCCCCACATGCACATTGCCAACTTTCTGGAGTTGTGCCACTTTCAAGTACAATGGCGTTACTGACGATGCCATTAGACTGAGGCTCTTTCCATTTTCACTTAGGAACAGAGCTAAGAGCTGGTTGAACTCACTACCTGCCAACTCTGTCACCACCTGGCATGACCTAGCCCAAAAGTTTCTTGCAAAGTTCTTCCCTCCTTCAAAAGCGGCAAAGTTAAGGGGAGAGTTAAACAATTATTATCAGGTGGATGGTGAGTCACTCTATGACGCATGGGAGCGATTTAAGGATCTGCAAAGGAAATGCCACATCATGGCATAGAGAAGTGGATGTTAGTCCACATTTTTTATAATGGGCTGAGTGGTACTACTCGTACCATCATTGATGCTGCAGCAGAGAGAGCGTTCATGAGAAAGAGTGCCAATGAGGTACATGAGTTACTGGAAGACATGACTGCCAACAATCATCAAGGGGCAGATGATAGGTCAGTGAATAGAAGAAAGACTATGGGCATACATGAATTAGATGCCATCACTGCCCTGAATGCACAGGTGGCCCTTCTGACGAAGCAACTACAACAGAACACTATGTCTGTGAAAGCAGTCCAGATATCGGTAAATTGTGAGATTTGTAGTGGACCGCACTCCTTTGACAGATGCACAACGGTGGACCCTAATAATGTGCCAATAGAGCAGGTTCAGGCAGTTGGGAACTTTCAGCGGCCTTATAATTCCAACACATACAATCCAGGGTGGAGAAATCACCCTAACTTTTCGTGGAGGAACGACCAGGCCCAGTAGCAACCATATCAAGGTAATTACCAGAATCATCAAGCACAGAATCAGGCTACCTCATCCCAGCAGTTTAGGCCACCTACACAACAGGAGAAGCCTGATGAGCTGAGGGCTGCATTGTTTACACTCACCAATTCGCAGAATCAGTTCATGTCTGAAACCAGGTCCTCTCTCAGGAACCTGGAAACGCAGGTTGGGCAACTGGCGAAGATGGTAACCAACAGGCCGCAGGGTACTCTCCCAAGCAATACAGAGGTCAATCCAAGAGAGCAGTGTCAGAAAGTGTTGTTAAGAAGTGGAAAGCAGTTGGAGCAGGTTTCTCCCCAACCCACAGTGGTTCATGAGAAAGAGGGTGAGAAAGAGGGTGAGAAAGCAGTTGAGGAAGGAAATGAGGGGGTCACTGAGGACCACCCTACAGTTGAGAAAGCTCCACCAGCACCTTTGAGGGAACACACTGATAGAATCCCTTACCCTAAGAGACTCCAAAAGAAGGTCATAGACAAGCAGTTCTCCAAGTTCTTGGAGGTATTTAAGAAGCTTCACATCAATATCCCCTTCATTGAGGCGTTAGAACAAATGCTCGCATACTTCAAATTCATGAAGGAGATACTTGGGAAAAAGAGAAGGTTGGCGGATTATGAGACAGTAGCGCTGACAGAGGAGTGCAACGCCATCTTATAAAAGAAACTGCCTCATAAGTTGAAAGATCCAGGAAGCTTCACCCTGCCCTGCACTATTGACAAAGTAACATGCAACAGAGCACTTTGTGACTTAGGGGCAAGTATCAATTTCATGCCTCTGTTTGTGTTCAAGAAATTGGGTTTGAGGGAAGAAAAATCAACCACAATTAATCTGCAGCTGGCTGACCGAACCGTGGTGCACCCCAGAGGCATAGTGGAAGATGTGTTTGTCAAGGTGAGAAAGTTCTTCTTCCCAGCAGACTTCCTCATTCTTGACATGGAGAAAGATGATGAAATACCCATCATTTTGAGGAGACCATTCCTAGCCACGGGCAGAGCTCTAATCGATGTGGAGAAGGGAGAATTGAGACTACGGGTTCAGGAAGAAGAGATGGTATTCAAGGTGTTCAAATCTATAATCTCTCTCACAAAGAACAAGTGTGTTGCGCAGAAGCACAATCGACACAAGCGATTCGGTATGCACAGACCAACACTAGGGAGATCATTGCTACAGCTGTGAACCCACAAGCTAGTTTGAAAGCCGCAACAAAAGTTCATGACATGAAAGCTGACAAACAGGTAAATCTTACTGAACCCAATGATGTGAAAAAGAAAAATAGAGTGAGGAAGAGGAAAATGATTTTTAAATGGATAGGTTGTGGGGTTAATTTACCCCAATGATTTGATAAGGAACCTGCGTCCGGTTACAAGACGTTAAAGACAACGCTACTTGGGAGACAACCTAATGTTTAAATTTTGTAATTAGTTTAAATTGAACAGTCTCACTTTTGGTATTTTTTTTGGTTGTGATGTGATGACAGGTGCGGGAATAGGAGAATGAACATGAAGAAAATGGTGGAAAACACGAAATCGGGTCGGCACCGCGGTTCCATTCTTCAGGACCGCGGTGCCGAATGTTCAGAGAGGTCACAGTACTTTAGGCACCGCGGTGCCACTCTGCAGGACCGCGGTGCCTGAGCGCGATTTCAGAAATAAAAAAGTCCTAGATCACCAAATCCTTTCCCACAGATACCGTCTCAATGCAGTATCCGCCGCCATCTCCACTATTTTGAACCGCTATTGTCTGTAAGTCGTCCCTTTTTAATTTTTGAGTCGTTACTTATTTGGAACAATGTGTCGTTTAAGTTTGGGGAGATTTTATTTTTATTTTCTCTATGTCTGTTTTTGAGTCGTTTTGATTGAGTTTTTGTGTCTTTTATTGTGTCTATATGAGTCAATTTTTTTAATGATCATACATGCTGTAGATGCTTGAAACGCCTAGTGAATTAAGTGAGATAATGTAATGGAATTAGAAGCTAAATCTGTGTGCTTAAGTTAGATATGCCAAATATTCATGCAAATCTAATTATTCAGAATATCTTGTGCTTAGCCTATGTGTTGTCAATTGTGAAAAATGTCTATGAAGTCTGCTTGCTTGTTATTTGAGGCGAAATAGTTCAGTCATACATGTTTAGGGAGATGATTAATGCATTTCTTTGTTAGCCCTTCTTACCTTTCATTACCTACTATGCAGTATATTGTATCCCTAGTCAGCCCATTTGAGCCTAAAATAAGTTGTTTTCTTGACACCCCATGATTCCCCTGTGTACCATAAGCAGTAATTGAAAATAGGGACAAAAAGAGAGTGAAAAAGATGATGCACCCCAATAAAAAAATATAAAAGAATATATATGTAAAAGCTTAAGTTTGAGGGTGTCTATGTGAATTTGTTTCATGCTCTCAAAAAGAGAAGGGGAGAATGATATATATGAATTGAAAAGAATACCAAAAAGAAGGACAAAATTGTTGAATGAGAAAAAACGTTTATGGTACGTAAATTGAGCCTAAATGCCTACTTTTATCTACCCCTGCCTAAGCCTACATTACAACCCTGAAAAGTCATGAAGATCTCTAGAATGTATGTCTATGATTAGTGGAGAATAACAAGTAAACAGGCTCATAAAATTAAATAAAATTGACATGCATATAGTAGGTGTTCATGCTTCCATTGATTATGATTGAAATAAATTTGTGAAATATCTGACTTGAAATTCTAGATTGCTAAGTTCATGCTATGTATGTTCCAACATGTTATCCCAACTGAAGTTCATGCTTTTTTAAGTAACCTTGTGCAGCTGCTTGATTTGAATCTTTGAGTCTTTTTGATTTTGTTTATTTGTTTTTGTTTTGATCTTTGCTCGAGGGCGAGCAAATGGTTAAGTTTGAGGGTATTTGTTAGGCGTATTTTGTATACGCTTTTTGAGTCATTTTTAGTTAGTATTTTTCCCATTTTCGTTTAAATAAGTGTCGTGTTAGGGTCGTTTTTTTCTTTTGAGTCACAGCGGTTAAAAAGACAAAATGACGAAAAAGAGCGAAAAGTGGGCACAAAAGGAGGGTCCCGTGGTAAAAAGAACGAAAGTTGGCAATTCATGACAAAAGACTTCAGCATCGCGGTGCCGTTCATACAGGACCGCGGTGCCATAATTACTGAGAGGTTGCAGGACTTTCGGCACCGCAGTGCTATTCTGCAGGACCGCGGTGCCAATTCGGGGAATTTCAGATCCGAAGTAAATTTGGCCAAGGGCAGAAGGGTCCATAGGGCACGAAATTTACAACATACTTAAGCCCTAGGGATTAGTCTAGTGAAGGGAGTTGGTCATTCTAACACACAACACATCACATGGCAAAGATTGGAAGCTACAATTGGAGACTTTAGTTCGCAGTACTTTTCTTTCTTTCTTTTTAATTCAGTTTATGCTTGGAATTGTATTAGTTCTTAGCGTGACTATGACTAGGAGCTAAACACTTTATTTGGGCTTTCCTTTTGAATCGCTTGAAACTCTATCTCATGACTTAATGCATTAGTTTGATTTCTTCTTCACTTGATTAAGATTTATTCAATAATTGGTATGAATGTTTGATAGTTAATTGATCACTAATTATCATAACCTATATGATTTCGAATCAAGAACCGAGAGGAGAGATTTGGATATGCTGTAATTGAATAGACATAGGTTAAAATCGCGGACGAAAGTACCTCGATACTTGTGTAGCATTATTGGTTACTGTTCTTAATCCTTCTATGTGCTAAATCCTATCATAGAAATATAGAAGAGTTTTGCATTGGGGTTGAGCGATTATATATCCTAACCGGAATATAACACAGTCTAGTTAACCGCTATCTTAACGTAGAAGAAGAAGTCATTCTAGTTGCATTAAGGATTGAATAGAGTGGATATCCGAGGATTTTGAAAGCCCTAATTCCTTCATAATTGATTAAACCCCAATAATTTAGATTACTTCTCGCAATTATTCTAGTAGTTAGATAAAAACCCAAATCAAATATCGTTTGCTAAATAAATAATCTAGAATAGATGTTCGGTAATTAGAAACCAGTCTCTGTGGACGATAAACTCGGTCTTACAGGATATATTACTTGTGAACGATACGTACACTTGCGTGAGCAATTGGACATAGTCCCAACAGATAACCCGAGAACCGAACCGGACCGAAATATCCGGACTGATACTCGGATCGAAAAGCTAACCTTCCGGATACGAGTACCAGATAAAAGGTCCGGTCCCGGATCTCTTTTCAGGACCGAATTCTTATCGGCCCGGTCTCGATCCGGACCGATAACCTTATCGGTCCGATTCTGGTATGTCGATATTCAGATCGAATCGGACCGATAACAACCCTAGGTGGGGGTGAGGGTAGGGCAGAGGGGGTAAGAAAAAATTTCATATTTTTTTATAAATTGTTTATAACAGTAAAAATATATAAAATAGAAATTTGAGAATGTGGTAGGGCGGGGTAAGAAAAAGTTTTACATTTTTAATAATTTTTTTTATACAAGTAATAAAATTATGAAATAAAAATTGAGAATGGCAATGTGATAGGGTTGGGATGGAGGGTAGGTGGGAGGTAAGAAAATTCATACTTTAAATATTTTTTATAAAAGTAACAAAAATATGAAATATAAATTTGAGGATGAGGTGTGGAAATTTATGGGTAGGGCGTGGGGGGAGGTAAGAAAAAAATTCATATTTTTAATATTTTTTTTATAAAAGTAACAAAAAATATGAAATAGAAATTTGAGAATGGGGTGGGGTGTAGGGGTAGGGGCAGGTAAGAAAAAATTTCATATATTTTTTTATAAAATTAACAAAAATTATAAAATCGAAATTTGTGGGAAGTGATGGGGAGGGTAGAGGTAAGAAAAAATTCATATTCTATTTTTTTTTTTATAAAAGTAACAAAAATATGAAATATAAATTTGAGGATGGGGGTGGGTGGAGGGGGTAGGGCGTGGGGGGAGCGGTAGGGGATGTAAGAAAAAAATTTATATTTTTTTAATAATTTTTTTTATAAAAGTAACAAAAAATATGAAGTAGAAATTTGAGAATGAGGTGGGGTGGAGAGGGGGTAGGTAAGAAATTTTTTATTTTTATTTTTTATAAATGTAACAAAAAATATAAAATAGAAATTTGAGGGTGGGGTGGAGGTGATAGGACGGGGTGGGGGTGGGGGGGAGGAGTGGTAGAGGTAAGTAAAAATTTCATATTTTTAACAATTGTTTTATAAAAGTAAAAAAAATATGAAATAAAAATTTGAGGATATAGTGGAGGTGGGTAGGACGGGGTAGGGGGTGGTAGGTGGTAGGGTCGGATGTGGGGTTAGGGTGGGGTAGAAGTGGGTGGGGTGGGGTGGAGTAGGAAATGTATGGTCATAGATGTGAGAGTGGTTCAGTGCTTGAGTGGGGGTTGGTGTAGGGGAGAGGTAGGGTTGATGGATAATGTGGTTGGGGCTGCGTTGGTGTATTTTATTGTTCCGAAATAATAAAAGAATTTTTAAATAATTATTTAGAGTGAAACTCTAATCATTAAAATTAAGTATTTTGATGGGTCAAGTTTGAACATCATCATGGGCTCATTTGAACTGTTGATTTATGATGAGTCAAATTGGATTAGCGTAAACTAATCTATCATCAAAATTACCTTTGACCAAACCCATAAAATTTTGAACGGGTCATTTGTATTTGGGCAAATTTTACCACCCTGAATACGGGTACCGAACAAGCTAAGGAAAAAAAAGAAAAGGCACGGACTAGGGCTGACTCGAGGATTCCAAATGCGATCATCTAGTCCAAAAGACCTCTCTAGCAAACTCAACAGATTTCTCTTCTCCATAATTCACTCAAAAAGGTTTTCCCGCCAGCCAACTGATTGTTGCTATAACAAGCTTCTTCAACACTCTACTTTCATTTCAGTTAACAACATAAGATGAAAAGTTGATAATTTAAAAATCCAAAGGAACAATCCAAACAGCATGGCTACCCAAAGGAACAATCCTAAATCCATGAACAAAAAAAGACAACCATTCTCAGATATCTCCAATTTCAATCTTATATCTACTTCCGCTCTCCGTAAGCTTTGGTCCTCTTCGAAACCTCAAAATGTTATTCGAAAACCCCCAATTTCTGTTTCGAATACCTCAAAACCTAATAACAACAATTACACGGAGGCAAATTCTGATACCAGCGTCGCTTCTTCCAATTTCAACTCTGTTCGCGGTGTCCCTCCTCTACATGGGAATTCGTCTACCACCCCTAGTATGATTTTCTTCTCTCTCTCTCTCTGTGTATATATATCCATATTCGAGTTTATTTACATTTTGTTTTTGGTTTTGTCATTTAGAGAATAAATATATTGCTTACAAGAAGCTACTGAATGTTCCTCGTTGCTACTGATCTTCTTCACTCGTTGTTTCCGTGGGTTATGATTTATGTTTTATGAGGATTATAGTGCATAGTGTTAAATTATTTATTTATTGATATTTGTATAGGCTTTTAGATCCTTTCCTTTTAGAGTTACAACAGCTCAGTAATTATACCTTAATAGATAAATAATTTTGCTATCTTAGGAAAAGCTACAATGAGGATTCCGAAACCAAAAGTTATGAACCTAATTATTAACCTTTTTTTGTTTAAAATGTTTGCTGCTATAGTTGTCTTAAATCCAACCTAACTTGTGAAACACGGATTTCAGCAATCGTTCTTAGATAATTAACTATTGAGATTTTTTTTTTAAAGTCTTTAGTTTAGAGAAATCATTACTATTTATAAAATAATTATGATAACTTCTAACTATGCGCATGTGAAGATATGTATAATCAGTCCGAAGTCCAGATAAAGGAGGAGGTTCTGTTAGATTAAATACAGGCCCAATAATGGTCATAGTGTGATGTATAAGAGAAGCTTTATATATAGTGAAACAGGATCTAAAGATGCCGACCCCTAGCAAATTGAGTTTTATGTTTGAAAGCAAATTGCAAAACACATTCCTGCCATTGAACATAAGCATTATACGTAATAGTTAATATTGGTATGTTTGGTTCTCATTTACTCTATAAGCTTGGCTTCTCATTTAGTAATGTGAAAATTGTCTCTCTCCTGAATTTAGGGAATTGTGCTGCTATGCTGTGGTTTTGCTGACCTTTTGATGTCTCTATTTGTTGGCATGCCTAGGGAAAACCTGTCTAAGTTGTCTCTTGTTTGTTACTCAAGCTGGCAGGGATAATGAAGCTGTAGTGTATAATCAAAGGCATACTACAAGGAAGTCCAGTTTAGAAGCTCCTGCTCTGCCCTTCACTTCCATTGATGAAAACAGAGAAGACAAAAGGAAGGAAATTGATGCGCCTTTCCTTTCCCTGTCTCCTACAGTTATGAAGGATAAAGGGAAAGCAATTGCTGAGCCTTTTAGTAGCTTGTGTCCTGAGACTAAGGAAGATAAGGGGAAAGGAGTAGCTGTTCTATCTACCCCAGTTTCAGGAAATAAAGCTGTAGTTAACAATCGAAGGCAGACTGCAAACAGGTCTAATTCAGAAGCTACTGCTCTGCCCTTCACTTCCAGTCGTGAAAACAAAAAATACAAAAGGAAGGAGATTGATGAGCCTTTCCTTTCCCCGCCTCCTAATATTATGAAGGATAAAGGGAAAGCAATTGCTGAGCCTTTCAGTAGCTTGTCTCCTGAGACTAAGAAAGATAAGGGGAAAGGAATAGCTATTCTGTCTACCCCAGTTTCAGGAAATAAGAATACGAAAGGTATTACTATTCGTGAGCCTTTCATGTCTTCATCTCCTCAGAAGGTAAAGGCCAAAGCTCAGGCAATTTCTCTTGAGCACTTTCCTTCAGTTGAAAAAGCAGCAGAAGAAAAAATTGGTGTTTTGACTCGGAGTTGCTCATCTTTAAAGAAAACAAGGGGAAAAGGGTTGGCAGATGCTTCGATTTTTAGTTGCCCCACTTTGCCAAAGACGAGAACCAATAGGTCTCTCTCTCTCTCTCACTGTTTTTCTATTCATGTCTTCCTCTGCATGCATGTAATCTTGAGGGAGCAGTTTTTTCCTTTTTTCTTATAATATTTTTTTTTCTTTTTTCTGAGGCTAGTCACATTAGATATGAAGCTTGTCGTGATGGTGTCTGATATCCTGTACAAACATAGTTTGTAAGTTGATATGAACTTTTCATGCTCCTAACATGGAGCATGCAAGCTTGGTCAATTAGTTGTACCTCTAGTTTTAACCCTGAAAAATTGTTGCTGACACTTCTTCATGACTGTCTACGCTCTCTCCAACTAGAATCTGGCTGAAAACTTCTCTGTCTTGGCAATGCATTCAAGCTAATATTTATTTCTTTATCTACATGAAGTAGCATAATATTTTATAAATTGGGCATTTCAAAGGCTCCACAAGTGCTGAATATGTAAGATAGTTCTGCAGCATGCACACTGGCAACAACTTCCCCTAGCCCCCTTTTCTTTCCCGCAGCATATGTATAATTGGGGCATTTATGTTTAGCATGGAGTAAAGATATCATAATTGTGAAACGTGACAGCCAAAGTAGTCAATGCTGATGCTCTCTTGATTCTTGTTTCTTCAATGTAGGACTGAATTCAGTGGAGCTGGTAATATTAAACCGTCAGGATCATGGACGGATCCTAATGGAAAGCGTAAGAAGGTTTGTCAACAATCATCTCTTTTCTACTGATCTCTAATGACAAGTATCTAACACTGCCCTTCTTTAGACATCCTTCTCATTGTTGTTGAGTTCTCAAGGACTTCCACTAATAATGGCTATTGACCCTGTTCTATGTTATTTTATTAGGTTCAGTTCAGAGCTACCGGAGATAATATGCTAAATTTAGTTTCATCCATATCCTTGCACAATTAGCTTGTGAAAGATATTTGTAGGTTAAATGCGAGAGACATTTATGATCTGGTGTTCGGTTGACAGTCTGAAACATTTCTTTATAAGAGGTCCCAGTGGCAAGCATAAGCTTACATGGCTGACCCCATGACCTGATTTTCCTTCACCAACCGTGTAAACCTATTATTAGGGAAATATGTACTGAAATATGACTCAGCGAGATACCTAAAACTGTGTGGTTGATATTTAAATCTAGTAGTAATTTTTTCTAATATTGCTGATATCTACTTGTGGAATGAATGCTGTGTAATCTCTCTTATATCATAATCTACCATTTTGGTGGCTAATAACTAAAATTCTTCTGCAGAGGAGGTGCAGAGAGCAGAAACCTGCCTCTGAAGAGTCCTTGCCACAAGACTTTGTCAACTACTGGCGAGAGCATTTTAAAGAGATTGATGAGTTTGAATTGCCAGAAGAGGAAGTATCATACAGTGATTTGGACTAGAAAGGAGAGAAATAGTGTTTGGCAGGAAGCGAATCTAGTCTGTCCAATTGACCTTCTCTGTATAGTAATGCCCATATACTCACTCCATAAACGTGCTGATGTAGCTGACTAACATAGTTATCAATGATATATCTTTATAGTTCTTGTAACTATTATCTGCATATGTTGTCTGAAGAAGGGGTAAAAAGGTCTTTTCTACAGAACAAGTATCACTTTCACGACACACGAACTCACATTTGGAAAGCCATGAAATTGGCACATTTCTTGATCAAAATGGATGCACTTGTAGGAGGTGCCATAGCTTTATACTCCTTTTTGACATGAGAATCATATACCTTTTATTGCTCGAGCAACGGAATTCATTTGGCAAAAGGAAAAAAAACATAAAATCATTAATATACGTTCAACAGTCGCACATAATTGGTTCAAGTGTTGGTTTTGTTATCTTTGCAATGTGTATGGCAATTTCCATGTTGCATATGGAACAGCAAATGTTGGAGTATGAATCTGGTTTTTGGTATTTTCTACTGGAGCTTATCGAAAGACACTAGTTTCTCTTTGCAGTAGAGCATGCATCTCAGTTAGAATCTTTATTTGTCAGCTGGATTTCAGTCTGAATTTTATGAGAGAGAGAGCTTGTGACTGTTAAATAGTATCCAACCAATCATGCATCCTTGAAATGGCTTATAGGCTTATGGTGTTGCTATTTAGCATGTCCTACTTTTATCTAGAGACGTTTGGGGTTTACACTAATCTGAGGTAATTGATAGTTTTTTTCTAGTAATTTCTTTGTGGAGAAGTGCTAACAATCGGAGCGCTGTGTTCTTTTTTTAGTTTGGAAGTATATAAAGGTGGAAGGTTGTGACCATGGAATCACGTGTTTCAGTTTCAGAAAAGGTGGAAGGTTCAGAGTAAGTGCTGAAATAGATTTACAGCAATAAGGTTTTAAGTTAGGTGATGGAGAACAAGAATAAGTCAACAAGTGTTCACGTGCCTTTGTTACAAAGATGCATGTTGAAGGGTGAATGTGAGTCAATAAAGAGATATTTGTCAATGCAGTGGTGGGTACTTGATTTTTTCACCTCTTTTGTATATAGAAAGTAGATGACCTGCTTTGTGCTGTTGATGGTTCTCAAGCATGTCATATTCAAAGCTTCAAAGGGCTTATATCACCACACAATCATCATTCTTTATTTAGTTTATTTTTTTTATAAGATTTGATGCAGTAGGATATTTAGAAGCTTGTGGTAATTTTGAACCTTGTGCACTCTTAACAAGTTTGGTGGCTTGTTATTCATTAATATGGAATCATCTGAAAGACTAGGGCATTTGTTTCTGGGCTTTCTGTCGAAGTATTGTATTATCAAATACCACTTGAGGTTTTTACCTAACTAGTGTTCTTTTCGTTGTTACCATCCTTAGCTTGTTCTTTGGAAGTATGAGGAACTATAAACATTGTTGACCATGTGTCTGCAGTATATTGAAGTTTCCATGGGAACAGAATAGATTCCAGTATAGTTGGGGATTTTAGTGTCTCATCAGCAATTAAAAGACTCATAAGTTGTCCATGAACAGGGGCAAATGTGAGTGTCCACATCTCTGTGTTTGCTGTGTTGTCCTTGTCAATCGAGCGCTCCTCTAAGGTAATATGGAACCTCAACATCCATTCTATGTAATGGTTCATCTATTTTACCATGTTGATTCCTTTTTTGAACTTGTTTAGCTGTTGGTGGTGTATGCTCATATTAAAGTGAAGTCATGATGTTGTCACCTTATGGATAAAAAATCAGGAATTTCCTGTTGCTATTAAAGTGATTTGTGCTATGAACCTGACAATTCATAGGCTTGAACACTCGGACAAATAATATTCATCTTTGCTCACCTAGTGATGGGATGAGTAATAATTCAAGTTTGAAGAGTATTTGAGTACTTAAGAATAGACAGTAAATGTTTTTGCTGGGTCTTGCATGAAGATATCTATTGTTGTGTACCTTAATTGAAAGGTGTACGCTAAGGAAGCACTGATCCTATTTGTTTAAAATTGAACCTTTTTTTATAACCGTGGTGTCCGGACTAGCTTGCACGCACCTCAACGAATTTCACGGGCACCTCCTACCTCCCACCAACATAAGTACCGGGTAACTCTGTTCACCAAGCTTTGGACAGATGAGATGAGAAGAAATTACCTAGTGTTTTTGCCTCTGCTGGAATTGAATCTGAGACCTCATGGTTTTTAACCCATTTCATTGACCACTAAGCCATACTCCTGGGAGCTTGAAGCTTTAATTGCTATGATGTTGAATTCCTACTCATGCTTCTCAAGGTGTAGCATTCTTTCCATGGGCCTAATTCTTCAAGATAGTTAATGTTTTTACGGTCATTATGATCCCAGCTTGATAGACCAAGTAGAACGTTGTTTTGCTTTTCCAGAGATATCTTCTTGAAAATGCTTGATCACATGTGCCACCAAGTGGAAGATGAGGCTCATGAAGGGGAATTGGTTTATCTTATGAATCCTAGCAGCTTTCTAGTGACTAGTCTCTAATTTTTTACCTTAAAATATCAGTAACATAAGATAAATATATATTCACCTCGCTTCTTTCAAGTTCCCTATGGGCTCTACTCCTATTTCTACTTAAGCATCTTTGTCAGTTTAAAGTTTCAATTCACGTTTGAAAGAGCAGAATCTCAGGCACAACATCGAAAATGTTTCTTTTGCAAAAACATTACAATCTCGTCTTTACATGTCCTTTGTGGCACTTCTCTTTTTTTTCCTGTTTCAATTTGCACAAACTTTAATTATGCTTGTGTTATAATTATCATGATGAATCCCAGCTATTCACTGCTGTCTCTGAAAACTATTGTCTACGTGTAGTAAACAAACATGACTGGTTCTTCATCACCAGTCCAATCACCTTCCCCATTTGGCTTGCCATTGATTTGATGTAAGACCACAAAAGATTTTGAAATGTAAAAGAATATGCAAAAGACCAATATGTATTTCTCAGAACAGAAATAAAATAACTGCTCTGTGCTTTTGATAGCTCTCAAGCATGCCATATATAGAGCTTCAAAGGGAATACATTCCCAGGCAATCACCAATCCTTATTTAGTTGTTTATTTAATTATATGTAGTGATGTAGTAGAAACTTTAGGAACTTGTAATTATAATACGGTATTTTGTCCACTCATATCAAGTTTGGTGACTTATGATTTCAATAATACTTATCCTTGAATCATCAGCAGCCCTTTGGTTCTTGACTTTTTGTTAGTATCGTATTGTCTAAATACCACTTGAGGTAATTAACTAGCTAGTGTTCGTTTCACAGGTTACCAACCTTAGCTTGTTCTTTCTAACTATAAACGTAGTTGATCATGTGTTAATTTGCTGCATTTTGATGTTTCCACGGCAACAAAATACATTCCAGCATAGCGTGGAGCTTTTTAATGTCTCGTCAGCAATTAAAGGTCTCACAATGTTGTCCATGAAACAGGGGTAAGTGGGGGTGTCAACATCTGTGTGTTTGCTGTGTTGTTCTTGTCAATAGAGTGCTCCTCTGGTGTAGCATTCTACCTCAATATCCATTCTGGGTAAGGTGTTATCTCCATTTTGCTTTTCTCTGATGATTCTTTCTATGAACTTGCTGTTCACCTATTAGTGGTATATATGCTTATATTTGCAAAAATGAAGTCACAATGTTGCCACCTTATGAATATAAAACGGTAAGTGAAGTAAACAGTGCTAGGAATTTGATATTTCCTAGGCCAACAGCAATATTGTGTCTTCAAATTTGAAGAATACAGAGTATCTGATTAATTGGTAATAGACTAGATGTTCTTTTCATGAGTTTTAGATTGTAATATCTCTTTCTTTGTAACTGAAATTTGAAGTAAAATATTAAAGCTGTCGTTGCCATGACTTTGAGTTCCGTGGAGAGGAATTGGTTTATTTTTGTACGAATCCTAGGAACTTTGGAGTAAGTGGTAAAGTTGATGTCATGTGACTAGGAGGTCATGGTTCAAGCCGTGGAAACAGTCTCTTGCAGAAATGTAAGGTAAGACTACACACAATAGACCCTTATGGTCCGGCCCTTCTCCGGACCCTACGCATAGCGGGAGCTTAATACACCGGGATGTCCAATCCTCGTAGCTCCTAGGGGCTAGAGTCTGTTTTTGCCCTTGAAATTGTAGCAAATTCAGATATATCCTTTCAATAATGGCACCAACATAAGATAAATATCCAATCAGCTTGCTTCTCCATGTGCTCTATTATAATTCAGCTGAAGCATCTTTTTCAGTTTCAAGTTGCAATTTTCCCATGCGACTAGGGATGACAAATGGGCCAGGGCAGGGCGGGGTAGGACAAGTCAAACGTTAAAGGGGGCAGGGCAGGGCAATGCTTAAACGGGACAGGACAGGGCGGGACAGATCAAAACACATTTTTAGAAAATTCTAAATAGGGCAAGAAAGTTAATAGGTTATAATTTTTAGAAAATTCTAACTAGTTTGGATTGTGAAATTATAATCTGTTACGATAGGTTGTACATGTTAGAATTAGATAAAATTTTATAGAGTTGTACATATTTCTGTTACGGTCATATTGAGACTTTACGGGGATTAATCCGACTTACAATTTTAAAGTTATCACTGTTTAAAGTTTATGTCTCGGATCAACCGAAATCTGAAAGGGCAGAATGTATAACGTAAAAACTGTACAAATTAGTAAAGAATCTAAAAGTTTGTACTGAATAAAAGTTCTAGATTACTCCGTTATAGACAGTTTGAGACTTTACGGGGATAAATACGACTTACGGTTTGAAAGTTATCACAGTTTAAAGTTTCTGCCTCGGATCAACCGAAATCTGAAAGGGCAGAATGTATAATGTAATAACTGTACAAATCGGTAAAGAATCTGAAAGTTTGTGCTGAATAAAAGTTCTAGTTTTCTCTGTTCTCGACAGTTTGATGCTTTATGGGGATTAATCCGACTTACGAATAAAAAGTTATGACTGTTTTAAGTTTGTGTCTTGTTTCATAAACATAAACAAGACATGACTTAACGGGGCAGGGCAGGACAGGGTAAATTTTTAAAAAATTCTAAACGGGGCAGGGCAGGGCGGGTTAACATCTTAGCCGGTCAAAGCTTGCCCTTTCCTACCTGCCCCATTGCCACCCCTACACGTGACCACAAAATCTTAGGAACGGATTCTATGTTTATTTCTCAGACACTCATAATCTCATCTTTATGAGTACACTGTGGCACTTCGCTTTTTTCATATGTCAACGGCGGCCTGGCCAGTGGGCCGGGATGTCCCGGTCCCGACCCCGAATTAATTAAAAAAAAATAAAATAACGGTAACGTGACTCGAACCGGGACGGAACAATGTTTGGTCCCGCCACGAACCGACCCATTTCGTCCCGTCCCGGTCCCGCCCCGAGTCCCGCCCGAAAACCGACCATTGCAAAAATAACCTTGCACTAACGATCATTTTACATTTTGGCCGTTGTGTAACGGCCATTTTTGGCCTCTCCCACCCCCCCCACCCCCCCCCCCCCCCCCTTACCCCTTTTATATTTATTTTTAACCCTTGTTATTATATTTATACTTTAACCCAATTTTTCAACTATAAATAACTCATTTTCTCTTCATCTTTCTCACAAATCTTCCTACAATCTCTCTAATCTCTCAATCAATCTCTAATTTTCTATACAATATTGTCTACTAAATATTCAATTTATTTATTCATTTAGGACTTGGGAATGAAATTGACAACTAGCTTGAGGATTATCTATCGAGCAAAGTTTTAATTTTCAACCTCTCCATTACACGTCGACGTTACACCGGCGTTTGATACATTCGTTCTTTCATTAAAATATTATTGTGTCTTTATTTTATTTAGCACACTTAATTTCATTATCTTTAAGTCTTTAACTATTTATTAGCATAATTAAAATAAAAGGAGTAAGAAATATGTTCGGCTCGGGTAGTAAGGGTAAGACTCAAGCTTCTTCTAGTAGGGGTAACAAGGGTAGGGGTACTTCTTCTAGTATTCCTACTCCTACTCCTACACAAGATGATTTTATTGATACTGAACAATTTCTTGAAATACCATATGATTTAGACGACCATATATTTTCTCAAAATGAAGAAGACTTTGATTTAGAAGATGCTCTACATGATGATACATCCACTAATGTAGATGAAAATGAAACACCCACTAGTGAACATCCAACTGAAATGCCTCCTATTCTCCCTAGTATGAGACGAGGTTCGGCGCCACGACCATTAACATCAGTTGTATGAAAATATTTTCATAGGGACGCACCGAATCAAATAGCTATATGTAAAACTTGTAAAGCTGTTTATAGTTTTAAAACTGGACAAGGTCATGGTGGGACGGGGGGTTTAATAAGACACCTAAAACAAAAACACAAAGCACTGTATGCCCAATACAAGGTTAAAAAAAATGGTGCGCAAGCGCCCTCTCCATCGGGACAAGGTTCACATACTATCCCAGACAAAGTGCAGGGTCAAATTAACCCTACGACTGGGGGAGTTGTAGGCCCTAAATACGATAAATATAAAAATAGAGAAGCACTAGCAAAATTAGTTGCTGTGGAGGGTTTACCTTTTTCATTTCCTGAATCTCCTGGTTTTATTCATTATATTAGAGATATGTATAATCCTGCTTATAAATATTTTCCTAGATCAACTGTTAAGAGAGATGTATTTAAATTTGCACATGAATATCAACAATATTTACGTTATGCATTATATCATTTTAATGACAAAGTCGCTCTAACTTCTGATATAGGTCGTAATACTAACGACCATGATTATTTAACGGTAACCTGTCATTGAATAGATTATAAATGGTCTATGCAAAAACGTATTTTAATGTATAGATATATAGATAATAGGCACACTGATGATTTTATTTCAGAAAATATTTATGTAGTTTTAATTTATGGAATAACTGATAAAATTATGAGTATTACATTAGATAATGCATCTTCTAATAATGCTACTATTTCAGTTTTAAGAGATGCTTTAACTCCGTCTTTTTCAAATAATTTTCATATCAAATGTGCTTGCCATATTTATAACTTAGTTGTAAAGGATGACCTTTTACTTTTTAAAGATATTCTTGAAAAAATACAATTTGCTATAAATTTTATTTTTAAAAATAATAGAATACAACGAAAAAAAGATTATAAAAAAACTTGCCACGATTGTGGACTATCTTATAAAAAAATTCCCGAAAAGTACTCACTAGGTGGAATTCTTTATATGAACAACTACTTGTTGCTTATGATTATAGAAAACCTGTCACTTTATTTTTAACGCCCATAATCAAAATCCAACTGATATGATTGTGGATAACGATTGGGAAAAAATTAAAGAACTTATTGTATTTCTAGAGAAATTTTTTCAAGCAACAAAAGAATTTTTCGGTATATATTATCCTACTATTTCAACTATGTTATTTTATATAACTATAATATTTTTACTGCTTAGAGAATATATGGAAAAACCTACTTATAAGGCAGCTATTAAAAAATGTTTATGAAAATAAAGAAATATTTTATTCCTATTCCCCCTATTTATATTATTGGTGCAGTATTAAATCCGACTATTAAAGTAGACAGTTGTAAATCTCTTATTGAAAATATATATAACTGTATAGAAGTACTACCACCTCCAACTCCAAAAAATTTAAATGTCCCACCACTTATTGAACAAACGCTAGAAGAAGTGTTGACTAGCGTAGAAGACGAATGCAAAAAAGTATATAGGCATTACCAACAAGAAAGTGCTAGCAACCAACCGACTTTCATACCATCTTCTTCTTCTTCAACACAGCCTCTAAAAAAACATGATGTTTCTGCGGCTAGTATTGAAAGCCTCAGAAATAGAATGTGTGGTGGTAGCAGTGCTAACCAAATTAGCGAGTTTGATGTTTTTGTTTTGCAAGGTACTTTACCTTACCAAACAATTGTCAATGAAGATGGAAAAGAAGACTTGCTCAAATATTGGAAGGAGAATGAGAAGATTTCCGACACTTTCAATGATGGCCCGAGATGTTTTGAACATTCAAGCGTCATCAACGACTTCTGAAAGCGCTTTTTCTGTCGGCAGATTTCAAATAGGAGAGCACAGACACTCATTAGCCGGAGACAGTTTGGAGATTGCAGTACTATTCAGAGATTGGATACGAACGGAACGAAGAAGGTGCAGTCAACCAGAGATTAACGAAGAAGAAGACGAAAACTACAACGACATCTTATCTGAAGGCATGAGTAGCGACGTGGATCAATTTGACCAACAAATACCAATTCCAACCGAAGAACCACACAAAATTATAAATAAACTAGAAAAAGTATTTTCAAATTGGTAATTATTTAATTACAATTTTAGTATTTTTTTCTATGTCATTTCACATTTGCAACTTTTGAACAACAGTACACTACAATATTGTAAATTTGTAATTCTCAATCTTGTATATTTCAATGAAATAATATAAGAGGCACAAAAACAACCTTGAGATGTTTTTTTACACTCTTGTCTTTGTTCAATTATTTAGTTTATTAGTTATTTACTTATTTATATATGTAATTATTTTAAATTTAGTGGAAAAAATCCCGGGCCCGTCCCGACCTGTCCCGCCCCAGACCGGTCCCGACCCGACCCATTGCCCAACGGGACCGAAATGGGACGGGACTCGGTATCGTCCCGCTCAGACCGATCCCGCCCCCCTCTCCGTCTCGACCCCGTCCCGGCCCCGCCCATCCCGGAGCTACAGTGTCACGTTAGCAATTTTTTTTTATGAATTTTGTTTCTGCTAAATGTGATGCAAATTTAACCAATATAGCCATTATTTTCACTGCGAAGGTATTGGCTGTCAATCGCATGAAAGTTAATCTCTATCTAAGCATGTCAGCAATTTAAATAATTGAGAAAACATAAATTTGCTAACATTGTTCTCCCACTTCTATTTTCGTCCTCAGATGATGATTCGAATGTTATTTCTGATTTCCAAGAAAAGATTATCCGTTTTACCTCAATTCCATCATATGCATATATGACCAAGTTCACAGTCACATTAAGAACAGCCAAAAGATATTATCAAACAACAGTATGAAACAATCTTACTAATGTTGTCATGACTGTATCCTAATTATGAATCATTGAACAAAGTCAAAAAGTTAATTTTTCTGTTCCTATATGCATATGCCCAGGCAATATCTCAATGTTGTAGAAAAGATAGTACTCTGGGAACCTCATGTCAAATTTAGTAACATTCCGGTATCGAAATATATTTTCCTTGACAACATTTTCTGGCTAATTAACACATAATTCAATGACTGTTAAAATAGTTTTGGTACTTTACTATATAACAGGTAAAATTCGGTGATTTCAATTTGAGCAAAATGCAGTTGTAACTTTACTGATACAATAGGTAATATATATAATGACTCTGTGAAATTAACCCAATAAGCAATTATCACGTCTTCAAAATATCATATCTACATAAATAAAATTGCTAAATACATTCTATAACGTAACGCTGGGAATTCCTCATAGTGTTCCTGCTATAGTTGCATAATGTGCTAAAGCCTTGCAGCTATAGTCTTTGCAAGGGGGGCTAGAATTGTTGTGGGTGTTGGATATGATACTTTTATGACGTGACAATGTTTATTTCATGAATATATATATATATATTTTTTTTTTTTTTGACGAAGGAAACCGCAGCCGCTACTCTTTCGAAGTGCAAGACAGAACTCCCCGCCGACGCAATAGCCTGCAAACCACGTCAGCCGGTTAACCACACTTGGCAAACCACGTCAAGATATTTTATTTTATAAATTATGGGTTAAGTGCCAAATATATAGTGAGGAAACCCTAAACCTAATCAGATTTGGATCAGGCTTCAAAACCTGACCCAAATCCAATTGCGATGGGCGGTCACTGGGCCCACCGTTATCTTGATTCCTTTATTTATTTTCTGCACGTTTCAGTTCTAATTAAATCCAAGACTTAATTTTAACTTAATTAATTAATTTTCATCAAATGAAAATTATCCCATAATTTATAAAATAAAATATCTTGATTCAAAATCCGATATTTTACATTCTCTCAATATACCCTTAGACCGAAAAGACAATCGACTTAGTGTGACCCTTTAGGCCTTCACACATCGGCACTTGATCAAATCAAGGTTCACACTAACTCTGAGCGGTAGCGGGTGGACCCGATATGTAATGCGTTTACAAGACTCAAGTAAACAAACCTCATGTGAGATGATAAATTCCTTTCATTCGCGACACACTCGATCAAGCTTAAGATTTGCCAAGTGTCTATCCAAATGGCGATCACTTTATCTCATCTATGTTAGTCGACAACTAGACCATATCCTAGATATGTCTCTTTGCGTTGGCGATGACTTGGTGACCTAACATCTACGAGAAGGTGAGTGTTCTCGAAACTCGATTGAGGAATGAATCATATTCTTGGCTCAACTATCACCTTCAATCTACTTCCGTAATGCACCCAATACAAGCGGCGTCTCAACCTATAAGGCATTTGAGCTTAGGACATGATCAAAGTGCATTGCTCGTAAACAAGGCGATATTGACCTCAAGTCTAAGGACCTCATCTCGCGTCGCGATAATACTCTAGACATGTATAACAAATAGTTTATCGCCAGGTATGCCAATACTCTCTAGAGTATCCATGTGTCCATCACTAGCAACTATTGCTAGCGATGAAGTGAGATATACTACATTCTCTAAGAATGTGATGCGGACACGTATGGACTTATAACATATCATTGATATCCCATTCTCAATGATCATTAGTCTAGGCTATTTTAAGAACTACACTCTATCATTAATATCTCACACTATTAATGACAATGTAAGTTCAAAGGATGCACATTAATGAATAATATAAACAATCAAATAATAATTCAATAATTACAAATGCCAAGTATATATTAATCTTATTAATAATATGAATGTGTTCAAGTACATGTGCTCCTAAAATGATTGTTTCTAGGACATATATACTTTCAATCTCCCACTTGGCCTAGAGCCAATCACTAACGTATCCAATGCCCATGTTTTTCAAAATGACCATTATGCTTGACTAAGCTTAATGATCTAGTAAATGGGTCTGCTAGATTTTCATCTGTGGGAATATAGTCTATCTTTATTTCTTCAGTCTCTACCACCCCTCTAAGTATGTGGTATTTTCTTGGTACATGCTTGTTTCTGTTTGTTGATCTTGGTTCCTTAGCTTGCGCAATCGCACCAGAGTTGTCACAATAAATCGTTATTGCACATATCTGACACTTGGAACAACCCTTAGTTCCTTTTAAGAACTCAGATATCGTAACAGCTTCTTTATAAGCTTTCGATTAAGCAATGTACTCGATTTCTGTTGTCGAATCGACAGTTGTAGCTTGCTTGGAACTCTTCCAACTAACTACTCCACCATTTTAAAATGAAGGCATAACCAGACTGAGACTTGAAGTCATCAAGATCTGTCTGGAAGCTAGCATCAGTGTACCCAGTAGCTACTAGCTCTTCTTGTCCGTCATAGACTAAGAAGTATTCTTTAGTTCGTCTAAGATACTTAAGAATACTCTTGGCCTTTCGATGTTCCTCCCGTGATTCTGGAATTTGCAAGTCATGCTAAGTCATAGGCCACATCGGCCTTATGCAGTCATGACATACATGATTGATCCTATAGGAAGCATATGGGATTCTCTTCATGCGTTGAGTTACTGTGGAAGGACAATCCTTCCTTGACAACTCGATGCCTTGACCCATAGGAAGATTCCCTTTCTTGGAATTTTCCATAGAGAAACGTTTTAGCACTTTGTCTATGTATACGGACTATGACAGCCTCAACAATCTATTAGGTCTATCTCTGTAGATTCTAATTCCAAGAATGTAGCAGGCTTCACCCAAGTCCTTCATCAAGGTTACGGATAACCATTCTTTGTCGATTGCATAGAGCTTTATTGTCTCCCATTATCAATATGTCATCTACATATATAACAATGAAGACAATGCTCTCATTTGTCGTTTACTATAAGCGCGCATCTTCCTTGTTTCTAACAAGGTCAAACGATTTGATTGCTTTGTCAAAACAAATGTTCCAACTCCTCGAGGCTTGCTTAAGTCCATAAATGGACTTTTGTAGTTTGCATACTGCTTTGGGTTGAGTCTTAGATGTAAAACCCTCTGGCTGTATCATATACACCTCCTCAATTAGATTACCATTGAGGAAGACAGTTTTAACATCCATTTGCCAAATATGATAATCATAGTATGCAGCTATAGCAAGCAAAATCCGAATGGACTTAATCTTTGCAACAGGCGAAAAGGTTTCATCATAATCGACCCCAGACCGTTGATTATAACCTTTAGCCACCAATATTGCTTTATAAGTCTGTATTTTGCCATATCGTCAATCTTTCTTCTTGAAGACCCATTTGCATCATATGGGTCTAACCTCATTGGCAAGTCAACCAAGTTCCATACTTGATTTATGTACATAGACTCCATTTCGGATTTCATGGTTTTTTGCCATCTCTGTGAATCAATGTCTAACATTGCTTCGCTGTAGGTAGTAGGCTCATCATCATCAGAAATATTTATCTCATTATATGTTTCAACAAGGAGATTAAGTCTTTCAGGTGCACGATGAGTCCTAGTGGTCTCTGAGTTGAACATTCTGCGTTTGATGTTTCTTTGTATTTTGATTTTGAGAAGATGTTTGTGTGTTGGACAATCCACCACCTTGAGAACTTTCAGAATATCATTTTGAATAGGATGATGCCTGACTATTGTGTCATCTATCATTGGTTGTGCATGAGGTCTTGCATTTCTGCAGTATCTCTCAACACTCCCATCGGTGAAGGCGTACTCTAAGTACCCAATCATCATCAAATACTCCAGAATCCTTTTCTAGGTTATTTGACAAGTGGGTCATTCTCTACATTATTTTGTACTTCTTGAATTTCTTCAAGTTCTATCTTGTTGCAACTCGTTTCCTTGTAGACATAGTCTTCTTGAGAAAGTTGCAGTGGAAACAATTACTTTATGTTCCTCGGGAAGATAGAAGTAGTACCTCTTGTTTTCTTAGGATACCCTACAAAATAATACTTCTCACTTTAGATTCCAATTTGTCGTTGAGCAACTTCTTTACATATCGAGGCACCCGAGTCGCATGTGTTTAAGTGCTGGCTTCTTGCCATTCCATATCTCATATGGAGTTTTCTCAACTGACTTTGATGGAACTCTATTCAAAATGTAGATTGAGCTTTTGCAATGCATATCCCCATAGGTATGTTGGTAGAGCTGTGAAGCTCATCATGGATCTAACCATATCTAATAAGGTACGATTTCTCCTCTCAGCAACACCATTCATTTGTGGCGTTCCGGGAGGTGTCCATTCTGAATGGACTCCATGAAGCTTCAAGTAATCTAGAAATTCTTTACTTAAGTACTCACCTCCTCGATCTGATCGAAGAGTTTTAATACTTGTTTCAAGCTGCTTTTCTACTTCTGACTTGTACTCCATGAATTTCTCAAAAGCTTCAGACTTATGTTTCATAAGATACACATGCCCAAACCTTGAGAAATCGTCTGTAAAAGTGATGAAATAAAGAAAGCCTCCCTTAGCTTGAGTTGGAAAAGGCCCACATACATCGGTATGGACTAACTCAAGCACCTCTTTGGCACGTACTCCCTTCCCAGAAAGTGATTTGGTTGTCATCTTTCCTCTTAAGCAAGATTCGCAATCACCATATGACTCTAAGTCAAATGGTTCTAAGTAATCTAATTTCCTCAATCTTGCTATCCTTGATTCATTGATGTGACCAAGTCTACAATGCCATAAGTAGGTGGGATTTCTTTGATTACTTATTTTAGCTCTTTTATTTTGTATATTGAAAATTTCATGGCTACAGTTTAGAACATACAATCCATCCACAAGCGGTGCATTTCCACAAATAAAACCAATAAAGACGATGCATAACCGCATTGGCAATGAAAGAAGAAAACCCCTCAATGTCTAACATTGGGATAGAGATAATATTCCTCGTTAACGAGGTAACAAAATAACAATTATTAAGTTCTAAACAAAAGCCAAAGGGTAAATCCAGTCTATAAATTCCCACGCATTTAGCATCCACTCGTGCTCCATTTCCAATGCGCAGATCAACCTCCCACGGTCTAACCTTTCTGCTGTCAGTTAGACCCTTCTCATTATTACAAATGCGAGAGCCACAGGCGGTATCTAATACCCAACAGTGAGAGTTAGTTACAAACATATTTATTTCAATGACAAACATACCTTGTCCAGCAGGTCCAGAAGCACCTAGTGCCTTGTGTCCTATTGGATCATTGCAATCCCCAGTGTCAGCGAATGTTCTGGAAGATTCACCTTGGTTCCATTCATGTTGAAGTTCACAATGAAATTCTCAAATGGACCATGAAATGAATTTAGGATTAGGTTTGACAGAGACATTTATAGGCAGCTTCGTTCCAATTGAAGCCAACCTCTCTATTAACCCAATCATCTTCAGAACATTCGCTGACACTGGACCCCCTTCGTTCAGCTTACACTTAAAGAGGTCTCTCAACAGTTCATACACCATTGTCTGAGACTGTGACTCATAAAGACTCTTCAAATGTTCTAGCATCTCGTTGGGATCCATGTTTTCATCTTGCCTCCGTAACTCTACAGTCATGGAAGACAACATTATACATTGTGTCAGGGGAGCATTGTCTAGATGCTTCTGATAAGCCATCTTGTTAAACAAGGCACTCAGCAGGATCATCAGCAGGGACTGTTGGGAATGTTGTGTCTAACACATACTCAATTCTTTCTAGTTTTAACACTAATCGCAGATTTCTTTAACCAGTCAGGAAAGTTTGCTCCAGTCAACTTGTTTGTTTCAACCAATATTTTAAGTAACAGATTCGACATTTTATACTGAAGAAAAGATAGACTTGAAATTAATACTCTAATATAATTTCTATTGAACACATTCATTAACTAACTAACTAACTAACATGGTCTTTAGTTTAATTAGCTCCCACTATTTTAACATACTCTTTTACCCCATAAAGAATACGGACTCATATCAAATACGGTCATAATGGGCCAAGATCCAAACTCATGTTGTCTCCGCGTTTGCTGAGGCTGATAACTTCAACAACACGATCTGGTAGGTCTCTAAACCAATTGCAAACAATTTGCAACTCTTGGTTGACCGAATGTTCTAAACAATTCGATCTGCGTCCTCTACCGTCCGACATCAAGGCGCGAGCGACTAGCAAGTCAACCAGATTATCGATCGCAATTATGTATCTAAGTGGGCTTAGCCTTCATCAAGCAAACATTGGGGTGTAAATACTCACGAAGGTTTATCACCTACTGACATTTATATGCATCTATGAAAAGTGCGAGTCCTCGTAGACTTAGAGCAAATCTTTGGGGCATAAATACTCATCTCGTAGTAAAGGATTTTGCACGAGAATCAATTATAACTGACGACGCGTTCATTTTAAATGAGACTTGTATTAAATTTGGGAACATTTTAATTGAGGTTATGACAAGATCAACTATTATATCATACATAATATTAAATCCTATCATGCAATTTCTAAACACATTTAGATGGGAAACCATCAAACCCAATGGCATGATATAAGATGGTTTTAATCATATCTTTTAGTCTGCGGACAATTATAGCGGTCGTTGAAAGTAAACAATTCTTGGCGCCGCACTGCATAATAATTGCGGACTATATTCTAATTATTTAAATTACAATCAATTAAACAATTAAGAGAAACAATTTATTTGTTCACACATTATCAAATAATATGCTGAATAACAATAACTGTGGGTTAATTAATTTTGTTTCAATTTAGGAAATATTTAAATTCAAAATTTCAACTCAATTTTCAATTTTGAATTTTCTGCTCATCCAAAGCAGTCCTTAACAATTCGAAATTAAAATTTAATTTTTCGGGTGTTTACGTAATTTTCAGAACCTTAAAATATTTCTGATTTACCCAGAGACCAAATCGCTTTTAAAATTCTGATTGACCCAGGGACTGAATCTGCTGATTTTAAAACTTTTAAAAATTTCAGAAAATATCTCAGGGACTAATTTGTAATTTTCAGAACTTAAAATATTTTCAGATTTGTTAAAGGACCAATCTACAATTTAAAACCCTAATTTTAATTTGCAAAAAGGTCCTTACACTATTTCAAAATTTTAAAATCAATTCCAACTCCAAATCAAATTTGGGATTCAGATTTCGGGGTGAAATTGACGGAATTAAAACACACCAAGCGATGGTACACGTCGGGACGAACTCACCGGTGGTTTTCACCACCGATTTGGTGGCCCACGGTGGTCGGAATCTGAGGCGTCGCCGGCGGGTTCTAAAACCGTCGGTGGTGCTCCACTTCCGATCGTTCTTGCTGTAACACTACCACCATTAGATTCCTCTCGTCGAGACGAACACGATGGTATTATTACTTTCTGATTTCGTCGCCCGTGGTGGCCGGAAACCGTCCCGCCGTCGGCGATTTCCGGCGACCTAAAATTTTATTTTTTATTTTAAATCGCGGTCATTTATTCGTTCACGTCGTGAGCGATAACGCCGATCAACTTGTTCGCCGTGAGCGATCGCGATTCTTATTCATCGCCCGATTTTTTTTTTTTATAGATCCACTTTATTCCGCGGAGCGATGACCGCGACATTGTTCACGTCGAACGGCGATCTTGTTCATCGTGAGCGATGGCGGCCTTGATACGAATTTTTTTTTTTTTGAATTCCGAAAATCAGTTCTAAATCAAAACAATTAATTTCCCACATATCGTTATTAAAGATTATCGTATAATCATTAAACCAGCTTGGGCTCTGATACCACTGAAGGGATTGTTGGGTGTAAAACATACAAGTAAGGCACAGCGGAAGTTTAAAGTTTTGTGTAAACTTACTTGCTCCAACAAACATTTCTGGTATGATTATGCGATAATTCAAATCTGCAAAGACATAAAAGAAAACTTACAGTCTTTACAGATTTGAATTATCGCATAATCATACCAGAAACGTTTGTTGGAGCAAGTAAGTTTACACAAAATTTTAAACTTCCGATGTGCCTTACTTGTATGTTTTACACCCAACAATCCCTACAGTATCTACGGAAAAAAACTTATCTGCACTTGGTGTTCACACTGAGCGAGTAAATACATGCTATGTGTTTGTACCTAATCTTTTAACAATTAATCATGGTTAATTTGATGAGTTATCAATTAAACATGAAAGTTGAAAAGATCTAGTAGGACCTTGATCAAATTGGAAGAGAGAAATGTTCATGAACAAGGAGGAACTAAACGACTTCTAACAAACTAATTCAGTCTCAAAATATCTTCTAACTGATTCAACAGTTGTATACAACTCATATACATTTCAACTAACTACTGCTACTTTTACATTACTTAACACCCCATTCAAACTAGGTGGTATGAATATATTATTCATCAATAGCTTGGATAGTAGGTAGATATGTTGTGATCGACCAAGGCCTTTGGTAAGCAGGTCTTCAGTAGGAAATTACTTAGTATGCACAAGACCAGCTAACACCTTTTCCTTAATGAAATGTCAGTCAATATCAATGTGTTTTAGTGCGCTCATGAAACACTAGATTGGTAGAAATCTGAATGGATGTTTTGCTATCACAATGCAACAAAACAGGAAGAGTTAAGTTCACATCTAGATCTTAAAGTCCAATGATCCATACAATTTCAGCCACTGTGGAAGCAACACTTCTATACTAAGCCTCAACTGAGCTTCTGGAAATAGTAGACTGCTTCTTGGATCTCCAAGAGATCAAAGAATCTCCAAACTTGATCATGTAACCTGTGATAGATCTCCTGGTGTTGACACAAGATCCCCGGATAATATCACAATAAGCATGAAGTGTATCACTTTCATGAGCACTCAAAAGAATGTCCATACCAGGTGATTGTTTGACAAACTTCACTACCCTGGTAGCAGCCTCCATATGAGATACTTTATGGACATGCATAAATTGGCTCAAACTCTATACAACAAAAGATATATCTGGCCTAGTAATTGTGAGATAGAGTAGCCTTCCAATTAATCTTTGACATTCACTAGGATTTGCTAATATTGAATCAGATGACTCTTTTTGGGATTTTGATATGCGATTTATACACACGCTTAACGCAAGTGCACGTATCGTGACAAGTAATATAGTTTAAGTAAGACCGAATATCGTCCTCAGGGACTGGTTTTCAAGTACCGGTTATCTATTCTATAGTATTTATTTGGTTAACGTTAATTGGTTTAGAATTTTAGACTAATAAATGCAGGAAATAAACTAATTATGAAAATACTTTGATTTAAATCAGTTATGATGGAGAATTAGGGCTTCCAAGATCATCAATTATCCACTCTATTCAATCCTTAATACAATTAGACTGACTTTTTCTTCTAAGGTAGCAGGTTAACTAAGCCGTTTTATACTCATGTTAAGGTAATATAAACACTCAACCCCAATGGAGAACCCTTCTATCTTTCGATGACAAGATTGACTACAAAGGAGGATTAAGAGCAATAACCTATTAAGCTACACAAGTATCGGGGTATTTTCGTCCACGATTTAAACCTATGTTTATTCAACTATAGCATATTCACAATCTCCCCTTTCGGATTTCGATTAGAACTCATATAAGTGATGATAACTAGTGATCAATTAATTATCAAGCAATCAAAGTAATTATTGAATAAATCTTAAGCAAGTGAAGAAGAAATTAACTAATGTATTAATTCATGAATAAGAGTTTCAAGAGAATCACAAGAAAATCCCTAATAATGTAATTAGCTCCTAGCCATAGTCACGCTAAGAACTAATACAATCTCTATACATGAACTGAAATAAACAAAGCAAAAAGAAAGAAAAGAAAATACTTGAAAAGCCTCAAATCTTAGCCTCCTAAGTTGTGTTGTATGTACAATGGATAGAATGAATCTCCAATGATGTAGAGACTACATATAGCCCAAGAATCCTTTAGGTCAAGGGTTAGGGATTATGTAGGTAGGAAAAATTATCCCTTTTGGACCCTGAAAACGTGTCAAATTCGGTCCAAAACGTCAAAAATACCGCGTCGGCGCCGTGGCCCTGCAGTCGGGCGCCACGACGCTGAAAAATCAGAGGCATTTTGGAAAATTTAGAGGGCGGCGCCGCGGCGCTGCTGCCAGGCGCCGGTGACGGCATTCTTTCGGATTTTTCGTTTCTTCGTCCTTTTTTCGTCCGGTCTTCGTCTGATTTATTCTATACTTCCCGGAACTTCTTAGGCTTCATTTCTTGGCCCTTTTAGTGTGCAATTCCATCTCATTTATGCTCATTTAATCTCCTTGTTGTCATTTCTCCATTTCTGACCGCTGTGACATAAAAGAAAGGAAAACGACCCTAATACTATACTAAACATAAATGAAATGAGTAAAATACTAACTAAAAATGACTCAAAAAGTGTATATAAAATACACCGATCAAACACCCCCAAACTTAAACTTTGCTCGTCCTCGAATAAAGCTAAAAAAGATAGAAATAAAGACACGAAAGAAAATAAAATAAAATGACTCAAAGACTGATCAATTTGCTGCACAATTGTCACTTAGAAAAACATGAAGGTTAGTAGGATAATATGCAAGAACATATAACATGAATTTTTAGCATTCTAAACACTCAAGTAAGATATTTCACAAATTCAATTTAATCATGCTCAATGGAAGTAAGAATACCTAACTATGCATGTTAATTTCAAAATCCTATGGTTTGTTCACTTGATATTCTCCACTAATCATGAATACACATACTAGAGATCTTCAGGACTTTTCAAGGTTGTAATATAGGCTTAGGCAGGGGTAGGTAAAAATAGACTTTTAGGCTCAATCTTACGTACCATAAGCTCTTTTACTTTTACATTCTTCCATTTTCTTTTTGATTCTCTTTTTAACCTCATACCTATCTTTTCCTTCTTTTGTTTTGAGAGAATGAGGTGTATGATGAATAGCAGACACCCCCAAACTTAGGCTTTTTTGCCTAATGATTTTTATTTTTTTCATTGAGGTGCATCAAAATTGTTCACTCTCTTTTTGTCTCTTTTTCAACACTTTATATTCCAAACATATCAATTTTTCCACTTATGACACAAATATGAAATTATAGGGTGTCAAAGAAAAGATCTTATTTTTGGCTCAAAGGGGCTGACTAGGGATACAATTTTAATGTCAGGGATAGGCAATGAATGGTAAGAAAGGGCTAACAAAGAAATGTCTGAGTCATCTCCCTAACATGCATATCCTAACTATTTCGCCTCAAATAGCAAGCAAGCAGACACATATGCTTAATAATT